>OY757916.1:49416877-50061877 GCA_963585895.1 Sepioteuthis lessoniana
CGCCACCGTCCGGCGCCTGTCATCCGATACATCAAACGATCGCCGCAGCTACCAACACTGTCCTAATTCCGAGAAAACCATCCCTTCACCACGAGACAAGTACAGTACATGAACTTTGTAACTACTACCACTGAATTCATTCTTTAACTGTGAACATATTTCTCCATTCTACTCTCTGTACTTAATCTATTTATAAAAATTTTCTATAACATCATTACTGTGTTATTGTGAGTATCTATACGTTCTTTGTTTTGCAACCATACGCATTTCTCGCCCACAACTCAGAATACAACACTGGTGTCAAGCGTGCAGCAAAACAAGTATGGAATACTCCGGCCTTTCTCGATCAGAAATCTTGGAACTTATAAAACAGCAAAAAGCAGCGATTCTCCAAACGAAAATTGACATGGAGCCGGCAGATAACCCGCAAGCACAATTAATCATTAGTGAACTGAAAACAGACCTCCACAAACTTTTAACTGCTCTGCAAACTACCGCACACGATCGATCGCACACATTGCAACAACACACCACAAACTATGAGCTTCTATTGCGACAGCAGTCACTTCGGGACGCCACAAAATCCATCCGGACCTTCGAACCGGGCAGCGATGTAAACCGCTTCATTACCGACCTTAATAAGGCTTACACCATACACGTTAAGCCAGAATTAAGGGAATATCCTGCAATGGAGAAGGAATTTGTCAAGCTGGCAAAGCAACTACTGAACGAAGGCATCTTCCAGCAGATGGAGGACTCAAGACAGCCTACGTCCACGTTCGAGGAACTAAAGGCTTACCTTATATCCACCCACGGGAGCCAAATGACAAACTTCCAGTACCTAAGCCGAGCATGGGACCTTCAGCGACATGAGGGAGAGAAACTCACTGATTTTGCAGGCCGACTTGAAAACACAATCCGAGAGGCCACAGTCCACATCACGGCAAAATTCAAGTCGGACAGACAAAACGCTGAGATGACGGCCGAAACTGCGTTTTCCCTAATGGGGGCCATGCTCATGAGTGAAAAGATCAAGGCATGGACACCTAACATCTATCCACACCTCGTCAAAACTATGGACAGACACTACTCAGCGGGTGGTATAGCCAGCGATGCGCAACGCTATCTTGATCGTGGTATCAAAACGGACATCACCACCGCCGCTGAAACCACTGCGCTGATGGCGAGCCAACCTACACACTCTGACAAACCTCGTAGCCTTGAAAGTGACAAGATACTAGCCGACGTACAGCTACAGTTGCTGGATCTGAACAAGCAACTGCGGCAAACCCACAGGCGGAACCCATCCATCGTTGACTGGAAAAGTCGAACCGCCCCCACCTACAACATGAAGCACAACCGGGCACAAAGAAGCGCTGGCCAACCCAGCCAACAAGCAATGTGCAAAAATTTTTTACGAGGCCGCGCATGCTTTAAGGGCAACAGGTGCCCATATTTTCACCCCCCTCATGCTCAAGCACACATAGCGACCACTGACACCGGTTTACCTGGAATAGATAGCGATCAGCACAACCATGAACACGCGACGCGCTTCGACGAACTGGATTTTCGGTTGGGACCGAACGAGATGTGATGACTCGTTCCCAGGTCCATGTATCCACTCAGCATCATCACACATTTAACGTTCAAATCCAACCTGATCTCCGATCGCCCCTTGTTCAGATCAACCTCCGCAACAACGGCATCACATTCTCCGGTGTAGGCATGTTGGATTCCGGATGCACGACTTGCATCATTCCCATTTCTCGCTTACCTGAAGATGCAAGAAGACACATGTCCAAAACCAACATCCGAGTCAAAGGAATCGGAGGGAACATCTCTATTCTGGGCAAGTTCACCTGCGACATTACCTTGGGTGACGATACTTCCCCCGCTTTCTGCAACGTCGACACACTGATCACGACATCAGACATTCCCATCTTGATCGGTCAGAACATACTCGGCCACCACACACTGTTATCCTATACTATCGATAACCAGAAGGCGACTGTAGAACTTGCGCGCACACTCCCATCTGGCAAGCTAAAACATACTGTCCCGCTCTCTACAACCGTCCATCCAAGGATAAAACCGACCCACAACCTTTCACACGGCGCCCTAACCGTTTCCAACGAGGAACCACGAGCCACAGCCAGATTATCGCCTAACGGGTTGACTCTCAACCAAAAACTCCATTGGCTTAAGCAAACCGTAGGCCTATCGCTTCCAGACCATCATAGCCGTAGTGAATTAGAAGCTACCGCCGATTTACTCATCAGCTATGCGGACATTCTCGGCACCGACGACAATAGAAGGGGCACTTTCATCAAGCCCATACGCATACCAACCAACGGCCAGTCCAGGAGCCAAAAACAGCACCCTATAGCCCAAGCACTGGAGGGTGATGTTGACGCGGAAATTGCCCGCATGGCAAGTGAGGGTGTTATCGAACCTTGCAACGACCCTAAAGGATTTAACAGTCCCGTTTTTGCCGTCCGCAAGAAAAACGGAAAGATTCGAGTGGTCGCAAATTTCAAATCTTCTCGCGATGCATAGCTGAGGCTCTCGACACAGTGGCCTCACGCGCAAACATATCGTCATATATTGACGATAATCTTGTCCACGCCAAAACCTTCGAGGAATATGTGACAGCGCTGGAGCAATTATTTATTGCTCTACGCAAGTTCGGATTAAAACTAAACCCGGAAAAATGCATTTTTCTTGCGTCCGAAGCTAAATTTCTCGGTCGCATCGTGAATAGCGACGGGTTCAAGGCCGACCCCGAATATGTCCGCGCCATTATCGACATGAAACCCCCGACAACGAGAAAAGAACTACAAAGTCTCATCGGACGTCTCGTATGGATTCGGCAATTCATCGAGACACGCCTTAACGAGAGCATCAGAACCGACATGTTCTCCAATCTAATGGCCCCCATAAACGAACTAAATAAGCCCGGACGGACATTCGTCTGGACCGAAGGGGCCAACAAGGCTTTCAATAAAATTAAGAAGCGCCTCGCTTCACCACCAATCATTTCATTCCCTGACTTCACCGGACTCTTTACCCTCACCACCGACGCCAGCGATATCGCATGTGGGGCCATTCTCATGCAAGAGAATAAACACGGCCAAAAGAAAATAATAGCAGTGGCCTCACACACCTTTAACGCGACGGAGCGCAACTGGTCAACAACTGAACACGAGGCATATGCGATAAAATGGGCCATCACCAAATTCGATTACTTCTTGCGTAGTCGTCCCTTCGTCGTCCTCACAGATCATCGATCTCTCACATACTTGGATCAACGTGAATTCAACAATGCGAAGATACGACGATGGCAGGAGGAAATATCGTGCTACAAATTCGTCTTGGAATATGTAGAAGGTGAATCGAATGTCTGGGCAGACATGCTCAGTCGGAGATATGGCCACAGCAAGGACAAGCTTACGGCAGACCCCACACCTGCAGGGAAGCGCTTCAAACTCCAAGGCTCCAGTCTAAACATCTACGTTCCATCCTGGTGCATCGACGAAATCAAGAGCTCCCAGCTGCTCCCTGGGACTCACACAACACGCAACATTCAGCATCATCTGCAGGCCATCGACGCATTCCTCGCGTTTCATGCCACATCGACCATCCCGGTTGAAGAGATAGCTGACCACATGGGTATTGCAGCGGAACAAACCTCTGATGACACACTTTCAAAAATCATCAGAGCTCTTCAGTTGGCAACCCCAAGACCGGACGCTACCCTACTCGACCCCAAAGATCATCGTACCGGGCTATATAACAAGCACATGCACCAATTCAACTTGGAACCTGGTACATCTGTATTGATGATCAGGGATACTACAAACACACCAAAACTGGTAGTACCCTACAAGCTCCGGACAAAATATCTCCACCAAGCCCATGACTGTGTCAACCACTCAGGGATCTCCTGCATGCAGGAACACCTATCCAGCTACTGGTGGGAATTCAAAAATCGCGATATCAGGGCGTATGTTCAGTCATGCCAAACCTGCGCTAAACGCAAGGGAAATTACGGCATGCGCCGAAACTGGTCCACGGGCCATTGCAAGAGAGGCGGAAAACCATTCGAGGTTGTCTACATAGATTTTGTCTCAATGCCCCTCTCAAAGGGCAAGCGGTACATCCTTACTATTCAAGACAGCTTCAGCCGCCACCTCATGGCCATACCATGTGCCAGAGACCGCGCAATCGACGCAGCCCGCGGACTCTACCAGTTCTTTCTTCGTCACCGCGAGATTCCCCGCATTGTCTCCTCCGACCGAGGAACCCACTTCACTGGTGAGGTCTACAAGGAATTTTGTGACCTAACCTCGATCACCCGGGAACTTCACTGCCCGTGGCGACCACAAAGTTCAGGGAACATTGAGAGGCAACACCGGACCTTAAAAAACGCCCTTTACATGATCTGCGAAGACAGAAACTGTGAATGGACGGACGTTCTCGAATCGGCAGTTTCCTCAATGAATGCCACAGCCAACACCGCCACTGGTGCATCCCCGCATTACATTATCACCGGCCGCCAACCAAACATTGGTCTACCGAAGATCCCCTGCCAAGACATCGTTAACAACAACCCAGGTGCTTACGGTATGCAGATAAACGCTTTGCTCCGACAGGTGCATCAAAGAGTCGCCTTGGCGAACAACGAGGCTGACCACAAAATGGAAGCCAAACTGAACCGCAGCATCTTCAAAGACCCGATACAAGTCGGTGACAAGGTGCTACTCCACCGACCGCAATCCACAACAGCCCACTTGTCTCACCTGCCTTGGATAGGTGACTTTGAGGTCACCAAAACGAACGGTTTGGTAGTTCAAGTGAAAAACGAAAACTGTGAAACGCATTGGGTTCACCGTGGACACGTCCGTCGACTCGTACCACGACCAAATGACCTGCAACACATGCATCGACCACCCCCACCTCCAGTTCTATCCCCACCTCACCAAATTCCCAATCACCCGTCGACACGACCACTCCTACCTCCTTGTCCACCCCGGCAACCTACCCATCACCCGTTGTCACAACTCCCTACACTTTCGTCAGGGGAGCATCTTGTCGCAAATGACTGCAGTTCCGGAGACAATACCCAAAACCCAACGAAACGAACAACACGAGGGCAACTCCCAGCACGCTTTAAAGACTTCGTTATGTGCCAAAAAACAAAATAGATAATACACAACACCAAAACAAAACACGCACGCAAGCAAGCACTAACAACATAGCAACTTCAAATCATGGTAAGATCTGGGGGAGCTGTTACAAGACGAGATCTTGCCTTGATTTGAAAAAACAAAAAGAAAGAAAAGAAGAAAAGAAAAAAAAAACGGAAGTTAACACTTCGAGTTCTCAACTCAAAATGAAAAGTTAGTCGCTCACGCATGGGCTCCGCGCAGAACTTCCGTTTGCGATAAATTAACAAAAAATAATACATTAATAAATATCCAATCGGAACGCTTCCCGCGGGGCACAAAAATTGCCGTTTCTGAGCCTACAGAAAATATACAAATAGACGGACCAAATAATCATCAGCAGACTTGTTCCCTCACACGACCCGTGTTAAGGATTCTTCGCCACCGTCCGGCGCCTGTCATCCGATACATCAAACGATCGCCGCAGCTACCAACACTGTCCTAATTCCGAGAAAACCATCCCTTCACCACGAGACAAGTACAGTACATGAACTTTGTAACTACTACCACTGAATTCATTCTTTAACTGTGAACATATTTCTCCATTCTACTCTCTGTACTTAATCTATTTATAAAAATTTTCTATAACATCATTACTGTGTTATTGTGAGTATCTATACGTTCTTTGTTTTGCAACCATACGCATTTCTCGCCCACAACTCAGAATACAACATTTAGAAATTTGAACTCAGATAGCCAAGTCCACTTCCTATAATGATAACTGTGACATCATGAGTACCTTCTAAATATCCAGTTGTAAGTACAAAACATCCCTTTGATATTCACTATGTTTAGTTTTTTGTTCTTTTCCTTTTTTTACATTGTGCTACAAGTGTAAAGCAGCCAGTGAGGGTTGAACTGACTATACATCAGTAATGAGATAAGATAACTAGAGTAAGATGTTCATCTTTAAAATTCAATTATACATTTTCAGCAAATTTTTATCATTCATTATTTAAGAGACAATTTCTATTTTTCTGCAAATACTCTGATCATTGTATATATAAAAAACAATATTTTAAACTATTTCTATTTTGACTGTCATAAACTTTATTCTGACTCTTCACCTAAATGGAAAAAAAAAAAAATGGACAAACAAAAAAAGAACTTTTTTCATAAAACTTACAAAGAAATGAATAAATGGTCCATAGTAAAAACACAAGTTTTTTGCTTCTTTATTCTATAATTGTTTTATATGTGAAAATGCACACAAACCTAAACTTAAATGCCATACATACAATTCATCAATGTCTTGCACACTACGTTTTAAACTATAAAAACACTATCTTTGAAACCAACCAAATTCAAGCATTAAATATCAAGCTTATACCCCTTTTCAACTTATGTCTGTGATATCTTGATTTGTGTTAATATTAATTCTACTTAGAAGCTTTATGCTCCCAGAAAGTCACTAATTTCAAAAAAATTCAGTTAACAAGGTAATCACAATTTCAGCAACATATTGAAGATATTCATAGCAGTAGCAGAATTATTAGTGGTAGTCCTCATCATAGCTATCAAGGCATACCATCAATACAGATTCCTTTGACTCTCTCTTACCAGAATTGATGTAAGTTTTTGCTGGTCAGCCAATACTATCTATGTGTAGGAATCTATAGGAGGACATTGATTATAAGTTTGTCCTAGTTTTCCAGCTGTGTCCAGCATGTCTAGTTCATTTTACTAAGATGTTTTGTGAGATGGGAGTAGCCTTACAACTGCTGTTTTGTTGGGTGCTGTTTCCAAGATTTGTCCAAAACACCATGTAGCATCCTAGTGTTGTTCCCATCTAGCTATTTCTCCAGGCAATGTGTCCAAGTGGTGCATATCATACTGTAGTACTGACATGGCTACAGCTTTGGAAGAATTCCCATTTTTTTTTTCTTCTGAAAGATCAAGATTCCATTTCTCCAATAACCTGTCAATAGCAGTCCATGTTTTACCTATGCATTTATCGACATCACTTTCAGAAGATGAGATATTGCTACCAATCTACATGAACTGGTCTACTAATTTCAGAAGCTTGCCATTTAATCTGAAGGTGGTACTATCTTGATTAAAACATATGAACTTTGTATTATATGATTTCACATAAAGATCACAGCATATTAGTGTCTGCTCTAGGTTTGACCAGTTGTATTTGCAAGAAGTGCTTGTTCATCTACATAGTCTGCATCAGAAATAGTTTCTGCAGGTTATTGCCTGTTTCTTGCCTTGTTTTAGTGTGAAACCATAACAAACACAAATCAGCATAATAATTCTTATGAATTGATGATTGCAAGTTTTGTCTGAATATATTAAGATAGATTATTCTACTCATTGTATTGCACTTTTTGTACAAATTCTCAGTAATTGCTTTCTTATTATAGCATTTCAGCCACTGTACATTTTGACCTTCCTGAGATGTTTATTTTATTTTCAAAAATTTGAAACTTGTTTTGTTGAAGAGGGTAAGTTAGTTTGAATTATTAAAAAAATCCCATAAATATTATACAAGATATAACAGACATGAGAATACAAACATACCCCATGACTCAAATGAAGGATTACCAAATAAGACAGACACTTGAAGAAGGCTGGAAACTTTACAGATCAAAATATTGCAATCATCATCATCATCATCATCATCAAGTTATGCTGACAGCAAGGATTCCTTTGATTCTCAGTTGCAATCCATCCCTATCAGCCATCACACTTGATAAGTCATCTACTTGGTATCTAGTGTTTGCATAGAGCTGATGAATGTGAGATTTTGCTGGTCAGTCAACACTGGTATGTTCATATGTAGAAATCCATAGAAGAACATCACTTATGAGTTTGTTTTAACTTCTCTAGTAGTGCCCAGTATGTCTTATATTACTTGAATGGTTTGTGAGATGAAATGAAAGTGGCCATACAGCTGCTGTTTTTAGGGATACTGGTTCCAGAATTTGTTTAAAATAACACACTGCATCCTTGTGTGGCTTCCATCTAGCTTTTTCTCGAGGAAATTTGCTAAAGTCCAAGTAGTGCAACCATACAGTAGTACTGACATGGCTACAGCTTTAGAGAATTCATGTTTTATTCTATTAGAGAAATCAGATTTTTTAAGACAACAAAGACAGGGAAACTGGTTCCAAAGAATTAATCTTTAATGTATATCCTAAATTTAACTAGTACAAATTGACTATCTAGATTAGAGGTCTCAAACATCCTGCTTATGGGACATATCTTGTCCACTGGTATATTTGAAATCCCTGCACTCAAAAGCTTCTGTCAGCTTTAGTGAAAGACATCATACTCATTCAGCTTAAATTCAAAACTGAAACCAGCTTTACTATTTCTATACAAATATGAATTAGATGTATTTTAAACTGTTTTAAAACTATTAGCTCCAGCAATAATAATAATCTATCTATCTATCTATCTATCTACAAAGGAGAGTCAAAGGTTTTGCAATATTTTGGTAACATGTGACCCAATTTGGCTGTTATCAGTGTTGTGAAGATGACAAACAACACTAGACTATTGATGCCTAGCTCACCTTATACTATCTAAGTATTACTTGCTGGATTTACTTCTATGGCTTAGAGTATGGCTTTGGAATCCATGGTTTTGGGCCTACTTGACCTTGTAGGATCATCAAAATTCTCACTATCCAAGTGAAAAAATTTCTTGAGCCATCGGGTACTGTACTGTGATCAACTGTACCTGTACCTTTCACATAAATGTTTTAAATTTGAACTCAGAAAGCACGTTTATCTATGTGGCTTTCAAATTACACACAAAGTAAAGCAAAGTACAATGTGTGTCAAAGTACCAACAACCACAATACTTCCAATCATAGCAGATCCTTTCCATGGTTTGAACTGCTTCAGTCATGTGATGTACATGCTGCAATCTAAAATATGACAAAATATTGAAAAACTTTTGACTCATCCTTGTATATATACATGAAAGGTCATTTTGGAAAGTATCTTGTCATTTTGAATATTTCAAGAATCAATTCCACAATCTTACAACCAATCAGAGGGAATTTTATTGCACTTTTGAAGAGATTCCTTATCATGTAGCCCACAGATTACTTACCTTGAGTAGTGTTTGTTAGTAGGTATATAAGAAAAGCAATAGACAATGATGAGACATGTTTTAGCTTGTAGGCAAGATGACTGTATACTCCCTGTATACTGATGAAGCCCTCTATTTTATTCAAACAAGGGAAGTAACTGCTTCTTCCAAGGGAAGGTAACTCATGTCATGACAGGTTAGCAAGCTTGACTAGCAAACCTGCAAGAGTGAGTTCGAGTCTCATTGGGTTCCCCATTCATTTGGCCTTGTGCTACATCTAAACAAAAATGCTTTGTAAATTACTACTAACCTGTTGCTCATAGTAAAACTATTTACTTAGCCAATATTTTTCGAAAACTTGGACTTAATCAAAATTTAACTATTTTATTTTATTTTTACTCCTACTGGACTTATTATTCAAGTTCATATACTCTTAAACGTTTATTGTTATATATACATTCATTTTGAGGAATAAAAGATCTCCCCATCAACAACATTGCAATCTAGCGCTATAACAAGTGACAATTACACTCCCTACTTCAGTTTTGGCCTGTTGCACATCTTCCCCAGAACATAATTGCTTTTTGTGTGCCCTTTGAATTTGAAACTCCTGATCAAGAGAAAGTCTGGTTTGATTTGAAATTTGTTTCAATTATTTTAGTAGAGTCTGTCTGAGATAAATTCTACTAGAAGTATTTCTTACTTTATGGTGACACAACTTAAATTTTTTTAAACTTTATGATAACTCTATGATTATGATAATGATGAGCAATCAGTAGTTATCAAACTTCAATTTTTTTTTACAGGTAAATGCAAGCCTAGTGGTGCGGTATGATATTTCTATCAATGCCAGAAAAAGTTCAGATCAGTCGGCTGGGGCTGTAGAATAAGTCAACTGCATCCTTGCAGAGAAGTAAGACCTCCTCCTCCAACGAATGTCCTGTTATGACATTAAACAAGGCTCTAGTAATGCTGGAGGTTTGGGGAATGTGGAGTACCCCTTCATTGCCATCACACTCAGGTCCACTTTTGATCGGAGAGGTAGCACCTGATAGGGTCCTATCAATTGATCATGTAGAACTGTTTAAAATTTAAAATGAGTGCAAACAAATGACTTATGCTAAATTGAATTGTTTGAAATAGAACTGTTTGATCCTTTAACTGTGTGTAAACAAATGATTGATGTTTAATTGAATTGTTAGTGATACAGAGCAATACTTGGGCTGTTAACTTTGTTGACTTATGTCTACAAATCATATATATCTGAAATATATGCATAAACCAGATTTGGCATGAATGACCAACAATGGTTGATATGCCATAAAATCAAACCAGAAAAAGTTGCCGCATCCACTCAGTCTCCCGTCGCATTAACAATCACAAGCATTTGAAACTCCCACCATTTAATATATTATATTGTGCATTCTTTTCTCACTGTTTGTTTTCACCAACAACAAATGAACAAACAGAGGACAATGAATTTTTTATTTTATTTTAAAAGATTAGTGGAGCATTTAGGCAATTGTCATTTTTGACTTACTCACTTTTTTATATTATGTAACCATCAGAATCTATTTTCACAATTAATAGAAATGTATTTGTAATCTGATGTTGAAAATGTTGCAATGTTTTAACTGCTACTGAATAGTAAATACAATTTGTTGCAAAAGAAACCGTATACTTTGGATTTTACAACTACATGAATGGACAACAGATCACTTTAATGGAAAACATACTTCAGGCTGTTTAAACTCCAAACGGAAATCTACTTTATCATTTTCACACAAATAAAAATATAAATTAGTTAATGTTAAAAGTTGTTGAACAATTTCCTTTCATAATAACAGTAATATATATATATATATATATATATATATATATATATATATATATATATATATATATATATATATAAATTCCTGGATATGACACTAAACAATCTGATGGTGAGATTCCAGTGATGCTGGAGGTTTGGAGAATGTGGAGTACTCCTTCATTGCTCTTGCTCACTGGTCCACTTTGATTATGAGTAGTAGCATCTGATAGGGTCCTATCTATGGGTCAAATAGGATGGTTTGACATTTAAACTGAGTGAAAACAAATGACTTATGCTAAATTGAATTGTTTGCAATAGAACTGTTTGATCATTTATCTATGTATAAACAAATGACTGATGTTTAATTGAATTGTTCGTGATACAGAGCAATACTTGGAACCATTCAACTTTGTTGACTTATGCTAAAATGAATTGTTTGAAATAGAACTATTAGATCATTTAACTGTGTATATCTACAAAATTTGTTTACAAATCATATATTTGATATATATATAAAAAAGGATTTGGCATTAAATAACCAACAATGGTTGACATGCTACCAAACCAAACCAAACTAAACTAAACTTATTCACTGCATGGGTTTTTGAAAAACTGATTAGAAATCACATATTGAATTTATCGGAGTAAATATAAATTGTAATGAACATGGTTTCATCAATGTTAAATCTACATTATTTAATATTTTGGGAAGTATTGATATCATGAATGAATATTTAAAGTGGGATCATGTAGATTTTAGTAAGGCATTTGATATGATATTTCATTATCTAGTGAAAAACTTACGTATTTCTAAAAAAATAGTAAATATTATAAGATATTTTCAACAGAACTATGAAAGTAAAAATTAGTAACACTTATTCTGAATTATAGTATATACCCTCTAGTGTTCCTCAAGGATCAGTACTGGGACCATTGTTGTTTTTGACATTCATGCATGATTTACCTAATGATACAAAATCAGAAATAGAACTATTTGCTGTTGATTTTAAACTACTTATTAGACTAGTATAAAAAAATATCAGATGGATCTAAATAAATTAACATATGTTGAGCGAAAAAATAATAAAAAGAGTAAAAGATTGTAGTTACAGGTAGAAACTGCAAGATTTAAGATTAACTAGTTTACTAGAAAGAAGAATGAGAGGCAATCTAATTGAAACTTTTAAAATAATTAATGGAATTTCTAATTATGGTAGACATTTTCTATGTATTTCTCATCAAACTAGAAATTTACTGTCAAGATGGATTTCAAAAATTAAGTCTATTTACCAATTAGATTTTTTTGCTGATAGAGAAATATATTTTTAGAACAAATGGCTTAATACAATCAAAAACAGTAATAGCTTAGAAAATTTTATGATTATATTGGATAAATACAGAAATAATGATGAGAAAAAAATTAAGAGGGCATTTTTGGGAACAATTGAATGAAATATTTTACTAAATTTGATCTGTATATAGATATTGTATTAGTATTAAATATATTCTGTGCAAGAATTTTTTAAAAAGTTGATGTGAGGAAATAGTAAAAAGGGGAGGTACTCAGAGAGGCATAACACAAATAATCAAATAAAAAATATTTTTAATATATCAAGAACCAGATGTATGCACTTAATGCAACATTGCAACCAATCAGAGGAAATATTACTGTGCATGTGTGAACAGACCCTTTCTTAGTTTCAATGAGATGCTACTGGGTGAGCATATGTATATGTGATTCTATTTGCAATGACATCAGTATCATTTTTTAGTTAGTATGTTAGCACGCACTCCAGATTTCATTCTAAGCAACTTCTTAAGCTAAAATTGGCATGGAAAAGGAGGAGATTTTAGACTGCATAGAATATGATGAGGCAGTTGATGGTGATCCAAACAGAGGACTTTACAGATTATTTTGAATAACTGTATGAGGTGGCAAAGAGGAGTACTTTGAAGGAGATAAAATGCTATTTCTCTTGGTAGGTTGTTTTTTCCTTTATAGTAAATGACAGGACCCTTTCTAAAGAGGGTGTATATATATATATATATATATATATATATATATATATATATATATATATATATAGTACAATTTAATGGAGACTCAAACTCGGCGGAGAATATATATATATATATATATATACGCCCGTGGTGAAATGGTTATCGTCGCAGGAATTGGACACGGCGACACGAGTTCAAATCCTGGACTGATTGCATTTCACATAGCACTAATACCCTTGGAAAAGGTATGAATCCAATTATTCTCCCTCCAGCTATGGGTAAATAGTAGGGCAGACTAGGTTCTTCAGCCTTGGTGAGGCAACTAGTCTAGGAGAAGGAAAACTTTGAATTCAAACCTGTTAAACTCCGCTAAAAAAAATTGACCTTGTGTCATATCCTGCTCAAGCGGAGGGGTTGGGTAAATATGATATATATATATATATATATATATATATAGCTAAATAATATATATATATATATATATGTATACATATATATAGCTAAATATATATATATAAATATATATATATATGTGTGTGTGTGTGTGTGTGTGTGTGTGTGTGTGTGTGTGTGTGTGTGTGTGTGTGTGTATTACTTAGCTCTACAACAAATTATTTTCTTTACATTGTAAAGATTTTCTTTTCTTCAAAGTATATCCTAATCACTGGATTTACACTAGTTTTTGTCTCCATTTTAACTTTTACTTTTTTTAAAAAAAGGAAAAGAAGATAAAGGCTGCCAGTCTTTGTCAGTGAGGCTAGAGATATGTCTGGTACATGCTAGGGTGCTAGCAGAAACTGACTACCTATCCACTTCTAACCACCCTGATTGCCTACAAACCCCACCCTCATCTTTTTGATTGGGGTGATTCATACTTTTAATGAGAAAAAAGGCTGGGTATGGATGGGAAACAAGGGAAGAAGGCTGGCTACACTTGAATAAATAAGTGCTGATAATGATGATGAAGGTTGGTTACCAGGGTAACAGTTACTTTGTCTCTTTCTTACAGATCACATCCCTTAACTTTTCTATAACTGACCAATTCAGTCCTGGCTCCACAACAACCAGTGGGGAATTATTAAAGCAGTCAACTAAATGTATAATTCCTTGGTATTATACATTTTGTTGACTATTTTAATGATTTAGGATTGGTCACTCACAGCTTGATTATTCTTTTTCTCTATTCTTTTTTTTTTTGCTTTCCTTTTTGTTTGTCCTAAGTGAAGACAAGGTGAAATGTGGGCTTTGTATTTTTATTTTTCTTGTTAATTTCTTTCTTTCTTTCTTCCTTTCTTTCTCATGTTTTTCCTTTCTTTCTTAACATTTATTTCTTTATACATTTTTGTCCAATTCATTTCCTCTCTTTATTTTACATGTTTTTCATAAAAAATATTTTTTTATTTTCTTTATTCTTTTTAAAAAATTTTCATTATGATTTGCTTCTTTTTCTCTTTTTCATTACTTTTCAATTTTTCTAACTTTTTCTTTTTTGTCTATTTTTTCTTTTTTTCTTTTTTCTCTTTTTCTGCCATTACTGAAATTATCAATTAAATTTTCTCTTATCTGATCAATAAAACCTGAAGCAATTTTCTGTTTGAATAGAGAATTCTCAATTTATTTTCTTTACAAGCAATATTTCAAGATGTCCTAAATATGTGTATGTGAAGTTTTGGGTATCAAAAAAAAAAAAAAATTTAGGAATTTTTACATCTGAAAGGTTTATGGAAAATTCTTCACATTATGGAAGAATCAGTCTTATAAACAGAATGACTGTTTTTATACGTGGACCACCTTTGGGTGGGCCGTTATTGACCAGCAAGTATAGAACTGGACCTTTTGGTTCAGTTTAAGCGATCATCAGGCATCCATGCCTGGACTCATGTTTGAGTCCATGTCCAACTAGGCTCATCAGGGTCACATTGCACTAAGTGAGCCAATGACTTGCAAAGTCCAGCAGGGTTCAGCCTCAGCTCATGCCTGACCTTCCCCTCCCGAACCCCAACTTTAAACTGACCTTCGGGTCATTGACCCTGTGTCAAGTACTGTTTGGAGGGAGGCAGAGACAAATACTACTTTTATATGTGGGAAAGAGCCAAATCTAATGGCCTGTAAAGCAGAAATTTATAAAAAAATAAACCCAAAAGTATTAAGGTGGTTGTAGTAGTAATAGTAGTAATAGTAGTAGTTAAATAAAAATGAGGTGTGTGAAATAATCTAAAAATTGAAATATATATAAAGTATTTTTTCATCTTTTTAAAATAGGATGTATATATTTACCCAACCTTACCATGTAAACAAGTTGTGACACAAAGTCAATTTTTAATTGAAGTTCAACAGAATTAAATTAGTTTTCCTTCTCCTAGACTAGTTGCCCTACCAAGGTCAAACTGTTCAGTCTGTACTACAACTTACCCATAGCTAGGGAAGAATAATTTGATACATACCTTTTCCAAGTGTTTTAGTGCTATGAAAAATTCAAATAGCCTCATTCAATATCAAAACACATGTGGCTGTATCCATTTCCCACAAAGATAATTGTTACACCATGAGTGCCTCCAAAATAGGATGTCAGTATCCAATTCATTTGCATTTTGTTCAATCTTATGTGACATTTCTATTTTTGTAAGTAAAAAGCATGAATTTTTTTAATTTACATTGAAAAAAACTCTATTTTATTATCCAAGGAAAAAATGAAATAATTACTTATCAATTTATATTACAGATCCTCTTACTTTTATTATTAATGCTGACTAATACTATCTTTTATTTCATTTTAAGTTGCTTTTTTTAAATTGAAACTAGCTCAGGTAGTTATCTCCTCAATATCAAAGAACTGTTTTAATCAGAAATATAATAAAAGATAAGTTCTATGTGAGAATCAAACTCTCGTCCACTTTTTGCCCAAGAGAAAAAATACTAGTCAAATCAATAATAAAAATGATTTTATCATATAAAAATAGACATAAATGAATGATCTTCTATTTATTAAGGTGATTTTAGAAGACAGTGAAAATCTCAAATTTATATACGCCCTGTTGGTGGGGCTTAGAATATGCTGATTGTATTCCCTGAAGAGGGATACCCCTGCAAAAAAGGGTGTTCTAGGTATGACTAAACTGTGTCAAATGGTAAAGCTTTCCAAGAAGCTTTGAATAACTAGTTGCTCATTCTCATGCTATAACAAAAAATCTGCCATGTTTGACAGTGAACTCCAGCTGATTCAAACAAAATTTTTGGATTGACATTGTATATAAGACAAAATGAGAACTCTTTAAGAAAAATGAAGAGCATCCACCAAAACAATTCCTTGCTGTTTTCTCTGATGAAGTTTTTACAAAATTAAGAAGTTGCTGCTCTTACATAATAATTCACTGGATGAAGATATATGTATTTTTCAACTGATTTAGACATCTGTCACTTTGCAATGAGGGCTGTTTTCATTTTCCAATTTCATCATTTTCATGAAGATGCCTATCTACTCACTGAATTTAAAATCCAGTGAGTAGACAGGCATCAGATTTTAATTTATTCACACCTCTTTTATTAGTTGCTAAAAGCTGAGAAGAGATCAATCGTCATCTGATCATAATGATTAGATTTCATCTTACTCAGAATCCCAGATTCTTTAAAAAAGATAAATAAAAGAATGTCAATGCTAACTTTTGCCATTTCAAGTAAGGATGATTATATTCTTGACAAATGAATACACTTGTTTATTATTGTTATATTCTAACTAAAAGTCACATCTCCTTATAACTCATTACTTCCTTTAACAATAATTAAAAATTAAATTTCAGTGATACTGTAATTTAATTAGAAGCTATGATGGCTAGAAATACAAATGAAGAAGCTTTTCTAAAGAAATGAAACAAAACTAAGCTTTGTCATTATTGCTAAAAATAGAACAATCAGTGGACTTGAATACCCACCATTCAGGTGTAGCAGTGAACAGATCTTACAACTAAAGACTGAGGTTTTTAGTCAGTCAAAAAAATCACAGATTGACATAGTGAAGGTTTCTGGGATCCTTTGAAAAATGTATAAAACTCCTCAAATTCAGTATTTAGCCAGTTCTTTATCCACCTCCTTGACTGTCATTCACATGCATTTAACACACACCTTACACATGCACACATGCCTCTTTACTGAGACTAATACATATACAAATACACATCCAACCTCCAAGCTACAGTCAAGTAAGTCTTTTTCTGTAAACTCTTAAATGAGAAACCTTAGTGTCACTGAAACAGGCATTCAATGACTCTAAACATTTTCTTCCAAAAAACTTACCTTGTGTAATTCTGTATATAAAAATATCTTCTTTTTGTAGACATTGTTATTTGTTTCATTACCATTCTCTCCTTCATGTCATCTTACTGGTGTGTTTAGGGTATGATACTAAACTGAATCTGATGGTGAGGCTCAAGTTCTGGAAATCTGAGTAGGATGGAGTATCCCCTCATTGCTATTGTTCCCAGGTCAACTCTGTCCCACAGTGTTTGTATAACTGTTTAAAAATTATATTTAATCAAACTGTGTGCAAAAAGAACCCCTCATAAGAAACAACTATACAAAATATGTGAATATGAACATGATTTGCTAATCTCTAAACATAAAATAACCCAAGATGAGTTGACATGCCATTAAAATAAGTCAATCAGTTTTAAATATCTTTAGTTATTTAAGAGAAGATTGTTATGTCAATTTGTCTTTGCTACTAACACTACTAGTGCTGTTGCTGCTATAAATATAGTCAGTTTGTGATTGAAAGTGTGATTACATAGTTAAGTGAATGCCTTCATAGTGACAACTTTTTGTTCTTGTAAGACCTATAAGTAAGATTGTTACCTTTACTAGGATAAAAAAGAGAATCTTGAAAAATTACTGGCTAAGTGTTTATAATGAGTGATCATTTAGGAGAAATAAATTTTAAAAGTCTTTCTGCCTAAACAAAAGAAGTTATAAACATAATGTCCTTGTAGGTACAAATGTATTAATCTTGTCTTTCTTTCCTTTGTGTTCATTGTTAGTATATCACAGATATCCCAAAGCTAAAATTGATCCTTAGTGAGTGTGGACTTGACTATATATTTTCCCTACCACCAAACATACCAATACTTTTAAGGTAGACTTACTTTTTTCTTCTTAAAAATAATCATAAATATTACATGATCTAAAACAATGATAGGTTTGCTCAAAAATTCATTTTATATCTAGGAAATGGAAATGCTGCATCCTTTTAGGATTCGGGCATTTAAAGCTCTTCACAGTAAACTGAATTACCATGATTGTTTTTGCGAGAGATAGTAGAATGGTTTCTTATTGCCTTCTCCATGGCTTAATGTTGCCTATCGCCATAAATAGAGAATGTAATTTTGCCCTTTCCTAAAGGGAGAAGTGGATCCATGCTTTTCTCAAGAGTATTAGTGTGAAGTGAATATAAACAACCACAGCTAGAATTTGAATGAGCTCATCAATCCCATTTTCTGTACCAATAATCAATTTGCCACTGGCATCTCTTCTTCATTTGAAGAGATCAATTTAATTTCATTATATTGAAACATTTATACATTTTTTACATTAGAGAAAAACCCTGCAGTATTGACAATATTTTCTTGTTCTTACTCTATGATATTGCTCTGTTTTTATAATTTATTTCTTGGGTATCAAATTGAGTTTAGCAAAGTTTGAATTCATTTGTGTTGGTCTTGTGCTGATGATCCTAGGAACAAAATAACTTTAATATGGAAAATTCTGATTTTAAATTCTATCAGCTGCTTAGTCTTGAGTTTGGATTCTTTTGCAACTCATTCACTGCTTCTTTGAATATTTAAAGCCTTACATAATGTCATTTATGTTTTTTAAGAGAGTTAACATTAGAAGTTGCTATATAAGATTATTGTTAAATAAAATTAAACTTATTAAACAATAAAGAATAATGTTAGAGTGAGTCATCAGCTTCTTTGAGCAAATGAAGGTAAAATAATAATAACACTGAGAAGGTTTTTATTGTTATTTAAAGAAAAAAAAGAAACCAGAGATAAAATTTAATGGGTAAAATACATCCTTTTTATCTTAAAACTATGTGAAGAAAGTTGGCAAAGACGAAGAGATGAAGATGAAATGAAAAGATGACCATAAGATGAGATTGTTCATATTGGGAAAGGAAAAATCGGACATGTCACAGGAAAATTCTATTCAGTTCATTGCTGATGTTACAAAATCCCTTGGGATCAGTATCAGGAATAGGAAGGCATAAAGTGGTATTTTCAAGTCAATCAAGGAAAAATCGAATATTTCACAAATCATAACACCCATCTCCCTGATGAGAGGGGGAGTTTTGCTTAACCTTGAAATTTAGTTTGTTTCTTGTCACTCTCCTTTAAAGTAATTGAGTCAACCTTTTTTAAAAATCTCCAAGTTTTATGTTTGACCATCTTTGTACCAAGAGTGAGAGTTCTCATGATTGACCATTTGTTGTTGGTCACAGAGTTGAGCACCAAGGTGATGGAAGGCAACCATTTTATTACATAGTGGAATAAACATAGAGGTATACCTGAGGCAATGCAAAGTATATCAAAAGATGCACATGCATCATAGACATCAAGTTTAAGGAATTAAAAACACTTTTTATGAGAGATAAATTTTATATGTCTTTAGAAGTTACAAGTTTTCCAAAGAATAATTAAGAATGAAGAGGTTAGCAAAGATTGTTTTTTCATTAAATATTTTTATTTACTTGTTGTATATACTGCTGGTTGATGACAATTAACACATTTTTAGAAGAAATAGTCTTTGTGATCAGATTACTTGGAATGTCCAAACCACACCCTGCTTTGCAACAAGAACTGAAGATACTGGGGTTTCAAGCACATCATATTCTTTAATGATAATCTTGTTACCTGCATTTACATAAAAAAGATCAACTCAAAATAGATCAAGAAACAAGGGTTGCTAGATTGTTTTTATTCAAGAAATGTTATCTTCTCAAAATCTAAGTTCTCAGAATTAACTTGTAGTATAATTTCCTATATTTGATGTCATATAAGGTGCCAATTCATTTTTACATTATGAAATTAGGCTCCTTTCAAGTACTTGTAGTCAGTGATGTCTGGGTGAAATATTAATCAGATATTTCAGCTTAGCCTATAAGATGTAGAAGATATTTTTTGACATCTTTTTAGAAAATATCAAAGAATAAAATAGGTCTCATATGGTATCAAATATAGCATATTCTTTTAAAGTAAAACTGTCTGGTGTTGACAATATCAAAAAAATGAATTCGAAGGAAATTTTATCATGTTCACTTTTAATATATTACCTCTTTTCCATGATATTTGTTACATTTAGTGTCTAAAGCTTATATTCAAATGTAACAACTATTCTGGGGCAAAAGTAGTAGCTGCTGGTAACCTCTTTCCCAACATAGGTTTGTATGCCATTAAACAAAAGAAACCAAACCTCTTTCCCATAATACTTGTTCAATTTAGTATATGAAGTTTAGATGCAAATGAAAAAGCAAAAGGGACAGGCACTTATGAATAAGAATGCTAGCAACATTTTATAAACAAGAAAGAAAGATAATTTTTTTTATTTTGCCATCTGCTTTAACAAAGCAAGATTCTTTTCCTTTGCATTTTCCCTTGAGTTAAATATCTCTATTTTTGAGCCCAGTATAAAGAAAATTGGTTTTAACTTACCTAAAGTAAGCTTAAAATAAGATTATTCTCAATAAGTTATAAAAGTAAGCATGCTTTAGTTTAGAAAAGAAGGACTTATTGATTCCTGCCTGTAAATGATGGATTGAGTGACACTTGATGTGGTGATCCAGCTCACTATAAATTATGGATTGCCAGCTTAATGAATAGCAGAAAAAAAACAAAAAAATCTACAACATGAGTAGCTAACAATAAGTTCATTGAAGATTGTAGCACTTTAAGAGTCAACTATAAACCAAAGTAGAATTTAGGAACAAAGACTGTTTGTATAAACTGGGGAGTGTATTCCTTATTTCATTTGAATATAATCACAAAGCTGATTTTATGATCATGTCTCTTTGTGGTGGTGTCATTCTTCATTCATCTCTTTTCATTACTTGCTATTCTGACTCAATCCACTGGTCAACCAAGTCTCTTCATGCTAAATAAGCATCAAATATTATATTACAAGTTCATTTCTTTCTTTCTTTTTTTTTCTCATCCAACAAATGACTTTATCCTGAACTGATGGTTTGGTAGACATTATGGTGACACTGAACAAACAGAATGACACAATGGTGAAGTTGTGATCAATTTTCCATTGACAAAGAAATATGACTTATACAGAGCACAACTCTTAATTAGATTGTGGACAGATACTCGTCAGTTCAATATGACTTTGCTCTTTGTATTATGTTTTCACAAGCAGTAAAACAAAGAATTTTTTATACCAAAGAAAAAACAAAAAAACATCCAAGGGCTCTTATAACCTACTGTTATGAATTAGTACAAGTGTGGTTTGACTTAAGGAAAAAGAATTTAAGACATCCAATCACCTCTGATAAATGCTGATATGATTGATTAATAAATCTTTTAAGTTTTAGTCATAATATTTCTTACTATACTCGCATACTATCTATAAAAAATGACTTGATTATTTACATAAAGCTTGACACTTCTGTCCAGCATCAGAGTATTCATGTACTCTGGATATGATCAAAGCATTGTTTCTTAGCCTTTCATCAATTATCTGTGTAGTATCAGTGCACTCTTCTTAGAAACAAAATGTTGCTGTCTGGCCCTCTGTTTAGAATCAGTGTAGTATCTGTTCTCTCTCCCAAATTTGATATATGCAAGTTTAATTTACAGTGTTTCTAAAGCAGTAAAATATTGGTGCGATGGATTTATCACTTGCCTGATTACCCAAGGTCAAATAGTCAAATCAGAGCAGAGATTCATTTGTGAAAAACAAAGAAACAAAGTCATACTGTTTATTATTCATTATTACTTATGAAAATTAACAAGACAGATCAATTGGAAACCTCATGTGATGTAATGGCTAATAAACTAGGCTAACAGACTATTGTTGGTGAGTTTGATTTTCTCTGAGTGCTCCATATTTCTAGCCTTGTGCCAAACTAAGCTAATGATAACGCGACAAATAAATATCTTTCATTTAGAAAAAATGATGTTTCTTTTGATCTATTGGAATCAATTTAGAAATTGAAATATTTGTTGTGAAAAGAATAGGAAACTTACTTATATAATCCATTTAAACTTAAATCAATATCTTTAGATTTTTTACTGTTTCAAAGAAAACTAAGATGAGTCTTTTCTGGATTTCTCTTTAAATTAGATATTACATATTCAATCAAGATTTAATAATGATCTCCTATTTATTAAACAAAACTCTATAAATACCAAAAGAACAATCTTCCAGTTAATCTATACATTGATATAATGAGGAGGAAAGTAATTCAGAATACACACACACACACACACACACACACACACACACACACACACACACACACACACACACACATAAAAATATACATACACATATTCAATAGCACACACATACACATAAATAACTCCCACTTTTCAAACAAAAAAATTAACCATATTAATCATTTTTTTTTATAAATCTTTGCTTTGTCCACTGAATACAAAATGCATGAAACCCAGGGTCACAGACACTACCGTGTTACCGGTTAATTTAAATGTTCAGCTTTTGAATGATTTTCTTGTCCTGAAGGAATTACTCCCAACTCTGGTTTAACTGGACTGAATAATACATATATATATATATATATATATATATATATATATATATATATATATATATATATATTATACTGCATTAGGTTTACCACTAACCCACCAAATGTGATAGTGACATCATAAACTGTTGTATTAATACTATATATAAATATATATATATATATATATATATATATATATATATACATATTTATTTTTTTTTTTTTTGTAGATCCAAAGAGAGAATAGAAATATTTTAAAATAGATAGGTCTACGAAGAGATTTGTATTTTTGAAGTTATTTTCAAAAAATACAAATCTCTTCGTGGACTTATCTATTTCAACATATATATATGTAAGGTCTTCGAATGAATTGAGCATACTGGTGTCTGCTAAGGTATAAAATGTAAACAAGCAAACACTACTACTTAATACCATATAATTCCCTAGCTGGCATGGTACGCTTGTTGGCCAAGCGGTCTGATACTAAGTCTAACATAAAGTTGGGTGGGTTTCGATCCCAGCTTCAAGCATCCAATGTGTCTAGCCACACTGAAGAGTTGTGATACAATGAAACAGTCTGTCTGTGGATGACAATATATATATATATATAGTTAATACATTCTCTATACATAACCAATGATAGAGCACCCAAATTTAGTATGCATACTTATTAGACCCAGGAGAAATATTTTAACATTAAAAAAGTTTGCTTCTTGTGGAACTATTATCAAGGGAAATTTCTTAGAAAAAACATAATTAGTGGAAATCCATGTTGCTGCATGATGTAACTAATCATGCAAAATTTCATTTCCAAGCTTTAAAATAAGTAATTACTTATCTTACTAAAATCATTATTAACACTAAATTAAATATTCCTAATTATATTCATTGATAGTACTTCAAATTGAAGATGTAAAATGATTAGTATTATATTACTGCTTAATTAAAACAACTAATTTGAAAAAAAAAGTGTTTAAATTGATAGATTTCTTTTGTTAGGTAGATTTTGTTTAAAAAATTCAATCTGTAACTTTTCAATCCAATGGAATCATTTTATTGCCATTATAATCAGCTGAGATACAACTCTTGATCATACCCAATATAAGTGGGTACTTCAGCTAATTATTTGATAAACAGGAAAGTGAGGATAAGGGTTCTCGTTTTTTATTTATGTTTATTAAAACCATTTCCAGAGAATTATTTTAATTCTAAAATCAAAATATTGATTACTAACTTATTTTACAGTATATACTTTTAGTATTTGGTGGATACACTATATATATTATCAGAATGAATGAAAGTTTTGATTAAAAATAAACCTACTCGTGATATCACAGATTATATAAACAGGGACATTTCTGTTATCCCCCACCAAAAGCTAACCTTCATAATTTTAAAGTAAAACTTAATCTTTCCTTTTTTATTTTCTGTACTTTTCTTGTTTTTGTACTTAAAAATTATGAGTATTAGCTTTAGGGGGAGACTCATGGAACTGACAGCATTAACAGTTAAAATCCAAGGGGAGTAAAACAATATGCAAGTCCTTGCAATAAAAATAATGAATTCCTAATTTGTGTTCTAGTGTGCTTTTAGCAAAACATCAACTTTGAGCTGTCATTTATAAGCTTAGCTTACTTTGGCACAAGGCCAGAAATTTGGAGTACCCAGTGAAAATGAAGCTAATTAATTCTTTTGCTTTTGGTGTTACCTACAGCATTTAGCTGAGCCATTCAACAGCCTTCTTAAGGTGTATAATCCCATAAAGAAAAAAAAGACACTTTTTTCTTTTTAAGAAAGCAAACAGAAAAGAAATAGTGTCAAATAAACCCTGACAACTCATTTCCAGCAATGGGAGTTGCAAAGATGATAAGCAGCTAACATAGAGTTTTCTTTTAAAACCACCCAGAAGTACATTGTATTGTTAAAAACATAATATTAGAAATATTGTAAAGTTAAAACCCCCTAGTCTTTTGTAAGGTTGAAAAATTCTTTGAGTTCCTTCAGTTGTTTCTTTTATATATGGCATATCTACTATTGCCATATAATTGATGCTAAGGGTACATCCTTCTATAAGGTCACTAAATTAAGTAATGAGAGTGACTTTGTAAAAACATGCCACCACTTTAATTATAAATCAAATTTCTCCTGCCGGAGGACATATCAGTCGAAACATTGTGGAATAACAATAAAGATGAAGACAATAGTCCGAAAACCCTTAATGATAAAAATCATCAAGCTTCGTCTCAGAAATTTAGACAACTAAATTTCTCCCATTCAAAAGAGTTCCCTTATAAAGCCACACACCAATGAAGATACTGTTTCCTATCCTGGAATTCTTTTTTCTGTTGTTTTGTCATAATCAGTTGCATGTTCTCAACAATTCATAAATGGTGACCCTGGAGATGAGTTTTGATTTTAGGGACTCAGGGAAGAAAAAAGGATGTTGTACTAGAGGAGAATTATTCTTTTTGTCTAAAATCTCATTTAGAGAGAGTTAGTCTAGAAAGTAATGAAACTAATTTTTTGTTTTTCAGGTTATCAACTTGGATTGAAAATCAACTGATCAATGTTAATTCATCACCAATCATTTTCACTGTCAAGTCTCATGAGAGTCTTCTCATTGCATTTTCTTCAGTTTGTGATATAACCAGTCATCCAGAATAGTGTTTATCATCCGGTCTCCAGACAAGCCAAAAATGTCTGGTGCCACTAAGAAACCCATGCCTACAATAAAAATCAATTTCCATAAGTCTTTGTTAATTTGTTAGATGTTTTTGGATACAATATCTTGAAGTTTGACATAGAATTTGCTCTTGTGTTCCATTTTTTGTAACAAATACAATTATAATAATCCAAGGTTACTCAGCTGAATTCTGTGAGTGAATTCGGAGAGACAAAAATGAACTGAATAATTTCACATATGTTTAGGGTCAACCAAATGATTTCTAATCAAAGTGGCAAACCAAAAAATTAAAAAATCAATCTCATTACTTTCTGGACTGACTTTTTAGTCATCCATCTTAGAAATAATAAAGAATAAATGTTTCATACTTCCCTAATTGGAAACTGTTTACAAATGCATAAAACAATTTACTACTACTACTACTAATGATGATGATGATGATGATGATGATACAAACAAATGGTATATGCACAACCCAGAATCTGTCATAGAGAAGAGACACACAAAATCCTTTGGGATTTTGAGATACAAATGGATCACCTAATCTTGGCCAGATGACCAGACCTTATAATAATCAACAAAAAAGACAGAACTTGCAGAATTGGGGACTTTGCTGTCCCAGCAGACCACAGAGTAAAATTGAATTTAAAAAGCTGTTACAGGAAAGTGACAATTATACCAATTGTAATTGGTGCTCTTGGTACAGTCACCAAAGGATTGGTACAAGGACTGGAGAAGTAGGAAATAACAGGATGGGTGGAGACTGTCCAAACTGCAGCATTGTTGAGATCAGCCAGAATACTGAGAAGAGTTCTGGAGACTTGAGGAGACTTGCTGTCATTCAAACGCTAGTGAAAAACCGTCAGATGATGCTGATGTGAAACACTCTTAAGGAGTACAATAATAATTATTATAATAATAATGATGATGATAATAATAATTTAATATTCAGTTTTACTTTTGGTTTCTCACAATCCTTCACCGGCTCTTTACTCCAGACCTTCAGTGAGGGAAGGTAGTAATTATATGTATTCTATGTATTTATGTTTTTTGCTACTTCTTTTGGGTTATATTTTTCAGTCACATTGATAGTACTCTCCTAAGGGTATAAACAAAGTGCCATTTTTTGTATTTCATATAAGCTAGGAATGCCAGCTATCTTGTTAATGTGTTTATCTGTCCCTTTCTAGTTCATATAATGGGCTACCACAATTACTGGCATGGTGGTCATTTTAAGATGGCACATTTTTTTCAATTTTTATTTCCACATCTTTGTATTTAGTTATTTTATTATATTTTTTGACTGATATATCATTATCTGTTGGCACTGACAAATTAATTAGAAAGCATATTTTTCTTTTATCATCCTTAACTACTATATCTGGTCTATTGCTTTTTATTTTTCCATCAGTTAGGATAGCAAAGCCCCTGGGAATAGTAGTTTATTTTGCTTCTCTAAATGGTTCACAATCTAATATTCCATACTATTTATATATTTTCTAGTGAATATAATGTCCTATTTTATCCTTCCTTTCTTTACATTCTATTAGTGTTAGGATTCAGCACCCCAGACATTAATTTTATCCAGTTGGCTGGGGCTGTAGAATACATCAACTGCTTCCCTGTTGAGGGGTCTTACCCCTCCACACACACACAGCAACTAGTGTCCAGGATAGGGCACTGAACAATTTGATGGTGAGGTTCGAGTAATGCTGGAGTTTTGGGGAATGCAGAGTACCCCTTCATTGCCATCACTCCCAGGTCCACTCTGGCCTGGAGTGGTAGCACCTGATAGGATCCTATCTATGGGTCAAGTAGAAGTAAACTGTGAACTTTTGCTAAACTGAATTGCTTGAAATAGAATTGTTTTAATATTCAAATTGTGTACTTATGCTAAACTGAATTGTTTAAAAAACTGTTTTTACATTTAACTCAGTGTATTGCCTAGTCAACTGCAGAGGGGTAAAACCCCGTCAACGAGTGTCCTGAATATGACACTGAACAATTTGATGATGAGGTTCCAATAATACTGCAGCTTTGGGGAATGCAGAGTACTCCTTCATTGCCATCACTTCCAGGTCCTCTCTGGCCCAGAGTGATGAATCAAATAGAACTAAACTATGCTCATATGGTAAACTGAATTGTTTGAAATATAACTGTTTTTGACATTGAAACTGCTTACTTAAGTTAAACTGAACTCCTTCAAATAGAATTGTTTTTAAATGCAACTAAACTGTGTATTTATGCGAAACTAAATTGTTTAAATTAGGACTGTTTTGACATTTAACTGTTTGTAAACAAAAACCATACTTATACTAAACTAAATTGTTCGAAATTTGATTTGACATTAAATGACCCAAAAAAGGTTGATGCGCCAAACAAAACAACCAACCAACAAACCAACCAGCCTGACATTAATGCCCCAACTGATTTGTTTTTTGTTTGCACAATCTAAATATTAGGTTTGGTCCATTTTTTTATAATGTTTGCTTTATAGTTTCTTGTTAGTTGGCTTTGGTCTTATGCAGCTATCATTAACCTCTCTGTCTTCGTCTTTTGTCCAGCACTTTTTAGCCATTGATTTGCTTTTATTATATCTATATCAGCATTTCTAAACCCTTGTTCGTATCATCCATGTAAGAGTTTTTGTTTCCAGCCCTTTTTTGATTGATTTAATCCTTGTCATTAATATCAATATTATTAGTTTTTCGTACTAATTGGCATCTTTCACTGAAGTCCAAGTGACAGCAAGTCTCCTCAAGTCTCCCAGACTTTTTACTGTGGTGTGGTCTGAATGGTCTACCTATGATCTCCAATTCTCCCTGTTTCTTTTCCAGGTTTTGGGGGACTGTCACCTTCATGTTTCATAGCTTTTTCATCTCTCTGGCAAGATCCAAGAATTATTATTTTTTCACTCCTCATAAGTTTTTTCACACTTGCATTGGCTGGTTGTCTTTCACTGGAGTCTGAGTGACAGCAAGTCTTCTCAAGAACTTATCTCAGTATTCTGGCTGTTCTCAACAATTCTAAAGTCTGGATAGTCATGATTCTTCTTAAATTTCCAATTCTACCAGTCTCCTTTCCAAGCCTTTTGGGACTGTTTCAAGTGCACCAACTATAATTGGTATCACCCTCATGTTCCACAGCTTTTTTAGTTCTCTGGCATGCGTCAAGTATTTGTCAATCTTTTTGGGTTTTTTTATTTTCACTCAGTGGGCTGCCACTAAATGGCAAATTCTCTTTTTTTTTTTGTAAATTAGCACTAAGTCTGGTATTCTGACTGGAATTAGGGGATCCATTTGTATCTCAACTTTTTCTTCTTATCTCCAGTTGCTTATTATCTTCTTTTGTTTTTTGCTCAGGCTAAAAAGGAATGAATGATTAAAAAGAGACAGGAATACTTTCAAACTTATCATTTATTCCCTGCTTTACAACTATTTCATGAAGCAAAATGTTTTTCCCAAACCAGTAAAATAGCCATCCTCTCAGTTAAGATGTCGATAAGGATCTGAGGAGTTTCTTTTTGGCACCATAATTTCAGGCATATGTAAATTACTCTTCCTGTCAAAGACCTTCTGGGATATTGTTATTTTTTTGATTTATTTATTTTACTTTATATTCATCTTATATTTATTTTATTTTTATTTTTTTATGTTATTGAGTTTTTTTATTCATTATTCAATCCCCCCATATCTACACTTGCTATTCTGTTGCATCATCAATTATTGCTTTGACATAATTGATTCTTATGGTGTTGTTTTATGCTGCCATTAGAAGAGATTCAGTTTCTCTCTTTAGATTTTCCTTTCTTTGCTATGTCTATGTCTTTTCATGTTCAATATCACCAGTTTGTTGCTTGAAATATCCACCCAGTTGTTTTTCTTCCCATTTCTGTTCCCTCATTTTTGTTGTTTTTCTATCTGTATTTATGTTACTAATGCTGTTATTTGTGGTCGTCATTAATTTTCCTTCTTTTTTTTAATCAATGCAATCCTTATTACTTGTAAGTCCTCTTTTTCCTTCTTTTTTTGACACATATAGTCTGTCTATTTTATCTGTCTGATGTAAAGCCTTGTGCATAGTCATCAACTTTCTTGTCTTTTGGTCCATCTGCCTGAGTTCCTCCGTCATCCATTCTAAGAATGGTCCAAAGTATCTTACAAAGAGGACTGGTTTCAAGAAGTTTTCTCATTCTTCTGAATTACTCTTTTCTTATTTTTTTCTTCATCTCCACTTGTTTGGTAGTGTCTGTTTCCAATATTCCCAAGTACTTGTAGTTGTCCTTCTCCTTTCAATAATTTATTTACTTTTTTGGTCTCTAACTTGACTTTTCCCCAGTTTTGATTGGGATGGTAAGGTAGTTTTCTCTTCACTCATAATATTTTTCAATTCTATTTTTTTCTGTCTTCTAGTGTTAAGATTAATGTTGTAATGCTGGGTTCTGTGAGGGTTTGGTTTTCAATACTTAATGTTTCAACTTGTTTCGGGGGCTCTCTTTATTTACTCCTTTTCGAGTTTTTCTCACCAGCATTAGCCAATAGTTTCTCACTGGAGTATGAGTGACAGCAAGTCTCCTCAAGTTTCCAGGACACTTCTCCTTTGGTGACTGTACCCAGAGTACCAATTACAATTGGTATCACTGTCACCTTCATGTTTCACAGTCTTTTTAATTCCATTGCAAGTTCCAGGTACTTACCTTTCTTTTCACTTTCTTTCAATTTTACCCTGTGGTCAGCCAGGACAGCAAAATCCACAATTTAGTAAGTTCTCTTTTTGTTGATTATTACTAGGTCTGGTCAAGATTAGGTGATCTGCCTGTATCTCAAAATCCCTAAGGAGTTTGTGCTTTTCATTCTCCAGGACAAATTCTGGGTTGTGCATATACCAATTGTTCATATGGTCAAACTTAAACTTTTTGCACAATTCCTAGTGGATCACTTTGTCCACCCAGTCATATCTCATTTTATACTCTTTCTGTGCTAGTTTGCTGCATTCTCTTATTATGTGATTGGTTGTTTTGTCTCTATCACTACACAACCAACATCTATAGTTTTGTTGCCTCTTATCTATTCTTGCTTTGATATTATTGGTCCTTATGGTATTGTTTTGAGCTGCTATTAGAAGAGATTCCGTTTCTCTCTTAAGGTTTCTTTTTCTCATGTGAGATGTTGCTTATTAGTCGCTTAAAACGTCCATAGAGTTGTTTTTCTTCCCATTTTTGTTTTCTGGTTATACCCATTCTGTTGTTCCTCGTGTTGTCAGTATTGTTTCTGGTGGCTGTAATTAGTCTTTCCCCATGCTTTTCTCTGTTGACTTTGCATCGTTGTATCAACGCTATCTTCAGTGCTGGTAAGTCCTCTTCCTCAATCTTTTCTTGCCACATATAGTCTATCAATGTCATTTCAAGTGTGAAAGGACTTAGGCATGGTCATTAGTTTTTTTTTTAGTTTCTGGTCCATTTGCTTTAGTTCTTCTCTGGTACACTTTAAAAATGGTCCCAAGTATCTTATGAGGAGACAGCCCAGGTATTTATTCCTTTTATAAGGTTCCTGCTATATAGTTTGGTTTTGAGTAGCTTTCTCGTTCTCCTGAGATACTCTTTTTTAATTTTTCTTTCATCTCTACTTGTTTGATGATGTCTGCTTCCAATATTCCCAAGTATTTGTATGTTTCTTTTTCTCCGAGTGTTCTATTTTTCTCTTGGTTTGGTTGGTCTATTCCTTCCGTCATGTGTTATTTCCCGCTTTTCATTATTTATTATCATTATTATTACTTCTCTGAAACTAGTAGACAATTTCACCTACCTAGGAAGCAGTGTCTCATCAACAGAGAAAGACATCAACACGCGACTAGCAAAGGCATGGACAGCTATCATTAGGCTATCAGTCATATGGAAGTTAGACCTGACTGATGAAATGAAACGCAGTTTTTTTCCAAGCAGCAGTCGTGTCGATACTACTGTATGGATGCACTACATGGACACTAACAAAACGTATGGAGAAAAAGCTTGACAGCAATTACACAAGAATGCTGTGAGCAATATTGAATTAAGTCCTGGATGCAGCACCCCACACAGCAGCAGCTGTATAGCCACCTACCTCCCATCACGAAAACTATCAAAGTTAGACAAACCAGACATGCGCGACACTGCTGGAGAAGTAGGGATGAACTCATAAGTGACATAATCCTGTCGACCCCTTCACATGGACAAGCAAAGGCAGGACGAACAGCTAGAACCTACATACAACAGCTATGAGCCAATACAAGATGTAGCCTTGAAGACCTACCGAGAGCTATGGAAGATAGAGAAGAGTGGAGGAAGAGGGTCAGGGAGATCTGTGCTGGAGATGCGACATGATGATGATGATGATGATTTACTTAAATGTTGTCTTCTGTGACAATTAAGCTTGATTCAAATCCCTTACAATTTATAAAATTTATCTTATTATTAAATATAGATAATAAACAAATAAAAGCATGTTTTCAATAATTAGCATTTAAATATGATCTCTCTGGAAAAAGTATACTATTTGGGTAAGTGCAAACAATGATTTCACATTATTACTATCAAGTTGCAAATTGTAATGAAAATTGCATTATTCTTAAAGATTGTGCTTTTTAATATGATCTGATATTGCAATAAAGTAATATAAATTTTCTTTGTTGAACTATTCTGAACAAGTGTTGTCTTTTCTTTCTTTTCTTTTCTTTTTTTCTTTTTTTCATAAACTATTTTAAAGTGCATTCCTAAACCAAAATTATAATCGATATTAAAACATTACTACTTTGAATAAATCAGTCTTATAGGATTGTATGTTTTATTTTTGTCTCAACATTTCGCAATACTAGCTGAAATACATACTCACAGAAGATAAAAAAAAAACATTTGATTGATATTGAAGTTGCCATCTTTCTCTCTTTCTCCTCCCCCTCTCTCTCTCTCTTAATACTAAAAAAAACTCTAATAGACAAAGAATGTGTGAAATGTACGCATTGACCTCTTGCTATTCAATTCAGATTAGGGTGGAGGATGGTCAATCAGCTGATGGGGGTGAGGAGAGTGCTTTTGACCAGGTTGATTATGTCTTTGATATATTTTTTAATGGTTGGGCTGTTGTAACTTCTTGGTTGGGAAAAGAGCTTTTGTTTTGGCTGATATCATGTTTCCCATTTGAAAGTGAAACCCTTGTACACAAGGGGCAAACAATGTTATCACATTAAATATATGCATATATAATGTATTTTTTGGCAATGAATAGAAATTAATGTAACATCAGGTTTAAGTTGTGATTAGCAAAGTGAGCACAAAAACAAAAATAAGTATATGCATATCCAATGCATCTGTGGATATATGGAAGTAAATCAATGAGTTCAGGATTCTAATGAAGGAAAAAAGCATTTATTTAATGCCAAAATATGTTTATTTTTCAACATATTCTCCTTCTTACTGTACTTAATGTTTCTCTATATCAAACAACTTTGTACATTGAAAATTTCAGTTCAATATCCAGAAAGTAACTATCTTGGGCAACTAACTCATTGATCACAGCTAGATGTGTGCGTGAGAGAGAGAGAGAGAGAGAGAGAGAGAGAGAGAGAGAGAGAGAGTGTGTGTGTGTGTGTGTGTGTGTGTGTGTGTGTGTGTGTGTGTGTTTGTGCATGTGTTCAAAAATACCTCTGTTTCTACTCTTTGCAACTCATAGAAAAATACAATCGATATCATCATCATCATTATGTTGTGCTGCCAACACGGACCTCCCTGACCCTCTCACTTGTATATCGTCCATCGCTCCTGGAAGGTCTTCAAGGCTATATCCAGTATCGGTACAAAGCTGTTGTATATAAGTTCTTGCTGATCGTCCTGCATTTGCTCGTCCATGTGAAGGGGTCAACAGAAGTATATCGTTTATGAGTTTGTCCATACTTCTCCAGCAGTGTCCCGCGTGTCTGGTTCATCTAACTTTGATAGTTTTCGTAATGGGTGGAAGATGGCCGTACAGCTGCTGCTTTGTGGGGTACTGCCTCAAGGATTTGTTCAATATTGCTCACAGCATTCTTGTGTTGATGTCTTTTTCGGTTGATGAGACACTGCTTCCTAGGTAGGTGAACTTGTCCACTAGTTTCAAAGGTCACCTCTTTGATTAAAGCACATGTATTCTGTCTTGTCTGCATTGACATGGAGGCCTATGCCAGAAGCTGCTCATTCCAGACTATGTAGCAGGGTTTCGGCTTGGACAGGTGTATTTGCCAGAAGTGCTATGTCATCGGCGTATTCCGCATCCGTAATTGTTTGCGCGGGGTATCTTCTGCTTCTTTTCTTTGAAACCATTTTCTTTCATTAAATCAATAGATGTTCTAAGCACGTAGCCTAGGCAGATAATAAAGAAGTATGGGGCTAATGTGTCTCCGTGTAGCACCCCCACTATAATGTCGAAGTAGTCTGTGTCTACATATGGTGAGCGGACTTTTACTTTCGTGCAACGGTTTCTTTGGGGAGGTTGTAGGCGAGAAGTATTTGCTCCATATTCCCTCTGTATATGGAGTCAAAAGTCTTGGAGAAGTCGACGAATAATATTGTTACCTCAAGGTTTTTTGCACATACACCTTCTAGAATTTGATGGATACTCAAAATTTGTGATGTCATGGATTGATTTCTCTGAAAGCCATTTCGGTACTTCCTAAGAATTTTCTCAATTTTTGGTTCTCTGCTATTGCGTTGTAGAGTATTGTAGATCTTGGCCGCTATGGGTGTAAGAGTTATACCCTGGTAGTTCTTGGCTATTACGAGGTCACTGTTCTTAGCGAAAGAGAGGATGCATCCCTTTGTCCATCTGTCTATTGTGTTTTGGTTATATACGGCATTACAGTGTACGAGCAGTATGTCATCGAATTCCATGGTCTTCCATACTTCTGGGGGTATTTCATCAAGCCCTGCTGCTTTCCTATTTTTGATTTTTCTTTGTACTGAGTCAAGTTCTTCCAACGTAAACCAAGTATTTTGTAGAATTAGTCAAGTCTGGTACAAGGGTAAATAAGTTGTCATGATGTGCCAAGTTACAGTTATTTAAAGACATAATGAACTATGTGCACTCACGCACACACACATACACTCACATATATATCAAATGAAAAAATACACTTTAAAATCAAATTTAGCACCTTAAAAAGTACCTGCATATGAATAGTAAACTATTGTGTCACTATAGCAACAGAACTCCTAAGAGAGAGGAGTCATGAATTTAAAGATTCTGGCTTTATAGCAAATAAACAGTTTGGTTACATTTCTCTGTTTTATGGCATATCAACTTTCATGGGTTATTTAATGCTAAAACCATCTTTATAGAAGGACAGTGGTGATATTATCTAAAACCCAGGATGGGCAAATAGAATGTAACTAAGTAGTTAAATTTTCCTTCTGACATTTTTCATTTGAGATTTAAATGTTATATCTTTTTGATTCTTCCATCAAAACGTTTACATCATTTTCCTTTTAATTTTTTCATTCATCTTGCATAAAAATTATACTGTGCATTAAATGTGTGACATGCAGTTTTTTGTCTTCATTAAAAAATCGTAGAATGTTTTTTTTAATATATATGATAATTGCACATAAATGTACACGCATAATGAATACATCTACATAAAGAGATAATCATATGCTCTGAGTTGATATTTGCTCAGTTTAGCTTAGACTGGCACAATACTACACGTAGAAGTGATATACATTTTTACAGTGCAATTAATTTATCTATATAAGTAAATATTGTCTGGTTTTATTTTATATGCATATTCAAAGACCAATATCTTTTTTTCTTCTCTTGTTTATTAAACAAATAATATGATATATATATATATATATATATATATATATATATATATATATATATATATATATATATATATATATATACAGCCTATTGAACCAAATAAAACAGTGAAAAACTGAACCATTTTTTATTATTGTCATTAATTTTAAAGAAACTTTTATGGCTTAGACACATCTAGGAAATAATTATTTTCCTTGATTATATTTATCAAAGTCTCTTTGGTTACAGGGAAAAGTCATAATTTTTTTAAAAGAAAATTCCCAAAAATACCTCAGAGGACATTTTTGGGAATTGTTTTTCCTTGATTTGATATCCTAATTTGCGATTAGTCCTTTGCTAATAACTTTTCATTATATATGAGGGGTTGTTCAAAAAGTTCTAAGCCTTACCAAAAAAGAAGAGCCATTGCTAAACATTTTTGTTATGGCATCACACTATTATTTCATATAGAACTAGAAAAACTAATTCAGATTTCTGTCTTAATTTCTGCGCAGGTGATGTCCATACAAAGGTGAAAGGTGTGTGAGAAATCTAAAATCTTGGTGAAGCTTACAACTTTTTGACAGGTATATTGAACTAATACTTAGAAATTACACTTCTAAAAGACAGTCAATTAAAATCATCACAAAATTAAACTATATAAATTAAAGATGTCATTAAGTATTGTGCATTTAGTTAGCAGTTTTTTTATTAATACAAGTTTGAATAAAGATGATTGAGAAGTTTTAAAACATCTTTTATCTTATCAAGTATCATAACTATGTTCTCTTTGGTAATGATCTATAATCGAGATATTTTGTCTATCACTCTATCAATCATGATATAGAAAGCCACTCAAAATTTGGTTAGTTATCTTTGATGCTAGGTGGCTCATCCAAGGCTTTTAAATTTTTTCCTTTGTTTCATGGATTAATTTACATTGTGGACTTGCAGTAACCGATTTAATTTGCTTCTGTACAAATGAAACTCGTTTTATTAATTTTACTCACAAAAGTTTTGAGATCTTTCTTCTCTGTGAGAAGTAAGCACTCTTTCAGAAACCAATTTTATTAGCTTTCAGAATAAGTTAGAGCTTCCAGGTGAATTTTAAGCCAAAATGTTTCAGACAATCCTCCTAGTACTTTTAAAACACTACTTGAGGTCAAGGAAATTCACCTGCTAATTTTCAAGATTACCCATCAGCTTGAAAGTCTATGGGTAACAAGCAAACAATTTGATTCCACAAATTTGATCTTAAGAACTAAAAATTTACAGGAAAATTACAAAAGGAGAATGAAATTTTATTGTAATTCACATAAGTTTTTTCCAATACTTCTAAAATCTTGTTCAGAATTGATTAAGAAGATTTGAAAGACAAACTTACATCTATTTAAAGGTGTCACAAACTAGTTTGTTAGTTTGGATGGCCTTTGCAATCTTAGACAATAAAAACATATTTTATTTTCAATCAAACATTTATAACTAGTACTTTCTATAAAGCAATACTCATTATGGCAGTATTTTCACTTCCACTCAATTTGTCCACTTGTTGAACCAAGTGAATCATTGTAAATATATCAATTTATGGAATCATTTCAAACCAAGAGTGGTTGGCAAGAAGTAGAAGAAGAAAAATTAATAAATTGGTTCTGATGGAATGAAGAGAAAAAACTAGTCATAGAGAAACCTATATTATTTATATTTAATAGTATGAATTTGATATGGATTTGATTTGCATCAGATCATTGTTTGATGAACAATGGATTTTGTGTAACTGGGGATTGGCACAATGGCTGGATATGGATGAAGGTCAAAAACATCAATCAAAATCATGTTATCATCTGCATATTATAGTGAATGTTTGATAACAGCATAGTTCCCTTCAAAGTGACCAAAAAAGTATATCAATATGCAGACCAGTTTGGAATCACAGATTCTAGACTAAAGAATGATAGTGTCCAATTTAGTGAATAGAAAGGATATGATTGTAACTGTAAAAATGATGTTATTAAATTTATTACATCCTACATATTCAACAGATGTCTCTAATACAGAGTACCATCATTTTTTAAACATTTAGACTATTTCTATATTGTCAAGAACTTCACTCACTATCTGATTAATGAAGCCTTTATCAAATCTATATAGAAATATGTCCTGAATCTGGTTATTGAAGGTATAACTGATTATTAGATGATATATTGGCTCTAAGAAGGATATCTAATTGCATTCTGACTCTCTAAGTTCCATTATTAGTATTAGTATATCCATTGATATAACACTGAATAAATAGTAAGGAACACTAATATCTCATATAAACATATAGGAAATTTAATATATATATATAAAAACATATAAGAAATATTAAAATACACTAACATGTGCCAAAAAGATGAAATGTGCATTTTGTTCAATGATGAGCAGTATATAAAAAGGCTTTCTAAGTGGTGAAAAGTTATACTTGTGTCTGTAGTGGGTTTCATCTCAATAGTGAGACAAATGACAATGTTATTTGTCTGATGGTGAGGCCAAATCTGTTGAATGAACAAAGATGTAAAAAGTGGTCTCGTCCGTTAAAAGAACCAGAAGTAAAAGAGGAAGAGAAAGGCCTCTGAATATAAGATATGTTACAAGGAATTATATTTAATAATGATATAATAGATGGTGAGGATACCCGTGGAAGCAGAGAGTGTTTTTATCATCTGTCCAGATATTTCAAAGATGTGACTTCTTACGAATATTATCTGGTCCCAAGTGATTATTTAAACTTAAAATTCACTTTTCTATTTTAAAACATAGTAAAGAAATATACAGGTTAGACTTGTTAGTTAAACCTGCTGTCTTTTTCTGATTTTTATCAGCAAGTATTTAAAAAACACTTATATATCCTTCTTTTTCTCTGAATAGGTGGTTTGGTTTCTTTGTTTAATGGCATATCAACCATTGTGAGTTATTTGACTCCAAAGCCATCCTTGTGGAAGGATAGTAGTGGTACTATTTAACCCATAGCTGGAGGGCCAAGGGAGTTCACACCTGAAAGCACTAGTTCTCACTAGAGTACCAAAGAGTTTGTTCAATACTCAAATGAGTGACCAGTTAGACATAATAAACAGGTTTGTCAGATTGGAGTAATTTCTAAAATAAACTCTGCTAACTTGAGTTGCAAATGAGAAGAAAATCCCTGCTTGATTATTCATTCATTTATCCTATTATCACATTATTTATTAAATACATGAAATGATGATATTAAAAATCCATTAAAACAATGAAGTGTATTAAAATGAGAAGCATTGATAAAAAATATTGAACTATTTTCTTTACAAATTCACAACTTCTAATCATTCAACTTGTCACTTTCAGTAATTCAGATCTGGAAAAGCTGACTGTAAACAACCAGATGCTTTTGTGTGCCAGATTCAGTAAAGCTTAGTAAATCACAAACTGTATTGATTTTCTTTTGTAAACTGCTAATACAAGACATGAAATTAAGACAAAGGCTTCATCCTCAAAAATCACTCAATTACTTGTAAAATTTGTACTATTCTTAGACTATAGATAATTCCTTTCTGTTTGCATCGATTAAAATTATTTTTGTTTTTTACTGATGTTTATTCCAAGGCTTATTTCATAGATACATCTAAAAACAATTTATGACTCATCTATATCATAATTCAGAAATTTTCTTTAATGTCCTGCTTTGTATACTGATGGAATCAAGTCTATCCCTTAGACTTGAGGCTACCATGGTGATGTGGTGGATTTATTTGATGAATAGAGTCCTCCTTGATATATATACAGTAACTGAGGAGGATGATCTTCTGGACTCCTGACATTTTGATGTTGCCAGGGACTTTTGGGAGTATTTTTTCATCTTTTTCTTGGCTGAGAGCATCTATTATCACTTATATTTTTGTAGTGTTCATGACTCACATTCTCTCAATTTTTATTTCAAGATCTTTATATTTGGTGAGTTTTTCTGTAGTTTTTAGGGAGGTGATTTTTTTTCATGGTGACACACATGCTGATAAGCAGACAAGTTCTCTTCTTCTTGTCCTTCACTTCTATATCAAGATAGTTGAACTTCATTTCTTTGTCAATTCGGATTGGCTGATCCCAAATTAAAATAGCGTCATCATTTTCTCTTCCATTCAATGGCTCATGTTTGTAATATTTGTCTTTAACTTTGATGTTATTGCGCATAGATTTCTCTATGGAATTATGCTATTGTTTTGTTGTTCCTTTATATGTATTCTATTTTTGCCAATTAATGGAGATTAGGTGATCTATTGTTTCTAGAGTAACTGGTTAATGAAGAAAAAATACCTTTGAGGCCTTAAATGGCTTGAAATTTTGAACAGAAAAATTAATGCAAGAAAGTTGTATGGGGTATAAGAAGGGTTTTATTTGTAGTGGCTTGTTAATCATTGGGAGGTTCTGTAATTTTCATCTGACTCTTTTTCCCACTTCTGACCCCATTCACTTACTGTCTTCTTTTGTCTGTAGAAGCTGTAAGAGAATTAAGGACGGAAGGAAAGAGACTAGGATACTTTTAGATTCAAACTTCATTTTGGGGTTTACGCCTATTCTGTTATGAGAATGTTTTCCTAAACCAGTAGAAATAGTTGCATCTCCAAGACAAGCCATTGAAATATATCATATAGTCATTTTTGGTGAGTTATAAGTTTAAAGTTCATCGTGTGTTCAGCATACACTGCTAGTTGCAGGAGAAGCAACTGTCCGCTAAGCCCCGGAGACTTAGCAAGCAGGGTGCTCCAACCAGCAGCCGAGAGAAAGGGTCAATCCAGTAGAAGTGATAACAGCTTAATGTAAAAGAATTTCTTTGGTGTCAGAAAACCCCTCTTATTTATTATTTAGAATATGCATTTTAAATACAAAATATTGATATCAATGCTATTCAACTGTAGTTATAATGATGGATATACTTATCTCCTTGTAGTCTATATTTACAATTTTGCTGTCCATTTTGACCTTATTATAATGGATTCTTATAGAAATACTTGGAACTGCCATTAATGGAAACTTAGTTTCCTTATTCAAATATCCTCTGCACAACCATGTCTGTGCCATCTTATTTGCAGTTTATTAGTCTCTTGAAATGTCTGGATAAGGAAAACAAAATATGGAATAGAAATTTATTCAGATTTAAATAAGGAAGGTCCCACTAAACTGAATTAAAGGTAGCTCTTTTATAATAACTTTTACAGAAGACTTCTCCAAAGGGGTAGATAACTTCAGTAAGATTGTCTGAAAAGGGAGATAATTTATATTGCTTAAAACTTCTGTCTGATGTCATCATCAAACTTTCATTACTTTGTCTTGTGTAATCTTTAAGTTTTTTGTGAGCATAATTGCAAGTTGTCCCTGGTAACAACTTCTCTTTCCCTCTCTCTCTCTCTTCTTTCCTATATAATCTATTCATGTCATCACTTGGTTGGTTGGTTGGTTTTTAATGGCATATCAACTCTAATGCCAGATCCTGTTTTTATTATATGCATATGATTTGTAAGTAAATAGTTTTTAGATAACTATTTTTAAAAATTGGAGTACAAGACAAAGATTTGGAGATAAATTTTGCTTTACAAGTGCATATTTTGTAGATGGTCTTATTTCATAGGTGTATCTTATGTTTTTTGTATATATCTACTAATTTGAGGTTTGAATTTATGTTTCAATATCCATACTTTCTACACTTTCAAATTTCTTTAGAGTTTTGGTTATATTGTTTTTGGGGAGTTACATTGTTTTTGTTTATCTGTATGATTTTGTTTAATATTTGGTTCCTCAGTTTATTTTGATGATTTTGTTCTTGATGTTGAATGTTCTCTGGACTAAGATGATGAGGGGCTTGATATTATCAGTCATTTTAGTTCTGTTGATGGCTGAGCATATCATTTTTGATTTGGTTGAAGTAATTTGGATATGTTCTTCTTTGGTGTTTAGTTTTTGATTTATTTTGGTAGTTCGTGGGCAGATTGGCAATCTCAGTGATTTTTCACTCAGAGTATTTATTTTAGTTGATTGGTTCGGTTTGGGTTTATGGCATATCAACCACTGTAGTTCATGCTTTTTATACATATATTGAATATATGATTTCTTAAAACATTTTGTCAATATTTTTAATCAAGCCTAAGCTCATTTTTTTACACGCAGTTATATGGTTTCACTTAATTTCAAACAATTCAGTTTAGCATAAGTACACGGTTTAAATGTAAAACACTTTTATTTCACGCATAGATAGGACTCTATCAGGTGCTACCACTGCAGGCCAGAGAAGTCCTGGGAGTGATGGCGATGAAGGGGTGCTCCACATTCTCCAAAGGTTGAGTATTACTGGAGCCTCACCATCAGATTGTTGTGCTCTATTCAGGAAACTTGTTGGGGGAGTCTTACTCCTCTGCAGAGAAGCAGTCAGTGTATTCTATTGCCCCAGCCAACAGGGCAATATTTTGGTTGAAGCTTTGAGCTTATCTGTAGTTATAATTTGTATAGTAGTAAAGGTGTTTTTTGAAAGTTCTTTTTGTTTAGTATGTTGTTCTATTTGATAGATTTCAGTTTAGTGTAGGTTTTTTGGCTGCTCCTGAAATTTTGGCCAATTGTTTGGTCATAGTTGGATTAGTTTCTCCATGTGAGCACTGTAATTATCTGGTTGATTGTTGCTACTGATTGGGTTCACCCTACAGTGGTATAAGTATTCACCTTCATGTAGGACTCTACTATTTTCCAAGCTTCAAAAAATGTTATGTTTCTTTTGTATTTGATTTCCATAATTTTCCACTCTCTCTTTTGTATGTCACAAGATCTTGAAAATGTAGAATGGTTTTCTTAGCAGTTTGGGCATTTGGTTTCATTGGGACAATCTTCCTCCATGTAGTCTGGGTTCTTTTAGCCACACCTTCCAGATGTTGGACATCTTCTTCAGCTCTCCCTGTGGTGTTCATAATTATGACATTTAAAACACCTCAAGACTATGGGATGAATTGTGTTACCCTTTTTGAAACAATATCCAATTTTCATTTCTTTGGGAATTATTGATTTATTAAATGTCAGAATACATGTATGTGTTTGTATTCCTTCACCACTCCTTCTAATAGTAATCCTTTTGTATTCTGTGAGCCCTTGCTTTCCTTGGATTGTTTTTATTTCCTCTGGTGAAGTTAAGGATAAATTCCTGTTTCTTATAGCTTTCTTCGAAATGTTCAGTTTTTCATGAGAGTAGACTTTGCACTTCAAATTGTGGAAAGTTTTGATTTTAATTAAGTTTTCAGTATGTTTTTATCTACTTCTACATGTAGATTGCCACTTTTAATTTTTTTCACAGTTCATGGGTTCACTCTGCTAGAGACCACTCTTTCAATCAAGAAAGGTGACAGTTTGGTCAAAAGAGTTTCCTCCAGTGATTAAATAACAATAAATCTTGGGAATTCTGTTATTTATGGTTTGAATCAGATTCAAAGAGATTTCATTTTTCATTTTATTTTATTTGCCATATGTGTTGTTTGTTTTTTACTGGTCCTGTGCTTCACCACCCACCATGGAGTCCAACTTTTGTTGAAAATTTACTAAAGGGGATACCTATTCATCTTGGTTTAAACAGGAATACATTGGCCTGTATACTCATATCAAGTGTGAGATTTTAAAAAGTGGTCAAACTCTTGTTTCTCTCAATGCAATTGACACTCAGCCACCACCGGCTAGTACCTTTAAGATAAAAAGGGTTGGGTAGGTGTTTGCCAAAAGAGCAATTTAGAAAATATTGTTGAAACCATCTTACAGGTGCAAGGGTTTGACATGACCCACTGATTGATCAAATTAGGCCTCTTCAACTGACTGTCTATCTCAGTAAGGGCCAAAGTAGAATGTTGCAGGTCCTGTGACCACATTGCTTGTTGACCCATAGACTGCTCAGCCACCTGGATCCTGTCCTCAAGCATATCAGTCACAACTCATGGTGACCTCACTGTTAGGGGTATCTTATCCCTCTGCAGAGTTGCAGTTGCTGACAGGGCATCTCATCACTAGAGTACAAGGCACTTTGCATGATTATCACTCATCATGTTCTTATGTTGGATAGCGACAGGAAGATTCTTTTGACATGCCACATAAGTCATGTGGGTAGCATAACAGGATGAGAACCTCTGTCTTAAGGTACACAAAACACAATGGAAATGCCACATGAATTGTGTAAGTGGCATGTCAGAAGAAAGTGTGACAACAAGGATTGTATGGGTGCCCAGAAAATTATATAACCACTGAAGATTTTTGATCTGGAGAGAATGAAGAAGCCAGCAGAAGAGTCACTAGACGTCATGCCAATCTGGGCTCTTACCTTATGCTAAACTACCCAGGGTTGAGTGGTAGAGAAAAGCCTGAGCTGTATGAGACTGGCTAAAATAAGGAGAACCTAAGATTATTAAGTGCTCGGAGATTATGCCAGATGCACAGAAGCAGATAAACAGGTAGAAATAGATGCACTGAAGTTGAAAGTGGGTATGATCCCAGAAGAAAGAAGATGGGTACTTTACAAAGGCTCTAAAGTTGAAAAATATACAGAAGTGAGGATGATTAAATATTTTGAGTTGGCCTTGTACCAGTCTCATGAAAGCAGAACAAATAAGAAGCAGTTCAGTAAAGAAGCGTATCTCACCCTTGTGTGTATACAAACTCAGCTATCTTCAACCCTCTCCTTTACGTCACTATTTTAAACATTTTGTAATCAAAGAAAAAGAAAAGAAGCTGGTTATATTTTTATACATTAGTGTTGTGTTTGATCTTCCTGGTATATAACACATATTTCAAATCCACCAGTTCCTCTATCATACCAGGAAGACTGTCATCCAAATTTTTACATGAATAATTACTCTTTAGGGATGAAGAGTTGTTATATTACCTCCTTGCTATATTGTGGGAAATAAAGGAGAAGAATGAAGATGCCGTAAGGTTTTCAAGAACGTTTAATGGCAGCCAGAATCAAGGGTACCTTTATGCTGCAAGTCTTGTAGGAAGGGAGGAAGGAAATAGCTATTGAGTTGAGAAGGAATTATAGCAGCTAAATGCCAGAGCAGAATGTGCATTGCTACAGCCAAGGCAATGCTGAATGTCTGAGCAGAATATGCATCGCTATAAACATAGCAAAAGTCGTGTTTGCTGTTTAAGGACAGGAATGATGTAGTCACCCATAAATGTGTGGTCCTGGTTGCTGTAGGAGAGAGGCATGAAGGTCTCCAGAAAAGGTTGCCCAGGAATGAGGTAGCTGGATGTCAGAGTGGAATTACGCTGTAGACATAGCAAAAATTAGAGGCGACATAAAAGTGTTCTTGTAAGTGGCGAATTACATGCATCTAATTCATGTTCAACTGGGAACCCTTGGTTTAAGAGGGTAGACTCAAAAGGTCCATAAATTGGACGGCTTTCCTCATGGTGTTGTGATTCTGCTGCTATGAAGGGAGCAGATAGAAAGTATGTCCGTTCTGCTCGAAAGGGTCTGAGGAAGAGATAATTAGGCAGGCTTTCACTATTTTTATGTTGTCTGGGAAAATGGTCTGGGCTGATTAGGATAAGTCATCCTCATTGGGTGAAAACATGCGATGACCATAGCAGTCAAATTAATTTATGCGCCAAACAAAAATACGAAGTTGTTTCTGCTACAACTCTTATGACTTTTAATATTTTTTTTAGGAAAACTAATCATCTACATTAGAGTCTATATTCAATTGATACATCTGACTGAATGAATATTTCTTCTCAATATGTGGAAAAGGTTGCTGAAAAGTTTATTTTCAAACTGTGAAGGGGATGATCTTGAGCCATCAAATACACATGCTATTCCACATATTTCAAAGTTTGACATGCTTTGCAAATTATTTGTCTAGATTCCTTCAAAAAGATTCAGAAAAAATAAAAATATAAAAATGGTCATTCCATTCTTGGTTAGGCTAAGAACTTTTCAGCATATTCTCATAAAAATGAAGTCCTCAAACTAACTTCAGTGTAAAGGCTTTATATATTAACACCAATGAACCAGATAAGAATTTGTAGCCTTGATATTTAGAAATTTTATAAAAGAATAATTTCCCCAATTCTAATACATGCTGTTATGGATTTTTGCCAGATATGTAAGCTTGAATATTATGGAGAAATATTTTTTCAGAAAGATAAGAATCATGGGAGATAGGGAATGTAACAATGGTATAAACTATATTACAAATAATAACAGGCGCAAAAAAGTATGCTAGTGACAGAGACTCAAGTTTTTTTTTCATATATATAGGTAAAGTCACCTGTCTGAAGTCATCAAGAAGTACAAAATCCATCACATTTCAATAACTCATCAAAATTATCAAACAGTAAAAAAGTAAAAGGATGAACAACCTTTTGTCCTGTAACATATTTAGGAAGGAACCAAACAAATAACCAAAAATGGAATGAAAAAGAAAAATCTTTTACTCAATCAAATATTTTAAGCTAAGGGAGAAAAATATGAATGCTAGCAGTTTATACAGTACTTTGTCTGCCCCCACAAGTTTCTTATGAAAGTAGGTGATGTCACACAGTGGAAATTTACTAAGCTTTTTGCTTAGATGTGGCACAAGGCCATATGAAAGGGGCACCCAATGAGACTCAAACTCACTCATGTAGGTTTGCTAGTCGAGCTTGCTAACCATTACACCACCAGAGGCGCCTAGGTGATGTCACACTGTGGATACAGGAAAAAAATCTTCTCAGAACTTTTAAAAAGAGGCAGATAACTTTTTATTTATTTATAAATACTAACAAATATGTTATTAGGCATTGACCAAGCTGGCAGAACAATTGCTACCCTCGAGTAAATTTGTAAACAATAACACTTATTTAACAATTTTTTCATCTCTTTTTTCCTGGTGTGATAAAAGTCAACTCTAGTGATTTTCTGTTAGTATTTTATTTTTACTTTATCATATGGAATTAGAATAACTTACATGATTCATCACATTATTTTATCAATAATGAGCAGATTACATTTTTGATAAAAGATTCCATTATAAACTGATTTTGATTGTGTGATTGAAGAAGTGGATAATAAAATATGTCTAAGCAACTTTTTTGTGATAAGTCTTTGAAGCAGTTTATTCAAAACTACCAAAGAGATTGGTTGTCTGTATTGTTTTGTCCAGTGATAAAAATGAAGCTTCATCTATCAACACAGGAAAGCAAGGAAAATTAAGTAAATTGTTTTTTTCACTTCCTTGAATTGAGAATGTGTTATATTTGGTAACTAAAACTTTATCCCAAAATTATTTATTTAAAAATATGTAAAAGCAGGAGAGAAGATATAGAGAAAGAGGAGAGAGAAAACGAACCTGTTATCTTCCGCGGACGATTGGTAGTTGATTGTGGATCTGGAGACTCAGCTGAAGTTCCCCAGACACATAGCTGTAACATTGCTATGACTGGACCTGATATTGCACAGTGATAACACAAAGCAGTGCATTATTTGGGAACTGACAGTGTCATGGGAGGAATATATTACTCTCGCTAATGAGAGGAAGAGGTCCAAATACCAAGAACTGGTCGAACAATGTCAACAAAAGTCATGGAAGATACATTTTGACCCCGTAGAAGTTGGTTGTAGGGGCTTTGCTGGACAGTCTTTGGGCAGAGCCCTAGAAAAAATTGGTATAGTCGGGGCAGCTAGAGTGAGGGCGCTGAAGGACATTACCAACACAGCTCTGAAGGTGTCAAAGTGGATTTGGCTTAAGAGATCAGAGCCATGGAAGAAATAAAGAGGACAATGGAGGAGCCAAAGAATTAAGACTAGGAGACATATTACACATTATAAGAGTATATTAGGTTAATATTAAGTTAGGGTAGTCGGAATGTCAGGGGGAGGGGTTGAGAATCATTAGCGTTTGCGAGGGGGGATGGATCTTTAATTATCCGTTTTTTTTTTGTGGGGGGGTTGTCCTCGTATACTGGTTACAGTCTGCTACTAATTTAAGGTTTTAATAAGTTTATTTGCCAGCGCCTACTAGTAGTTTTAGTTAATTGATTGAAACCTAATTGCAAATAGTTCATGGGAAAAAGGGGGGGAATGGAGATAGGTTCGTTATAGTAATAAGTTAGAATGTAAGGAGTTGAATAGAGTAGCATTTTTTTTTGTTTTTTTTTGAGAAATATGCATTAGATTGGTAATATGAGCATAGATTATTGACAAACGGGGAGGGAGATCTAGGCAAATAAGTATGAGTTAATCTGTAGCAAATGATTTTGTGAGCCAAATAAATGGAAGTTTTCCTTCTTTTTTTTTTTTTTTTGGCTTTGAATAAGGGTATAAGGTAAGAGTTAAAGACTGACTGAATAGTTAGAGTAGGGGATTATTTCATGTTAGTTTGGAAGTATTAGTATAGGATAGATTTGAGGGGGGGATATGTGTAAGTCTTGTTAAGAGTAAATCATGGACGTGGATGAGTATTAAAAATACCATCTTACCTCGGTACCGAATCCGGAAGTAGTCAGCCAAAACCAGATGAGGTAAAAATGGTATTATATATAGTAGAGGAGTGTGGAATGCCCTGTTTTTCATTGGCTGTCACTGAATGACAGATGTCTATAAGAACGGCTGAAGTCCGGCCTTATTGGGTTTTTTTTGCTTTGGTAGAGGCACGAGAATAGCACGTTGCGATCAAGGAGGCAGCTTAGCTCTTCCAGAGTCATGCCGGGGTTTCTGTCGGAGCCAATATGATGCATATAACCCGAAATCGGCGATGAAGACAGTGCATCACTGAAGACCTACCTTGATGCATCTAGGATGTATGATTGAAATATAAGACATAAAACAAATATTATATTCAGTATTATGATAAAGGAAGAACAATGTTGGTTGAAATATTTGGTTGACAAATAAAGGCGAGGGAAATTCCTCCAAAAACCTTCTTTATTAACTACTACTAGCATATAATTTGAATTTGATTCATGTAGTAAAGTCCAGTACTCAAAATTGTTTTTTAACAGATTTATTTAAACCTCTTAAAATTGTTTTTGTTTTTTTTACAACAAAATGGCATTTATATTTTTTACTGTCTTCTTTGTTTTTTTTATTCAAATACAAAATAAAATGCTTAATGAATTTCATAATCCTTTGATATAAGTAGTGGTGAATTTTTTAAATAAGAAATATAGCAATTGATTAATTTGAATAATGATTCAAAAATCTATTGTGACTAAAACAATATTGGGCAACTTTATAAATCCAATAAATGAATGAAAATAATCATTGAGAGAAAGTCTAAAGCTCCTTTACTTTCATGACTTTTGATTTAGAGGGATTTTTTATCGTTGTTAGACTTTTGTTTTTTATTGAAAGGTAGTCAATTACTTTCGGCATTGTGAGCTGGCTAATACCAAATTACCTTGCTGGGCATTACATATGTATCTGTATATTTGAATACATATTTGGCAGCTGTCATGATTTTGTAGTGTGCCAACCTTTTAACGACATTGGCTCACTCAATAGGTTTTTATATAGATTTCTTTAGTAGAATGAGTAATGAATGCAAAAATGAGAATTTTGGCAGAAAATATGGAGAACTTTTGTTTCATCAGAGCTTTACATCAATTTCACTTCAGAATGAATCACTGACTTCCACATAATCAATTTCTGTTATGATTTGAGCCCAAAGAGTTTGTCTGTACTGCAGACATACAGGCCAGATAGTTGCAAATGTTCTTTGTATATAAGTCCAATACATTATTTGGTGATTAAAAGACATGATTCCAGTCTCTTATTACTTTGTACTTTAATATAATACAGCAGCAGATTTTATATTCTAATCATTAGATTGATGCAAAAGTTCCAAGCACCATCTAAGAAGTGTTGATGAGGTTGACTTAGCTCTTTATTGCTAGTACAATCAATTAAATGTAACAAATCATTTACAAATCATGAGAAAAAATTAGAAGTTAGAAAAATGAGTTCTATGGAAAATCATTTTTAGACAAGATCATATCTGGTGAGGGAAAATGGATTTATCATGGGAATACAAAATGATGAAAACTATGAAGCAGGACAACCTTTAATATCTGAACCTAAACAGAATCTTATTGGAAAAAAAGGTCTTTTTAATGTTTAAAAGGATTCAAAGTGAATTTTTTTATTATTTGCTGGAATCTGGATAAACTTTTACTGCATAACACTTTGGTGAGCAGCTGGCTTTTTTGAATAACCAACAAGAAGAGAAAAGATTTTTTCTGGCCAAGGAAGTCAACTGATGATTTTGTTAAATGAAAACAATTTGCCTTTGCATTACAAATGTAATGGAGCAAATGATCATAAAATTGAGATGGGAAATTCCTCAATCTGAAAAATAACTGTCCACTCTAGTAGCATTTATAAAGTAATATCTTCTCAAATGAATAATTATAGCCAGTTTTTAAAAAAATAGTTGGAGGAAAGAAGAAATTCTGATTGATATGAGATTGTTAAATTCTAATTGTCATAAAATCATTAAATTTTTTAGTCAGATGCAAGTGAAAAATATTGTTTTTATTGTTCCTATTTAAGACTACTCTAATTTATAGCATTTATGGAATCAAAACTTATGTGTATTGTCAAATCTCAACTCAACTATTCTAGTAAGTTTAAGTGTTTATGCTGTCTGTACACACAAACATATACACACATGCATACACAATCTCTTCTTTAGGGGATTTGATATTAAAGGATAAAATCATTAGTTTATTTAAGAAAAACATGTATGAGTTTATAATTCCACTGAAAAAAGTTGTCCATTTAAAAGCATATGATTGAGTCATCTGAGGTATTTGATTAAGTAGGTAAGGAAAAGTTGATACATAATTGTCAGACCTTCTCCTGCAACCATTGGACAGCCTAAAACAAACATCTTAAATTAAAAAAAAAAAAATCTGAATATGAGCGCATGTAAAAAATCATACATAATAGTAGTAATTCCAGTCAACAAAGAACATTAAGTTCATAAGTCCCAAAAATTCACTCTGAATTGTCCAGCAGGACACATGGCGTAATGGTTATAGGTGACAAATACCTGAAGAAGGCCGGTGGACATATTGGCTGAAACGTTGTGGAAATAACAATAAAGATGAAGACAATAGTCTGAAGACCCTTAATGATAAAAAAACAACAATTCATTGCCTTTTTTTAATGGAATGATGAGATAACTTTGATGTCTATCTCCTAGTGCAAAATTTGAATGTTTTACACTAGATATTTTGGTGAATTTCAAAATGAATGAGACCACTAGAATCATCTAGTGTCAAAAAGGGTAGTAGAGCTTCTTTGTTTATTGTCTGATAAATGTTGTGGGCACTGAAAAATAGGGACAATGAAGTTTGTTTTTTGTCAGGATCATCTATTAGATGAGCTAATAAATGAGGATGATTATTGAGACTCTGATATCAGTTTCAAAAGTAAAATAGATTTTTTTCATTTTAATCAAATGTTTCTGGCTAAATATTTGCAAAAACACACATAAGCTTGAAAGACTCATCCTCACTTTATTTTGTTTTGCTAGAAATCATCATCATCATCATCATCATCATCATCATCATTATCATCATCATTAAGGTGTGGTGGCAGCATAGATTTCTTGGACTCTCTCTTGCCTTTCTGCCCTATTAACCATTGATAAAAAACTTTATTTTTTATCATTATGAACAATCAGAAAAAAGTACCTCATACTTGTTGGTGATTAAAGTAAAAAGAAAATTTGAACTTGAACTTTTTAAAAATTATCTTTTAAAATACATTTCCCCATCAGCTTATGAAGGGAAAATGTATTTTAAAAGATAATTATATCAGCTCATATTTTATGTTCCTAGGATTTTTCAACATTTACATATCATTTAAAGAGAACGCTAAAAAGAAACATTAATCAATAACAATTTAAGTAAGAATTAAAAAATCAATAAAGAAAATACTTCAGATACTTATGGTATACAAATTAGATGTTGATACATGCAGACCATCTACAAGTATTGTAAACAAAAGAATATAATGAAGTAGAAAATTAGGCAGTTACAATCAAAATTCCAAAAGGAAATTAGACAGAAACATCAGTATTAGTCAAAATAAATTTACCGCTCAACTTTGTAAGTCAAATCTAAAGTGGCTGTGATTGAAAAAGCTAATAACAATTTAGTAAGTAGCAACTCTAACACTGGCAATGTTTTAAATAACTTCTTTCAAGATGCATTTACTATTGAACCTAACAGTAATTTGTCTGGGTTGAATACTTAGACGATTTCAATTCCATTGATTTTCTTTTAGTTAATGTATTTTCCGTTTTTCAAGGTCATAACTTGAAAAAAAAGTTGTTTTTGTCATTGAACAAATCTATCAATAAAGAATGCTGGTTGGTCGTAATTAGAACTCTCTTCATTTCAGATATTTAAGAAATAATCTTCAGGGGGTCTTCTCAATAACAACGACAACAACAACAAAAGGAAATGGGAGTCATTAAAATGAAAACAGTTAATTTTTACTCTATCTGTGTAAATCATGCGACAAGATTTTGAAGTTATTGTCAGAGGAAATTTAATAAATCATCTAAACAAGAACAACTTAGTTCTAATTAATATGGCTTTATAAATGTCATCTTATACTTTTCAAGTCTTAAACAGTGATATATTGGAAAAGATTTGATGATATCCTATTGGATTGATCGATTGATTGATTAGAGTGTCTCATTTGAAGGCATTAGCAAGTAATTATTGGATAATCTACATTCACACACACATATACATACATGCATATATATGAGGTGTGCATGAGTGTGGGATTTTTTAATATGCATTCATATATATATATATATATATATGCTTTCTTGTCAATACCATGAACTTTGTTAAAAGTACAATATCACTTACATTAATAGCTTCCGAATTAAAATCAAATCTATGTCATTTGGGTTTTAATCAAGATTCTCCTCATTAAATGACAAGCCTCTGAAATTAGAAAACTAGTTCATATACCTCAGTAGCATCGACTGAAAATGATGTTAAAATACGCATAGGTGAAGCATAGACTGCTCTGGAAATTGTATCTCCCAGATAAAATAAAACAGGAATTCTTCCCGGTAGTTGCCTTTGTCAGTACTACAGTGTAGTTGCACCAACTTGACTTTTAATGAAATGCCTGGAGAAAAAGCTAGATGAGAAGTACATAAAAATGCTGCATACTGTTTCAAGCAAATCTTGAAATCAGCACCTCACAAAAGAGATGTACAGACACTTGCCTCTCATCTCACATACGATCCAAGCAAGATGGACAAAACGTGATGGGCACTGCTGGAGTAAGAACAAATTCACTAATAAGCAATGTTCTTCAATGGACTCTTACATAAGGACACACCAGTATTACAGTCATCAGCACTGTGCAGACACTGGATGTAGTCTAGACTTACTAAGAGCAATGGCTGAGAGAGATAGATGGTGAAAAAGACTATATATATATATATATACAGACTCAAAAAAGAGTAAGAGTCTGTATATATATATATATATATATATATATATATATATATATATATATTAATTGAATGTTTCATAAAGGATGCATCTTTAAAGTTAAGAGGGTAAAATTTACACTTATGCAATTTTTATACACCAATGTTTGTCATGTAGCAACATATACAAAGTCAATAGTATTTAGCTGTTGAAATGATTGCAACATGTGCTATCCTCATTTATGTATTGATTCCATTGAGTTGTGTTGTCTACCTCATTTTTCAAGATGATTGTATTAAATGAATAAACTTTAACAAAAGGGAAAGAGGTAAATTTCATGTTAAATTTCCCCACTTTACACTCCCCAACATGTTGACCAGATTGGGTTTGCATAAACCAAGCTAGCTACTGGAGTTTTAAAACAGAAAAATTATGAACATTTATTACATTATGCTCATTTCAAGAAGTTACTGTATATTGTTAAGGCTCACTGGCTTATATTCTTAACCATCTTCATTATCTTCATCTTGGCTTCTTCGGAAATTTATGCCAAGATTTCAAGCAATTAAAGAATGCAGAACGTGATAATTTTCACTATATGTAAGAAAAAATCAGAAAAGTAAACCACAAAGGTCAAGGTGTTGAAAACCTTTACAAAGCAATTCTTAGGGATCATTTCATATCTTCCCCTCTAATTCAGAATGCCTGTTACAAAATATATTAGTCAGGTATGAAAATGATTCCAGTTGAGCCAATGATTCATCTACAGAAAATGCAATGCAAAACATTTACTTATAAGCTGGCAATTAGTAGAAACTTACAATAGTTTAAATTGGCCAAAGATTTGCATGATACTGTATATGTGTATATATTTACTCACCCCTCTGCATGAGTAGGATGTGACACAAGATCATCTTTTTAAGTAAAGTTTAACAGATTCACAGTTTTCCTTCTCCTAGCCTAGTTACCATACAAAGATTAAAGAATCCAGTCTGCCCTTCTATTTACACATAGCTGGAGGGAGATTAGTTGGATGCATACCTTTCTCAAAGATATTAGCTCTATGTGAAATGTAAACAGCCTCATCCAGGTTTGAACTCAGTTCGCCATGTCCATTTTCTATAACAATAACCCTCACACCATGAATATTGTATAAGTAAATGTGTGTGCATGTGTGTATACATATGCATATATACTGAGTTGTTTGCTGCTGTTCTATGTAATTATATATATATATATATATATATATATATATATATATATATACACATTGTGCATAACTATTTTCTAAGATGTCCTTGGTATGACACTAAGTTGCATCTCATGGTGTTGCTCTAGATCTGGACTTCTGGGATGTGCGGAATCACCTTTTCATTGCCATTACTTCTAAATCCACATAAATCCAGAATACCTGTTAAGATTTCATCAATAAGTCAATTAGTTCTATTTGAGATAATAATTAAAATGATTTTAAACTCCATTTTCTTTTAGAATATTGATATTGCAACTAAATATTAAGTGTTTCCCTGTTTAAAATGTTTGATTGAAAGAATTACTTATAATAGGTACAACTTATTAGTATTGTTTTTTTTGGACTTGTTCAGGATTGCGCGCAGCATTCTTGTGTAATTGCCATCTAGTTTCTTCTCCAGCCGTTTTGTTAGCGTCCATGTAGTGCATCCATATAGCAGTATCGATGTGACCGCTGCCTGGCGCGCAATCCTGAACAAGTCCTGGCAGCAACACCCCACAAGACACCAACTGTACGGCCACCTGCCCCCTATCACGAAAACTATTCAAGTTAGACGAACCAGACATGCAGGACACTGCTGGAGAAGCAGAGATGAACTCATAAGAGATGTACTCTTATGGATCCCCACACATGGCCGCGCAAAAGCAGGACGACCAGCTCGAACGTACATTCAGCAGCTATGTGAGGATACAGGATGTTGTCCTGAAGACCTACCTAGGGCGATGAACGATAGGGAGGAGTGGCGAGAGAGGGTCAGGGATATCCGTGCTGCCAGCACGATATGATGATGATGATGATGATTAGTATTGTAAAAAAAATCTGATTTCAATATTGAATTACCCAACAAGAGTTGATATGCTATAAAACCAACCAACTAACCAACCAACCAACAAAATGGGCTAATTTAGTAATGAGAACATCTTTGTTATGGTGATATGAGGCAGAATGAAAAGATATGTAAGTATGTTAATTTCTTTTCTAAAAATATAATTTGATTGGAATTGAAATATAAGCATGTATTTGCATATTCCAGCTTAGGCAGAGGATCATTTTTATCTTTATTTTACATTTTGTTTCGTTTCATATACAGAAAGTACTGCATGTAAAGTAGAAAAAGCTGATAAACAAATTTTTGGTAAAATATAAAGCAACTGCTAAATTATTTGAAATTTTGCCCTCATTCCTGATGACAAGGGCAGTGGTGGACCTATATTTGGGTCCCTAAAGATTGAACTTACGGTGGGGGTCAAAAGTTTTAAAGTCACTTTTTTGGCCCCTCTGAGATTAGGGGTCATGAAGCTTAACTTTCATTAGTTTTAATGTATATCCCCTCCCTTGGGCATAGGTAAACTATTATTGTTATAATTTTCCTCTGTCTTAAACAAATTCCAGAATCTGACCTTCTGAAAATGAATTCTTATCTTTTCTTTTCCCCAATCAAATTGTAACTCAATTCAGATACAACAAGTTATTCTCACTATTTCCAAGGAAACATTCTTTTGTTTGAAGGTAATTGTTGTTATGTAACTAAATAGATGTGTTGTTGTCATTTGTTGAGAGATTAACATGAGCCACTTGGCAGAATATAATTCATATAAGCTTTCATTTTCACATGGTTCAGCTAGTCTTGAAGAGTATTTCTTCTCACTCACCATCTCATGTTATTATGTTTTTTTTATTTTTCTTCATTCTTTGTTTTATTTTATTCATCTTTTCCGCCATATTGATCTCTCTCACTTTTAAAATCAAACTATGTTTTCCTCCTGATATAAGAAATGCTATTTCTTTCACTCTCACTCTTTATATATATATATATATATATATATATATATATATATATATATATATATTTATAATGTAGTTTGCTATATTGATAAATAAAGAGTGCTCATTAGTGGTGATAGGCCATATTTATCAAAATTAAAATTAAGGTTATCTAAAGTTTAAATTCAAATCAACAGCACTGGTGATTCTGGTTGGTTGGTTGTATTTTATGGCATATCAACCCTTGTAGGTTTTTTTTTGCCGAATTCGGTTTTTGCATATATTAAACCTTATATTTCTAAATAAATAATTTAAAGATAATATTTTAAACAAGAAGTAGTTCTATTTCAAACAATTCCGTTTAGCATAAGTACACAGTTTCAATGTCAAAAATCACTTCCATTTCAAACAATTCAGTTAAGTATAAGAACATTGTGTCAATGTTAAAAAACAGTTCTATAATGCAGTTTACTTCTATCTGACCCATAGATAGGACCCTATCAGGTGCTACCACTCCAGGCCAGAGTGGACCTGGGAGTGATGGCAATAAAGAGGTACTCTACATTCCCCAAAGCTCCTGCATTATTGGAACCTCACCAACAGATTGTTTAGTGCCATATCTTGGACACTCGTTGGGGGAATCTTACCCCTCTGCAGAAAAGCAATCAGTGTATACTGCAGCCCCAGCCAACTGGGCCATGATGATTCTGTTTCTATGATATATATATATATATATATATATATATATATATATATATATATATATATATATATATAATGGAAAAAAGGAAAAAGTAACCAAACTCCATTTGAAATCCATCTGATGAGCTTTAATAAGTGAAATAAATTTATTATGGAAAACTATTTCTAAATTTCTTGTTTTTTAAACAATCTCTGTCTCTGTCTCTCTCTATATATATATACACTTATATATATAAGTTCTGTTTCAAAAACATCAATGCCTTAAAGAAAGCTTTTTTTAGAAGATGACTTAGTAGTTTGGTATATTTTGAGGCTTAAACATTATGAAATCAAAAATGTGTTATATGCAAACAAGGTGACATCAAAAAGTATTGAGAATTAAATATTTAAATTTAAATAATTTTTGAATTTAAAAGTTTAAATTTAAATCAAGATATATACACTGTTGAACATCTTACATGATAAAGTGATGTCTAGATGAAATCTTATTAGCAGTTTATGAAGGTCAGAGAAAAAGTTCATAAGTGGACCAAGATACCCCATAGAATGTGACCAAATGAGGTTTATCTTTCAACATTATCTCTCTTGCAATCCACACACTTCTTTCATTGGTATATATATATATATATAGTGGCCTTATATATATATATATATATATATAGTGGACTCATGAGTAGAGTGTTTGCCAATGGGCTGGGAGACTGGGAAGGGTTCAATCCCAGGTCGAGTCATATGAAAGACTCAAAAAATGGTACTTGATGCCACCTTGCTTAACACTCAGCATTATTAGGTAAGGATCAAGGGTAAAGTGGAACAATCCTGGGAATGGAGTAGCATCCTCCGCTACACCTCAGTGTAGTAGCTATTGAAAAGGCAGTCTTTGGGTCCCTCTCGACTAAAGTAGCCAACTTTTTATATATAGTGGGTTTTGTTTATCAGCACAAAAAAATGAAATTAGTAAGCTGAGTTCAAATTTCATCCAAAGCTGTTTTATTTATTTCACACAGATGCCTTTGGCAGAGGCATAAATTCATCTCTTTTAAATCATTAAAATAGTAGGACAGACTAAGTTCTGTAGCCTTGGTCAACCTATGAGTCTCTAAAAAACACAACTCTGAATTTAAACCCATCCCCAACTAACATATAACCTTGCAATGGTAAGATTATGCCTCTTACTTCCCATCTTCCATGTGGAAAGCCTGAGTCCTGTAATGAGCTGTGACAAAGGCTGATGGGATAAGATGGGATCAAATATATGCATGCATAGAAATATGTGTGTGTTTGTGTGCACCTGTTCCTGCATGTTTTTATTTACTTGCAGTCTTACATGTGCTAGGGTAAGTAAATGTGGGTATGTGTTGTATATGAACCTGTATGCATCCCTTATCTGTCAGTTTGGAAACATGATACATTTGTATACATGTATAGGAGAAGTATTCTAGAAAAGATACCAAGACACACCTGTCCTTTCTATTAACTGTCAGTGAAAGATCAGGCAAATACGGCAAAATTCAAACAAAAGCATCATTCAACTTAAAATAGGCTGCGGCTGTTTAAGAATCTCAACACAAAAACATGTCTGTGTTTAACAACTGCGCATAAATCTACAATCAGTCTTCAAGCAAGAGACAAGAAGAATTTACACATACACAGAGGGTAAATCAGCAGCCTAATGCAGAAAGATTTTACCCAGCAAATATCTTGTTTTTTTGTTTTGTATTTTTGTTAAAGAAAAGAAAAATAATTTTTCATTAATTATAATGTAGAAATGACAAAAATTGTAAAATATATAAAATACTCTGCAAGTATTGTTTAAATTATTGAATTTTTTTTCCATTACTTTTGCTGTTACTATGACATTCTTACCAATCCATTCGATAACCTTCTTCAACTGTACTATCCCAAAAGAAAGAGAGGTGTCCCTTTTTTCAGAAATTAACAGCAAGCAGAAAAATGAAGAGTGTCCTTATGTATAAATATGGAGTCACTTGTATTACAGAGATGCAGAGAATGGAATCATCTAGCTGGTTAATGTTGTTTGGAATGAACTAACCCAGTTTGTATATTATTTGTTTCTGTCTGTCACTAATTTCTGAAGAAAATTCCTTATAGATTGTACAGTTGTTAGTGAAGGGTGCTGATTTGAAAAGAAGAATAAGTTCTTGGCAAGACCCCAACTGACATCTCTTTACCACAAGAAGTCTGGTTAACATACCAGATGCACTGCCAATTGAGTTGTAAGAACTCTACTACTCCAACCATTTAAACTCATCTTTCATCTTTATCTCAATGGTCACCATATTTGTTTTTATATATATATATATATATATATATATATATAAAGAATATTAATGATAATATCAGGATTTTATTTCTGAATAATATTGTGTAGTGGAAATAGTAAAGCAGCAGCTACATTTAATCACTCTTTATGAAGCAAAGTGGTGTAAGTTCAAGTTTTATTTGGAAATTGTTTTTTAATTTCTGATCTATGAATGACAGTAATCAGATGTAATGAAAAGCAATAAAAATCATGTTGTTTATGATACTTCATCTAATAAAAATCTATATTTTGTTATGTTTGATTATTTCATGATTAGAAAAAAATATCAAAAATATGAAAAAGTCAAGCTAATTTAGTGACCTTTCATATCTGCCAAAAATATATAATCTAATTCTTTCATAAGAGATACAAGGTGTGTTCCAGAAAGTTAGAAAATTGTATTTACCAAAGTAGAAATGAACAATGAATTTATTTTTTTCAAAATAGTTCCCTTGACGTTCAACATTTATTCCAGTGAGTTTTCTAATGGTCAAAGCACCCCTAGAACTTCCTTTTTGATATGTTGTAAAACTGTACCAATGTATTTCTTTTAATATCCTCCACATCTCATCCTGAGATCAGTTTGAGATAGATTTTCAGGTTAGGAAATAGAAAAAACTACACAGAGATAGGTCTTGTAAGTATAAAGGATTCTGCACTTGTGTCATTCAGTGTTTTAGATCACTTATTCAAATATCTATGAGAGAGGGCTGAAAAGTTCATGTAATGATGCCTTATCTGCTATTCCTAATTTTTCTTACCAATGGGGTACAAGAAGTACAACACTGATGGAAGAAGTGTAAGGACTGCAAGTGGAACTATGTTGAAATAAACTTCATTTGGTCACATTCCATAAGAATATCTTGGTAAGCCTATGAACTTTTCAGTTGGCTCTTGTATATATCATCATCATCATCATCATCATCAAGTCATGCTGATAACACAGATTCCCTTGACTCTCTCTTGCCATCCATTTCTGTCACGGTTTGTTTTGGTAGATCCTCTAAACTGTACAGAGCTGATGTATATAAGTCCTTACTGGTTGACTTAGTGTATCCATGTGTAGAAGTCTACAGAACATCACTTATAAGTGTCCATCATGTCTCGGATGGCATCTTAACTGGATGGTTTGTAAGCCATACAACTGTTGTTCTATGGGGTATTGCTTCTAAAATTTATTCAAAACAGCACATAGGATTCTTGTGTTGTCCCCATTTAGCTTTTTCTCCAGGCATTTAATAAGAGTTAAGGTGGTACAACCATACAGTAGTACTGATACAGCTACAACTTGGAAGAATTCTTGTTTTATTTTATCAGAGAGATCAGATTTCCATATGGTTGATACCCTGTCAAAAGCAGTCCATGCTTTTCCAATGCATATTACTTCCAGTAGATAAGATATTGCTACTGAGTTATGTGAACTGATCTTATTTCAGAGGCTTGCCATTTAATATGCAGATGGCACCATCTTGTTTAAAACAACTTGATCTAGCATTCACATTGAATGTTATGAAAAGCCCATGGTCCCTGTAAGCTTCATAAGTTTAGCTCAGGCATCTTAGATTAATGGTAATGATGTTTTGGCCTCGAAACCATAACTCACCTTAGAGTCATCATCTAACGAATTTTTTTTTGGTGGCACAATTGGATTTATTTTGCTATATGTGCATATATTTTACACACACATATATATATATACATCCAAATTATTCATATATACACATGCACTTAAAAATATATATGAGGTCTATCTGAAAAGTAATGTCACTGGTATCACAAACAATTTATTTCAATTCCAAACAACAAAATACATGGTTTTCTCTTCAAAGTAATCCCCCTCAAGTCAGAGCAAGATCAAGTGAATAGAGAGGTTATTCCAGTATGGCAATGTTCCTCTTGGCCAGGAACTGCTGGATGCTCAGCACATCTATTCATGCAACTTTTTAGACATGCCCAAATTTTCAATGATAATTGTGCAAACACTGTTCTTTTTCATGTCCTGCTGACTTGCAATCATTTGAACAGTCAATCAATGACCAGAGATCACCTGCCTAACCTGTTTGACAATGCCCTCAGTTCTGCTTGTTGGAGGCTTCCTGTTCTTGGAATCATCTTTCACCTCCTTGTGACTCTTTTTGAACCTCTTGTGTCACTCAAAAACACATGCTAAAGCATTTCAAGTGCTTGTGATAGAGTTTTCCCCAACCGGATAAAAAATTTCTGGTTTATTCATTGCTTGGTGTTCACTATTCCTTCCTCAGTGCTCATATCTGAATGACGTGAAAAAGAGATGTAAACAAAAGTATTAAAAAAAATGTAATGGTTGTAGAAAGCTATGATTACAGTTATATACTCCCAAAATATCATGTTAGATGGTAACATAATCCCTCTTTTGCCCATAGCTCACACAGCACAACCACTACCATAACTATTCAGGCTGACCTTGTATATACACCAACCCTGCCCATATATATATATATATATATATATATATATATATATATATATATACATGCACACATACACACAAATATATATACATATACATGCTATGCATTCATACACAATATATATATATGCATCTAAAAAGAACACACTCTCTCTCTCTCTATATATATATATATATATATATATATATATATACACTAGCTATACATATGAAATGTCTATGGATAAACTAAATGCACAAATTTAAACTATAAATAACTTAATGAGGTAAATCATTGTCAATTTATATCAACACGTATACTAAACAAACTAAATAATTTTGTTTGGTTTATTAAAATTTCAAGTACAACTTATTTGCCATCTTGTTCCACTATTTTCTCAAACTTCATAATACAATCTCCCCCAAAGATTTCTTCTTTTGTAGCTAACAACTGTTTGAGGTGCTTTTAAAGTCTTCCAGTGAACTGACATTTTTCTCATTAACAGAATTTTATAAAGACCAGAATAACTGGTTATCTGATGGTGTAACATCGACTGCAACTGAATAAAAATTTCCCAGCCAAGCTGTAACAATTTTTACTTGTCATTAAAGAAATATGGCGTCCAGCATCATCTTGATATGATATTATGGCTTTTAAACTTTTAACAACTTCCTGATGCTTTTAGTCAAAAAAATGCCTTCAGTTGGTCAAATTGAGAAAAATATTTCTTTGAATATATTACTTACTTCTTCAGGAACAACTCATAATAGAAGACTTCTTTCCAATTCTATATATATCAGAGCACTATCATCATTTTTAGATGAAAACTGGCATTTGATATTTCCTTAGAAATGGTTCATTTCACTTGTTTCAAATACTTTAGTGTTGAATTTTATTGTAAATTATTCACTTCTTAACAGTTTTTTTAAAAAGCAACATTTAATCATATTTTTTGTTTGTCTTAGATACAACCTGATTTATCCTAATTAGCAGAATTTTGATCTGAAAATATCACTGTGTTATGTTTTATTGATACATATTAATATTTACTCCTGAATTATCATATTTGATGGCATATAAGACCCCTCCCCTTTTTACATACAATATTACAACATTATTGAGTTAGACTTAGTACAAGTACTAGTAATCTACTCCATCAGATAACTAAACTTTCTATATAAGACCAAGGGAATATTTTTGTGACATTTCCTTGGAAAAAAGAGGAGGTTCTTATATGAAATTATATATGGCCAATGCAGGGAGGAGATTATGCTTTTTAGTCATTAGGCTACAGACTTATTGACTACATACATGCAAGTAAATATAAATCACACATGACTCATTAATGTTAAAAAATAGGAATCATTAGATTTATACTCCTATTTTCATGTGTGTATATTCATCATCATCAAGGCATGCTGACAGCATGGATTCCCTTGAATTTCTCTTGCCATCCATCCCTATCACTCATCATTCTTAGCAAGTCCTCTAGGCAGTGTCAAGTATCTACACAGAAGTGATGAATGTAAAGCTTTGCTGGTCGGCCAACACTGGCATGTCCATTTGTAGGAGACCATTAGAGAATGTCACTCATGAGTTCATTCTTATTTCTCTAACAGTGCCCAGCATGTCTTGCTCTTCTAACTGGAATAGTTTATGAGATGGGAGGTAAGTGGCCACACAGCTACTTGTAGGGTCCTACTTCCAGGATCTATTCAAAACTGCATGCACCATTCTTTTGTAGTTCCCATCTAGCTTTTTCTCTCTTTTCTTTGTTTCATTTTGTTTTGTTTTATGACACATCAACCATATAGGTTATTTAATATTAAATCCATTTTTATACATATAAACAGTTCTATTTCAAACAATTCAGTTTAGCATAAGTGCACAGTTTAGTTCTATTTGATCCATAGATAGGACCCTATTAGCTGCTACCATTTGGGGCCAGAGTGAACCTAGAAGTGATGGCAATAAAGGGGTACTCCATATTCCCCAAAGCTCCAACATTGCTGGAGCCTCACCATCAGATTGTTTAGTGTCATATCCAGGACACTCATTAGAGGAGTCTTAACCCTCTGCAGAGATGCAGTCAGTGTATTCTACATCTCTTGTTGACTGGGCTAAGGTGTTTTTTAAAGTTCAAGTGGTGCAATCATACAATAATACTAACAACTTGGTATACTTCCCATTTCATGGATTAATTGAGGCCTATACATTTATTTGGGTTCCTACATTAGAATACAAATGAAGAGATGCACAAGTATATACCCATATGCACACATGTTGCCTTCTTCATCATTGTAGCACATCATTATATGGTTTCACCTACACACAATCATCATACTTTTGTTGGATTTCCACATTTTCATGTAAAAATTCTATTGAATGTGATTGTTATTAGAATAATATTGTGGTATACAAAACTGCAGATGACTGAAAAAGAAAAGAAGAAAAATGGAATGAGAAATTAATTTAAAAGAAGAAGAAGAAGGAGGAGGAGGAGGAGGAGAAGGATGGAGAAAAAGAGAGAAAATAAAAGGCTCTAAAAAATAAGTAAACACAAGTGAATTGAAGAAAGAAAGAGAACAACTGAGAAATAAATTCAAAGGGTAAGGGAAGTGGAGGTGAAGATGAAGTAAAATAGAAATGCAGCGTTTTCACTCGGTGTCTTCTACCTAAGAATTATATGCACATTAAATTGGCTAAATATCAGTCAGTGTTGCACAAAAGAAATCTGTTTCATTTACAGAGTAAAAAAGTGAAAAGATAATTTTCCTTGGCATCAAATACAAAATTGTTCTGCATGAAATAAAACTTTTGGAAATGAAGGGAGAAGGTTGGGTGAAGAAAAAGAGAAGAGAATTTTTGCAATTTGATGGAAAATTCTGTTCATATGTTTACATCACATCCAGTATATATTAAACAGAAGTAATTGGAAAATCAACTCGGTTAACTTTAATTTTTTGTTTTTGTTTTCTTTGATGACATATCAACCTTCGTAGGTTATTTAATGCTAAATTCATCCTTCTTGAAGGGCAGTAGTGGTACTATTTAACCCATAACTAGGAGGAATGGGGTTCATATCTTTCCCAAGGGAATTTGTCTGAAAGTGAACACAATAACATGACTGGAGTTCGAATTTGCTTCCAGCAGTCCAGTGCTTTAACCATTACACCACAAGGACTCCCCTCCTTTATTAACTTTGAAAGTCATGATTGCTTTTTTGTTTGTTTTCAGTAATGTTATACTCCTTAATGATTGAAAGAAATGAAGACAGGCTAATGTGATATGAACAAACTCTATAGTACTGTCTACCAGAGAGATGATTGATTGATTGATTTTAATGGCATGTTATAGGGTTATTTTATGCCTAGAGGTTAGGGAATCACATTCAATGTACATATATATTTATATTTTTTGTGTAGTTGTTTCTTAAGAGGGTTTTTTGCATACGGTCCTATCAAAAACAAATAATTTTCAACAAATCTATTTGATCAGAGGTAGGACCCAAACAAGTACTAACACTTCGGGTTAGACTTAACCTGGGAATAATAGCAATAAAGGAGTACTTCATACTACTCAGATCTCCAGAACTGAAGTCTCACATCAGATGCAGTTTAATGTCATATCAAGAACACATAAATGAGATGAGGTGAAGGAAAAATGGTAATGAAACAAATAACAATGTCAACAAAAAGAAGCTATTTTTATACACAGAATTACACAAGGTAAGATTTTTGGAAGAAAATATTTACAGTTATTGAATGTGTTTCAGTAACCCTAAGTTTTCTCATTTAAGAATTCAAAGAAAAAGACTTACTTGACTGTAGCTTGGAGGTTGGATGTGTATTTGTATATGTATTAGTCTCAGTAAAGAAGCATGTGTGCATGTGTAAGGTGCATATATATATATATATATATATATATATATATATACACACACACACTATTAAAGAATCCTTTGGCAGTTTTCTCTGCTAAGTTGCATTTGCACATTCCACAAAAAAAAAAATTGAGGTAAGTGAATTTGTCTCATGGGAATGAATGGTAGCCTAGGAGGTGGGTAAAGAACTGGCCAAATACTGAATTTGAGGAGTTTTATACATTTTTCAAAGGATCCCAGAAACCTTCACTATGTCAATCTGTGATGTTTTTTGACTGACTAAAAACCTCAGTCTTTAGTTGTAAGATCTGTTCACTGCTACACCTGAATGGTGGGTATTCAAGTCCACTGATTGTTCTATTTTTAGCAATAATGACAAAGCTTAGTTTTGTTTCATTTCTTTAGAAAAGCTTCTTCATTTGTATTTCTAGCCATCATAGCTTCTAATTAAATTACAGTATCACTGAAATTTAATTTTTAATTATTGTTAAAGGAAGTAATGAGTTATAAGGAGATGTGACTTTTAGTTAGAATATAACAATAATAAACAAGTGTATTCATTTGTCAAGAATATAATCATCCTTACTTGAAATGGCAAAAGTTAGCATTGACATTCTTTTATTCTTTTTTTTTTTTAAGAATCAGGGATTCTGAGTAAGATGAAATCTGATCATCATGATCAGATGACGATTGATCTCTTCTCAGCTTTTAGCTACTAAGAAAAGAGGTGTGAATAAATTAAAATCTGATGTCTGTCTACTCACTGGATTTTAAATTCAGTGAGTAGATAGGCATCTTCATGAAAATGATGAAATTGGAAAATGAAAACAGCCCTCATTGCAAAGTGACAGATGTCTAAATCAGTTGAAAAATACATATATCTTCATCCAGTGAATTATTATGTAAGAGCAGCAACTTCTTAATTTTGTAAAAACTTCACCAGAGAAAACAGCAAGGAATTGTTTTGGTGGATGCTCTTCATTTTTCTTGAAGAGTTCTCATTTTGTCTTATATACAATGTCAATCCAAAAATTTTGTTTGAATCAGCTGGAGTCCACCGTCAAACATGGCAAACTTTTTGTTATAGTACAGGGGCAAGCAATTTGTTATTCAAAGCTTCTTGAAAAATTATTAATTTAGATAGGTTTATATGCATTCGGTAGGTTATAATTATTGATGGTTATTTTGGCAAAAACAGAATCAGTTCTTTTTTTTTATGATGTTATCCTCTTTGATCTAAGACTCTTCATTAAGGGCAAAAAATAGGAGGGTACACATTCGCACAACTCCACCTAACTACTTATTCTACAGATGCAGCGTGGAGGTAGGTCATGTGACCCCTTTTTACCAATTAGAAAGCACTACAAGCATTGATCATGAAACATATACACTGGAATTCCCTATTCTCTTGGCAACTTTTTAGCACACATTTGTTTGGCCTTTGACCAAGCAATACATAGTGTCACCTCCTCATAGCAACACCAACATACCGACTATAGATGCACATGGCAAGTACTTAACCAAACCATTTACAGAACCCCTCATGTAACACCACCAGTTTGCCCACACAGCTATCTCAAACTTCATAACTTGTTCACAGATAGAGCCTTACACAAGTTCTAACCACATAAATGTGCAACTGAGTAATTCCATTGCCATCTTACCAAGTATAGCAGATGCTGTAAAAAAGACACCTCCATAATGTTCTTATTCGGCATGGCCCCTGTTTTTGTAAACATGAGCAGTGCTAGAGATTTTTACACGGCCATACTTGCCTCTTCCAACATAAACATGTGCAGCACAAGAGAGCCTTACACAGCTATATCCAGTGCAAAAATTGTATCCATGTGCCTGTATGCTGTGTATTGAGCATGGCCATCCACACCACTCATGTTACCAAAAAGAATGCTTGTTTTTCCAACAATTACAATGTCACCATTAGAACTGCTACAAACCTTATCCTGAGTTTGACTTTCCAACCACACCAACATGAAGTAAATAAGCCAAAACTCTCAGTACCAAACTTCTCTTTCTTTCTGTTATTGTTCAACCTAAAACTCAAGCTGAACAGAACTCTACACTGAATTGACTATCTGACTTTATAAATTGCTTTACTATAGATTTATGACTACGTCTTTTTCCTTATTGTTTGTCATTCATTTTTTTATTCCTATGCCACAAACAGTGGGTAATACAGTGTTTCCTTTGCTAGTCAATGAATTACTTCTCTTCCACATCTTTTCCCCATCTCCTCTCATGCATTACCATACATGAATATAAAACAGAATCTAGTGGTCCATGTCCTACAGTAAAAAAGACTTAAAAGTGACAGGTTTTGAAAGTTATTAAACATTAATCTCATGACCATATAATCATTCCTGCCAAACATATCCAGGAAATCTATAAAAGATTTGCTACATGTTTTTAATGCAGTACAGTGAGATATTCCACAATAGAAGATCTGATAAAAGTTGATCACTGAAAAAGTAAACGTTCTTAAATCTGTGAATGGCAAGTTCATCAAAAATTTAATTTGCAAAATAAATTGTTTGTTTGTTTGGGTTTTATGGCATATCCACCTTTGTAGGTTATTTAATGCCAAATCCAATTTTATACAAATAAACAGTTCTATTTCAAACAATTCAATTTAGCATAAGTACACAGTTTAATTGTCAAAAACATTTCTATTTCAAGCTATTCAGTTTTGTCAAACAGTTCTAATTCAAACAATTTAGTTTAATACAAGTATAGTTTTTGTTTACTCACAGTTGAATGTCAAAACAGTTCTATTTAAAACAATACAGTTTAGCATAGTACAGTTTCAATGTCAAAAACAGTTATATTTGAAACAATTCAGTTTAGCATAAGTACACAATTTAGTTCTATTTGACCCATAAATAGGGCCCTGTTAGGTACTACCACTCTAGGCCAGAGTGAACGTGGAAGTGATGACAATGAAGGGGTACACCACATTCCCTAAAACTCCAGCAATACTGGAACCTCACCATCAGATTGTTTAGTGTTATATCCAAGACACTCATTGGGGTGGGGGTCTTACCCCTTTGCAAAGATGCAGTCAGTGTATTCTACAGCCCCAACCGACTGGGTAATTGCACAATAAAGTATTTTTATATTATAGAATGATGACATTTTTTTAAGTGTTACTTAATTTTATCATATCTCAGTAAATATTAGAGTGAGTCAAAAGTTTTGCCATATTTTGGAAAGTAGTTGTTTGTGGTGTGCATATCTCAATCAAAGCAGTTCAAGCTGTGCAAGGTAAACACTGTAGTTGGTAGTATTGTAGTAGTTGGTGTGCTGACATGTTGTGCATTGCTTCACTCTGTAATTTGAAAGACATATAGATAAATGTGCAACATAGTCTAACTTGGGAATTAATGCTTTATGAGTTTGAAGTGTTCCATGTCACCAAGGAAGCAACCAAAAATTTTCATTGTATGAAAGGTGAAGACGCAGTTGATCATGTACTATGATCAACTGCGTCTTCACCTTTCATACAATGAAAATTTTTGGTTGCTTCCTTTGGTTTTTAACCAGATAGTTCAAGAAATTTTGCTTGGGTTGTAAGAACCTTGATGATCAGGCAAGGTCAAGTAAGCCTAAAACTGTAGATTCTGAGGTTGTGCTCCAAGTCATAGAAGCAAGTGGCACTTGGAGAATATGACTGTCTACTGTGGTTCATTACCTTCCTGATTTTGATAAAAGCATAAACGCAGTTTCTTCCAGGCAGCGGTCACATCGATACTGCTATATGGCTGCACTACATGGACGCTAACAAAACGGCTGGAGAAGAAGCTAGATGGCAATTACACAAGAATGCTGCTTGCAATCCTGAACAAGTCCTGGCAGCAACACCCCACAAGACACCAACTGTACGGCCACCTGCCCCCTATCACGAAAACTATTCAAGTTAGACGAACCAGACATGCAGGACACTGCTGGAGAAGCAGAGATGAACTCATAAGAGATGTACTCTTATGGATCCCCACACATGGCCGCGCAAAAGCAGGACGACCAGCACGAACGTACATTCAGCAGCTATGTGAGGATACGGGATGTTGTCCTGAAGACCTACCTAGGGCGATGAACGATTGGGAGGAGTGGCGAGAGAGGGTCAGGGATATCCGTGCTACCAGCGCGATATGATGATGATGATTACCAAAATATTGCAAAATTTTTGACTCATCCTAGTAAAAAAAATATAGTTATGTTTTTCTATTGGTATTTTGAATCTTAATTGTGAATGGGTTTTTAGTTAGGATTTTATTTATTCATATATCATAACATTTTTTAATAATTAACAATAGAATAAGTAACAGAAGAAAGAAATTTTCGGTAAAGGCTGATTAGATATTCACTAAGGTGATTTGTTTGGTATTTTTACTAAAAAACTTTCTTCTTTCCTTTCTTACTCTATAACTTTATTTCTTTTAATACATAAATAATCCCATCATTTATGATGGGATTTATACTAATCTTTTAATATTTTTCAGTTACTGATAAGAGAAGTTCATGAATCTTTTTTTTTTTTTTTGTTTTTTCACCACTATATCTGGTTATTCCAAGTTACATTCATTAATATTTTCTTCTCATGAACTGATACGAGAAGACTATAAAACATACAAAGAATGAATACCACTGTCCAGTTATCAGTATTAAGAGATTAGCATAATTCCATCTCAAATGATAGATTATTTATACATTGATGGAGAAGTTATAGTGAGAGAGGAAGATACAGAGAGATGAAGTTACTTAGTAGTCAGCCTAGTAATTCCTAATGAAAAAAATATTTGAATTTCAAAAATGCTTTGCATTACAATAATAACAGAATTTCACACTACCATGTTGCATGACTTAAATACACTGTGATTAAAAGGTATTGAAACTAAATCAAATTTTTTAAATTTTAAAATTAAATAAATATTTATTCATAGTTGAACAACTTATATAATAAATTGATGATGTGTAGACATCTAGACTTGTTGCATATATGAATAATTGATAATTCTTGATACTTTTGATCAACAATTTTGATACTTTATTCTTTTTTTGTATAATTCCTATATAAAATGATGGAATTATTTATGTACTGAAAAAAAGTTATTTCTCTGAACATTTTTTGTGCTTAAGAAAGGCTGAACTAGAAAATTTCTAGTTGAAAATAAGTCTTATTCAGCATTTCTTCTTTCAAATAAAAAATTGCTTGAAATTGAATGACCAAAACTCAAATAAATACTATCACTTCTAACATCTGATTACTGAAGGAGTTTTTGTTGGAATTCTATATTTTTAACACAGGGTGACCAAGAAAGTGTTTAAACTGTTGTACTATGATCCATTTTCTTTTTGCACAAATTTGTGACTAAAGTAAATATATCTTCCAGTGTACATTCTACAACTGCTATGTAAACATCATGAATTAGAAATCGATAAGTTTTATCTATATTTTGATTCTGATTCACAAAGTTTACTTAAAGAGTTAGAGAATAAATGTAAAACCAACTTGGAAATTGCTATAAAAAGCAAGAGAATAATCATCATCATATCGCGCTGGTAGCACGGATATCCCTGACCCTCTCTCGCCACTCCTCCCTATCGTTCATCGCCCTAGCTAGGTCTTCAGGACAACATCCCGTATCCTCACATAGCTGCGTTTCATTTTATCGGTTAGGTCTGATTTCCATATAATCGATAGCCTATTGATAGCTGTCCATGCTTTCGTTAACCTCGTTTCGATGTCCTTTTCGGTTGATTCGATGCTGCTTCCTAGGTACGTGAATTTGTCTACTAGTTTAAGAGGGGTTATATATTCCGTTTTGTGTGCATTAACATAGAGGCCTATGCTTGCTGCTGCTCGTTCCAAACTATGCAGAAGTGTTTCGGCTTGGTCAGGTGTATTTGCCAGTATCGCTATGTCATCGGCGTAGTCGGCGTCGGTAATTGTTGTTGCGGAGTACCTTCTGCTTCTTTTCTTCGTCAGTTCGAAGCCATTCTCTTTGATTTTGTCAATCGATGTTCTAAGTACGTAGTCTAGACAAATGATAAAGAGGTACGGGGCCAGCGTGTCCCCTTGTAGTACTCCTGCTACAATGTCAAAGTATTCTGTGTCTCCATCCGGTGATCGTACTTTTACTTTAGTGTTTCTATAGAGAATCGTTATTGCCGCTAAGGTTTCTTTAGGTATGCCGTACGCTAGTAGGATTTGTTCCATCTTTCCTCTGTGAATGGAGTCGAAAGCCTTGGTAAAGTCGACAAATATTAATGTCGCTTGTAGGTTCTTTGCCCGTACACCTTCAAGGATTCTGCGGATGGTTAATATTTGTGAGGTTGTGGATCTATTTCTTCGGAAGCCATTTTGGTTTTTTCTAAGTATGTTGTCGATTTTGGGTTCTATTCGGTTTCGTAGTAGGGCATTGTAGATTTTGGCAGCTATGGATGTAAGTGTTATGCCTCGGTAGTTTTTGGCTAATCCGAGGTCCCCCTTTTTAGGGAAGGGGAGTATGCATCCCTTCATCCATCTATCTATCGGATTTTGATTTATACTGCGTTGAGGTGGCGGAGCAGTATGTCGTCGAATTGTCTGGTCTTCCATACTTCCGGGGGAATTTTGTCCAGCCCTGCAGCTTTCCTATTTTTAATTTTTCTGAGAACCGAGTCGAGTTCTTCTTGTGTGAACGGTCCTAGTTTAATGTCTAATTGTTTGCTAATTATTCTGGTGATTGGTTCATGCGTTATTTTTGGTGGGTTTCCAAGTAAGTTTTCGAAGTGCTGTTTCCACAGTTTTATTCTTTCTTGTTGGTTTGCTGCTTTAAGTTTTGCTTTGGCTGTGTTCTTTCTTCTGCTCACTTCGTTTATTGTTTGCCAGGCTATTCTAGATTGTCTATCTTCCACCGAATCTCTAATCTTATCTATCTGATTTTGAATGAATTCTGTCTGTTCCTTTATATATATGCCTGCTAATTGATATTGTGCCGTTTTTAGTTTTAAGGCATTTGTGTTTGTTGGGTTTTTTCGATAGTTTTTGGAGGCTGTTTTCACTAGTGCACGTTTTTCTCTCACCGCTAAAGTTTCCCATGGGACTCTATATTTAGTTTTAATTTTTGTTGGAATGTATTTTGCTGCTGCCTCGAGGTGTGCATTGACGAAATTTTCATATTCATTGTTTGGTGTACTTTTTTCCGTCTTTTCTTGTAGTGTTTCGAATCTGTTTCTTAATTCTAATACGTATTTATCTCTTATATCTTTGTTGTTCAATAGGGCCCAGTCATAGTGTTTGGTGGTCGCTGTTCGTTTGGCGTTTTTTCGTAGGCTTAACCGTATTTTCGCCGTGACTATTCGGTGATCGGTGGACACACCCTCAAAAGAGGCGTATGCCTCGCAATTCAATGCACTATTTTTCCATTTCTTGTTTATAAGGACGTAGTCTATCTGAGCTTTAGTATTGTTTGCGTACGTGTATGTCCATAGTTTGCCCTCTCTTTTTTGGTAGTTTGTATTGAGGCATGCTAATCTATTTTCTATCATGAAATCTGTTAGATGTTGCCCATTCCTATTTGACGTGTTGTGGAGGCTGTATTTGTTGTTTCCGTTTTTCCCGATTTGGGCATTCATGTCTCCGCCAATGACTAACATGTGTTTCGGGATGCTACGCACTAATGAGGATAACTCATCGTAGAAGGTGACTAGTTCAGTTTCTTCACTAACATTGGTGGGGCTGTAGCATGAGATGATTGTTGCTCTGGGGTTTCCGTTAAATGTAGCTGCCATCATTCTAGGTTGTATTTTCTCAACGCTATTAAGCGTTTTTAATGCTCTAGGTCCTATAAGTAATCCTACCCCTCCTACTGCGGTGTTGACAGAGTTTTTCCATGCGGATACAGTGGCGAGCGACCAGCCATTGCCAGTTTCGTGATATTTGATATCTTCGGTGTGCGTGTATCTGTGTTCTTGTATGCATATTATGTCTATCTTATGTTCTTCGGCCGATGCGATTAGCTCTGGGAGTTGTCCTATTCTATTTAAGGTTCTTACGTTAAATGTGGCTATTTGTAGTGTTTGCTTGCATTTTAGTAGTTTTGATTGTTTGAGCTCTGTAGCTGATTTTTCGAACACTGAGGCCAGGGCTCCAACCTCAGCAGGACGCGCCCCTTTTTTACCAGCGCGAAGAGCGATGCGGTTTGTGTATGTGGTTTGAGTGTAGGTCATGGTTATCTTTCGATGGCTGTTTTATTCTCTTCTATAGAAGCCACTCTTATAGAGGAGCAGCAGTAGTTCCCCGATCGAACTAACGATCCTGAGCGTAAAGTCGTCAAACTCACGTCCAGGACCCGTTTAGGTATTGAGTTTGGTCGTCCATGGGTTTATTCAAATACCTTTACGTACATCATGCTGCTTCCCATGTGTACGCAAAAAAAAAAGGGGGGGTAGATCCATGCTGTTCTTAAGTGTCATAGAATGACAACCTGATTGAGTTGTGACAAAAATAACTATAAAAATCAAATGATAAAAGAAATTACTAATAAAAATACAAACATGGTAATTATTGATAATGCTTCATCTAAAAATGAGAATAAATAAAAGATGTTACTTATACTACCAGTATAAAAACAGGATATAGTTTGATTTGAGTTTCTACAAACAGCTTTTTGTAGCTAAGTTGCTCAAGCAGTTTGTGCATTTAGCCAGGCTCCCTCAAGGTAAAAGGGGGTGTATGATCAAGTCTCACTAAGGGTGCATCCTTCATTATTATTATTTTCAGTTTACCCTCTTCTTGTCATATAATGACAACCTGAGTAAGTCAATAAAAACAAAAGCAAATCAAAATTAAAGGATGAAAGAACATATGTCTGAATTTTTGAGATGAGGCTTGATGTGTATTATTTTGGTTGTGATTTTTTAGGCTGTTGTCCTCATTTTTACTGTGGGAAGTTGAAACAATGTTTTGGCTGTTGTATCCTCCAGTCTTTTGCAAGTGTCCTTTGTTTATCAGGGCATAGAAATGATTCAACCTTGGAAATAATTTCAAAAGTTTGACAAAGTTGAACCATTTCTATGCCCAGGTAAACAAGGGACACTTGAGGAAGGCAGATACAACTGCCGAAACATTGTTTCAACTTACCACAGTAAAAATGAGGATAAAAGTCTGAAAAATCACAACCAAAATGAAAAAACTTACTCATCAAATTAATAATGATTGATGATACTTCATCTAAAAATAAAAATAAAGATAAGACCAAATACTTTTAAAAATATTTTCATGAAGTTTATACTATAGGGAATCAAAAATGTTCCCATATTTGGTATGGGCTAGTTTCCGGTGTGTATATCATGTGACCAAAGTAGCTCAAGCCAGAAAAACTACTTGCTGTCATTGGTAGTATCATAGTAGTTAGTACACAGTCATGTTATGCATGTGTGTGATTTGAGAGTCACACAGATAAATATGCAATGTAGTTTAATTTGGGAACTTACAGCCATGGCCAAAATTATGGAGCACCTATAAAAAATTGAGATAATAGTTTAAACCTACGTATTTAAAGGTTAAGAATCATACAGTGAACAATTGAGAGCAAATGTAAAATATTTAACAGTCGATTGTAGTATTTTTTTTTTTGCTTTAAAGCCTCTCCCAAGAGCTTTAGCTGAGTTTCGTACTAAATTCATTCCAATATTCAAAATGATTTATTGTCATACTAAAGGTTGTTTTGTAATTTTTGGGTAATATTTGATTCCTACCAGAGCTATAATTGTATATTTAATTGAAAATGCCTCCAAAGAAGCAGCTTTCAGGGATTAAAAGGGTACAAATGGTTGCTTTATCTGGTGAAGGATATTCTCAGGTAGAAATTGCCAGGAAGATGGAATGTTCAAGGAAGGGGGTTCAAACAACGATTAAAAGGTACAAGGAAATAAAGTCTTTCAAAAACAGAAAAGGACAAGGCTGTAAAAAGTCTACAACCACCAGGGAAGACAGATCTTTGAAAAGAGCCTCCCTTGCAGATAGGAGGAAAAGTTCTTTAGAGCTTGCTGCTGAATTTAGGGAGGGTGCAAACAAAAACATATCAGCTCGAACAGTGAGAAGAAAGTTATTAGAAGAGGGATTAAAAGGATGCAAAGCCAGGAAGAAGCCATACTTGTCTCAGGCCAACAAGAAAAAATGACTGGAATTTGCAAAAAACTATGAAAATTGGACACCTGATGATTGGGGCAAAATTGTTTGATCTGATGAAAGTAACTTTGAGGTAAGTTAACAGTTTCTATTTCCTAAACTTTGGATGTAATAATTGAAATTTTTATGTGAATACACATCCATAACATTTATTCAAAAATTGTAACAAATTCTTTTTTTTTCATTAAAATTTTGGCACCCTGGAGCGGTTTATGTTCGCCGTAGGAAAGGAGAGGCATTTCATCCTGATTGTGTGGTTCCAACGGTAAAATTTGGAGGAGGAACATAATGGTTTGGGGCTGCATGGCTTCTTCAGGCACTGGAATGTTGTACACATGTGAGGGCAGAATAAACTCCACAATTTATACTAACATGCTGGACCAGGTTTACCGAACCTCTTTGACTAAAATATTTAATAATAACATTCCAAGTGATGTAATCTTCCAACAAGACAATGCTCCATGCCATACGTCAAAAATTTCAATAGGTTGGTTTGAGAAAAAAGGCATTACAGTGATGAAGTGGCCCCCTCAATCCCCAGACCAAATCCCATTGAAACTTTGTGGTCCCATTTAGGGAAAAGAGTGAGAATGCACAAATGTTCATCAAAAAAAGAATTAGAGGCCAAACTTGATGAAGAGTGGCAGAAAATAGATCCTACCACCTGCAACAACTTAGTCAATAATATGCAAAAATAAATAAAAGCTGTTATTAAGGCGAAAGGAGGACATACCAAATATTGATTGTTGTTATTAATATTTACTTGACTATTCTTAACCTTTTAATATATAAGTTTGAATCATAATTTCGATTTTTCATTGGTGCTCCATAATTTTGGCCTAGGCTGTATGTTTTATGAGTTCAAACTATGCCTAAGAAGCAACCAAAAACTTTTGTTGTGCAAAAGGTGAAAGTACAATTGATCATAGTACAGTAAGCAGATGGCATAAGAAATTTTGCCCAGGTTGCAAGAACCTTGGTGATCAGGCAAGGTCAGGTAGACCTAAAACTGTAGATTCCAAGGACATATTCCAGGCTATTGTGGCAAATTCAGCAAGTAGCACTTGCAGAGTATCAGGTGAGTTTGGCGTCTCACAGTCCAGTGTGGCTCATCAAACTTCATGACCATAGCAAAAGTATTCAGAACTCCCGAATCATACTTCACATTACCAAAATAGTGCAAACTTTTGACTCGCCCTTTTCAAAGAATATATGCTTGCAAATGAGGCTAAACCAGAAATCACAGACATCTTATCTTCATAGTAAAAAAGAGGAATTATTAGTGTTCTTTTATTCAGCATAGCAACACTTAGTGTGAAGAATTGGTGACTATTGATAGTTAATGTATTTCTATTAATAAAGTGAATTCTGATGTTTTGTTCTTGCTTGCTGAAATGAAAACAAGTTAGTTTCACTTGGATAATTTAGATATCATTATGATAATTCATTTCTATTTGAAAATGACCACATTTGAGTGCACAAATACAATATGCTCAAATTGTATCTATATTGGCTAGTATCAATACATAAAGATTCATTCTTTATCAGTCTGCAGAGTCATGTATGGGTGCATGCATAATTTTATATGTAATTATCGTTTTGTATATTTAGTTTGAGGATTTGATGTCTAAACTCATTTTTCAAGAATATAATGTAGAAGTTAGTAAGGGAATCTCACAATCCATTGAAGAGTCAATTTATTTTAATAGGTGCACTTTAATGGTAGACGAGTTAAAAAGAAAAATTGTAGACAAATGTAAATTATGTCTGTCTTTTTAGTTGACACATTTACAAATGAGCTTCATTTCAATTGTAACATTGTAAAGCTTAACACAATCTTTCAGACACCTTGTCAGTGGAGATTGGAATATGCCGACTGCATCCTCTATAGAGGAATAGGAACCTTCTTAAAAAGGAGTGTCCTAGGTAAGACACTTAACAGCATCTGATGGTGAGGATCTAGTTCTAGAGCTCTAGAGAGAGCAGAGTACTAGTTCATTGCCATTACTCCCAGGTCCATTCTGATCAGGTGTGCTAGTACTTGTTAGGGTCCTATCTACGGATCAAATAGATCTGTTTACAAATTATTTGCATTTGATAAGAAACTACACAAAATGTACAAATGCAATTTCCAGAAGTCTTGGCAAAAAAAAAAAATGCTGTTAAAATCAATCACTCAATCTATTAAAAAATATTTTGTCTGGAGATTTGAATTATTGTAATATAATGGCCGAGGGATTTCGTTTTATGCCTTTGGGTTTAGTTAGGCTGAGAATCTTTTGACTCAGTGCATGGGTTACTTAGGTGCAACATGAACGCAGGTGTTCACGCATGGGGCGAACATATCATTCAGAGATGTCAAAATAGAAATCCCAGATAGGGGGATGTGAATGATGTCATGCACCGGAAGCAAGCGTGGAGAATTTTGGGAGATTTGAAAAAGTCAGTTAGTTGAGTTGAAAACTAGACACTGAACGAGAAGGGTCGACTTTCGGGACTCGCTGAAGCCAGACGAATTTGCACACTACGGGTGCCGCACGAGATGGGGGGGGGCGGCAGATGGAAAAGCCAGAATAGAAAGAATGTGTATCTCTCTCCTTATGTCGAAGAACCTTTAAACTCAAAGGTAATAAAAAGTTTTGTACCTGAACTAAGAAGTTGTAAGTGTTTTTCGTGTTTTGGGATTCCTATGTTCTATGTATATATGTCATGAACATTCTATGTACATTTCGCATATCTGTATCTGGCTATGGTACATTATGATTGGTTAGTCACAGAAAAAACCTTTCATATATGTTTACTAATTGTGAAAGAATCAACTCATAATTCCCTCAAGTTTTGAAGTGTATTATTCAGTTTTAGCAATCATCCAAGGCTGAATTTACCAATAGGTATAAGTAGGCCATTGGCCAAGGGAACACAAGTATCTGGAGTCCCACTGAAAATAATTTATTGTGCAGTGTACCATACTTGTTTCAAGTATACACTGAGTATTTCATTATGTATTCAAAACCATAAGGGCCCCTGTACAATTAATATAGGCCCACAGTGGTCATCAAGTGATGGGTCACAGGGTAGTTCTCAGGTGGGCTAAGGAATTAGGACCTAGAATAAAAAGGAAGAGGCACACTGAGTTTGGCCTAGGAACCACAAATAAGTAAATTCCACACTGCTATTGTCTTCATCTTTGCTGATTTTTGAAGTTTTGAGATGAAATATCAAACTGTTATCTTAATCTTTGTTTGATTTGCTTTGGTTTCTTTGTTTAATGGCATAACAATCTTCATAGGCTCCTTAATACCGAAGTCATATTTGCCAAAAAACAGTAATGGTACTATTTTATCCATAGCTGGGGTGGGGGATAAGGGAGTTCATATCTTTCTCAAAGGTATTAGTCTGAAAATGAATGTAATATCATCACTGAAATTCAAACTTAGGTACTACAACTAGCATGTTAGTCTCTATGCCATAGAAGCTATCTCTTTAATCTTTGTTATGTTTAGTTCATATATTCAATCTTCTCTTTCTAGTATATTTGTTACATATTGACCTTTGATAAACCAGTTAGTGTGGATTTCAAAAACAGGATGTGTCTTAAGGTAGATAAGGGACAGTGGAAATGCCATGTGAATTGCGTAGGAAGAGTGGGATGAAAGAATGTGTGGGCAGCTGAAAAATATATAATGATGGAAGTTTTCAACCCCAGCAGTCAGTTGAAGTTGGTAAGTCAGTCAGTAGAGTCATGCCATTTTGGGTGCTATACCAGGAGAGCCAGTGGCCTCTCATGGGTTGTAAGGCTGCTCTGTATCAGTCTCCCATGAAAGAAACATGAAGTAGAAAGGCTCTCTGAAGATTTATCTCCACCTGGTGTAAATCTGAAGATGTCTAGGAAACCTCATGTTTCCCTAGCAGTTCCCGACTGACTGTCTCTCTCATACAGCCATTTTGCCACAACTTTCTTAAAATAAAAAGAGAGCTTATATCTTTATATATAAGTGTTATTGCCTCTTCATTCTGCTATAGAACATATTAACATTTGGTCTTTATTATTCACTTGGTATTTGTTTTCTTTTTAGTTAAAAGATAGAAATAGGCAAAATAAAAGAAGAAAATTCAAAGTAAATTTTAAAGACCAAAACATGAAAAAGGTAAAAAATGTGAAATAAGTTACATGAACAATCAATGAAGATAATAATTAAAGAAGCTTCTTTTTGACCTGTAAACAATTTTAGAATAGAAGCAATTCAGAAAATAATATTTTCATATTTTGATTTCAATTGATTTATATGAGTCGTACTAAGAACAAAGCAATCACTTTTGAATGGAATTACAAGATGCAAAAATGATAAATTCAGATTCTTAGCTGTTCCTAATTGAACCTGAAAAGCTGTAAAATGTATTAATTTCTAGTGTTTATTGATTTTCCTTCCTTTCCTCTATTACTGTGATATAAATGAATGGTTTAAAGCATTACCACTTAATGTGTATAGTAGGTTAGTCTTCCGTTAAGAAAAAAAAAGAGCTTTTTATGACAGGTGAATGCTATAGCTAAAAGCTCAATAATTTATTGAAATAAAATGTAACATATTTAATGGGTTATAAAAGCTCCCTGTTTTTCTCCTAAAATGGATTAAAAAAATATCAATGCTTGTCTACCAATGAAGTTATGTTAATTCTCCAGTAATGTAATACATACATATATACATATGTATGGATACTTGTCCAAGTACATTGGTATACAATAATAATTCTGCATTGCAGAAATTCAAACAAAAGAAAGAAAGAAAAAAGTATAAGGTGTTTTATTTTCTTTAAGTATACTATAACTACAAGAACATAAAGTGTACTAATAAAATTTTAGACAAGTGATTATAAAGAAGAGGTGTGTATTTACCTAACCTTTCCACTATGCAACACTAGTTCAAGCACAAGTTTTAAGCAGAGTACAGCTGGTTTGAATTCAGAATTTTTCTTCTCCTAGACCAGTTGCCAGACCAAGGGTAAAGAATCAAGTCTGCCCTACTATTTACTGATATTTGGAGGAAGAGGAGATAGATTCATGCCTAGGGCATTCATGCAAAGTGAAATGCAAGCAACCTCATCCAGGATTTGAACTTGTCTTGCTGAGTTCATTTCCGATATTGATAACTGTTCTATCATGAATGCTTTGCTGTGATATAGAGCAAGGTAAGGGAGGGCTTTGTAAAATGATCAATAAAAATTGCATGTCTACTTTAGAATTTGATATCCCAATCAATGACTTTTCACAAAAAATGATCTCAAGAAGTCATTAGCAGCTTTTTTTTTTTTTTTTTTTTTTTTTTTAAATTTCTTTTAAGTATCCATTAAATTAAGTTATTAATTAAACATTTCAACTTTAGATTTTATGTAGACACATTAAAGATTTATTGAGTGGCCTAATTAATAGACAATAAATTTCAATGTTCCAATTCGTGGTTATAATGTAATAGCTGCACAGGTTAGACATTTTGTTTGCTGTTTTAAGAATCCTGTTATTTTACATACACATAATTGTGTATGTATTTACCCAACCCCTCTATATGAGCCCGATGCAACAAAAAGTCAATTATTTTTAAGTGGCGTTTAACATTCAGTTTTCCTTTTCCTTGACTGGATGCCGTACGAAGATTGTAGATCCCAGTCTGCTCAATTATTTACCCATTGTTGGAGGGAGAATAGTTGGATGCATACTTTTCCTAAGGGTATTAGTGCTATGTGATATGCAAACAGCCTTGTCCAAGATTTGAATGGTAGTTGCCACGGCAATTTCCTACAACAATATCTGTTACACTATGAGAGCTTCTTTTAAGTAGAACCTGAATATTTGTATGAATACATATAATTGTATATACATACAAATATTCAGGTTATACTTAAAGTAGGACGTATTCTTTAAGCAATGTTAATTTTTGTTTATTTTTACTCCAGAGTTTATAAGTGTATTAAGTAGACTCTTAGCAGAAAAACAATTTATCTTGCAATTTGTAAGTGTCAACTGCATTGACAAGTTGGTATCTTGCTTAAGGTCATAAAATATCTATGTACCAATATGCTTATGTGAGTGTGTATATGTGTATGTATAACTAGTGCTATATAAGAGATAAAGGGTGAATGCAAAAGAAATTACTTTGAACTAGCTGTATTAGACTGCAATTGTTAAACATCCCGGTAGGATGAAAGTCATTCTTCACTTGCATGAGAGACTGTAAAGCAACATGTTCTATTTTCTGTATCATGAATAAATTGAAGTGCTAATAAATTAGAGACAGCAGTCCACTGGATGGTTTTGCCATTCCCCACTTGTCAAAATAGAATCGTCTAGATGACTTATGTATGATGCAATAAGTAAAGAGGCAGTGTCACTGTGTCAGCTACAGTCTGCGGAGAAGAATAAACACTAGGAAATGATTGTTGGGGCACTATCTTGGTAATGACAACTTATGTTTTTCTCAGGCAACAGTAGAGAGTTTGCTCAAAACAATTGAAGTCCAGACTGACATATGAGTGTGCAGGAGTGATGGGAGAATAGGATTGTCATGTTGCCTGGTCAAATGAATCAAATTTCCAGTTCTTTTGAAGCAGAATATGTGTAGAGGAAACAACATGGACCCAGCCAGTCAGTAGGCTGTTGTGCAAACTGGTGGTAGTTCTGTAATGGTGTGGGGGTGTATTTCATTGGAGTTTTCAAGGAACATGAATAAAACTGAAATTTGTCTTGATAGGGATGACATACAAGGTATGTTAAAAAAAGTACCAAAACTGAAGATCTATTTAACCAAGATAGAAATGAACAATGAATGAAAGGTCAGTTTTCTTCAAAATATTCACTTTGGCATTCAACTAACTTATTTCAGTAAGTTTAGTACTGGTTGAAGCACCTTTGAAATTTATTTTGATATGGCATCAAGCTGCACTATCATATTCATTTTAATAACCTCCATCTTACTCGTGAGATAAATTTTTAGGAGAGGAAACAAGAAAATGTTGCATGGAGTTAGCTCTTGTGAATATTAAGGGTGTCACATTTGCACAATCCAGATTTTTTTTTTTTTTAAACCAAAGCTGTTGTACAGAATGTATCAATACTGGCTTCATATTTTTTTTGTTTCAATCAACAATAAGTCATCTAGACATGTCAACATTATTTTATTATATAAGTTGTCCAACTGTGCACATATCTTCATTTAACTTTTAAAATTGCTTAAATTTAAAGCTTCAATCTCAATACATTTTGATCACAAATCATTTGTAGATCTTGCTGCAGGCCATTTTTATTGCTTTATGTTTTCCATGTTTACAGGCAGAAATGATTTGTTTCATCAAAATAATGCATCTCCATGTGTGGGTGATATGAAACTGGTCCAAGAAAAATTTAGGTGACTGTCCTCAGTGCATGTTAGATTTAATCTCCAAAGATGTATGGGACATGTTGCAGACCCTTCACTAAATTATCTGCAGCTAAACCTGACTTGGATATAACCATGGAATGTCTCCAGTATGTAAATGCCATCCCACATTGAATAGCTGCAGTTATTCAGGCAAAGAGAGGAGCTACATGTTACTTAGCAGTTGTTTTGTTTATTTGACACTTCAGTTAATGAACTCAGTAATTCACAAGTGGGATAATTATCAACTATTGAAGATTGAATAAAAGAGAATGAAATAGAAAAATGTACTAAAACGAAATTTACAAGTATTCAACTAACTATGCACCAATCTGAAAATCGTGACAGAATTTCCCACATTAACCGGCACATCAGGTAGTGGAGATACAGTTGTAAGGAGTCAATGTTTCATAGTTTTATTATGAGCTGGCGGTTAACCCTCTACAGTTGGAACCAAGAAACTAACAGAATTAGACCCCTGTACAGTGTTAGGTAAACATTTCTTTAAATATTCTTTGAAATGTTTTGTAGATGTTTGATAAATAAACATTTATAGGTGAGGACCATCATTATAATTTAATTTTGGAACAGAAAATACAGCAACTTAATGCTTGTAAAATCCCTTATGCAAAATGAAGTAAAAATAAATGGTTGTAAGAATGGTTACAGTACATTTTTTTAAAATTTATATAGCTATATACAAAGACAGTTATATTTTCAACATTTATGAAGCAACCAAAGATCTTACTCATTACAGTAGCATTTTCTAAGACTAACTTTATAACACATGAGTGAACAACTCAAAATATAAACTATATTTGGCTTAGTCTTTTTGCCTTTCTGAAGCACCCAGTAAGGACCAAACTTACTATTGGTAATAAGGTTTTTATAGCTTCTCAGTGGTTAAACACCTTAATAACTAAATTTAGAATACATAGCATCAACAAAGAAAAAGTTTAAAATGTTAAAAAAAAAAGAAAAAAGAAAAGACTATTTAAGACATTGCCACATATGATACAGTGTTGAAGAAATTGAAGTTTATTATTAAAGGTTGTCAAGTGTTCTGTTAAAAAATTAGCTGAAGGCATCTTGTGTGCTTGAATTAAGCATAACAAATGGTTTCTGTTCTATAACACCATTTTAAAAACATTTCAGGAAATTGCAGTCAGACAATTCATCTATGATTAGTACAAGAAATATGAAATAAAATGTTCGTGTATAGGTAAAAGTCCAGGGACACCATACCCTATTGTAAAAAAAAAAAAAAAAAAAAAAAAGAAAAGAAAAAGATTCCTTACAAACTGCCATTAATGTTATATCTTAAGTAATCATGCTGTAATTTGTGTATAGAAATAGTGGAGCATTGCCAAGATATGAGATGGATTCATGGAGCATCTAATTAGTAGTGAAGAATTAACTCTAAGTTACAATAATAAACTAAGTGTGACAAAATTGTAACAGTGTTAATATCTTAATCTTTTTTTTTAAAAATAAATTTTTTGAAATTATCAGTTGCTTTTAAAAGGATATTAGCCAAACATTAAAAGGATAAGGCTTTTAGAAAGTAAATTCTTAGCATTGATAAGATTGTAGCTTCAGCATTTGATTTCTGAGTTTCTCCCATAATCACTTATGTGATAAGTTTTTTTTGTCAATAGAGCATTGTCCCAGTAATAATCTATGAATCTGATTTTTCTTATTGCAGAATGTAAATTAAAATTTGAATCATTCGAAATTACAAGTAAGTGTATGCCTGTGTGAAGAAGTTGGAGCACTTAAATACTGAGAAATAGTTAAGATTTTAAAATTTAAATCTAAAGAAAATGGTAGATTATATTGAAGATTTTTCAACTTAACTAATCTATACATTATTACAAAATTTTAGAATATGGATTTTGCAGAGATTCATGTACTTCTTAGAAATAAATATTTATTAACAATGTATGATGTATATTAAGAAAAAAAAAAAAGCATAACATATCTAATCTAAATAAATGTCTAAATCCTAAAAGAGCTTTAAATAACAAGATCAATTAGAAAAAGTAGAATCAACAGAACAGAATTATAGATGTAAACAATTTTTTCAAAATTTATAGAGGAAAGTGCTTATCAGACTTTATTAACAAAATATAAAGCGCTATTAGTGTTACGAATGCAGTTACGTCCCTTTAATCGACCCATTTGTCCAATGAAGTAAAATAGTACAAATATAAGAAAATGGTAGGAGGAGTTAATGTGAATTTTATGTCCCAGAACAAATTACTTTCTGGAAAATTTTAATTTGCTCCCTTTTACCTAATTTTCATTATATAATTTACTGATTATAAAAGGTGCCTCCACTCCATATTTCTATTCACTTGTTATAACACATAGATTAACCTAAGAAAGTTAAAGAATTCTAAACTTTAGGATAAACAAATGACCTGTAAGACATTTTGGAATTTCTGTAAACTCAATTGTTTGATATTTTGTGCTTTACATGTATCACCAACTCATAGTACTTCAAGAATGTATTTTTGCCAGATGATCATGAAAAATGTCAAACTAGTAGTTGTAATATGTTTTTAATTTTATTGCTTATATATATATATATATATATATATATATATATATATATATATATATATATATATATACACACACACACTGAAAATTATGATTAAAATTCAATGCTAAAAGCGTTTTTAATCAGTAACAACTTTACAGTGCTATGTAGAAAAATGCAAAGCAATATCACAAATGTTTTCAAATATAAAATAGAAATGGAACAAAAACATGATAAAAACTCATAACCGAGTTTCACTTTGTAAGGCAGTATTGACACAAGCTCACCTAAAAATTGGCAATGTAAAACTCAAAAGTTGTGAGATTTTATTCTATTTATTAGTTGTGTGTGTGTGTGTGTGTGTATATATATATATATATATATATATATATTATTTCTTTCAGGTATCAATTTGAAGTTGTCTCTTTATGGTTAATTTTTTTTTTGTATGCATAAAATACTCTAAGTCATTGGTGATTTTCTATAAGCAAACAAAACGTGCATAAATCAATAACAATTTGAATTTTTTTTTTCTTCAGGAAGTAAAGAAAAGAATGCAAAGACTTCAACAGAAAAATCACTCAAACAAAATCATAAAAATAAATAAATAAAACAATTAGAAACTGTAAATATCTTTTATCTTCAATTACAATATAGCAGTCTTCAATTAAAGAGGTTAGCGCCATTGGAAATGAATATATTATACAGATGGTATCAGCATGGCAAACATTTTGGTTCCAAACATGTATTAGTGAATGTAAGTCAGTGTGTATGCAATATAGTATTTATCTGTATTGTAACAGTAAATTTTTTCTATGATGAAAATATGTTGTGTTTAGCCTATAGATTGTCTTGAGAAAGGAAATATATTAAAATCTACAATCAAGACATTGTGGCTGACACAGGAACAAGGAAGATCCAGAAACTAAAAAAAAACAGCCCAACAGTTCTAACAAACAAACAAATCTTTGACACACAATTATATGTTATTTCATACAGTAAAAATAAGGACGGGGAAAAGTCAAGGCTTTCTCTGGTAAAGATTTTTTTTCAAATTAAGTGTTCATTGTTTTGTAATTTTTCCCCCTTGTAGGCTCTGGTTGTTCAGATGGATTGGATCAGTTTACCACATTCTTCATTTATGTACCTTTTTAGGATCATTTGATTGATTATCTGCATCTGTGAGCAATCCAATCATCTTATTAAATTAAAATATTCAGGAAAGTTTACAGATTGATTATAGAGTTGTCGTCTGTTCATTATCTTAAATCATTTGCCTTAAAAAAAAAATCAAAAAAAAATCCAAGAATGGGGAACCTATGTCCTAAATTAAAAAGTGTGGCCTTCCATGATCAAAAGATGAATTAAAATTATGCACTGATAACCTGATGCTTTCTTGCAAAAAGAAATTTAAAAATTAGTTAAGCCTTTCATTTCTTTATTTGTAGGAAATTAATTTCAATGTAGCCTTTAAACATGAAAAGGTTCCCAACACCTGGTCCAGCCTTTTTATAGTACTTGACTAATATTTTGTCTTCTAAGAATGAAAGAAAAATAGCAGTATGAAGGAAACAAAAAAAAATTAAGAAAATGATAATTACAAATTATGATATTTAATCAAAATTAATTCAAGTCAAAAGGTTTGAATTTAGTGAAACAGCAACAATAAAATAAATAACCCAAATTTGTTAAATTTACTATCGAAGTGGATTTCTTCCAAGTACTGAACACTTAAAAAAAAAAAAAAAAAAAAATTTTCATATTTCTCAAAGGCATTTTCAAACTTGTAACACTTAATAGTTGTGTAAATTAAAATACTCCAAACTATGAAGAAAAGTTGTCTTTGATTTATTGCATTTATTATTTTTGTTGCTTGTGATTATCTCACTGTTTCAGCCAATCCATTCTACAGGATTCTTCACAAGTATTGCAATCTATATGGAAAAATGATGAGTGGGATGGGTCTTTTTTTCTTAGTTGTGCAAATGTTTACCATTTTCTGCTAGTTTGCATAATAGAGAATAAAAAGAGGGGCACCCTGTTCTTTCCATGCCAAATACTGAAAAGGTTTGTAGGATAGATTGATTGAAAAGCTATGGTCAGAATAAAAAGAACAAGATTAATTTTTACAAAATTACAGAAGATAAAAGCAACAAACTTTTGTTACCTAAAGCCTATTTTTGTTTTTTTTCCTCTTATAAGCCATATATAGTCCATGATATCGAAAACTATTAATGTAGTCAAAGATTAAAAAACTCATAAAAAATGAGCTCAAGTAAAAAACAAAACAAAATGAAAAAACAAACCTTCTCTTGTTGCAATCAATCATATCCCAGGAGCCAAATAACAAGAAAATTAAATTTCTGCTTAACATCAAAGACAACTTCACAGGCAAAAACTACAAAAATTAATTGGAGTAAAATTGGTTTTAGGTAGATACATAAAAATAAGATCCCTCCTCCTGACCCCCAAGTAAAATCAAATTTTTTTTGTTTTATTTTTTTCTTTAAAATGAATATTTTATACAAATAGCAGTCAAAGAGCCCAAAGAACCTATGTATAACCAGTACACACACACACACACACATACTCCCCTCTCACACAAGCATTTTGTATATATTAGTAGATTCAACATTTCATAACCTGGTCATCATATTTAAGCAGAATTATGGTAGGTGGCAGGGTAGTGGTGGATTTATAAAGGAAAAAAAAACAAAAAAAACAAAAAACAAAAACAACTAACAGCAACAAGAACAACAATAATAATTGTCAAATTAATAATAATAATTATAATCTGAGTAATCAATGAAGAGGGAGGGGGAAAATCATTTTGCAGTAACCAACAGAAAAATTAATTCTTTGTGGACATGCAACTTACAATACTGTTTTGCAATTTTTTTTTTAATACGGGTTTTCATTTTCTCTTAAAATCTGAAAAAGAAATGTCAGCTGTTAACTTCTTTTAGAGGGTGAATTTAGATTTTAATTTTTTTTTTTCAATATATTTACAGTTATTTTCTTCTATCTGAAAATTAACAAAATCCCTTTGTTTTTTTTGGGTTTTTTTTTTGTATAATTACAAAAAACAAAAAATGCAATGAGAAGTTAAATTCTTCACTAAGTTTTTTCCAATTGAGAAGATATTTTGTACAGGACAGTGTACACGCACTTTGGTCCTTGGCTAGCAGGGCATAATTCCAGAAAAAAAAATAACACCAACAAAAGCAGATAGACAAAAGAAGGAAGAGACAAACAGTGAGGAAATGGTGAAGTCTTTTCCTCCTTAAAAAGTAAGTGGAGATTTGGTGAAGATATATGTAATGAACAGGAAGAGGAACTGTAGGTTCATTTAGTACATATCATCTCCAATGTCCAAAAACACATTGTAGGCTTCTCTGTTACAGCTACCAGATGTTGTGAAACTGTATTTGTGAAATGTGCCATCAACACAGACCGCTGTAATAAATAAAGATGAAAATTGTAAATTAAGATATTCCAAAAGTCTTTGACCAAATCAACATTAATATTAGAGGCGTTCTTACATTCTTAAAAAAAAAAAAAAAAAAAAAAAAAAAAAAAAAAAATCAACATTTACAAAAAAATTTGGTATCATTTTGTAATCTAATAACTACAAATCTACAAATACAACAATATCCCACGTCTCCTCTTTGTTCTTGATCCTATTTACCAACCCCTCCGCTCGGGCAGGATATGACACAAGGTCAATTTTTAAGCGGAGTTTAACAGGTTTGAATTCAGAGTTTTCCTTCTCCTAGATTAGCTGCCCCACCAAGGCCGAAGAACCAAGTCTGTCCCGCCATTCACCCATAGCTTGAGGGAGAACAATTGGATTCATACCTTTCCCAAGGGTATTAGTGCTATGTGAAATGCAATCAGCCTCGTCCAGGATTTGAACTCGTGTCACCGTATCCATTTCCTACGACGATAACCATTACACCATGGGCACCTCCATTTTGTTCTTGATAATGTTCAAAAGAATTTGAACTCTAGAGACATGTCAGATTCAATAACATGTATACATACATACATACATAATACTTTCATGGTTTAATTTCTGCATGTTTTTGTGCTCATTATAATAATACAACCACCCCCTGGCATATAGTGCAATCCTGTTAAAATGATCTAACTTGGAGAATAACTAAATTTCTATTCCAATTAGGTAACCAACTCCCGAATAGTTTTTCAATTATTGGAAATTTTTTTTTCCAATAATTGAAAAACTATTCGGGAGAAAAAAAAAGTCAATTAAAGGGTGATAACTTGTTATAGTCGCGAACCTTTTGAGAATTTCAAACCAAATTCTTTATTCAATCCACAAAGATAGAATTGTCATCATTTTGTTTTCCATGCTGAGAGGACATCTGATTTCAGTTCATTCTTCTTAATTCATTTTTGTGATGTGAGCTGTGTCTCTTTCTGTCTGATCTAATCTATTACTTAACCAACCCAGGGATTGACTAAAAGTGTTTGAACTGAAATTGTTACAATGTTACTGAATATGACCAACACCTGAAAATGGTAACAACCAAGATGAGAACACCGGTCTGAGTAAATCTGTGTATGATAAATTCTTTACTTTCCTCTCTTTCCTATTCAAAATTATTCTGAATAATCAACATGAATACTTGTCAAATTTCACATTTTTAGCTCATTACTTAAGCCTTTTTAGTCAAAAAGGTCAATATCTTTAACATCAGTTTGGGGATTTACCTAGCTCCTCTATCATAGGCAAGATGTGACATAAGGTCAAATTTTTAGGTGGAGGCCCTCCTACATACAGATGCAGGGTTGAAGGCAATGCCAAAAAGAAAAAAAAAAAAAAAAAAAAAAAAAGAAAAGAAAGGAAAAAGAAGAAGCTTGGCTCTAATGACATTGAGATGGTTTACTGGAGCCAAGCTCTTCACAATTTTTGTTTTCAATTAGAATAGCTAAATGAAAATGCTAAGAATTTTAAAATTCTACCACTGTATACTAAAATTATTATCTATAATATTAACATTATTAGATATGGTTTCTAATCCTCGCTTAGTTTATATATATGGTTTGGTTTATATATATGGTTTGGTTTGTTGGGTTTTATGGCATATCAACCTTTGTAGGTTATTTAACGCCAAATCCATTTTTATGTAAATAATCTATTTAAAACAATTCAGTTTAGCATAAGTATACAGTTTAATTGTCAAAAACATTTATTTCAAACTATTCAAGAAGTTATATGTAACAATTCAGTTAAGTGTAAATACAATTCCAATGTCGAAAAACAGTTCTATTTAAAATAATTCAGTTAAGCATAAGCATGCAGTTTAAATGTAAGTACGGTTTAATTGTCAAAAACATTTCTATTTCAAGCTATTCAGTTTACTCAAACACTTCAGTTTAGCCTAAGAATGCTGTTAGTTCTATTTAACCCATAGATAGGGCCCTATCAGGTGCTACCATGCTGGGCAAGAGTGGACCTGGGAGCAATGGCAATGAAGGGGTACTCCGCATTCCCCAAAGCTCCAGCACTGCTGGAACTTCACCATCATATTGTTTAGTGTCATATCCAGGACACTCGTTGGGGGGGTCTTACCCCTCTGCAGAGGAGCAGTCAGTGTATTCGACAGCCCCAGCCGACTGGGCAAGCAAATATATGGAATACAGTGAGTATTAAACTCATTACTTAGTAGTAATGCTCTGCAAGTTAAAAACTATAAGATATTTTCGCTGAAATGAATTTTTTTTTAAAGTGTACTACTTGATATATATGAATTGTAGGAAATTTACTGAAGATTAATTTTGCTATATTTGTACAGATTAAGAATAATTTTACCAAATGAATAAAGATATAGAATGTTATTTTGAAAAGTAATCAACTGCTTAAAAAAGAGCTTTAAGGAATAAGTAAAATTTAGTGTTATTTTTTATATTTTAGTTCATCTTAAGTGTACATAGAAGTAAGGGTACAATCCGATTTCTGTGGTACTATTGGAAGCTATTAAAAGCTTTCTGGGCCTCTACAGTCATTAAAATATGAATTTCAATGTCTGAACACAGGGATGCTAAAGTTTACTATTCAAAGATTTGGTTTCAGTTTCTTGTCTTTAATAGTATGTCTACCTTTGTAGGTTATTTAATGCCAAAGCCATCCTTGTCAAAGAACAGTAGTAATACTATTTAACCAATAGCTAAGATGAATAAGGGGTGGGGTTTATACTTTTCCCACTGAAAATGAATGTAATAGGGTTTGAGTTTTGTTTAATGGCATATCAACCTCTGTAAGTTATTTAATGCTAGAAGGGTTAGATTGGTTTTGCCTTTAGTGTATGTTTTAGGGTTTAGGCCATGGGTTTCTGTTATGTTTTATATTTGGTTAGATTTTGATGAAGAGGTTGGATCTTTTTACATGTTTTTGAAAAGGTCCACTAAGTTGCTTCTCTGGTAGTGTTTTGGGCAAATTTTTCTAAACCTGTCACAATTTATGAGAATGTGTTTGACTGTGAGGGGTACTTTGCACATTGAACATATTAATAGAGTGGGGGTGGGGGAAGTCTTCTCTTTTTAGGTGTGAGTGGGTAATGTGGGTGTTGCCAATATGAAATCTGGAGAGCACCACTTCTTTTCTATTTTTCTGTAGCATGCCAGCCACTCAACTATGATATGTTGCACACGGTGGAGTTTGTTTTGTGTTTGATCATCCTAAGATTTTTCCTATTAAGTATAAATTTATCAATGATTGGTTTTAGGACAATGTATGGAATTTTTGTATTGGATATATCTGCAAGGAGTTATTTTTTGCAGCTTTGTCTGCCTTTTCATTTTCATGTATACCAATGTGGCTTGGTATCCAGGTGAGAATGATGCTATCATTTTTAGAAAGAATGTTCATTTGGTCTAGGAGTCTTGTGATAAGAGGAATTGATGTATTTTTGTTCAATATAGCTTGGAGGATTGATTTGGAGTCGGGATGGATGATAAATTTAGAGGATTTGTGGTTAGCGATAATGCTCATGGCTTGGTTAATAGCTGGGACTTCTGCACTATAGACTGATGATTCATTTGAGAGATGCTGTAACAGTTCTTGGTTTTGGAAGATAGCAGGTAGCCTTATTGGGGAGGGGGTCCTACCACTCTGCAGAGGTGCAGTTGGCATATTCTATAGCCCAAGCCAACAGAGCAAGAATATGATAGTGTGAATGGAGTTTGAACTCACTATGATAGTGCAGTCCAGTATGTTCGTCACTACAACATAGGAGTCTTCCCCATACTAGTCAAATGAAAAAGATTTCATTTGAATGTTCTCGGTACTTTTAGGCACTTTTGACAAAAAAGTGATGCCTTCAAATTTTTTTAAAGTTAATTTTATTGTTATAATCTTTGTACCATTAGGAAGGTTTAGAGAAAATTCTAATATAGAAGTTATTTGTTGGTTGGTTTCTTTGTTTAATGGCATATTAACCTTCATGCGTCATTTAATGCCAAAGCCATTATTGTAGAAGAACAGCAGTGATACTATTTAACCCATAGCTGGGAGGATAAGGAGGTTCATACCCTTCCCAAGGGTATTTGTCTGAAAGGGAACATAATAGCGTGATTGGAGTTAAAACTTGCTTATTATGATTCTGCAGTCCAGTGTTTTAACCATTACACCACGAGGACACCCCCTGAATTTATTTGTGTCCATGATATAGAAGCTGCATTTTGAATGGGACCACAGAAATTCGATTGTTCCAAAATATTTATTTATTAAATGATATTTATTAAGCTTAGTACAATATTGTGCTGGGACACAAATGTAGTGCACTATGTGAGGATTTAATTCATTTTCATAGGAATGGTATATTGATATTTACAAAGCTTTGTTTAACACAAGGTTAGAAGTGTAGGAAATCTAATAAGGATTGAACCAACTGCAATATTTATTTCATAATTCTTGATTGTTAATTTAAGCTAAGAATGGCGACTTAACCTCCACTTTACTGTTAATTATTTTAAATAAATAATACACACACACACACACACACACACACACACACTGTTAATTATCAATAAAATATAAGCCCTAAAATTCATCTCACTTGGATCACTGATTATAATAATTCTGATCCAATGTCTATAGTTCAAATAATATATGACAAATAAATTAAAAATATGAAATTAAAAATGATTTTATAATCCTTGATATAAGCATATAATTTACTATTACATTATGCTGTAATGAAATATTTAATACATCTTTAGACACTTTTAACCCTTAGCTCCTTAGTTCTCACCAACCCTAAAACTGAGGTCACAATATTTACAAAAAAATCCAACACAAAATATCAAAAACTTTGCTCAAGGGCTCAGACATCTTTGTTTAAAGCTATCCCATCATTACATTAAAAAAAAGGTTGTAAATGGCCTTCATATTAAGTTTGAGTTTAAGTTTTGTTTAATGGCATATCAACCTCTGTGGGTCATTTAATACCAAGAAAGGTTAGGTTGGTTTTGTCTTCTACGTGGGTTTTAGGGCATGGATTTTTTGTTTTTTTTCCATAGTTCTTGATTCTATTTGGCCAGATATTGGTGAAAAGGTTGATTTGGTCAGATTTCAGTGAAAAGGCAATGTTTTTTTGGAAGACTCAAAATGTTCTCAAGTTTGGTTTGGTTGATCTTATGGCATAAAACCCCTGCAGGTCACACAATGCCAAACTTTGTTTATACTCATATTAAACCAAAAATTTACAAATGAATACTTAGTAGATAATATTCCAAATGAGCCAGAGCCCACCTACCTGCACACACATGACTTGTAAGTGAATACATGATTTGTGAACATTCTGCTAATAATATTTTCAACAAGCTCAAGCTTATTTTTCTTCACAGCCAAATGATTTCAAGTATCTCGTCCTATACAAATCATTCTATTCACCTGATCTGTTTGCACAAAGTCAAACTGTCTTGAATACTGCTATGCACCAGCAGCAATTCAACATCTGTCATTTGTTTGCACACATTCAAATAAATATACAGGATATGTGAGAGATTAGTTTGTCAGTAATTTCATTTTTACTTTTAAAGTGGATGGTTTGTAAGTGACATTTAAAAAGGATCGAGTTCATTTGTTTGCACACAGTTAAATGGTTTCAAGTCTTGTAGTTATTTAACAAATAACTTCCAGATCAAGGCAGGCAACTATGCGGTCTGTGTCGCCGTCCATGCTTTCTATACTATATGATCTTTGTAGGGATTTTGATGATCCCCGAGTGTTGGACTGTTTATCTATTCCTATAGGTGACTTGGCTCTTGATGGTGAAAAGACTGCATCAAATTTGGCTGGGGGCAGTTTAAATGTGCTTCCTGGTCTTTCACTGAACACTTCTGTGTTCATATTTACTCTTCCAGCCTGGCCAATGGGGGCATGTGCTTTTTGTTTAAGTTCCCCTGGCTTTTTGATTGTGGGTGTTGAGTCCATTTCAATTTTAAGTTTGTTTTTAGTTTCTATAGGGGGATTTGGAGTTGGTTTTTGATTTTTTCCTTTTTCCTTTGATCTTGAAGTCGATCTATGTCTACTTTTTGTAGCTTGTGTTTCATTTTTTTTGGGTAGGATTTGTTGTTTCATTTTCTGTTGTATTTATTTTTTTATGAAGTCTCTTTTGGAGATTTATGCTGTCTGTTTTGATGTGGGTAGTTGTTTCATCAGAATCTTCTGTGGTTGTTTCAACAGGATCTATGCTCATTGGGCTGAATCTGTTGGATAATGGGATTGGTCCATTTATTAGTGTTTTTTGTTTAGTTTGGATTTTTCCTTTTCTTTGCTTAGGGTTTTTTTTCCTGATTTTGGTTGTGTGTCACATATTCATCTGGAACTGTTGAAATGTGTTCATATGTGTCTCTTCTGTGATCATTTTTAGTATTTCTATTAGATTTTTTAATTCATTAACCCGTTTGTTCAGTTCTTGTTTTGTTTTGTATGTTCCTTTTCCTCATTTCCTTTTTTAGTTACATATGCATAATTAGGTTGTTCTTTTGTTTGTTCTACTATTTTTCTGGCCTTGGGGAAGATATTCCTTGAGTATTTTATTTCTGTAATTCTTTTTTCTTTTTTTCCACATTTCACATTCCCGTGAATACACAGGGTATTCCTTTGTGCAGTTGATGCAGTTAAAGGGATTTTTGCATTCTAGTTCTGTGTGATTTGAATTTACACATTTTGCACATATTGATGGTCTAGTGCATCTTTAGGATGTCCATATTTTTGGCATCTTAGAGGGTTTGGTATGTAAGTTTCTATTTTTATATTTATGTAACCTATTCTAATGCTGGTTGGAGTTGTGGGTTTGAGTTTTTGAGAAGTTTAGGTTTAGGTGAGGGTATGTTTTTATGTTTAGTTTTCCAAATTGTTTCCATTTTAGTATTTTTTCTGATTGTTTTTGATTTGTTTGTATAATAATGATGTTGTTCATAGCTTTTTTGATATTGATTGGTTTACAATGTATTTCTACTGTTTTTTGAATTAGGAATGGAGATATAGTTTGGTGATTGGGTTTTTTCTATTGATTCAAGTACTATGAATTGATAAAAGTTTTCATCCGTTTCATTTTCAGTTTCTGATTCTGTGAGGTGTCTTTTCATTTTTTTGGCTTTTGCTTGGGTTATATTTTCATAAGCCATAAAGAAGGTCTGAGTTTCATTGACTATGCTCCCCACCCACCACAGAGTCCCACATGGGGATGTGCCTAGGGGGAAACCCATTCGCCTTGTAACATCAGGGCTACATAGTCAATATACTCATGCTGGTGGTAGACAATTTAGTTTTGTCCCTGGGTTTTCTTTACCAAGATAATTACTTGCCCAGGGACAGAAAGGAGTATAGGTCTTTCCTCAGCATGATTGACCCTATAGCCATTTCCCTCTAATTCAGAGGTGCAGTCAGTGTATTCTACAGCCCATGCTGACTGGGCGTCCATATTAAGCTTTTTATTATTAATATCTGAAGTGACCTAGCTGAGCCTGAAATATATGACATAGCATATTGTATAAAAAAAAAAAAAAAAAAAAAAAAAAAAAAGCACAGCTGTCATGAGAAGTTTTTAACAAAATAAATAGAAATTGGCAGGAAGCAATTTTGAAAGATGTAACTAATTCTACAGGAATAAGAAAAATTTTTTTTTTCTTACTAAGTACTCAGATCTAATTAAACATTATAAATTAGGTTTATAGATAATTTTTAAAACTGGAGATGTCAATTAATTCTATAGCATTATTGCTTAGTTAAGACTAACAATCTGGATGAAAAACTGCTTAAATTGATAATTCTCTTGAGTGTCACTCACTTAAGTAAATAAATATTTTTTTCTATAAAACTGAATTTTTCTAGAGCAATATTAACGTCATAAAGTAATAAAATAAATATAATTAGTAAATCCCTTTTCTGTTATGTGGATTTATCTTATATAATAACATTCACTATTTATAACTGTTTTGTTTAAATAATTAACATCAAAGACTGTAAAACGGCATTGTTAAGAAAAATGAAAGCAGTTTTGGGATTCTTTGATCTCAGTCTTGAATTCTGGCCCTGCAGAGACACATACTTCAGTTAATAATAGATTATAAATTTATATTTATTTATAAAAAGTGACAAAATAGTACTTTAATAATTTAGTAATAAGTGAACTGAGAATAAAAGAGGAAAATATAAATTAAAATGAACTATTTACAAGAGAAAACAAAGATGAAATATAAATCCTTTAAGGGTCAATCAGACTTACCAACAACAGTGTGGCCAGAAGCAAATGCACATATACAGGCACATTCTGCAGGGACAGTGAAGCTGGCCAAACCCCACTGGGATTCACCATACTGACCAAGGAAACCCATTTTCTTAAAACTGGAAAAAAAAAAAAAAAAAAAAAAAAAAAAAAAAACAATGAATGCCCACTAATTGGAATAACAAAATAACCATGATATTAAAGAAAATTCAGCAAGTGTCAAGATTTTCAACTCCTGCTGTTTCTATTAGAAAACAAAACAATTTGAGAGCAGAAAGACCAGTTTTTTTTTCTAACACAAATTTTTCTTGGAGAAAAAATAAGTTTAAAAAATGTTGAATACAAGAATAAATTTTTAAATTCTATCTGGTAAGTCAAGGGTGAATTCACTGTAGGATAGTGGTTAACACTAGCCTCATAGACTATTTCTATACTAGTGAGTGTTCTTTACTCCTACTAGAGCCTTGTAAAAAAAAAAAAAAAAAAAAAAAAAAGAAATTTAGTAAATAACTTTTTGGTAGAAGAATGCTAAGCAAACTATGTACCCACAGCAAATATACATCAAATTTAGATTGAAACATGGACATTAAGATTTAAAAAGGTTTTTGGGATGATTGAATGAACAAAGCACAGATATAAGTTTAGTACTAATGCTTCAAATTTGGATTGAAATCCATTGAAAGTGATTCCCATTCTGCAGCACAAAACCAAATGTACTAAAATATTGCAAAATCTTTTGACTTGCCCTAGTACCAATAAAATTTATTAGTGAATGTTTCTACAAAAATACTGGCATTAAAAAGTATTCATGCTGGATCCCTAATTAAATAAGTTTAGCAAGTATAGATAGTAATCAATGACCTTTGAGTATCTATTTTCAAATGTTCATTTATAGTTGTTTACTTATTTTTGTCAAGTGGAAACTATTGTTATCTATGCACTAATGTACACTTGAAACAGTTGATTTATTTTAGCTTATTGTAATCAAAAAAAAAAAAAAAAAAAAAAAAAAAAAAGAGGGTCTCTTTTGAGTGGACAGAGTTTTACCTGGAACGTTTATTGAGCGTTGTATCTTCAACAGCAAATATATGAACTGTTCCTTTATCACTTGAAGCACACAAAAATGCCGAGTCATGGCTAAAAGATATACTGCAAGAAAAAGAATAGAAAGAAATGGTCACTTCACACAAAGTTAGAAAGTGAGCTATACTAATTCTAATGATGAAATGGAGGATGAAAAAATAAAGATATGTATATTGAAGAGAACCTGTAATTTTAAATAAAAATAAAAACAACTATTTGGGCAACTTTGCATGCTTAAGATATTAATTTATTTCTGTGAATAAGCTTTTTATAATCTATTTTATCAAGTAATGTCAGATAAAAATAAAATGGATTTGAAATTAAGAATAAATAAATTCTTTATTTCTAATTTAAGCTTCTTACCTAATGTTTATACAATAACAATTTGAGAGTTGCTATAAATAGCTACAGAAGTAAATACACACACACACACACACACACACACACACACACACACACACACACACACACACACACACACACACGGTTAAAATTTAATGGAAGCAGTACATTGTATCACAATATATTATCTATTATAAAAAATATAAAGCAGAGTGAAAAATCATGACTGAGGTTCACGGTTGAGTAAAAGCTGGTAATCTACACATCTGATGCCTAACATTTTATATTTACATGCGTGTGTGTGTGTGTGTGTATGTCAATATTGGAATTTATGTTCCCAGTCGGATATGTCTTCCTGGTACTATGAAGAAATTGTTTATAAATTCAAATCAAAATGAACTCCACACTGGAAATATTACTGCAAAATGGTTAATTTTTAATGATTTTGGATTTAATTTTTCTTTTCAATTCCATTTGTCAGAAGAGAGAAACAAAGACTGATTTGGTTTTATGGCACATCAACCATTGTAGGTTGCTTAATGACAAATCCTTTTTATACATGTATATCAAACATATGATTTCTAAAACACATTCTGTAGATAACATTTTAAAATAAGACTGAGCTCATTTTTTTCACAAAGTTAAATGGTTTAACTTATTTCTATCTAATATGAATAATTCTATTTACTATTACTCATTTGTTTGCACACAGTTTAATATTTTCAAGCATTGCCTTGTATCACTAACAATTCAATCAAACATTAGTCATTTGTTTACACACAGTTAAACGATCAAACAGTTCTATTTGACCCATAAATAGGACCCTATCAGGTGCCATCACTCTGGGCCAGAGTGGACCTGGGAGCGATGGCAATGAAGGAGTCCTCTACATTCCCTGAAGCTCCAGCATTACTGGAGCCTCACCATTAGATTGTTTAGTGTCAATTCCAGGACTCTCATTTGAGAAGTCTTACCCATCTGCAAAGATGCAGTTAGTGTATTCTGTAGCCCAAGCAGACTGGGCCCAAAGAATATGAAGAGGTTTCTAATTTTAATGCTTCCTAAATAACATGTGGCAACATCATCAGTTGATAGCCCACTTTTATTTATCCTAATTTTTAAAACAGTATTTCAGCAAGTTTATTATAAAAAGTGAATTTCTGAATACTTACCAATATAATGTAGCAGTATCTGAACCTCGTCGGAGTTCCAAAACCAACTGTTTGCTGTAAAGGTTGAACACACGAATAAGAGTACCCTGAAATATTAACAAAGATGAAAGTACTTTTTGTATAAAATCTCTTAGTTTAGATCATTGGAAAGATGAAACATAAAAACAGTAGAAATATTGAGAAAAAGAATACATGTGATTTTTCTTCTAATAATTTTTATTGGCTTAAAAAATTTTGATTAATATTTTCAGTTGATTCTGGAAAAATATGTAGAGTTTTATTGAGGGTGCTGGATTATTCTTTGGTATAAGCCATAAATAACTTTCTGTCTGACATAAATAGCCAATGACATTGCATTCAGGGCAAAATAAATATTTTAATTACTACACCCAATAAGCGTCTGATTCATGGGGGCCATTTAATAGTGTTTCCTGCAAGGAAAAGGAACATTTGGAGCTTTGATCTTTCTGAATTTAATGCTGAACTGGCTAGAGTTATCTTTAATGACTAGGGACTTAATACCAATCATTTGTGAGTTAACTGGGAAAAAACTCTTTTCACAAGTTTATTTTCTATATTAGTTTAATATGTCACACTGTCCAATAGAGGGGGCGAGGAAAAAAAAAGTACTTAGTGACTTGAGAGTCAACCAACTACAACATACACTTAAGTCAAGAACATTTAAATAAAACTAAAGCAAAAAAGTAAAGAAAAGTGAAAGTATTACATAGATTTAAGTAGATGGTCAAACAGATTTTAACTCAAGATGATTTTTACTGTTCAAATTTAATAGCTGAAGATGTATTCTAAAAAGTTGTAGATCAACAACAAATAAAGAATCTTGCTAGAACATAGAATTAACATTTTCTTTCCTTAAATTATTTTATGTTAATGAGTCTAACCAGACTAAGGTAATTAGGATGAAATTTCAAGTTTCCTTGATTTTCAGCCATCATCACTGCCACTTGAGCTAAACTGAAAAGCACTTCAACAGTTTAAACAAAAAACAAAGACAACTTGTCAAAGCTTCATAGTTTGTAACTGACCTTTCGAGAGGCTGTAGCCATAAGGTTCCCTGTTTGATTAAGAGCCAGACAAGCCAGCTCATTCTGGTGGGCACTTATTGTCACCGGACACACGGATTGACCTGGCTGCACCCTTTCAAGATCCTACAAGATATACAAAAACAAAAAGCAAGACAATATTTGATACAATGATGAAAATAAATGGCTATAAAACTTTATTAATCGAAACCCCCCCCCCAAAAAAAACCCCAAAAACAATTACATCTTCAATGTAAATTGAAGCATTCCTATCTAACATGAATAATTCTATTGAGTATTATTCATTTGTTTGCATACAGTTAAATTGCTTCAAGTATTGCTATCTAATACCTATAGTTTTATTTGCACACAGTTAAATAGTTTCAAGTATTGCAATGTAAAAATTAACAATTCAATTTAACATCAATCATTTGTTTGCACACAGTTAAATAGTCAAACAGTTCTATTTGACCCATAACTAAGACCCTAACAGATACTACCACTTTGGGTCAGAATAGCAATAAAGGGCCACTTCACCTTCCCTAGAGCTCCAGAACTAGAGCCTCATCATCAGATGATTTAGTGTCATATCTAAGATACTCTTTGAGAGGGGGTGGGTTTTATACCTCTGCAGAGATGCAGTTGGCATATTCTACAGCCCCAACCAACTGAGCTGTTATTGCCTTGAATTAGAGTACAATTAGGTAATCAAATAAGGTACAATAAGAGGCACTTGTGGCATAGTGGTTATCATTGTAGGAAGTGGGCTTGGCTAGTTGAGTTCAAAACCTGAATGACACTATTTGCATTTCACATAACACTAATACTCTTGGTAAAAGTATGAATCCAACAAGCCTTCTTTCAGCTATAGGTAAATAGTAGGGTAGACTTGGCTCTTTAACCTTGAAATGGCAACCTGTATGAGAAAAATCAAATTCAAACCAGTTGTAGACCTGAACAGAGATTGGCTCTGCCAGGCTATTCCCATCTAAGGGATACTACATGAGTAGCACCCTCACATCCAAACTTGGTTATGAGTTAAGTCTTTTTTTTTGTTAAAAAGGTGATTTGATACACATCAGATGCTTCAGAAAGTGACTGTATGTCAATATTGTATTTACTTTTGAAAGGAATTAAACAGAGATTAAACAAACAACTTACAACAATTTCAACACTTCCACATTTATGACCAGGGAAAACCACAACATCCCTAAGAGTGCTAACTTCACAAAGGCCTGCAAGAAAAGAAATGAAAATATAATTACTGAAATTGGTTAAATTATTATAAAGAAATTGATAGTGTTTTTTCTTTTTTATCTTGCTGGGTTACTTTATGCAAAATCTTTTTTTTAAGGTTATGCTGGTTGGTTGTGTTATATGGCATATCAACCTTCATAGGTTATTTAATGCTGAATCCTGTTTATTACATACATATTAAATATTCATGATTTTTAAATGAATAGTTTGTAGGTAATAATTTTTCAGTGAATCAGAGAATTTGTTTGCACACAGTTAAATGGTTGGTTAGGGTTTATGGCAGAGCAACCCATGCAGATTATTTCATGCCAAATCCAGTTATATAATTTGTAAATGAATAGTTTGTAGGTAACATTTTAAAGAAGTCAGAGCTTATTAGTTGGCACACATTTAAATGGTTTAAATTATTGCTATCTAATACTAATAATTCTATTTAATATTAATCATTCATTTGCAGTTAAATGGTTTCAAGTATAGTAAGTGATTAAATAGTTCTATTTGACCTATAGATAAGACCCTAACAGATACTAATACTCAGAGTGGACTAGGAAGTAATAACCATAAAGGGGTACTCCACATTCCCCAAAGCTCCAGTTGGTTATATTTTATAGAAATATATTATTTGTAAATGAATAATTAACTGGACTGTGTGCGTATCTTAAAAATATAACTTATAAAATTTCTAACAAATAACATGATGAAAGCATTAATATGTCAGCTTTTAGGAAAGGATAGCTAACCATTTTTAACTTTCCTAAATTGAGGGGTAGCAGTTATTGTTGTAAGAAGTGGACTCTCCTACCAGAGTTCAAATCTTTAATGAGGCTGTTTGCATTTCACAATGTGATTATAGCTCTGGCAAAATAATAAATTCAACTATTCTTTCTCCAGTTATGGATAAATAGTAGTGCAGACTGGGTTCTTTAACATAAGAATGGCAACCAGCATAAAATAAGAAAAACTGAATTCAAAACCAGATCTAGAAAAGATGGCCTCTGCCAGGTTATAGGATAATTTTTTTTCTTTTTAATTCGTACCAATTTCATCTGATGACAAAATTTTTAGGGTGATGGTGTGTTTGCATCAATTGACTAATGAATCAAAATTACAGTTTTGTGATTAACCAGATTTTTTAAAATTTAGAGTCATATAAAATTAAAGCAGGTCACAAACAACAAACAGGAAAATTAACTTTTAAAATAATGCTAATTTTTATAACCTAGATCCTTAAAATCATTGTGATTACAGGTTTATATCAAAATACAGTTATAGTCTAGAAAATCAAATGCACGTTAAAAGAAAAAAAAAAACAATAAATTTTAACCATAAGTCCCTTGGAATTCTGATACCAAATACCTGAATATTAAAAATTCAGATAAAAAAAAAGGGAAGAGCTTGGAGCACTTAAAGTTTGTTTCAGGATGCAGACATCTTATGATCCCATTAAAAGAAAAGTGATAATTGGTTGCTATATTAATAGTATTTTATTTGTAGTATCTGATGTGATCTCCTTGATCATGAAATATAGGCTTATAGCATTCTCAAACACTCAACTTGAAATACTGGGCTTATGTATTCAAAGATTTTAGATTTATAGAAATAGAAAAATTAAAATGAATCAAATATCAACTGACCTTTGAAATTATCTCTTGTTCGGAATGAATACAAATGTGTGGAAGTGTTTGGAAAAGAAAACACATGAATTTCATTCCTTAGCACACAGAATATTCTGAAAGAGAATATCATAGTCATTAACAAGAACATTAACAGTTTAGACAAAAATTCATAAAATATTTACATTGATGAAAACATTGAGAAATGTTAAAAGGTTATTTTTGGCAGCTACTAATATCAGTGTCAAGTTAGATTTAGAGAGGTTATAATATAATTAATTGCCAAAAAATTAGGTGACTTACTCTATGACAAGCAGTTAATTGTTATCTCTATTTAGAAATTATAATAATTGGGTGAACATACATTTAGGCCTCATACTATTATTATGTTACAAATTGGATTGGAAATAGATTTATTGTCTAAAAACATTTTAACACTATTCTACTTGTTATGATGTGACATTTTTGCTGTGTTAGGCTACCATACAAAAAACTGAATCATCACAATAGTTAATCATAGATATTGTTAATCATAACCATGTCACTTAAAAGACAAAAAGTGATGGTTAAATGAAAAGTAAAAGAACTTGGCTTTTAATTTATATTAAGGGAAGTCAAAAGTTTAGCAATATTTTGGTACATTCTTAGCAGCATGTATATCACATGACAGAAGTTCAAGCCATGGAAGGTAGTCTCATAGTAATTGGTGTGCTGACATGTGCATTGCTTCACAATTGGGCAAAAGCAAATAAGCCTAAAATTGTGAATTCCAAGGTGGTACTCCAAACCATTGAGGCAAATCTGGCAAGTAGCACTCTGAGAGTACCAGGCGAGCTTGGGGTCTCACAGTCCAGTGTGGTTGATCGGCTATATGATCTTGGAAGCTAGAACTGCCAAAATGTGCCTCACGTTTTTGACTCACCCTAGCATTTAATAATAGTTTTAATTTTTACATTTTAATCAAAAGTGTTTTAAGTTATAATAAAAATGTTGTTATCTATCAATTGTTATGGCAGTAACAATCTTAGCAATAGAATGTCAGTTGACACTTTTGATAGGAAACATAGACATTCTAGAAATTGATTGTTCTGTTGGTAATTGCTTAATAGTCAATGCAGAATGGTGATGTTTAGAGTATCTAGATTTACAAAAAGAAAAAAGTAATTGTTAAGGTATACATACTTGTTTCTTTTCATTCTTACATTCATTACTGGTTGGCTAAAAATGTACTCCATCACAAATTTTTCATCTGGCTTTTGAGTTTCATCTCGTATCAAAACTACAGAAAGATAAAAATCAAAAGTATCTTCAAGAAATATGACTTTTAATAACTGTATTTGTTCTGATTATTGAAGACAATTTGGTGTATTATTTTAATAAAAAGCAAAATAAGGATGAATGAAAAAAGAATTTTATACAGAGTTGTAAATTGTCTTTTAAAGGCAGATCATTTTTATGAAAGATTTTATAAGTTTATAAGGGAAATTTTTATCAGCCATAATTTTAACAATTTGAAATTATTCCCAGTATATATTATGTATTGTTAAAGTTTTGAACTACTAATTGCATTGGTTTTAACTTACCTGTATTATCAGCAAACTTGGGCCAGGTGCCCCCACCCACAATGGCAAGGAGGTTGGTGCGGAACAACATTTCTGCATGGGAAATGCTGCCAACATTTTCTTTTACTAAGAAAAAAAAAAAAAGATCTTTGAAGTTTGAATGATATGACTATAGTCAAAAATCATTGATCAGTTATAACATGAAAGCAATATTGTAAAAAGAAAGAAAGAAAAAAAAAAAAAATTAGTAACTCACCCAGATTTAACTTTTCGGTGAGAGGCTCTATGTTGAATAGACGCAAACCAGTATCTGTAGCGCAGGTAAAACATCCTGGAAATAATGAAACCAATAATTGGATTTTCACCATTCTAAGGTAACAAGTTCAATTCATAAGTATTCTTATCTAAAGTTTCATTATAAAATTAAACTGGAAACTTTATCTATTTTAAGGACCTTATCAGCTGATATTCATAAAACTAAAAATACATAATAGCACTAAATACCATTTATTCTAAGGGTAGATTACCAAATTATTGGATAATGAATAAAGCTAAAATACATTCAGCAAAATTTGTTATTTTATTGCAACAATATTTCATGAATTACTAATAGTTAAATTTCTCAAATGCAAATAGAGAGGGGAGTTCAAATTTTAGCCAATGTTATTTGCATTTATTTTGCAGTAATGTTCACGAAAAAAGGCATGAACCCACTTCTCCCCCAGCAAGAGGTAAAATAGAAGTACTGATTAGACTTTGAAGCCATAGTCTAGAAGGACAGCTCTGAATTTAGACTGAAGAAGGTAATAGGAAACCACTCCACTATCTCTCCCCAAAATAATTTATAGTTTACTGTGAAAAGCCATGACTGATCAAGACATAAAAGGACCTGGCACTTTCCATTACAAAAGTTAAATAAACATAGGAACATAAAATAGATGTGAAAGACTTTAACCAGGAACATGAAAATAACTAAATACAATTAATCAACTATCATCTTTCCTAAGAGCCCTCTTCATAAAAAAACCCCCAAAACAAACTAACAGGAAGTGTCTGCTAATTAGTACTACTTTTGTCTTATGATAGTTGCTACATTTAATAGGTGAGAGTGACTATATGATTATTGCGATAGGAAACATTTTTAGTGACCAGAGTTCAAATGAAATGTTTGGATTTCACTTTGAGCTAATGCCCTTAGGAAAGGCATGAATCATCTCATCATACAGCTGTGGGTGAATTGTAGGGTAGACTAGGCTCTTTAGCCTTGGTATGGCAACCTGTCTAAGAGGGAAAAAAAACTGAATTCAAACCAGCTGTACTTCACTTAAAAATTGACTAATGTCATATATATTTGAAATATATAAGAGGTAGTATTTTATACCAACAAGTGCAAAAAATAGTTGTTAGTGGGATAAACTTTGGTTGATTGAATCAAGACACCCATATTTAGAGAAGCCACATTTACCCATTGTTCTTTTACATTTCTTTTCGTAATTTGAGGTGAGGAGATGATGTGGTTGTGTAAATAAACTTGAGTTAAAGTGAACAGAATGTATTTATACAAACTACGACATTATATACGTCAGAAATAAAAATTACAATTGAGTTAAATGACCACTGCTTACTATATCAAGTTTCATGTTCTAAAAATAGGAATGGTATCTCATATTAGGTTTCAAAAGAACTTTTCAAAAGAAAATATTCAGAAGATTACTGATATTTAAATATATATAAAAGGTTTTAAAATTTTGTTGTTTTTTGTTTTTTTTTATATGTGTATATCTTTTTGTATATGTTTACTTGGCTATGGGTAAAATAGTAGGGCAGATTGGGTTTTGTAGCCTTTGTTGGTACCCAGTCTAGGAGAATGATAATTGGATTCAAACCCAATATTGTCTTCAACCTTGTTCAGGTAACTGTTAACAATGACACTGGTACAAGCTGTATTGGCCATTGTCCTTCTTTTGGATAACACTGGTGGTATATAGAGAGGAGACTTGTTGCATAGGCAACTACTTCTCTTTCAATCACGCCCAGGCACAGATCATTGTCCCTATCATTTGAGAATAATAAATGCCAAAATGTTTTCATTTCGAATTGTTTTAGATTGGACACATCACTATGAAGACCTTTATCACTGAAGAGAGTTGATCATAACTGAATGTCCTGAAATTGTAACCATGTGCCAAACTTAGCAAAGTTAAAATTTTTTTTCCTTTTAGTTCAACTCTGGTTGGTGAGTTAGTTTTAGATTTCCTACTGGTGTCAGTACATTTTCAAACCCAGGTAGAAGCTAGTGTTTTAAATACTCAAACCAAACAATTATATATAGATTATTAATATCAAATTTCGACATTAAATAATTGTTTATAAGCAGTTAAATAAATCAAACCAAAGCAAGAGAGCAAGGGAGATTGGTATAGCTTCCTACAAGTATTCGTTTTCTACTCTTTTTTGGCCATGTGCCATCCAAAGCAAAGCTTAGTAAATATCATAAAGAAATAAAGTATGAAGGAAAGAGAGTAAATAGTATTTGTATAAATGTTAAGTTAAATTGCTGTTAAAACAATGAAGAAAGAAAAGAATTCCAGAGAAATAGAGAGAGGTTTTCCCCACTTCATTATGTTATATTTTGACCTTCGACCCGGCCCAAAAATACTATTCCAAGGTGATACACCGGAAGGAAGTGATACATTCCAATGGCCAGTAATCGAAAGAGATCGCGTGGGCGGATTAAGGCTTATGATATGGGACAAGGTGAAGGTCCCATTGTGCCACTACAGTGATGCACCGGAAGAGAGTAACCTCTGAACTGCATGACAGTTATTTCCACTTGATGACGATTAAACATTCGATTTCAAAGATCCAGTGGGCGATTGTGTGGGCGTTGAGTTATTATTTAACTCAGTTGAGTTTGGGTCCCAGAGCAGTTGCCAGCAGAATTCCAGACAGTAGAGACCAGATGTGGTAGGGAAGGCCACACCCGACCGAGGGGGCCCTCGGAAAACCCCCGATGGAGTGGACCCTAAGACCTCTGGTTGAGCATCTAAGAGAACAAGAAAGACACAACGAGACGGTCATAACAGTGGGGTCAAAATATGAAGTTTATGTTCGGTCTCCAGCACCCTCTCACATGCAAACCCTTGAACAACCCTTTCGAACCCTTGCAATAAAGTGAGAGGTGAATATATTTGTAAAGAAGTCTTCCTGTGTCTTCCTTCCTGCGTCTTTATCCTGCTTCCTTTCTTCATGCGTCTTTCTGTGTGCGTCTGTCTTTACTATTATTGAGTCGTTATGATACGGCAAATGATTATACAACAATTAATTATGTCTTTAATTGACTACACATGCTATTTTTAGGTATAACAATAGTGCATCACTATCAATTAATTTGAAAGCAGAGTTTTCTTTTGTCTCACAAGCAAGTTATAGCTAACTACCTTTGCACTAGGACAGAAACTGTAGACCTTACAGAATTCAGGCCTCTATTCTAATCATTCAGCTCATCTAGAATATAACAGAACAATTGTTATATACCGAATTGTGTGCAGTGCAGTGCTGTACTATGTCCTACTGGAAGTCCTCAGGTGATAAGTCCCAGAAACCCAAGATACTAACAGCCCAGTCAGCTGCAGAGGGGGTAAGACTTCCCCAAATGAGTGTGCTTGATATAACACAAAACAATCTGATGGTGAGGCTCCAGTCTTGGAGCTTTGGGGGAATGTAGAGTACTCCTTCATTACCATTGCTCCCAGGTCCACTTTGACCCAGAGTGGTAGCACCTGATAGGGTCCAATCTATAGGTCAAATAGAACTGTTTGACATTTAAACTATGTGCAAACAAATGAATTGTGTTTAATTGAATTGTTAGAGATACATAGCAATACCTGGAACCATTTAACAGTGTGCAAATGAATGTTGACTAGAATTATCAATGTTGAATAGCAATACTTGAAACTCTTCAACTGTGAGCCTAAATTGAAATAACAATATAACACAGCAATACTTAGAACCATTTGATTGTGTGCAAATGAATGAATAGAGTTCAATAGAATAATTAGTGTTAAATAGCAATATATGGAACCACTTTACTGTCTGCAAATAAATGATTAATATTGAATTGAATTGTTAGATAGCAATAACTGAAACCATTTAACTGTGTAGAAACAATAGCAATACTTCTGTGCAAATAAATTAGTTGTAACTCATTTAAAAATGAAATTATCAACAAACTGTGTACAAACAAATGGCTGAAGTAAAATTGTGCCCATTATATAGAAATACTTGAAACTATTTAACCGTGTGCAAAAAATGAGCTCAGGCTTGTTTGAAAATGTTTTCTACAAAATGCATTTACAAATCATATATATTTAATGAATATGTATGAACAGGATTTGGCATTAAATAACCTACAAAAGTTGATATGCCATAAAACCCAACCAACCCAACTCAAGATACTAAAATTATTCATTTTTATCAAATTTACACAAAAGGATCAACAAATACAAGATTATTAGCTGAAATATGAAGTATGAAAAATCTTACAACCAAATTTGAAGTCAGGAAGTCAAATCTAAATCAGTTAAAAAAGCTTTTTAGCTATTGCTCTTCTCAACTATTAAGTCATACCTATCAATCCAAAAGCAATGCCTGTTTACTGTCAAAGGTGATAATTGGAGTAACAGCATTTAGCTACTATAATATGAGCTTGTTTGTAGCATCCCCAAACACAGCATTGGAGACAATAATGCTCAAATAGGTAAAAACGAAAATAACTAATTCAGCCTACACAACACGTCAAACAGAAATGCGGAACACCTAATAGATTTCTCACTTGAAAATGGATTAACATGCCTTAATATTAAGTTCCAGGAAAGGAAAGGAAAACTATGGACTTACAGTTATGCAAAAGCACTGATAGATTAAATCCTTGTGAATAAGAAATGGATTAATAGCGCTTTGAATTGTGAGGCATATTTCTCTTTTGAAGATGTGTCTTCCAACCACCAAATTGTCACAGCAAAGATACATCTGAGCAGGAATACAACACAAACAACTAAAATCATGCACCATGTTTGGTTCTTGCTTAACAATAAATATTAGCGAAAAAATATATGGGAACACTAAGAAATAAGTTCGATGTTCTTCAAGAGATATCCGAAACACTCTAAATGACGAATATGAGAACTTCGTCAATGCCCATATTGAAGTAGCAGCAGAATGCATACCAACCAAATTAAGAGCAAAATAGTTTCCAGGGAAATATTAGTAGTTAAGAGAAAATGTGAAAACATCCCTATATAATAAAAGGAACCCAACTAATGCCAACGTCCAGAAACTTAAGGCACAAAATGAACTAATTAATACATACCAAAAAGAACATATAGAATACAGTCAAAGCCAGATCAATAAAATTAGAAATTCCATAGAAGATAGAAAATCCCATATAGTGTGGCAAACAGTAAATGAAGTAAAAGGAAGAGCACTTCCAGAGCTAAACAAAGCTGCCAGTCAAGAAGAACGAATACACATGTGGAAAGAACATTTCAAGAATCTGCTTGAAAAATCCCCAAAAGTTACAGATATATCTATCACAAATTATTAAATCAATTAGACATCAAACTAGGACTGTTTATGCAAGAAGAACTCAACATAGTACTAAGAAAAATTAAAAACAGGAAAGCTGCCAGACTTGATGGAAGACCAGGAAATTTGATGACCTACTGCTCTGGTATTGCAATGACGTATATAACCAGAACATGATAGAGAGATGGAGAAAAGGTTGCATCCCTCCTTTCTCCAAGAAAGGTGACCTTGCAATTATCAAGAACTACCAGAAGTGTAACCCTTACTTCCATAGTGGCTAAGACTTATAATGCTCTGTTACTCAACTGCATCAAACCAGAAATTGAGAAAATTCTTAGGAAGAATCAAAATGTTTTTTGGAGAAACTGATCCGCAACATGACAGATTCTGACAAGCCATCAAATCTTAGGAGTTTGTACAAAAAACTTTGAGGCAACACTCTTATTTGTAGATTTTGCCAAGGCATTTGACTCTATACACAAAGGGAAGATGGAGCAAATACTTCTAGCTGATACTATTTACCAACCCCTCCGCTCGGGCAGGATATGACACAAGGTCAACTTTTTAAGCGGAGTTTAACAGGTTTGAATTCAGAGTTTTCCTTCTCTTAGACTAGCTGCCTCACCAAGGCTGAAGAACCTAGTCCGTCCTACTATTTACCCATAGCTGGAGGGAGAATAAGGGGGTTCATACCTTTCCCAAGGGTATTTGGCCGAAAGTGAACGTAATAGCGCGACTGGAGTACGAACTCGCGTACTACGATTCCGCAGTTCATCGCTTTAACCATTACATTTGGTCTCCTCAAAAAACCAGTAATGATGTTCTATAAAAACATGAAAGTAAAAGTTTGCTCACCGGATGGAGACACAGACTTCTTTGACATTGTTGCTGGTGTTCTGCAAGGGGATACATTAGCCCCATATTTGTTCATAACCTGCCTAGACTATATACTTAGAATGTCAATAAATATTATGAAAGAAAATAGTTTTACATTAAAAAAGGCAATAAGCAGATGATGCCTCACAAATTATTACAGATGTAGTTACACAGATGACATAGCACTTCTGGCAAATCCACCTACCCAAGCCGAATCCCTGCTGCATAGTCTGGAGCAGTCAGTAGTTGGCATTGGACAAAATGAATTACATGTGTTTTAATCAAAAAGGAGATATCTCCACATTAAATGGTGACTCTCAGAAATTAGTGGATAAGTTCACATACCTCAAAAGCAGCATCTCATCTATTGAAAATGACATCAACATGTGATTAGCAAAGGCATGGACTGCTATCAATAGGTTGTTGATCAAATGGAAATCAAACCTATCTGATAAAAACCATGGTTTCTTCCAAGCACTGGTCATGTTGATTCTACTAATGAATGCACCACATGGATGCTGACTAAATATATAGAGAAAAAGCTAGACGGGAATTGCACAAGTATGCTACAAGTCATATTGAACAAATCCTGGAAGCAACATCCCACAAAGTAGCAGCTATAGAGCCACCTACCTATCTCTAAGACCATCCAAATAAGATGGACAAGACATGTGAGACACTGCTGGAGAAGTAAGAACCAACTCATAAGTAATGTGCATCTATGGACCCCTTCACATGAATATGCAAGTGTTGGATGACCAACTAGAACCTATCTCTACAACAGCTCTGTATGGACACATGACGTAGTCTAGAGGACCTGCCAGAAGCAATGGAGGATATAGATGAATGGCAAGAGAGAGTCAGGAAAATCCTTGCTAGCAGCATGACATGATGATGATATGGGCTGATAAGGTAATTATGGGAGAGTGGTTTGCCTAAGTGTTCACTCACCTACTCTTCATTAGCTATTGTGGTATGCTACTAATGAGATATTTCCTCAAAATATCTGTTAATGAGAGCATGGGGAGAAATTGACTCATGCCTTTCACAAATATTAACAGCCTCACTTGAAATTTGAGCTCATAATACTAATTCTCTTTTCTTTAATTGTCAAATCATACTGCACCCCTAACCTACACTCAAATCACAGAAGTAACATTAAAGTGTATTTCTAGAGATAATTCTACAAGTGTATATAGATTAACTGATTTGAATGGCAACCTATCTAGGGTTATTTTATGGCGAGAGGTTAGGGAATTGTGTTCATCCTACGTTCATATTTACAATTTTTGTGTAGCTGTTTCTTAAGGTGTACCCACCAACAGTTCAATTGAATATAAATAATCTTCAAACAGCTCAATTTAACACAGAGATAGGACCCTAACAGGTATTACCACTCTGACTGAGAGTGGACCTGAGAGTAATGGCAATGAAGGAATACTCCACAATCCCCAGATTTCCAGAACTAGAGCCTGACCATCAAATACAGTTTAGTGTCATACCCAGGACACCCCTTTTTTTTAAGGAAATGCTTACCTCTCTGCATATTCTAAATCCTACTAACATGGTGGTCAAAATATCTACTAATCTTAGCTTAGTCTTGTACGAGGCTGCAAGTGTAGGGAATCTAGTGAAATCAAAATCATTACAATCTTTGAGACTAGTTTGTTAACCACTGCTCTAAAGTGAAGTGTCAATTTTACAATTTTGAAGTGGAGGTGTATGTGTGAAAGGTTCAAAAAAAAAAAAAAAAAAAAAAAAAAAAAAAAAAAAAAAAAAAAAGAAGCTAAACTTACCGTGGTCTTGATTAAACCTCAAATTGTTAACAACTGGTTTGGACATGCTGCTCTTTATTAAGTCTGGATAAAGCCTGCAGAGAAAATTGGATTTTACAAATGATGAACTTAAATTTATACAAACTGAATTATCATTAGCAAAAATCATTGGCAACAATCTACAGAGGATTAAAAATTAATTCTAAAATGAGTGTGTGAGAGCATTTACTCCAGGTTGGTTGAGCTGGCTCTGTCCTATGAATTCATCACATCCTGAATGAAGGCTGACCAAGTATGATGATCGGAGGCTATCAACAAGCAGAGTGTCAGCCACTTGTGGTTCCAACAGCAAATTCCATACAGGCACAGCTTTAAGATCAATTCTGCATCTTGCTTCACTGTTCTGAGCCATATTTTCAGTTAGCTACAATGACACTTCCTCCAACCCTGTGTTGGGGACTGGATTGATGAATTCTTGGATATAGTCATCTGGTTGTCAATTTAGAGCATGACCAACTCAACAAAGATGTCTCTTAAGAAGAGCCTACCAGAAGGAGATTTTGCAATGTGCATGGACTACAGAGTTTGATAGTCAAAAACTTCAAGGTCTGTTTAAGCCCTCTGCTCTCATAGGCCATGTTTTGCAGCCATAAAGGAGAAGGAATGAGATGACCTTGGTATATACGAATTTTAGTTGCCAGTCCAAGAGCATAGATGACAGAAGGCGAGTCAAGCATCACCAATGTGACCATTTATATCTCCCTCTTCTTGGTCTATTGCAATCACTTCAGATCCGAAGTACTTGAAATGATCACCCTTGTCAAAAGAGTTCACATTTGAGGAGAATGGGTTACTTTTCAATGGGTAGGAATCCTGCAGTCAACAGCTTGGTTTTTTTTACTGAGTTCTGAAGTGTATCTGCAAAGCTTTCACCTAGAACTGCTATGTTGTCAGTAAAGCCCAAAAACAATAATGCAAAATTTCAGCCCACTGTGACAGGAAAGCTAGTGAGCACATGGGAGATTACCCAATCAAGAGCATAATTGAACAAGGTAGGTGATAGCATGCAGCCTTGTTGAATGCCTGAGTAGATGTCAAAGAACTGCAATTCTTGACCACAAGTGTGGACCATGGTGCAGGTTAAAAGGTAGTAGGATCTTAGCTGGTAAAGAAATTTCAGTGGCATACCATCTGTATGGATAACCCTCCAAAAAGCTCCACAATCAACTGAATCGAGAGCAGACAAAGGTTTTTTTTTGCTGGAAACACCAGTGATCCTAAAGCACTCAATGCAGTGGGAATATCTGATCAGTACATCTTTGATCAAGATGAAATCTGCACTGATTAGGCCTTGTGTGTAAGTCTCATTGGTTTTAAAATCATTTCAAAAAGATGGTAGTGAATACCTTTGCAGTAATGTCAATCAGGCTAATACTGTGGGAGTTATTGCAGCACTGCTAATCTTGAAAAAATTGAAGCATTGTTCCAGTCTTGGAGGAGGTCAACAAAATGCCCACTTGGTCCCCAAAATATATTATTGTGAGACTCAAGTATAAAGACACTAGAAATTATTTTTGTATCCAGCAGTCCAACTGATTTAGTGGCCCTGAAATCCTTCTGTCATATGATGCCCCTGTTGAAGATATGTGGCAACATTAAAGAAGTGGCCTTTAAGACACTTGGCATAACAAAAACACGTGCAAAAAATTGGATTTCAGGTCAGAAAATTAACCTAGCAGATAGGGCAAAACAAGCCTGCTTTGTTGGATCCAATGACTACTGTCATCTATGCTGATAGACTACTTGTTTTGCTAGACCTGATTGTAATGTTTACTGGCTGAAGATTATAGAAGACATGGAGAATGCATCATCTGTTGGTGACTTAAGAAAACTGTATAATATCCTTTGACTGACCAAGAAATTCTAGAATAAAATTAATGCATATATAATTAAATACAAATTTTATTGGACTGACTACCTCATCATTTATAGTCTTAGCCTTCACTTTTGTATCATGGATCATATGAATATCTTGAAATATTTATTTTGATTATTTGAGAAATTACAGGCAAAAAAGTAAATGCACAAATACATGACATGGTTATCATAGAGGTTACTAATTAGAAGCAGCAGAGCCTGTAAAAATGTGCTTTCACGAAAGGTTTGTTATGTTTTTCTTGCCCGCCTCCTTCTAGTTATAGACAAAGAATAAATATACAAACAGATGTCAAACAAGAATAGAGGCCAATTTGCTGTGTTACAAAATTAATTGTTTTATTATGATAATTTATTAGTTTTTAAATTTGTTGTATTATCAAACTTTGGTCGAAACTTTATTAATTTGAAACTGTATGAGTATGTTAAAATAATAACTCATTTAAAATATATATAAATCCAAAACTAGCAAAAGCAAGAACCATATAGGCTGACTGGATGAACATATAAGTAATAAAATTCAAAACTGGAGCTATAAGATAGAAAGGAAATAAAGTTAAAAGAGAAAAGAAGAAGGACAGATGGAAGGAAGGCATAATAAATAACAAGGTTTGATTTCTTTGCTTAATGGTATATCAACCTTTGTGAGTTATTTAATGCCAAAACCATCCTTGTAGAAGAACAGTGATACTATTTTAACACACTGCTGGGGGGGATAAGGAGGTTCTATACCTTTCCCAGATCAGGCCATTGGGCTAATGAGTAGAGTGTTCACAAATGGTCCGGGAGGCCGGAGTTCAATTCCAGGTCAAGTCATACAAAAGACTCAAAAAAAAAAGAAAGAAAAAAAAAAAAAAAAGGTACTTGATGCTGCCTTGTTTAGCACTCAGCACTATAAAGTAAGGATCAAGGGTAAAGTAGAGCAATGAAAAATGAAAGCACTTTAATTCAACCCAATATTGATATTGTAACAAGTCTCCCTCCTTTAATAAACTGATGTTTTTGTTTTTAATTCCCAAACAAAATGATAATAATACCAATCAGGAAAAATGTAATGGTCAATCTCAGCACATTAGAATGCATTAATTTTTTCAAAGTGACCCAAATGTTTACCATATTGTTTAGTAGTAGTAGTAGTGATAATAATAAAGATCTCAAGACAAGATCTTGTCCATGTAAACAAGTAGAAAAGAATTGTAAAAAAAAAAAAAGTTACTGTTCAGAGTAAAATTGTAAGTGAAAAAAAAAAAAAAAAAAAAACGGTAAAAAAAATCTGGACTTATGAGACAACTGAAAAGATAGTGGAATATGAAGGTGATGGTTATACCCATCATTATTGGAGTGCTTGAAATAGTTCAAAATAGCCACGCAAAAAGAATTGGAAATCTGAGAAAGAGGTAAAAACCATCCAGATACCAATATGATAAAAATTAGCTAGAATATTGAAGAGACTGGCTATCACCACAAGATATTACTAGTGTGAAACCTCAATTATAAAAAGAATAAGATACTCTGTGATTGAGAACCAGACAGACCATGCCATTCAAGTGAGAAGATCAGATACTTATAGTCATGTTGTTTATTTCATAGATGATCAAATCATTGTTTTGCATTCAAATATTACCAAATCAAAATTATAACCAGTAGAAATGATAAATATTGTGTTGATCAAAAAATGTTATGCTCTTGTTGTTTGATAGCAAAGATTACCCTTCATTGAGTTGTAACAGCTGTCATATATCAGCATTTATTTAAAAGAAAAAGTTTTGTCAAAATTACTGAGTGAAATGAATGCTTGCAAAACTTGATCTTTGTCCAAGGAGCATAAAACTGTATATGAGTTGAAAGGGAGTCTTATGATGAACTCCTTCTCAGGAATCAAATGACTGATTTACAGAAGTATTACACTCATTTGATTAAAAAAATGCAAGAAGCAGACAATATTCTATAGAAACTGTTACTGATGCAGACTACTACACAGATGATCTAACTCTTCTTGCAAATACACCTGTTCAAGCTGAACCTCTGCTGCATAGCCAGGAGCAAGCAGTAAAAGTCATTGGTCTCTATGTGAAATCAGATAAAACAGTTAATGTGTATTAATCAAGATAGTGCCATCTCCTCATTGGATGGTAAGCCTCTGAAATTAGTAGACCAGTTTATATTGCAATATTTCATCTACAGAAAGCAATGTCAACATACACTTAATTAAAGCATAAACTGCTATAGATAGTTTAATGACCAGATAGAAATCTGATTTCTCTGACAAAAATAAAATGGGAATTCATTTAAGCTGCAGCTGTGTCAGTACTATTGTATGAGTGCACTATATGGACTTTAATGAAGTGCTTGAAGAAAAATTTAGATGGGAACTACACAAAGATGCTGCATTCTGTTTTGGACAAATCCTGAAAGCAGCAAAACAGCAGCTGTATGACCACTTATAACAATCCATCCAAGTATGACAAGCAGACATGCTGAGCACAGCTGGAGAAGTAAAGACAAAGTCATAAGCAATGTTCCCCTATAAACTTCTACACATGAACACATTAGTGTTGGCTGACTAGCAAAAAGTTACATTCATCAGCTCTGTGACTGCCATCTAGAAGATTTGCCAATATGTATGGATGGCGATAGACAGTCAAGAGAATTTGTGCTGTCAGTATGCCTTAATGGAAAATATACAAAATCAATTATGAGAAAGGAGAGATTGTATATTTTTGATAATTAGGAAAAAATAGTTATAGTTTGACTGGGAAGATTGCACCTTTGGGATAGCATTTAGTTCTGTATTTAATTCCCATATATAATATTCCTTAGAAGATTGTAAAAGGCACCAAAGGTAATTATTTGTTGAGAAAGATGAAAAGTTCAAGGTAGATAAAATCATGTATTTGTTTAAAAGCTGTCAGAAAATGGTAAATTAAGTTAATGTTGAAAATAAAAATTGTCTTTTAAACTAAAATTTTTCATTATTCAATAGATGCAGATTTCTCACAAATTGAAAAATAGTATGAATGTAACTGAAAAAGTTATGTACTTCCTACAGGTGATAGTTTAACTAAGTAAAAACTAATATTATTCACGTTTGAATAAAAATCACAATAGTAACATTAATGCTAAAAAATTTAACTTGATTTAACAAACACATTTTAGAATTGTTACCTAAAGTTTGTTTGAGCAAGTTTTGATAGTCAATTTGCATATAGTATGATGAAAATTGTCAGTGTATAAGTAATGCAAATGTTACTGAATGAAAAAGTATAAATGCATTATTAATGATTTTACTATAGGGATACAGTAAAAATCAAGAAGAAAGGGATTGTCAGTGGTCAAAAATTAGTGTGTGGATTACTTTGAGAAAAGTGTTATGTCTATATATTATATACAGATATTTGATGTTGTCAACAAATTTAACATCATTGAATTAATGCTTCATAAGTGAGCTTTTATACACTGTGCATGTAAATTTAAAACCTAATTCCACATTCAAATTATTGAACTAATATTTTGTTGCTGGTAAATTAACTTGAAAGTTGTGAATACTACAAAAAAAATCCATTTACATTTAGTATTCTAATAACATGACAGAAAAACCAACAAAATTAGGTACAGATTGGATGCTCTGGTAATGATGCTTTAAAACCTAAATCATATCTGACCCTAGAGTTACCTGATGAAGGCTTTGTAGGTGGCACAGAATGTGTTGATGATATTATACATACATACACAAATTAATAAAGAACAAATTTAAGAATTCAAATAAGTAAGCTTGCAATAATTACTTATTAAATTTAGTATTACAATATGGAATAATTTGCTTGAACAGATCACCAACATTGATTTTAATTATCTTATGAAAAATTTCATACTCTTTTCCAAAGTTAATAACTTTAGATTACTTTCCATTAGAAGAAAAAAAACCCCAAAAGTCAGCAGTGAAATTTTAAAATATTTCATTCTAAACATATATTAAATTTAGAAATATTTCTTTATTTGCCAATTTCTTTATGAATTTGCTAATTTAATGAAAAAAGTTTTGGTTTCTTTGTTTAATGTTATATCAACCTTCATGGGTTATTTAATACCAAAACCATCCTTGTAGAATAACAGCAGTGATACTAAATCCATAGCTGGAGAGAAAGAAAAGAATATTGTAAAAAGATCAACATAAAAAAGACTTATGTAAGAACATCTAGATAACAATAATATAGAATCAATAAGAATCATCCAAATGAAAAGATTAGCCAGAAAGTGAGTTTAGAATAAAGTTTTTTCTTATTTATCCTAAGTTTTAATCTTATTAAATGCTAACATAAGAATATTCCTTTATGATGATAACAACCACAGTCGATTGGTCAATAGGACTAGCAATCATTTCTTCCACTAATAAATAAAGAGCAAAACAGATGTGGTCATCATTAGTCTCTTTTTGACCATTGCTAGCGCACAAACTCTTGGCCCCAATTTAAACTATTTTCAAATTTATCACTTTAGATTTGGGAGCGGGATAGTCAAATAAACGATGGGAGAAATTTATCAATCTAGATGATTAAAATATTAAAATAGCTTTAGAATATTTTTAAGAAAAAAATACTAAAATAAAGTATAATTAATAAAAGGAATTTTTTGTCTTGATCCCAAAATAACATTTTTTATGTTTTAAACTAATCCTACGAGAAATTCTTGCTTCTGTTGGATGAAAAGTGGATAAAGGCCATTTTCATAGATCATTCTCCTCCAAGGCTGCATCTACACTGCAATTGAATGTGGGTCAGGATCAACTCCTGATGGGTGAGGTGATTTCTACAGGGAAATACTAAAGAAATTTAGTCACTGACCCTATATATTCATGTTTTAAAAAGTATTTGGAAGAAGGAAGGCAAAGCAAGGTTAGCTGCCCTAAGGATCTCGAGAATATTTTGGTTTAAAATTGTTTAGGAAGGTCTAATTTGTCCAGTAAGCGAATAAAATTGGCATCTTATATCCATATTATAACAACTTATATCTATGGCTTAACTTTCTAAAATTTAAAACCAGAAATCAAATTTTCTGTAAATGTTCTCTATAAAAGTAGGATTTCAATGTTCAGAAGATATAGGAAGGTACAGAGATGACTGAAATAAAACAAGTTTTGAGATTTTTTGTTTATTTTGTTTTCGAACAAAATAAATTTCTATAACAAATGTAAATACTCAACAGAACTAATAAAATTATAGTGGCAGGTAATACATCCAAGCTTAAAATACAAGATGATTTAGAAAAAAGTGTTAACACCCTTATTATTTCTGATATCATGGAGACCAACTAGGGGAGATTCCAATAATGTGTTGACAGGGATGGTGCATAGGTAGAAATTTCAAAATTATAATATCATAAAGGAACTCCCGAAGAAATGGGAACATTTTTTTTAAAACACCAAGTATAAGTAGAAAAGTATTGAGCTAAATCTTTTCAAATTTCATAAAGCTGAAAAGAAAAAAAAGCTTATGTTTATTCATCAAATAACGTTTTTTGAATTTCTTCATAGAATTATGAATACTATGAAAAATAAACATTTTTTTCTTTTTCAATATATTCATATGAACATTGAAACAACCATAGTGGCAAAAAGAATAGAATTTAAGAACTGCATACTCAGAAAGTCACAAAATTAGTTTGAATTACTGGTTTTTAATTATAGACATTGTGTGAGAAAAGCTTATTCTTATACTTCTATAATGCACTGGGTTTCAAAGAATCAAGGTTCTGTTTTCACAAAATCACAGCAAATTAGCTATTTAGATAATTGTAGTCATTGGTTCAGCAATCTGATAATTCATTGAATATAAGATATTACCTAAAAATGTTTCTTTGGAGGTTAAAAAAAAAAAATAAAAAAAAAAAAAAATTCAAATCATGCATTAAGATTTTTCTAGATTTCACCTATGTAATTATATTCTTATATCCTGAATATATTTTTCTGTTCAACTGAGAAGTTGGTCTATTGACTGGTTTGGTTTGGTGGCATATCAACCATTGTAGGTTATTTAATGCTAAATCCATTTTTATACATATAAATTATTCAATTTCAAACAATTCAGTTTAGTTTAGTATAGTATGCAGTTTAAATGTCAAAAACAATTCTATTTCAAACAGTTCAGTTTACCATAAGTACACTGTTCTATTTAACTCATAGATAGGATCCTTTTAGGTGCTACCACTCTGGGCTAGAGTGGACCTGGGAGCAAAGGCAATGAAGGGGTGCTCCGCATTCCCCAAAGTTCCAGCATTACTGAAACCTCACCATCAGATGGTTTAATGTTATATCCAGGACACGCGGTGGGGGAGTCTTTGCCCTCTGTTGAAATGCAGTCGGTGTATTCTGCAGCCCCAACCGACTGGGTCAGACTATTTTGGAATTCAACCTCAAGCAACAAATGAAGCAATTTGTTTACTCTTAATCCAAACATTAACATTCTGCAGCATATGGCGTTTATTCTTAAAAATGAATCTTTCAGATTTTATATGCATGTAGTCTAACAATCAAAAAATTGCTAAATAAAATTCATAGATTTTTTTTTCTAAATTGCTAGGCTACTTTTTTTTGTAGTTAAAAAAAACTTTAGTGAATCAAGCTTACTTCTTTAGATTTAGAAAGAACATTGTTCAGAATTAGAATGCTTTCTTATTTAAAAAAAAAATCTGCATAGATAAAAACAAAAAGAAAACAACAAGGTTTAAATAAGACAAAGAATAACAATAACCTAATTTGACATTTATCATTTTCTCCAAATTACTGATTAAAAAAAAAGGACACAAAGCAGTATAGAATAATACACAAACATGATTATATTCATAGTTTTTCTTCTGTATAAATCAATGAAGAAATAAGGACAAAATTCATTATATTCGAATTTTACTAAAGAAAATAGTCAGTTACAAACCGAAAAACATGTTTGCATGAATGAAAAAAAGTAAACAGATTATTTTGCTAAGTATGGTATACCGTATTTTTCAAGATGGCGGAGTTAACATTGAATAATCTATTTTGTTCAGAAGCAACAATATAAAGTTAGTCAAGGAATCAACGACAACAATAAAATAAGATATAAGTAATATAACCCACTTTTACAGTTAATCTAAACCCGAGTGAATAGAGACATGTAGACTAGTATGAACTTGGAACAGCAGAGAAAAACAAAAACAATGGTTAATTCACATAAACAAAACTTTCTAAAATTAAAAAAAAAATAAAAGAAAAAAAAAAGAAGAAAAAAAAGAGAAATAGATTCTATTTTTTATTTGAGACAAATTACTTATTTATGAATTTAATCGATTTTTGCGGGTGAATTTTTAGATTTTCTAAAGAAGTTATCCTAACTATCAGTTGGAATTAATCTAATCTTAATAAACTTTTTAAGAAAGAGAAGAGAGGAGAGGACATAATTATAAATAAGTACTTTTATCTAATTTAACTCATCGAAAGTTTCTTTTAAAACTTGATCGTAAAAGATTTTTCTGAATTAGTAGAAAGAGATAAAAACAGGTGGAAGATAAGAAGTCCGAAAATAGTTTATCATCTAAGCAGGAGATCAGCTTCTCCGTGAGTCTATTTAAGAAAGGATTCACGTGATCAAATAAATAAAACATGATACTTGATGACAGCGAAATTTAATTTACTAACCAGATATTTTTATTTAATTTCTTATTCATGTTTAAAAACTGTTTAGATTTCACATCACTCTGGGTGATGTGAAAATTCACTAGTTTAATACTTATATCATTTAAAAAATAATTAGAGTGTAAAGAAAAAAAAAAAGATTTATATATTATAACAATAAGCAAGCAAAACTGCTAAAATTTAAAAGCTAGGGAAAAATACTTATGTAATAAAACTACAAAAGAGGAAAATAACTATCACTGATAGAAGAGTATTTAAATTCTGTCACTGATGAGAAAATACATAAAATATTTCCATCAATTTATTCTTTATATAAATAAGTGCTCTAAATAAAAAAAGATAAAGGAAGGCTGACGCAATTCAATTAAAAATAAAAAAGGGGCAATATAAATTAATGAACGTTACACACGATTATTAAAAGTGGCTAATAATAAATGGGAAAAAAATCGAACTATGATTCATACAAAAAATATTTTTAAAGTTCAAGTATAGCTTTAATTCTGATTTTTTTTCCTTTTGAAAAAAGGAAGTTATTTTATTTTTCATCTTTCAATTCAATTTGGAGGAGAAAAAAAAAAGAAGCCAAGCAAAAAGGAAATATTAAACAACAAATAGTGACAAGTTGTTCACTCTTAGACAGATGATTTTAATTACAGTTTTTCTTTTTTCTGTACTAAGTTAAATATCTGTTGTGGATTGAGAAGTTACAAAATTAGATTTAATATTGAACTGGTTAGAACTAAACAAACTAACAAAAAACGAACGAATCAATGTAAAAATCCATATAAAGAAAAAAGTCCCGTGTAAAAGTAGAAAAAAAATACTCTGATTATATATTAAAAGTAAGGCAAGTTTAAAAAAAAAAATCATACTTTTATATGAAATGAATTTCAATATATATTTTAAAAAAAAATGCATTCAGACCAGGCACTGTAAAAAATGTAATTAATAATTGTCAATTACTTATATTATTTGATGGACGAAACGAAGAAAAACATTTGTATTTCTTTAAATTTTTCTTCTAAGTCTTATTTTTCGTGCCGAAACAAAAAGTAAACTGTTAAAAGACATAAAAAAAACAGCAAATAAATAAAGTAAATATTAAACAAGTATCATTTGATACTGGTAAAAAATTGCGTCAGCATTTAAAAAAAATGATCGTTATTTATTTAAATAACGATAATTTTTTTTTTCAATTTAGTTACCATAAAAAGTATGTATGAAAATACTTGTATAGAAGTATGTATTGTTTGTTGTAAGAGAAAAGCCTGAATAGTTTAATAAAACATTGACAGGAAGAAAGATTTTTAAAGAATCAAAGAGAAATGAGAAATAGTGAGAGTTATTTTTTTAAAATCAGTTTGTGATTAAATTAAATAAATAATTTTAGAAATATTTAAAAAAATTTTCCCTGAAGAACTTAAAACATTTAAATTTCAAAATGGTAATTTCTTTTGCTTTCCTCTTTCATATTGTTGAAGAAATATTCAAAGAATTAAATGGTAAACATGATGTTTAAATGCAGATTAACTAAAGAAGACTTTTAAAAAGTTTTATGAAAGAATACAATATAAATCATAAATACGGTATATTAAATTGGAAAAACACAAACAAAACGTAATCATGAGTAGATTGTTTTTGGTATTCATGTAAAGTATTAAAAAAAAAAATAGAAATCTGAAGTGAAATTATCAATTTACAGCTTGATTACACGTGTGTTAGTGTGTAATAAAATAAATGGTAACAGTTAAAAAAACATTTGACGTCTCAGTAAATAAAAGAAAATAAGTTAAACAAAGAGAGGTAAATAATTCAAGGATTCTCATAAATGTTAAAATTTCCAATTTCTAAACAAATACAATGAGAATAATATAAGAAATGTAAGAGGTAACACAACAACAGTTAATTTTTAGGGGTGGTGGTGGTTATAATAGAAAATTAATGCCAAGTGAAATGATAGTCGCAATTGCAACTAAAAGATACCATATCGTTTGAACTGGACATGATTGTCAGCATTCAATGAAATATAGAAAAAAAAAAAAAACAATAGCCAGAAATATTGGAAACTGTTTTGATTTTTTTGAGGGGTTAGATGTTTATACATTGTTTTTGCCGTTTCCTTACCTTCATTAGTATCACAGATGTTCGTATCAAATTTTATACAAAGACTTAACACAAGATGTCAGTCATTCTTTCTTAACATTTTGCGTCCGATGTTTACTAAACATCAGTTGACCTAAAACTGAAGTCAATTTGACCCGGAAGTAATGAAGTAAGAGTTCAGGCTATATGTAAAAATTGAATTTTCTCAGTCGGGTTGAGAAGAATGACGGCTAATTTTACCTAAATGTGTTTTAAAAAGAATTTTAATTATAAAAAAGTGATTTTAAAATTTGATTAATAAAAAATAAGCTCATCCAACTACAATGACTGAATTTTATTGACAAAAATATCTGAAAATTTATTTTTGTTTTAATTCGTTTTTCAGCTAGACAATATTCTAGTTTTTCGTATGAGCTTCCGTTGCATAAAGAATAGAAGATGGCGACTTCGAAAGGTGCTAATACCTATAACAGACAGAACTGGGAAGATTCAGTAAGTTTATTTTTAAAAAATTACATATGATGTAAATATTTAAAATCATAACATTTGTAACTTGACGATCGTACCATTGTTTCTTTATATGAAGGGTAATCTCATTGGTTATGTTCGATATTGCTAAAAGAAATTAAATTCACAAGTCACTTGTCTTTCTTAACTTGTTCATAACACTTTCCTTGGGAACACATGCTGTTAAAAGAAATTTCTTTTTTCTTTAAATTATCCTTAAAGGGATTCCTCATTATTTTAGCTTTGCATTAAAAATATCCTGAATGAATTTTTACCACTATATTTGATAATGGTACATAAATGTTGAAAATACAACAAAACCGGTGAAACTCCAGTAAATATAAAAATAAATGGAGTTCAAATCCATCTAGAAAAAATAAAAAACAATCACGCCATAAAATACTTTTTTTTCAAATTAAGTGCATAATGGATAGAAATATATGCTATTTAGTTAAATAATTAATTATTCAATGAATTTGCTGATGGTAAAATGTGTTGTGTACATATTTAATTTATTTAAAGAAAACAACCCATTTCACCGTTAACTGACGTGGAAATAAGTTTAAAAAATTATTTTATCATGTAATCATTTTCTTTTCCAGAGAAAATAAAAATGTTAATTTCTCTTAACTAGACTTTCAATTTATCAAGTCTCTTAGCTTGGATTTTTTTTTTGCTTTTTTTGAGAAAATTAACTTCAATATTAAAATGAAGAGTCTAGAATAAATAAGTAGAAATTTAGTTTTTTTTTTTGTTTTAGCCAGGTAATACATTAAGAATACACTTAAATTAATAAATCTTGAATATGCATCTGACTTGAAGTATTTATGTAGTATAAACAATTGTGTGAAATAACTTATTTTGAAATTGTGTACTTGTACAAGTATATCAACAATGATAAAAAATATTTATTTTACACCAGAATATTGAGTTATTAACACTATCTCTTTTCTTGTTTAATACTCTTACTCCACAGGTGTTCATTAATTCCATAGATCAAACATTATACATTGAAGATTTTTGATAAAAATTCAACTACTGTTTCAGGCTATGTATTAACATATAAATATGAAAAATAAGTCATTATTAGTATCCTACCAAGTGGGTTCTATTACGGTCTTATATGGCTAAGTTGTAATCTCTAAAAAAAAACCTTTAAATAATGGTAAATACCACAATTAAATATCTCAAGATGGAATTGAAATTTTCTTGAGTTTTAGACATTAAAATACAGCATGATAAAACTTTACTTTTGAATCCTTTACTAGAAGAAAATGTTAGGGTATTTCTTCTGTCTGGACTGTATAAAAGTATATTTATTTATTAATGACACTATTTTGTTTTCAGGAATTCCCAGTTCTTTGCCAAACATGTTTAGGAGACAATCCATATATCCGTATGGTAAGTAAAACTGATTTGTGCAAGCTGTTTTTAATTATTTTAGTGCTAATAATAGCTGTTACAATTACTGTATGACATTTATATACTAATGTAGACACCCATTATGGGACAGAAGTATTATTTCATAGACAAGCCTTTTTCTTGATTGATCCTTTTTTTTATACTTCCCAACTTGCTGCTTTATATTTAGGTGAACAACTAGTGTCTTTCCTTCCTCACATCTGATTTAGCAGTATTTTATAAAGTTTTTCTGTTTATTTCAGTCGGTAAATTCATCTTAACCATGATGTGCTGTTATTTTTATAGAATATTGAATTATTACGGACATAAAGTCTTGTTATTGGATATACGTGTTGATTATTGAGAAACTGTGTATTTTACTTTCATTTTCCAAACTAGGCACTGTGGCATAGTGGTATATGGCGGTGTACCTATGTGTACAATGAAAAAGTATATGCATAATCAGCATAAAAATGTCATCTATTATATTTGAGTATTTGAAAAATATGAAGAAGAAATTAAATTTTTACTTTTCATCATTAGAAATAGAAAATTAGATTTGAAATCCCTTCATAAAATTTTATTTTAAATTATGTGAAGAAGAATTGGCTTTTATATCCAGTGATCCTGGAATTAGAGTTAAACAGTAAGAGTTTTCTATTAATATATTTTGAATTTCTAATAGAGAATATTTTTTCAGTTTAGTAGCTTAAAAAAATTTAAACTATTTGATTCTGTTTTTCACTTCATATGAATTGGGATTTCATTTTCCTATTAACATTAAATGTAAAAATACAGAGAAAGATTTGTGTGTATTGAAGAGGAAATTATAAGTAAAATGTATAAATATTTTTTTTCTATTTTGACTTTACATATAAAGAGTATCAAAATATTTTGGAGTATATAAAGTGTCTTAGAAAAGTTTGGAAGCTTTTTTTTAATTGGGAGTTTTTTTGGAATATTTTACTTTTGATATAAAACTATTTTATCTTTATAAGATAAATTAATTTGAATAACTTTATTGATTTTAAAGTGCTTCATAATAAAGATTTTGAAATAAATTTGGAATGCTAATTTGAAAGCATTTGATATGTTGTACATCTACTTTTGTCTTAAAGATAATTTAATGTATTTGTTGTAGAAGAAAGATTTTTTATTTTTCAATTTAAAATTTTAACAAATTTGTATATAATTTACTTGTAGATGAAAGAGAAATATGGAAAGGAATGCAAAATATGTGCTAGACCATTCACAGTATTCCGTTGGTGTCCTGGTGCAAGAATGAGGTTCAAGAAGACTGAAGTGTGTCAGACTTGTTCCAAGTTAAAAAATATTTGCCAAACCTGTCTGCTAGATTTGGAATATGGTCAGTATTTTTTATTCATTTATTTACTTACTAGTACTAATTAAAAATAACATTATTAAACTATTGTTCATTGATGAAGTGTGACGAAAAATTAATAAATTTCTATTGGAAGAATTCTTTTCAATTTAAATTCCAAGAACTGAAATATTAATGAAATATGACAATAACATGATAATTAATAAATTAAAAACAAATTGAGGTATGATGATGGTTATAGTTTTAATATTGCTGATATGGTATTTTGCTTAACTTACTAATAAGTTTAGACATAGATAATGCCATCCCTCTCAAATTCTTGGTTAAAAACACTTCAAACTATATTAAAAAATTAATTTAAAAAATGGAATAAAATTAAAGCACTTTTATTGGGAGTGTGATCTTATCATAATATACTTTTCTGCCAACTCTCCAAAATTTTATAAAAAGAAATGAGAAAACAATTGTTTTACAAAAAAAAATTTTGTTGTTGTTGACAAGGTATAAAATAGTTTGGGTTATGGACACATCAGAGCAAACCTCCATAAGAGAAAGACTAAATTTCAAGTTTGGAAAATAGTCTTAATTTTTAGTTGGGTTAAGTTTCTGTGCTGTTATTACCTTGTTGCATTCCAAGATGAACATGTTTCTGTAAAAGTGTTATCCTTTAAAACATTCTCTCTATTGGTGACTGCAACTGATTTGGCTGGAAAGTAAAAAATGCTCAGCACCAAACATGAAATTGTTCTGTTATTACATTGTAAGGTGAACTAATACTGATTGTTATCTTGATAAAAAAAATAGTAATACTTTTTTCCTCCTACTAAAATGCTTAAAATTTTTTTGTCTTTTTCAAGGTTTACCTGTTCAAGTCAGAGATGCTGCCTTAAAATTGCAGGATAACATTCCCAAATCTGATGTCAATAAAGAGTATTATACTCAAAACATTGAAAGAGAAGTAAGTAAAAAAAAAAGATTGAACATACATGTAGATTATATTTATGAATAATTTCATAATGCAAGTAGAGGAAGCTATTTATATTCAAGTAAAATTATTGAATAGATATTGTTAGATTTACATACTATGTAACATATAGCATATATACTATTAGCTTTATGAGAGCTTAAGAGTGAGTTCTCCCTTAGAGCTCTATTAAAGCTCTCTATATTTCTTTTTAGTTAGTTATAGTATCGGTTGCCTGGACCTGCTGTATCACTGTAAACCTTGAATTGTTAGTTTTTCATCATTTAGGGTTTTCAGACTATTGTCTTCATCTTTATTGTTATATTCACAATGTTTCAGCTGATATGGCCTTCTTCAGGTCGAACTCGGAGCCTACACAGAACTTTGAATCACGTCCCTTATTTAATACATGGGGGTTGCTTGTTCTGATTCCATTAACCGTAAGTGCTAAGTATTCCTGTATTGTTACTCATCTGCAGTTAGGATTGAACCTGCAACCTCCATATGATTGTCTCTTAAGTAATCAAGACCTATAACCGTTATGCTATGTGTCCTGCTGGACATTTCAGAATGAATTTTTGGGACTTTTAAACTTAATGTTATTATGTCACTATGATTGCTACGACGATGTATGATTTTTTACCTGCGCTCATATTCTGATGTAAAAAAAGATTTTTTTATATCCAACCTTTTTGATTATTGGTACCCATATTGTATTCATCTCTATACTTGCTTTACTCAACAAATCACCGTAGCCGAACATATGAACTGATTCCTTAAGGTGTCTAATTCTCCAATGTTTTTCTCTATCAGTTATTTTAACTTCATCCCATAAGGGCTGATGGTTTCCCTTTTCCTTCCATATATGGTCCACCATACTGACTTTTCAATTTCCTCTCATACTACTGCTTTTTGGTGTTCTTATAGCCTTACTTTACTGGGAGGCATGTCCAAAAACCCTAAATGATAAAAATCATCAAGCTTCGTCTCAGAAATTCAGATAACTTGAATTGTTAGATCCTTTGGACTTTGCTGTTAATACTGTTCTGCTTCAGTGGCTGCTTGATAATTTTAAAAACTTTCTCTCTTGTCAAATGAAGATACTTTCTAGATTGACAAAGTGGTTTTCCTACATCATTAAAAATGGAATTCCTGGTTTTGATGTTGGATTGACCCACAATGGAAATCTCACATATGTGCTTTGAGACATTAGGAAGTGATTGTGTAGTTGTTTTTCTCATAATTTTTTGTAAAAAATTGAATAATTTTAATGACGTGTGTGTGTGTGTGTGTATATATATATATATATATATATATCCACAGATTGTTGTATTATAACTCATCAGTGTGACTAGATACACGAGATACTTCAAGGTGGGATTGAAACCCAGCTGACTTACACACAACTGTCAGCAATCTCAGTGTAAGCAAAGGGATTTTAATGCATATGTATCATTTTTCTTTTGTTCACAAATGTGCTTAATAGCTACCAAGTGCTCAATTCATTAGTAGAGCTTTGCATTATGCGAGTGGCAACCAGTAATTCCTTTGTGAGAGTGTTCAACCCCCATGGTAGTGGTGGGGGACATATATGTTGTCATCCACAGACACTGTTTTGTTGGATCACAACTCTTCAGTGTGGCTAGACATGTGAGATGCTTCAAGCTTGGATTGAAACCTGGCTGACTTTATGCTGTTAGATATCTTACCTTGCAGCCATAAGCAAACTCAGTGTGTGTGTGTGTGTGTATATATATATATATATATATATATATTCAACCTTTTATTAAATATCAAATTCAAGGAAGATAAGAGTTTATTCAATATATAAATTAGTGTATACAGTATGCATAATATACATCATTGTTAAGATGTGCCAACAGCACAGATCCTCTTGGTAAGTCCTCTAGACAGCATCCAATGTTTGCACAGAGGTGATGAATAAGTTTTTGCTGGTTGGTCAAGCTGTTGTATCCATATGTCGGAGTCTAGAGAAGAAAATTGCTCATGAGTTTGTTCTTCTCTAGCAGTACCTAGCATATCTTGCTTATCTTGTGTCGATGGTTTGTGAGATAGGAAGTAAGTCACTGTACAACTGCTGTTTTGCAAAGTACTGCTTCCAGGATTTGTTCAAAATAGCATGTAGCATCATTGTTTAGTTCCCATTTAGCCTTTCTCTTTTTAATATACTTAGGAAGGCTAATTTTATATTATCTTATATTAGAGGAAATTTTTATTTGTATTTTCTCTTGAAATCAAAATAGCATTATTAAAAATTGTATGACCATTAAAAAGAAAATAATTTGAAATGCATATTTTCTGTTGGAAAATCTGTTTGTTTATAGAAATTATAAAGTCACCTCCCTTGGGTGGCATAAACTTCAGAATTTCATGGATGAATAATTATAGTTGCTCAAATAGAAGAAGGTTTGGTCTTCTAATTAAGAGTTTGTCTTCTATTCATGGTCAAATGTTTTGATGTAAAGCTGCTAAAAATTTTATGTATACTTAATGGACCCAAGGGAAGGTCTCTAATGTAAAAACAATTGTTTCTCATGGAGTATCTCATCAAGAGGCGTATCTCTAATAATAAACAACAATGAGAAGGTATGTTGCTGCAAGATTAGGGTACAGAATTTAAATTTCCAAACTTCGAAAGAAAGAATATTAACAAATTATTCTATGAAATAATTATTCACATTTAATTAAACATTACTAATTATATTAATAGGTATTTTTCCAGGGCTGCAGATGGAAAATAATGAAATAGCATTATTGTTTAGTTAGGATTAACAATTCAAACAAAAAAATGTTTCAGTTGATAAATCTCAAGTGTAAACCATTTAAAAATATTTTTCTATAAAACTGAAATTTTTCAGAGAATAATAACTTCATAAGATAATATACAATTTGTTAAATCTCTTTTCTGTTATGTGAATTTATTTTCTATAGTAACATTGACGATTTGTAATTGTTTGGTTATATTTTTTAAAAATCAACACCTAAGATTGTAAAAAAGACATTGCTTAAAAAATGAAATCAGTAGAAAAGTCTTTGATATTTATCTGTTAGCATCTGCAATCTAAGTCTTCACCTTTTTACACAGTATAAGGAGGTGCCTCAACTAGTAGGAGATACTTTTTTGATTCATAAACTTGATTTGATACTACTTTGATTTTTTTTTTTTTGAGAGGGGGGTGATAACTTTTTAGACTTTGTCAAAGTTTTGTTAGATGGAGTTTTGTGTAATTTATTTTGTATTGAACAGACTCTTTTCCTTGACTATATAGTTCTTTGTTCACAACATTTCTACTGTGTACTCTCTGACCTTCTTTAGTAGTATTTACTGTAGAATTGGAGGCATCAGTTATCTGTTGTGAACTTCTGATTCCTCAGTAAATACACCAGAAGAAGGCTGTAGGTTACAAGACTGAAACATTATAAACAAAGAATTGCATAAACAAGAATAATAGTCTAATACAAAATAAATTAAAACATTTTAGATCTTTTGTAAATGTGCATATTTGCTTAAACTCATGATTGTAAGTGTTGTCTTGTAAAGTAAATCAGTTGAAAAGACTAACAAAAACAATTTGCTTGTTTGTTTTTTCCAGATTGGTAATAGTGATGGTAGTACTCCTGCTGGAGCTCTTGGTAAGGCAACTGCCCCAAGTGACATGCTTCTTAAATTAGCCAGAACATCTCCTTATTACAAACGTAACAGACCTCATATATGTTCATTTTGGGTTAAAGGAGAATGTAAGCGTGGAGAAGAATGTCCGTATAGGTGAGAAACCATTTGCATATTTTTTTTTTTTTTTTAAATCTATTCTCTCTTCACATTTTTTGCTCTTTTTTTGTTATTATTACTTGTCATAGATCTGTTGTTTTAAATTTTATTTCCATTCCATAACTTTATCCATTTTAATAATATCTGCATTTTCTTTATGATTAATTATGATAACAACTGCTAAATTTAAATATTTGACATTATATCATATTATTAACACCAAATCAGTTTTATCTTTTTTTTTTTTTTTTTGTCAGACATGAAAAGCCAACAGATCCAGATGATCCTCTTGCAGACCAAAACATTAAAGACAGATATTATGGCCTTAATGATCCAGTGGCTGATAAACTTATCAAACGATATGCAACTATGCCTAAGTTGGAACCCCCAGAAGATAAATCAATCACAACATTATATGTTGGCAGTCTTGGAGAAAGAATTGGAGAAAAAGAATTGAGGTACAAGTTTTTGATTTAATAATATTTCTTACTCTGTTTACAGGAAGCTGAGCGGATTAGGATTTTATTGGTTTTTCAACATTATTATTATTCTTTTTGATATATAAAAAAATCTGATATTTAAAAAGAATTATGCATTATCATTGCTAGTTAATCTTTGCTATAAAAAATGACAGCCATATCTGTATTGATGGACAGACATTTGGCTGTCCTCCATACAGCTAAGGCTCTGCCATGTTTTCCCCAATTTCAACCAAACATTTTGAACTTGTTAGTCATGCCTAGAAATGTTTTAAAGTCTACAAGTAGATTGAGGTAAGACTGGTTTTTATTGAGATCTCTCACCCTCTGTTTTACTGTTCCTCTCTCTGTAAAAAAAAAAGTATGTCTCTACAGCACTTACCTATTCTTTTGGTATTTGTTATGATAGGCAGATGACTCTCAGATGTCAAGCTGTTAAGGAATTCATTTCAATGTTTGCCCAGCCTAACCAAAGGCATAGAAACCCAATTAAAAAAAAATTAAATTAAAACTGCTCTTCCATGTTTAGAGGGATATTATTATATATGATATTTAGTTGAAATTATTGATTATTAGGGGTTTTCTAGAGTATATGAAATCTCTGAACCTGAAGTTGTCTTTGTACATACACCATACTTCGTGTAAACAAGGCAATAACCCATTGTATAGTTATAAAACAATAAAAACATCTTTTAAATATGAATAATTATCCTCAATTTTAATGAAAGTGATTCTACAGCCATCATTTTTAATTAGGGCTATCTTACAACCTGGACTTAATATAGGTAAGTACTACTAGTTTAAATAATTTTGCAATTGTTTCATACTTATTAATATATCAGAAACATTCTTGTTTTGTATTTTCTAGTTTACATTTATTATTTGAATATGAAACTACGGGTAAAAATGATCTGTCTTTTGAAATACAAACTAATAAATCCCTTAATTTTTTAATCAAATTAGACATGAAGTTTTGCAATTCTTTTGTTCATATAATTACTGAATAATTGGCAAAGATTATTTTTAATGTTTGAGCAAAATAAAATCTCTTGACTAAACTTCTATTGTATCTTACATGATGTGGCAAGAAACGTTTTGGTCTTAAGAAAACCATTTTCTTGTGATTTTATTTGAGATTATTTTGGAATAAATATTTGGTTTTGTTAAAATTGAGCTTTTTTTTAAATCTTTGATTCTGATCTGATGCTGATGCACAGCATTAGTTAAATTCTATGACAAACTCTTAACAATGAGCTGGGCTTGATAGAAAACTTGATTTTGTTACCATTCATAGTTCCTTTTTGATAAGAAATATCTATTTTTCCTTTTCTAATGCTCTGATTCATATTCAGACAATGGTCTGATTATCTTGTTTTAATTATGATACTATAATTGTACAGCAGAAACATCTTTACAAAGGAATTGATGCCACAATATTTGCTTTTCACACTTGTTCAGATTTGAGTAACTGACTTTTTCTGGGGAAAAAAATTTACTGTTATCAATGTGGTTTTATTTTACTGTTACTCTCATTTCATCTTTGACTATTATTTTATGCTTGATATTCTAAGACTTTTTCTTCTATAAAACCAATTGTTGTAAATAAGCTGTTTTGGAGATGCTTTTTCTTGTATCTTTGGTTGAGTTCTTCCTGCTCCTATCTCATTAAAAATTGTGTTCATATGTGCATGCACTGCTGACTAATACATAACTCTGAATACCAGAATAGCTTTGTGTCGGTTATGCACTTTCCATTATTGTCACTGTATTGCTGAGTTTTATAAAAATGACAAAAGGGTTGACTTTTTAGGGTTTAGGACAAATCTGGAAACTCCCAGTTCCCAACTAGGTTCCTCTCATACTGATAGCTGGCAGGAGGTGTGACTAAAAACAAGTAATTTCTGATGGTTTTGAAAGTCAGTTTCATCCAAACCTCCGAAAAAAAAAATCATTGGAAAAACACAAATATCACCTATCAAGGAAGAAAAATATATAATAGTAAAAATTTGATATTATTAAGTCTTCTTTTTAAGTATTAATAAAATTAAAATCTAAGTAAATTTTGTTTGTTAGAGTCGAAAAGCTGTAAGCATTTCTGATTTTTCAATGTAACGATCATTTTGTTGCTCTCATGGGATAGCTAATTTTCTTGATTTTTCTACTTGTTCATCTTCTGGCTTTTTTTTTTTTTAAATTGTGAATGTGATTTTGTTTAAATTCAAAAAATAATTAAATTTTTTATTTTCAGGGATCACTTTTATCAATTTGGTGAGATCCGTTCAATTAATGTGGTCAGCAAACAGCAGTGTGCCTTTGTGCAGTTCACAAGTCGTGCTGCTGCTGAACTGGCTGCTGAGCGTTCTTTCAACAAATTAATCATCCTGGGGAGACGTCTTAATATTAAGTGGGGACGATCCCAAGCCCAACAGACCTTGCTCAAAAAGGAAGGAAGTGAAGCAGAAAAGCAACTGGAACCTGTTCCTGGATTGCCTGGAGGTAAGATGCTGACATCATTCTTTTATGCTTGTTTTTGTCCTTTGTCTAACAGACTAACTACTTTGGAAAAAAATCATTTTTTCCATTTTTCTACAGACTAGTAATGTGATGCAATATTGCCTGGGGTAGTAATATGCTTTGATTGTCTCCACTTTGAATAAAAATTTCCAATTGTTTGCAAAGCCTGCTTTATAGCTAAATTGATTAAAAGTAATGTGGAAGAAACTCAAGTGTTATCATAACACACGGATCATGGTCATAGAATAAATAAAAAGAAAATTCACATTTACATTTTAAATATTCTTTTAGCTTATATTGAAGAGTATAAGTTTTTTTGCATTTATTAGATTGGAGTTCTCTTAGTGAGAAACATTGTATTTATATATAGTAATTTGATATTTGATTTTTCTCTTCTCATAAAATCTATTTAATAAGTAAAAACTTTTTTCTTCATTAGAATGTCAGAAACATTGATGTTGACATGAAATATTTCTTCTCTAATTGCAAACTCAAAACAGTTATTGCTTTCTGTATTAATTAGAATTAATTATTCCTTCCATTTGATTAACATATTTGTAAATTTAGAATTAAAAGTTTTAAGTTCAGATCTCTCATATAGATATAACCACAAAACAGATGTTTCTTATTCACATCAAATAAACCTTTAGCTATCTGAAAGAGAGGTAGGATCAAGAGAAAAAATCTTTCTGATTGAAACAATCCTTTTTCCACTTTTACTCATCCTTTCTTCTCTCACTCTCTTCTTTTGTTTCACCCCTTTGTACCAACAGACAGTGCAAACGTGTAAAGATACATGCCATTATATGTGCAGATATACATATATATGTATGCAGGAGCAACAGCGTGTACACTAATGCACTAACATACAAACACAAACAAAATTCCCCTTCTAACACCACCAAAACTAAGAATTAACCATATTAATCTGTTTCTCTCTCTCTCTTTTTTTTTTTTTAACCTTTCACTCTGTCTGAATGTGACCCAGGGTCACAAATGCCATCATGTAATATATAAGCTCTATTATTGATATTGAGCACTATTTAATACTGCAAAATTTGGTCCACCATTAACTCACTAAGTGAGCTAGTGACAACCATAAACATTTACTATATATATAAAAAATCTGTTATGCTGTCTGTATATGCTTTACCCCAGATATTGAGCACTGTTTGTAGTGTGACAAGCACAGCGTGTATATGTAAACTACAATGTTATATAACGTGGTTTCACTTGAGAGAAATGAGGTATTCTGTTATGGTAACAAGAGGATGCATTATGTGAGTAATCAAGAAAGAAAAAAATATTGTTAGACAAGAAGTACAGAAAGTTAAGGCAAGGGGAGAAAAATTGAAAAAGCTGGAGAGATTAAGTGCCTATCCATATATGAATAATCTCATCATTTATGAGTTGAGGAGAGGACTACTATTCTTATTTGCAAAAGTTAATTTATTTGTTATTTTTTTTTTTGTTCTATTGCAGCTTTGCCTCTTCCCCCAGAAGAATTGACCAATAACTACTTTAACTTGGGCCAGCCTCCACCACTGGTACCTCCACCACCACCACAAGGTGTTCCACCCCGTGTTCCTCCGCCTGTGGCACCACCACCATTTGGCACTATGCCCAGAGCTCCACCTCCACCAGGTAATCAATCTTCCATTGCCATAGTTAAGAATATATGGTTATTGTTTAATTTTCATTTTAATTCATAAGTTTTTGTTTACGCTTCATTACTTTATGGAAGTCATGTTTTTATTTTATTTAGTTTGCAGGTCAATGATAAATAAACAAAGTAGTGGTTATCATAGATGTGTGTGTGTGTATGTATATATATATATATATATATATATATATATATATATAGTCAGTATTGTTTTCAGTGGTCTCATCTCATCTGTTAAACTTTTTGATGCCATGTGTATAAAATCTTTTATAGGTTTTGAGTTGAAGTGAGACACTAACTCATTTTTGATCTCTTTTTTTGAAGTCCATCCACATGGCTTTGTAGACTTTTAAACAGTAATTAGGAAAAAGGTTCTGAGATTATGATTGATGAAACATTTTTTTCCTAATAGATATTCTAGGTGATATTTGGCCATTCATGCAATATTGGGTTGTGTATTATCATATTGAAAAGCCATCTTTTATATGTCCTTTCAAACACTATGCTATCACCACATATGCATTTGATGAATTTTCCTGCTGTTGTATTTGTCTGTCTGAAATTCATTGAATATGCCAAGATAAATGTTTGTTTTTTTTTTGTTTTGTTTTTTTAATTTAAGCAAACATTCTGAAAGCTTTCCTTCAAATAATTTCCTCTGAACCTAAAAATAAATGAGATATACTATTTATTTAGAATATTGACAAATATAAATTAAAGATTGGACTTAAATATCATTCAAAATTTCCTGTTGAAAAATAACATTGTTACAACCTGATATATAAATAATGTTGGTGACCTTAGTTGGGGTTAACCTAAAGGCTCCCTTTTCAATAGCTACCACACCGAGGTGTAGGGGAGGGCGCTACTCCATTCCCTGGATTGCTCCACTTTACTCTTTATCCTTACCTTATAATGCTGAGTATTAAGCAAGGCAGCATTAAGTACCATTTTTCGAGTCTTAGGTATGACTTGACCTGAGATTGAACCTTAGTCTCTTGGAACCTTGGCAAACACTCTACTCATTAAGCCAATGAAATATTGTAATGAAAACATCAAAGCAAATATAAATAAAAGCAACCCCCATGATGACCTCTATCTCATAATATTTGTTACTTTTTGTATATGAAATATCCAAATGTTGATAACTATTATGAAGAGTATAATTCATATGAATAAATGAAAAAAGGATTAAATTTTGCTTTATTTACTAGTGTTTAGGTCAAATTTTGAAGACAAAACATTGTTGTTGACCTATACACGAGTAAAAATTTTCTAAGGTTGAAATTTAAATGATAGAAAGAATTAGGAATAATAGTTGATTTCAAAAATAAATTCTATGAATTAATGATTTCATGACAATCAAAGATATCAAACAATATGTGAGATGCTTAGTAGCTGTAGAAAATTTAGTTGATGTGATACAATTTTTTTGGTGTTTGTCAATCAAGTTTAGATTATGAGTAATTTAAAATATTGATGTTTATGTTCACTAATACGTTGTAATTTATTTCAGGTGTTCGCTTACCTCCTCCTCCACCTGGTATTTTACCTGTAAGACCGCCACCTTTAATACCTCCAAGGACAGCCCAGTTGAATTCTGTGCATTATCCATCACAAGATCCGACTAGAATGGGAGCTGTAACTTTAACCAACCAAAAGAGTTAAATGAAGAAATTGTAGCAGAATCCTTTTTGAAAAGCTGTGTATACAGATTATACACAACAGTTTTTATTCAACAAGGACTACTACTTATTGTATAGTTTTTTTTCTATTTCTACTATTAAAAAAAACAATAAAAATTGTTGAAATCTGATTTCCATGAAAATTTTAAAGTTTTTTTTATATATGTTTGTAAATAATGTTTTTTTTTTTTCTTTTTTAAATTGTAGAATTGAGGGGTTCGCTTACATCCTAGTAATTAAGTTGGGTATTTGTTCTGGTCGCTATCAGAAATGATCCAAAAAAGATTTTTTAGTGAAGTAATCTTGAAAAGCATTGGCTGTTAATTCATTTCTCTGTATCATAAACTTAGTGATCAACTATATATAATCTTTAGTGGGTCATATATACTTTGGTTAAAGGCTTAGCAAGTACATGCTTTTTAATTAAGAAATTAAAAAAATTATTAATAAGATTTATCTAAATTTTAATTGTTATAACAATACTTTATAATTCGTGTGAAGAGGAATTAGAAATTAGAAAGAATTAGAAAATTCCTGTTAAGATTTTACTGAATTTAGTCTAAAAAATATTTCCATTATTTAAAAAAAATGTTTGTTAGAAAAAGATTTCATGTCTGTCTGCTGTAAATGAATGACTGAATTACTTACTAAAAAGAAAAGCTGATATGAAGTTGTGGCAATTAGTAAGTTAGTACATATATTTTGGAATTTAAATAATCTAAGAAAATGATAGCTATGTCAGATTTTTGAAGTTATCTCCCTTGCTTTAGAAAGTAAATTCTTTTTAAGTCAACTAGCCCGACATATGTGACGGTGTTTTTAATGTGATAATTTTTAGCACTCTAAAACAATAAGGAGCGTGTTTAGTTTGGTTAATAATCTGTACATACGAGGTGCCTTCAATAAGTTTCCAGACTATTTGTACAGGCATTTAAAATTGTTGTAAACTCTTGAAAATTCAGTATGTTATTGTTATACATCTTATGGGATGATTGACCAATTTTTATGATTTCAGGTTCAAATGAACAGCTACAGCAGCAATTAGAATACACCCTACTAAAGTCTGATTGTCACAGCTGGTGAATTTTAAAAATGCAATCTGGACGTGAGGACACTTTAAAATATGCAATAAAATTCTGTTTTAAACTTGGAAAAAATGCCACAGAAATGTATGGAATGCTTCAGACTGCTTTTGGAGCATCTTGCATGAATCAAGCATCAGTTTTTGAGTGGCATAAGAGATTCAAGGAAGGCAGGGAGTCTGTGAGTGATGATGAGAGGTGTGGGAGGAGTAAGGAAGTCAGAACACTAGAGTTGATTGGCCAAATAAAGAATTTCATGGATAAGGACCGTCATGTGTCTATAAAGACAATAAGTGCACAGTTTGATGTCAGTGTGGGAACTGTACACACAATTATTCATGAGGAACTGAAGATGTGAAAGATTTGTGTGAAGTTTGTCCCAAGGATGCTCAGAGAAGATCAGAAAGAAAGATGTCATGACAGCAGGGAGATGGTCGAGCTGATCAATTCAGATCCTGCAGTTCTTGATGCTCTGGTGACCTGCGATGAAAGCAGGATCTACTGCTATGACCCAGAGACCAAGAGACAGAGTTCCCAGTGGAAGCATGCTGGCTCTCCCAGACCCAAGAAGGCCAGACAGAGCAAATTCACCCACAAAATTTTGATGATCCCTTTTTTTGACAGTACTGGCATGATCTATATGCACTGGGTTCCCACTGGACTGACAGACAGTCAGCAAGGAATACCATATTGAGGTTTTAAGGGAGTTCAGGAAGAAATTCCGTCGGAAGAGGCCAGCACTCTTCAAATCGGGTCAGTGGCATTTCCAGCAGGACAGTGTACCAGTCCACAACTCCATCCTTGTCACAGACTATTTGAGATGGGCATCAAGACAGTTCCTCAGCCTCCCTATAGTCCAGACCTTGCTCCCTGTGACTTTTGGTTATTTCCTTAGCTCAAGGAAAACCTTAGAGGCTGACGTTATGAGACAATTAAGGAGATCAAAGAGGCTGTCACGAAGGTCATTGACATGCTCGCTCAAGAGGATTTCCATGGAGCCTTCTAGAAGTTGTTGGAACAGTACAACAAGTGCATTGCAGCCGGAGGAGATTACTTCAAAGGGGACTAGAGTTTCATGTGTGTACTATCAATAAACGTGCCCATCCGAAAAAAGTCTGGAAACTTATTTAATGAGCCTTGTACATGGATGCAAAAGGAAATAGCTGAATAGAACAATCTAATGACGTCTTTGAAGTTCTAGCAGTGGATGTAGTCGGAATCACTCATTAATTTCTTTATTAAAGGAAATCAAGTAACAAACTTTTTAATTTGTGACAATAGTTATAAATTTTCCAACTGATATTCCTGATAAAAAGTTGTATGAATTACTAATCCTACCAATAATATCATTTTCCCCAATATTCCCTGATGTTCAGTTTCTTGAAATATATCATTTACATTATCTTAAGAATTTTTCAGAGCAGCAACCCCATGTTTGTCAGCCTCTCCCCTATGAAATATGGCATAATGTTTTGTACACTAAATAGCAACAGGGATCAGCTTTTATTTATTTTTATGCACACTTTAAAAAAAAACTATGACTAACTGTATTTATCAAGGCAGAAATGAATCAATGTTCATTTTCTTCAAAATAGTTCCCCTTCACATTCAACATACTTATTCCAGCATGTTTGCCATTATTCATCAAAACACCTGAAACGGTTCTCCTCTTTTGATCTGATGGGAAGTTGCACTATTGTATTTCTTTTACTCTCCTCATAGATATGTATACTCAATTTATATATCAATATAATTATAATCAAATATATATAATCTATAATCACAGTATCATCAGTGCACTCCCCCAACAATTCTAAATCAGGATTTTATTATTTCTAGTGAAATATTATACCATATTATTATCAAACTACAGCACTTGAAAGTTTAACCAAAAATGTGAATGTGTTGCAGTCCAAAAATAAATACACACCATATATTTGTGCACTTTTATTTTTAGTTACAGTTTCACTGCTGTAACTATAAAATCTTGGTAACATTGGTTTTAAAGAAAATTGTAAAAGAGCTTAATTATTAAAAATAGTTTACTCTCATTGAGAGAAATAAATAGGATACTGAGGAGTTACAAAAGTATTTTAATAAACTACATGAAATTACTGAAAGTCCTTATAGGTTATATGATGATTGCACATTGATATTTTGTGTAAGTCTGTTTTCTAATTCATAATTTTATTTGCATAGAAATGATTGTCATAACCATTTTTTTTCTTTCTTTTTAAAATTTTTGTCTACCATCATAAATTTTTATTTTTGTAGAATCCTTAGAACTTTAGATATACAGCTGTTGCAGGTTCTATACTTTTAACAAGCACATTGGGAACAAATTTTAGTTTTCCACAAAAAACAACTATGTAACTAATATGCCAATGTAGTAGTGAAGAAAAAAAACCTGTTATGAAGTTTGCTTTAAACTTTATGTAACAAAAATGACCCATTTCTGGATTTCACTGTGACATGATGAAAAATAGATTGTAAATGACAACTGACAATGGTTAGATCAAGGTGAAGTGCCTATACACTACCCACAAAACAAAGCTGAGTTGAAAGAAAATTATGGTCACTGATAGTTGGTAAATGGAATCATCTACTACTTGTTGAATCCCAGTGAAACAATCCCAGCGGAGAAATATTGCCAGAAAACTGACAAAAATATACTCCCCCCCCCAAAAAAAAACAAACTATAACATTGGTCAACTGAAAAGGTCTATTTCTTCTCTCTGAAAACACCTAACTGTATGACTTGCAATTGATACAGTAGAAATTGAGCAAACTGAACTAAGAAACTTCACCTCGTCTAGCTTACTCATCAGACCTCTGTCTTACAGAATACTTCATTTTAAGCATTTCAACAACTTCCTGCAAGGTGAGGACTTCAACAGCTTAGCAGCAGCACAAAATACCTTCAATGAATCCATTAGTTCCAGAATTCCAGATATGCTACCAGAATAAAGACTTGGTTATTGTTAGCAACAATTAGTAGATTCTAATGGTTCTTATTCTAATTTATTTTTCTAAGCTGGAAGATATTGCTTTTAAGATGATTGTTAAAAACCTAATTTTATGTTTTTCACAATGACTGTTAGAGATCCACAGAGGTAAATCAGAAGAGACAATTAAAATGTTTAGAATGATTGTACTAAACTTTGGTTAATAAATGTAAAAATGTTCATGAATTAGTGACAGTTATCTAATGCTACCATCCATGCTAGAGAGCAATTTTTGAGCTCTCTTAAAAATCAGTTTCTTGAATGCTGATTTTCTTGTTAGGAGAACTGACAGAAAACATTTATCTCATCCTCATTTAGACATACTGGCAAATATCAAAAGAAAGGTGTATGCAAAAGTTTTGATAGCCACAGACTGTATATAATTTAGAAAACTTAAAATATTAAAAAACGACAAAAAACCCCCCATTAATATTTACACACACACACAGTAAATTGAATACTGTGGGGAATTTAACTTTTATTAAGATAGCTGGTGGCTATTAAGAATTATGAGAAGTTACAGATCTAAATTAACTTAGTAACTTTTCTAAAAAGTGATGTTTGCCTTTTAAATCTGATCGATTCTGAACAAGATTTTAAAAGAACAGAAAAAAAAAGCAGTAAAAGAGACCTATTTTCGACCTCTTTTGCCTCTGTTCTTTGAACAAAAGAGACGTCTTGGACCCTGCCTGGGAATGGTAAAGCCACTTGGCTATTTTTATTTCCCTCATTAAGTAAGCTTTTTTTCATTTTTGTACATCTTTTACTTACTGCTTCGTCTTGGAACAATATGTGTATATTTCTAGCTGTTAGGACACGTTCACATAGTCTTTCTTTTAAATACCATCGGTATGTATACTATGTATATAAAAGGTTAAATATTCTAGTATGTACAAATGCGTTTATTTTGTCTTTTCTTCCGTTGTGTTCAGTGTTAGTATATCAAAGATATGATAATATTGGTCCTTGATGAGTGGAGACTTGTCTAAATATCTTCCCTATAGTGTTAAGTTATTCAAACAGTTTAAACAGATTAAAAGACGGATTTAAAAAAGAATTCTTTAATAAACAAACATATCTCTAACATGACTGTCAGTTTAACGAAGTTCATCGACCTTTTAGGAGATTTGTTTTTAAAGGATTCATTTTTAGATTTGTTTTAGGAAATTAGAACTCAATTTTAAGATCTTAACATTATCTATTAATCTATACTATATATTTTGTAGCAGTTTTCATTAACACGTTATATCAAAATCGATAGATAAGTAAGTAAAGAAGACTAAAACAAAACAAAAAAAATGTTCAATAGATAGCATGTCTGGAATTAATGAATAGAAATATTTTCCCACGTTTTGGAATTGAGTGTTTTGACCATACTTCTGGCCATTATCAAGATCAACGATGAAAAACTATGGATGTTATTAATCAATTTTTAAAAATACTTTTGAGGTATATGTCTTCTGATGACGCTACGTACGAGACGACGTACAAAGTGAAAATCTTCACTTTAATAATAATAATACGCATTTTTTTTTCAAAATCTCAGTGAGTGTACCACTCTTAACGTCTTGTAACCGACGAGGTTCTGTTTTGTAAATATCTATTATAAATGTTTTCATGTAATTCCATTTGTCACAGTTGGATTCAACGAATATTATTTAAACAAATGTGTCAAAAACTTTCCTTCACTCTAATCTTTATATAGTCCTGTCGTCGGGGCTGATTTTAAGACCCTCCAAAAAAAGGTGTGTCTTACGTATGATACTAAATTACATTTGATGGTGAGTTTCCAGTTTTGGAGATCTAACGAGTGTGTGGTCACCATATCATTGCTATTACTCCAAGGTCTACTCTTACCCGAAGTGGTAGTACCCATTAGGCTCTGATCTGTAGATCAAATAAATCTGTTTAAAAATTATTCGTATTCGATTGGACTATGTGCAAAAAAAGAAAATCGATTATAAAACTCTTAAACAACTACATAAAAATGTAAATATAAACATTCAATGAACACGATTCTCTAACCTCTAGGTATAAAATAATCATAGACAGGTTGATATACCGTTAAAATCAATAAATCTAATTATTACATAGTTATTGAATACACCTTTTTTAGCCTTAAAATAATCAACCCCAAAAACATAGATAAGAACGTTTTAGAAATTTCGGATCAAAATAGCATGAACATTGAAGTTAGACTTTTATATTTTTCAACCAATCAGCTAAAAACATAAAATAAGAGCATTCTAGAAAATCCGGATATTTTGTGAATTCTCCCTTGGAGTGGGGCTTTGAGGTTTTTATTGAGGAGGATATTCGGAAACAGGGGTTGGGAGATAATTAAGTATATGTGCGAAATTTTGGCGATCTCATTGTATGTGTCGGAAAATTAGAGGACTCGGATTTGGAATTGTTTTGAGGGGAAATGTTGTTGGCTGAATGAATAAAAGTTTGGGTGGTTTAGGAAAGAATACCCGGGATATTTGAAAGCAAGAAAAAGCAGTAAGTCAAGATTCGACGCTAGAACAAGGTAGACGATTTTTGGTCTCGCCTCGGCGAGACTAGTTGGGACCTACGGGATGCCCGCCCATTGGTGAAGTAATTTTGTATCGTAGTGAGGGGGGAAGAAAGAAAGAGAGTGAGCGGGAAACCTGCAGGCAGGTTGCAGTGAAGGGAAAGGAAAGAAAGGTGTGGCCCCAGGACAGATATAATGATTGACGTTTATAGTAAACAAAATTTTTATGAATTAAATTTTGTAGTGACTTGTGGATATTATCCCAGCAGATAGTAATTGGAGATTAGGATTTTAATCCGGGAACCGGGGATTCTGGAGCATCAATGATGTTGTCTGAAGAATGCACATATACTTTTGCATGTCTGTAGTTAGGGCTCTGGGATGATCCGATGTTTAGAAACGTTGTGGAGTTTGGAAGTTTTATGGAATTGATTTTGGGTACTGGTAGAAGGCATACCAGGTTTTGTGGGGTTTGTTGATAAGCGAATACAATTCGGGGGCACGGATGTTGCCTCGGGGCCCCTCTGGCCCGTATCAACCGGAATAGTCTCGAATAATCTCGCCATTGAGGCAGAGCAACTGAGAGACAGATATTTTTTTGTGTCTGACAAGGCAGACGGATATTTTGTGAATTCCCCCCTGGAGTGGGGCTTTGAGGTTTTTATTGAGGAGGATATTCGGAAACAGGAGGTAGGAGATAATTAAGTATATGTGCGAAATTTTGGCGATCTCTTTGTATGTGCCGGAAAATTAGTGGACTCGGATTTGGAATTGTTTTGAGGGGAAATGTAGGCTGAATGAATAAAAGTTTGGGTGGTTTAGGAAAGAATACCCGGGATATTTGAAAGCAAGAAAAAAAAGAAGGGTACTCGTAAGCTATTGAAAAGACGAGAGATAGACCGTTTGACGGTGGTCAAAAGTTGAAGAAAAGGGGGAAACATTTATCTTGTTTATGCTTAGTTGTAAAGGACGGAGAATGACAGCGTACGTTATTAAAATATGTATATTAATTAACGACAGAGATTACTAGAAAAGGAGATATAAAGTTAGAAGTAATGAGTACGGATATAGGAGGAAAGCAAAAGAGTAAAAGACAGATAATGAGCAATTGACCTGGTAGAAGAAAAAAAAAAAAATAAATAAAAGACTGAAAAAGAATATACATGTCGAACCAGTGACTGTTGGAAAAAATTTGAATAAAATAAAGAGAAAAGAAGAACCAGAAAATGTGTTTGAAAAAAAAAAATAGAAAAAAAGAAAATGAAGGACGATATGAACACTTTTTTTTTGTTTTTACTGACTTTTGGGTTTTGGGACTGTTTTTATATTGTATTGTTGAAATTGTTTTACTGTTATTTTGTTAATCAATTCGACATGAGGAAGAGCGGTACATTAGTTTAAGAAAATAATTTGTTATCTTCTGGAACAAATGATTTTATTTTGTAGGGAGGATAGGTATGTAATATAATTGCGGAGGGATTTCGTTTTATATATCTTGCCTTTCGGTTTAATTAGGCTGAGAACCTTTCGCTTTGTGCATGGGTTAGTCAGGTGCACACATGGAGCGCAGGTGTTCACGCGCGCGCTGGGCGGATGTGACAATCAGAGATGTCACAATAAAAACCCCAGACAGGAAATGAGACGTGAATGACGTCATGCCCGGAAGCGCTGAGGATTTTGGAATTTGAAAAAAAGCAGTTAGTTGAGATTCGACGCTAGAACAAGGTAGACGTTGGGGTCTACGGGATGCCCGCGCATTGGTGAAGTTGAGATTTAAACTCCGAACGAAAAAGTTGAGATTTAAATTCCGAACAAGAAAGTCGACTTTCGGAGCTCGCCGAGGCGAGTCCAGTTTGGGTCTTTGGGATGCCCGCGCGTTGGTTGAGTCAAAATGTTGAGATTCGAATCTAGAGGAAGGTAGTCGATTTTTTGGTCTCGCCGAAGCGAGACCAGTTGGGGTCTACGAAATGTGCCGTGCGTTTGTTGAAGAAACTGTCTCTCTCTCTCTCCTCATGTCGAAAAACCTTAAACTCAAAAAGGTAATAAAAAGTTTCGTACCTTAACCAATTTCGAGTGTTTTCGGATTCCTATGTATATACGTTATGAACATTGTGAACGTTTTTTACATATATAAATATTTCACATACTCATATCTGGATATGCTTCAAGCTTGACATTTTTTTTTAATCAAAATACTTCTGTGACCATTGCTACAATTAGTAATATATCAAATCATTTTATGCCGGCATATTTTGAGTATATGTTCACAAAAATAAGAAAGCTATCATAATAGAACAGCAATGATACTATTTAACCCATAGCTGGAAGGGATAAGCGGGTTCATACCTTTCTCAAGGGCATTAGTCCAAAATTGAAAGAAATAGCACGACGGGAGTTCGAACTCGCTAACTTCGAGGCTAGAGTCAAGCACTTTAACCATTTCGCCACAGACTTCAGAAACTCTTACCCTGTATTTAGAAATTAAAGAATCTCCCTAGCTAACTCTTAGCTTTACTTCAGTTAAGCACTCTCACTTGGGAAAAACATACTGATCCTCTTTTCGATCTCACTTTTGGTCTGTTGAACCTCTTTCTCTTTTATATTCTTAGAGTCTACATTATTTGGATACGTTTTGTCCTAATATAAGATTCCAAAAAATTAATAGTGTATTGTAAGTGTTGCGGAGTCCACATCATCTGTTGATTTGGCCATGTTGGTTTTGAGTAGTTTTTAGTGAACAACGAATTTAACAGTGTAGGATTATAAATGTGAAATTATGTATGCATTTACCCAACCCCTCTGCCACGGTAGGATATGACATAAGGTCGATTTTTAAGCGGAGTAAAGCCAGTTTGGATTCAGTTTTTCTTCGCCTAGACTAGTTGTCATGACAAAGCTGAAGAACTTAGTCTGTCATACAATTTACCCATAGCTGGGGTGGAGAGAAGAGATGGATTCATTGCTTTCCCAATGGCATTACTGAAACACAAACAACATTGTCCAAAATTTGAACTCCGGTCAACGATTCCATTTCTTACGACGATAAAGGTTCAACACCCTCAAATGTGAAATTATGCATCTGCATGATTGTGTTTTGAATTATACAAGGAAGTGGAAAGATGAATTATTGTAATCACTTAAAAAAAGCAAAAAAAAAGAAAAAGAAAAAACCCAACAAAACAAAACAAAACAAAAAACAAAACAAAACCAAAACCAAAACGAAAGATAAATACACTGTCATAATGTAAAAATACATTTCATTACAAAATGGACAGATAATAAACTGAATGATCTGTCAGGAGTTTTCTGTATTCACACAGAAGTTTTCAGTATAGGCAAAGTAAAAAAGCAAGAGATATTGGTCTAGGGATACATATTTAACCCCCGAATATGTAAAGGGGCTGCACTTGTGTCATGGCCAGGGGAAGAGTGAGCAAAAATTATCTTTCATGTGTTCTTCATATAGGCTACACATGGATGTAGTATAAAAGAAATTTAAAGTAATATCAAAATTTGCAATATATAAGAATTTAATCAAATATCAAAATGTAATAAAGGGATGACAATTAAGCCAAATTTGATATATAAAGGGATAATGTTTTTGGAAGGCTTTAATGGTAAGTTTAAACAGTAAGTTTCGCAGTTTTCTGGTTCGGATACTGATTCAAAAAGATAATACAGACAACAAAGTTTTAGAAATAAGTTTTATACAAAGAAACAATAAAGAAAAGATAGAAAGGATAAAGTGTTGTAAATTTTGATGTAATTTGCGGGACTTATCTGAGAGAGAGTGTCCGGAAAACTTAGGTTGAATTTACTTTGAATTTTAGTATTTTCTGTGGTTTTGTTGAAGAGTTTCAGCTTTTGTTTAATTTGGTTGAGTTCTGTAAAGTTGTCTTTTAGTAGAATTCTCGGCTTGAATTTTCATCTCTTAGCAGAATTCTCGGCTTGAATTTTCAGCTTGCGTAGCAGAATTATCAGCTTGAATTATCAGCTTTCGTTTATTTAATTTTAACTGAATCTTCTGTAAAGTTGGTCCTCTGTAAAGTTGTCTTTCAGCAGAATTCTCGGGTTAAATTTTTCTCTTTTGTTTAACTTATTTGACTTTAGGTTGACATTAGTTGCTTTTCTCGGGAAGCTTCTTGCCTGTTTGAATACCACTGGTTTACAAAGAAATTGAGGCAAGCACAAAAATACCCGTTTTTACCTAATTTGAGGATGCTGAATTCAAATTTGAAATCCGTTTTTACTCATCACCTCTAGTTTTTTTAGATATGCATTGTGTGCATTTTATGCATATACGGTACATAAAGGCGTATATGAATTCAGGGTTAATTCTAATATTGTGAGGCTTATGGCTTATTTTTTAGTTATTATACATTAAATGTAAGTGATAGCATTACATTATATATATATATATATATATATAGTTATATATCAAGACGGATTTCGACAGTTAAGGCAGCAGGTCTCAATCCACACTCTGGCAGTCATTGGAAGAGGTTGTCTCGCAGGCGGCGCAGGAGGTTGGTGTCCCTCAACTATCGTGTTACACATCTTTTGGGTTACTAAATATTAGTATAACATTTTCAAATGCACATTTAGTTTTACTTTGTTATATTTTCAGATTTTCCAATGGCTTCAAGCACGTCAAAATGTCGAGGATGCCTCAACAAGGCCAATTCTCTCTGCAACGTGTGTGGGGACTTCACAACAGTTGCACAGCGTCGAACCATCACTTCCCTCCTCAGAACCGCCTACTTTCACTATTTTGACTGTAAAATTGGTGATCAGGACAAGTCTTGGGCTCCACACATCTGTTGTAAACCCTGCTACAATGGACTAACTGCATGGTTTAATGGCAAGAAAGCGGCTTTCAACTTTGCAGTCCCGATGGTTTGGAGGGAGCCGCGAAACCACGCAGATGATTGTTATTTTTGTTTAACTAATATAACTGGTTTCAATGCATCTTTTAGGAAAAAAATCAAATATCCCAACATTCGATCTGGTATGAGACCCGTTCCCCATTCAGATGATCTTCCTGTACCCACACCTCCAGTAAATAAGGATCTTCTTTCCTCATCAGATGAAGAAATGCCTTCAAGGGAGGATTCTGCCGAGTCAATATCTTTGGAAGATATTGAGTCTACATATTCAGTAAAAAGTGGCAATGAGCCACACTGGATCACGCAAAAAGACCTGAATGATCTTGCTCGTGATTTGTATCTGTCAAAACAGCAGTCAGAGCTCTTGGCTTCTCGTCTTAAACAGTGGAACCTAGTCGAGGAAGATGTATGGATCACCAGTTTCAGGAATCGGGACAAATAAGGTCATTGGTCTTCTTATGGGTATTCAAGCGGGCTTCACAAAGTACTGTTGTTTTCTCTGTCTCTGGGATAGTCGAGCTGTATCCCAGCATTACAAGCAGAAAGACTGGGGGTCTAGAAGCACTTTTGCTCCTGGCGAACACAGCCTCGAGGAGAATCCTCTGGTGGACATGAATAAGGTGCTTCTTCCTCCTCTTCACATCAAGCTTGGTTTGATGAAGAATTTCATGAAGGCGTTGCACAAAAATGGTGCTGCCTTCCAACACTTGTCTACCGTGTTCCCAGGTCTTAGTGCTGCTAAGTTCAAAGAGGGCATCTTTGTCGGACCTCAGATCCGAGAAGTGCTGAAGGATACTGATTTTGAGGAGCTTCTTAACTTAAAGGAACTGAGAGCATGGGAAGCATTCAAATCAGTCTGTAGTGGCTTCCTTGGTAACACACGCATACCAGATTACCAAGCCTGTATTGAGAAGTTGCTAAAGTCTTACGAGGATATGGGGTGCCGAATGTCACTCAAGATTCATTTTCTCCATTCCCACCTCAACTTCTCGCCAAACCTTGGAGAAGTGAGTGATGAGCATGGAAAAAGATTCCACCAAGACATTACGAAGATGGAGAGCGACTATCAAAGCAAATGGAACCTCGGCATGATGGGAGACTTCTGCTGGATGCTCTTGCGTGACATCTCGGAAGCAAAATACACCAGATCTTCTAAGAAAACACACTTTTGACTGTCTGTGGTACTATGAATGGTGTAATTGTGTCATCCAAGTATATTGATTCAATCAGTGTTCTTTATCTATCCTGTTTTATCTGTTATAAGCTGCTGCAACTCTTGAAATATGCACATATATTCTCTGTTTATACTAAAATGAGACTATTTAAAAGCCAGAAAACTAGAGGTGATAGAGCAAAACTATTTATAAATTTGAATTCAGCACACCTAAATCAATAAAAAAACACCTATGCCCATTCTTGCCTCAGACCAAAAATTTATTTTTGTAAACCAGTGTACTTATCAGCTGATCAAGGAGTGAGTGACGAAACCTTTCTGCTGGTTATTGTTTCTGCCTTAATAGTCTGGTTCCCATGTTCGTCCGGAAGAATTAATAGTAACTTTGACAAATGGTGGGAGGCATATTTTGGCGTCTTATTGTCTGGGATTACTTCTTCCTTTTCCACTCTGGCCAAAATTAAGTGCCATACGTGGTGGGTTATAACAAATTATTTCTAAGAAAAAACTCAAGCTTCACTTGATTTGGCTGGAGTGGAGAAGGGAGAAGTAATCCCAGAGAGTGCGGTACCAAAAAGTGACTTCTATTTTTTTGTCGAGAACTACTATTCAGACCCCCAGTACGAATTCGGGGACCGAACTGATTGCACGAAAAACTTAAGCTAGCCGATGGGTTTTGTCACTCGCTTCTTGAATGGAGCTTCCCAAGAAATAAAAGTAAAGTTAAACGAAAGTGGACTACAAAAATTCTATCAAGTTAAACAACTGAAAGAAATTCAACCGAGAATTCAGATGAAAAGAACTTTAAAGAAAACTCGCAATTTAATGAACTCTGAAACATTTTTACAAAACAAAAAAAGAAAAAAAAAAAGAAAAGAAAGATACTCAAATTCAAAGAACTTTGACACTCTCTCAGATAAGTTCCAGCAAATTGTACCTAAATTTGCAACGCTTTATCTTTTCTATTCCTTTCTTTCTTTCTTTTTTCTTTGTATAAAATTCCTTTAAAAAAGTATTGTCTGTGTTATCTTTTCGAATCAGTATCCGAACTAGAAAGCTGCAGAACTTACTGTTTAAACTCGTAACTTACTGTTTAAATACACACGTGTATAGATCTACACACTTTGCAAGTTGGTTAAAAAGGTATAAAATTTTATTTATGTTACTATTGAATACAGTAAAAATTAGATTAGCGTCCTAATACACAAGTATTTTATTTTTTACGATAAATTTACGATAAAAGGTTAATAATTAGATCAATGAATGAAAGAATGCATTATTGTTTTCAATGTTAAATTTTCTGGATTTGACAAGAGATAAAATAAATAAATACTAGCCTAAAATACCATTTGATTTCAAGAGAGTTTTCCCCACTCCTCATGAATAAGCCATATTTACAACAATCATGCAACTCCTCCAACAAACGTTACAAGGAAACGTCGGACTCTACGACCAACAGCTGAGTCTATTTTTTCCTTTCTCGAGTGGCTGAGCCGAGAACTACGTCAATTAAAAATTAACGAGAAATGAGACTATCATCTGGTGGAGTGCTGGGATGAGGGCACGTGACACTCTCCACTGAATAGAGTCGTCCGTATTCACCATTCCGGTCGAATCTGACCCTTAAAATTGCCCGAACAATTCTGACCCCTAATTATTCTGTCAGTTACTTCTGGTGCCATTTCCGCCATCAGTGTGTTGACGAGCTATTTTTCCAAATGTTTTTAGTTCATTATTTTTTCTTTGTATTTCACTCTCTCTCTTTCTCTTTCTCTTTGTATTTCTTTCTTTTTCTTGTATTCCCATCTTTTTCTTTCTTACAAGCTTTCTTGCTTTGGATCGATTTCCTTTTTTTTGTATTGGATTGATCATATGACATTTGGAAGAGATGTTTTTGTGGAAAGCGAGGAGGTGATTGGAGATGTTAAGTGCCATACAAACAACAACAGATAACAGGAACGCAGACCAAGAACAACAAATCAGGCGACGATAAAGCACACTCGAGAATTACTCAATGGGCGACAAAATAAAAAAAAATTTTGGAAAAAAAAATGGAAAAAAATCAGCAGACACTAATAATTAAAATGATTCGAATAGTAGAAACGTGGGTGTGATGCAACGGGGATGGGTGAGGAAGGTCACAAAGTCCTAACGATATTAACACGTATGTTAATAACAAACAAAAAAAAGAAAAGAAAAGAAAAGAAAGATTAAAAGAATACTATAATGTTAGGGACAAGAGGAATTGTTCGGAAGAATTGGCATAAAACTTTAAAAGATTAAGACAATCCGAAAAGATCCTGGAAGGTTGTGCCATAATTTGCTGACTCACAATTAGCAAAATCGGTAAGAACTGCAGGGTTTTTTTCAAAATCAACGAAGAAAAGTAATTTGCAAAGTTAAGCTTAATTTGGCATAAGGCCACAAGTGCCGGTAATAGTGCGTGGGTGGCTTTTTGTAAGAGGCACTGGATATTTGTAAATTTTACTTAGTTTGGCACAAGGCTAAAAATACCAAATGCTTAATGAAGATCAAACTTGGTACAGGAGAAAAGGCCTGTAAGAATAGTTTGCTATTACATGGCTAAACGCCCTGGGTATTTACTAAGTTTAACTTCGTCTGGCGCAAAATAGCAAGTACAGATCGCTCAGTGAGGATCGAATTCATTAGTCATGGCTTGCAGGACCATCTTGCTAACTTCTGTTTCATGTTAAGGAACATTTAACTCATATAACCTGTACCTGACCATTGAAAATTCGCCAAAAAATCGAGCACAACACATTAAAACTTCACACCAGGGCTAAGAAATTTTTGTTTCAAGTAATCACATCATTTCATTAAAAGAAAGGACGTTTTATTTGTAGTGCTTTCTTAATAAAACTCATCCAAACATATACAAGAATTTCCGTCAGGATTTTTGGTTGTTTATGGGTTTAGGATGGTGTTATCAACTGTGTTGACGAGTTGAGAATGCAGGAGTAAACAATCCTTAGAGTATACAAAAGAAAGCGGGAAATAAAAGAAAAAAGAAAAATAAGTTAGACGAATGAAGAAACTGAAGAAGAGAGAAACAAAGACGAAATGAGAGTAAAGTGAATTATAGAAAGTCATAGCAAGAAAGGAAAATGGAAAGAAAAAGAGATGAGCAATATATATATATATATATATATATATATATATATATATATATATATATATATATATATATATATAGAGAGAGAGAGAGAGAGAGAGAGAGAGAGAGAGAACGAGAGAGAGGGGGAGGGGTCTGAAGTAATAGAGTTTACTTAGTTATTACCAGTGTAAAAAATTACTGACATCTGTATTATTTAAAATGCTTCGTGTTACGTGTTACTATGACAATAAAATTTCTCATTCCCCTCTTTTGCGAGTACGTGACCGATATATATATATATATATATATATATATATATCGTACAGACGTATATTGATATATTGTTGAATAACAAATTAGCTGTATTTATTATCTAACAGGTAGTGTAGATGATTTTGAAATATTTAAAACGGTTGTTCTATAAGCAGAAACCTTTGGTGTCAAATCAGTGTTTAAGGTCAGTTGAAAGCTTGGCTTTCATTGGAGGAGTAAAAATCAGGTCACTAAAATCCAAGAGGTTAGAAGTTAGAAGTTACTTGGTAACTTTAATTTACTAAGCCGAGAAACAGCTGAGCAAGTGGTTCTCCATTTCCATCTAGGGTTTGACTGATCCCCGACACGTGCACTCGGTAAAGTGTATGTGAAGAAAAATTGACGATGATAATAAAGTATATGTGTACACGAAAAATGTGTTTGTTATTCATCCCACCAAGAAAAACTTGAAACAGCGTTGCGTCATGATGAAAGACAGTATCGGGTGAAGTGGCCGAGAAGACAAGATGGTGGCGAGAAGTAACCCTCAGCTGAGAGAAAAAGATGACTATATAACAATATACTTGTCCGTATAAAAGCAAATAATAAAAATTAGTCACCAGATACTGTAGCAGCTTGTAGTCTTTTGCTAGAATAAGAAACGTTTAGTGAATAGAAAAAAACCAAACAAACTAAAAACAAACGAAAACGGAAAAAAAACGAAACAAAATAAAAAACTTACCCCCCCAACCCCCCCCCCAAAAAAAACAAACAAAAAATAAAACAAATAAAGGTTCGGGTCATTGATTGCCTTTCATATGGACATCGTAAAATCTAGAAATGGACCAATACATTCCTTCATTAATATGTGGTAAAAGTTTGTGTCTGAGTAAAGAAATTAAGAAATAAGGATGTTTATTAGATTTAGCTTCGTATAACACAGGGCCAGATTTAATTAAGGAGGGTAGGATAATTGTTTTTCTCAATTGTTCATTGTGAACAGTATGTTTGAACACTAAATACCCTGGCAAGACTTCCATGTCGATCACTGGCAACGCTGGTAAATTCAAAATTATCTAATTCATTGTTGGTTGCTGACAATTTCTCCAATCTAGATTTGAACCATCTTGAGTCCACTTTTGTCCTCTTGAGATATTCTTTCTGTAACACTGGGTTCTATAACCAAACAATAGATTCTAACAGAAAAAACAAAAACAAAAACAAAAAAAACAAACAATGGTGGCAATATACTGACCCGACCAATATCACTCACATCAACTTGTATTACACAGGAGCAGCTCTCTCCCCTACACCTCGGTGTAGTAGCTATTGAAAAGGGAACCTTCAGGTCACCCTCGACGACAACAACTATTTTGACTTCAAATTTGTTTTAGCAAGTTTTGGTACTGAATCAGTATGTAGCTCATTCAAAAACAGGAAGAAAACTGTTGCTAGTGATCAGGAATTAATATAAATATGATCAACAGAATCGTGCTATTATACATATAATGCAAATAGTTTTTCCATAGAAACACATTGAAGAGAAGAAGAGATTATCATTGATCAGGAATCAAGGTTGATTGGTTAGTTTTACGACATTGTAACCCTTGCTAGGTTATCTAATACTGAAGTTAGTCTTTTTTGAAAGCAGTTGTATAGTTTTAAGTAATTAGGTAAGTATATAATAATAATAATAATAATAATAATAATAATAATAATAATAATAATTTGTAAAAAAATCAGAGCTTCAAGTAATTATTCTTTATGCTGATAGTTTGCATACAGTTATTAATTTTCAAATATTGCTCTTTGAGCACAGTTTTATGGTTGTAAGTATTCCTCTCTGATACGAAACATTTACACACAAGTTTCAAATTTCAAATATGTTTTTTAGTGATTAATTATGATAATCCCCAGTAAAAATGTTATAGCGTTATATGTAACTATTCTTAATACAAATCATTTGCACACATATGACTTCAAGTCTTCCTATCTAGTAGTAATTCTTTGCACAGTTATGATTTCAAGTCTTCCTATTTAATACGAATCATTTTAAACAGATCTATTTGACACATGGATGGAACACTAATAGGTACAACTAGTCCGAGTGAGAGTGGATATGGGAGTAATTGCAATGAAGGAGTACTCCACATTCCCTTGAGCTCCAGAACAGGAGTCTCACCACCAGATGCAGTTTTGTGTCATACCCAGAATGTCCTTTTCTCGAAGAGTCTTCTGCAGGGGATGTAATCGGCGTATTCTCATTCTCAATACAGAGTAATTAAGAATAGCGTAACAAACGTAATAGAATTAAAGGCGTCACTAATTTACCCGAAAAAAAAATGCATTGCAAATAATTTTTCTATAAAAAGGTATTGTAAATGATTTTTCTGTAGAATTACATTAAAATCATTTAAAAAATGATTATTTGTTATCATCGGTTAAGGCAAGAATTGGGCTATTATAATATAAATAATTTGCGGAATCTCCTACTGCAGTTTCACTCATCCACCGTTTCACTTATCCGCGGTTGTCCTAATCGACTAAACTTTCGTGTCCTAAAAATTTTATTAGGTTAAAACTGCTTTGCAAAATATAGCTCAAAGGAATTAAAACATTCTTCTTCTTCTTCTTCTTCTTCTTCTTCTTATTATTATTATTATTATTATTATTATTATTATTATTATTATTATTATTATTATTATTATTATTATTGGGTTTTTCACATTAATTCTGGACGGTGTTTTTTCACTGCTGTCTGAGTGACAGCAAGCCTCCTCAAATTTTCAGGACCCTTATCCAAGCCGATTTTTACAGTCTTGTGGTCTCGATTGTCTCGATTTTATCGTTTGATCTCAAGTTCTCCCAGTCTGTTTTCCAGGTACTTGAAGACAGTTCGAAGGGTCCCAACAATGATTGGTATCATCGTCACCATGCTCCACAACATTTTCAGCTCTCTCGCAAGGTCTCAGTATCCTTAGATTTTTGCCTTCCTTTATTTTTACTCTGTGGTTCGCTGGAATGGCGAAATTCATGTGAGGAAAAGTTCTTTTCTTTTTGCTTATTAAAACTAGGTCTGTTCTTTTATCTTGGATTGAGTGGTTCGTTTGTATTTCAAAATTCCCGATAATTTTATAGTAATAGTAGAAATAGCAGAATTTAGAAAATATGAAAAAAAATTATTTTGAAAATATAAGAAAAAAGAATCATTCTTAAATTTAATTTGATGTCCTCAAAGCGATCAGTTTGAGTCATCAGATCAGGAGGGGAAAAAGTTCTAATTAAAAAATAGTTACGTTCATTGATAACTAAAATCTTTTAGCGTAATTCTTTTCGTTCTTATTGACATTTTGTCTCATAAATCAAATTTTTCGCAGGGTGGTAGCGATGATAGTTTCCTCTTTGTTATTAACGGCGTATAGTAAAAATAAATAAATAGCAATTTGCTCATCCCAAAACATCTGTTATCATATGATATTGTTTTACACAAAACAAGAAAAACATTAAGAAAAACTTTAAAAATTTAATCACTTAAGATAAGATGTCGGTATATATGGTTTGCTATTATCAGTGAATTTCAAAATCAACGAAGGGATTTGAGCCTATTTAACGCGTCTAACAAACTGCTAGTTACTTTTTAAAGTTTTGAGATGAAGAATTTTTCTTTTTTCGAATGATTTCGTTTCTTGTTCTTTTTGAAGGTCGAGCTTTGGCAAGTAATATCCTTCATTTCGATTCCAGTTTAATTTCTTTATTGCAACTCACTCGGGTCGTCATTTCTACAATAGCGATTAACAGCGACTTCAGAGTCACAAGAATTATATATATATATATATATATATATATATATATATATATATATATATATATATATATATATATATATTATCATACAACATGTAAGAACACGTGCGATACCCAGTGCTCATCAGCCACCAACCAAGGTTGATGCCACAGTTTCTGTGGCTAATGTGGTAGTGCCACCCCCAGTGCCATTAGCAGCTTTTGCCACCCGACTGGGTATGAAGACAAACAATGAAAGTTCCTCTTTGTAGCTTAAGTTCATATATATATATATATATATATATATATATATATATATATATATATATATATATATATATATACACTTAACACTACTAGTATGTACAAACAAAAACAGGAAATATGGTGCTGATCAATTAGAGGTAGGAATATTGAATGACTTTATACGTATTATTTTGACTTTCATGATACCACACTGGTCTACAGGCCCTCATAGCTGAGTTGGTGTAACAGCGAGTATATAGAACAAAACATCGGAAGTTTATTCTTTATCTTTGTTTCCAACATTTTTTTTTGAAATGATGATCAAATGAGTTGAAATAAAGAAGCAACTAAAATTATGGGAAAAAGCGACTTGAAAGGGAAAGATAAAGAAAAATAGTTGGCAAAAATCTTTAATAATAATGACAGAACTATTGTCTTTAGTAGCTTGCCTGCTGAAATAATGATTTTTTATTTTTCCAAATATTTTTCGAACGTCATACTCGTTCTTTTTAAAAAGACATAGGCATAAACTTTATGACAATTATTACTTCCATTATTTTATTATGAACTTTAAATTAGAAACTGATAAATGATTTTTCAAAAGAAACACGACTGTACATCTTAACACTATATTATAAGAAGAGTTTCAAAGTTAGTTCGACTAACGAAAAACTTGCTAAAATTAGTATTGAATAAGAAGGTAATTATTTTGAATAAAATCTGTATATCATTCATTGTACATTTCTCCCCTGGTAAATGCAACTTCAGTCTCGATACTTTTTGAACGGATCTCATATATGTACGCAAATGCATAAGTAAATGTTTGCGTAAATCTTTGTGAATATAAGTATACATGTTGATATATGTTTTTATGTGTATGTAGAGATGTATCTGTCTTCATGTGAATATTGGTTGGTAGTTTGGGTTTTATGGCATATCAACCTTTGTAGGTTATTTAACGCCAAATCCATTTTTATGCAAATAATCAGTTCTATTTCTAACAATTCAGTTTAGCATGAGTACACAGTTTAAGTGTCAAAACAGTTCCAATTCAGCTAATTCAGTTTAGTATAAGTACAGATGTTGTTTACACACAGTTAAATGTTAAAACACTTCTATATTAAACAATTCAATTTAGTGTAAGTACAGTTTCGATGTCAAAAACAGTTCCATTTCAAACGATTCAGTTTAGCATAAGCTCGCTGTTTAAATGTAAGTACAGTTTACTTGTCAAAAACATTTCTATTTAAGCTATTCAGTTTAGTCAAACAGTTCTAATTCAAACAATTCAGTTAAGCATAAGAATCTAGTTTAGTTCTATTTAACCCATAGATAGGGCTCTATCAGGTGCTACCATTTCGAGCCAGAGTGGACCTGGGAGCAATGGCAATGAAGGGGTGCTCCGCATTCCCCAAAGCTCCAGCATCACTGGAATCTCACCATCAGATTGTTTAGTATCATATCTAGGACACTCGTTAGGGGAGTCTTACTCCTCTGCAGAGGCGCAGTCGGTGTATTTTACAGCCCCAGCCGACTGGGCAACTATCTGAATGCATGTACCTGTAAATGGGTATATGAATGTATGCGTGTGTATGTGTGAGTTGCAATAAAGATCAAGAATAATAGTGGCCAAAATCATTAATAATAATGACAAGAGAATTGTCTTTAAAAGGTTGCTGAAATGATGTAGTTTTTATTGTTAAGAATATTTTTCGAACTATTGTTTTCATACTAGTTGTTTTTTACGTTGTGTTATAAAGATAAAAAAAAAATTAGGACTCCTGTTTTAAAATAATGAAATTACAAAGTAGTATCTACAAAAGTGCTCAATACTTTATAAATAGAACAATATACAAGTGTTAAATGTTAAAACTCATAAAAAAATTCCCACAATTCAAGTTTCATAAATGTCAGTTGGCAACAAACTGAATAGGATTCCAATAATTTTTCTGCCGACGTTCGTGAAACTCGAGTAGTAGAAAAAATGTTGTTATATATATATATATATATATATATATATAACAAAAACTTGTGTAAGAGAAAAATTTTTGTTACATATATATATAATAATAATATATATGTGTGTGTGTGTGTGTGTATATATAAAATTTTTCTACTATTCAAGTTTCATAAAAGTTGAAAAATTTTATATCTATTTGCATCAATTCATAATTTGAAGCATATATATATATATATATATATATATATATATATATATATATATATATATATATGTGTGTGTGTGTGTGTGTGTAGAAATGATTGTAGTGAATCTGACAGTATGATAGAAATATGTGGAAAGTTGAATAAATCAAACACTTAATTCCGATATATATATATATATATATATATATATATATATATATATATATGTGTGTGTGTGTGTGTGTGTGTGTGTGTGCGTGTGTGTATATGTAGAAAAAGGTAAACGGACGAAATATTCCTCCGCACACACACACACACACATATATATATATATATATACTTTAAATTATAAATCGATGCTGGTAGTTATTATATACACTAACACTCATAAATAAGTACACACCAAACAATTATAGAAATTAGAAGTCTATCTATCTATCTATCTATCTATCTCTGCGCGTGTGAGTCGATATTCTTGAGACATGCTTGAATAAGACTGCGTTTTGTTAAGGTCGTCCTTCATTCAAATCGAGTAGGCTTTGGCATCAGAGAAATGCCGTTTGGACTTCCAACAATAAAGCCGAGTTGAGTTGGCTTTGACCTTGATCCATGCTCACCTAATATAAAATAAAATAAAATAATGATAAAATATTTGTACATTGTGTTTAATATATTATTTCATTGCGTGAATGGTGGAAAATACCGACCAAATGTCATCGTCTAAAATTGCATTTCCCGACTGGACGACAAAGGAGCAGGGTGGGGACGATTACCCACCTCCATGAATCGGATTTTATCGCCTGCTAATATCTTGGTGGGAACAAAGCACTTAGGACGTGACATTGTGGTAGTGTTGTTCTGGAAGCTCCGACTAACCTTTCAATAAGAGAAGCGAAAAATCGCTCCATTTATCGGATTCAGTATGGCCTTGAAGAAGAAGAAGAAGAAGAAGAAGAAGAAGAAGAAGAAGAAGAAGAAGAAGAAGAAGAAGAAGAAGAAGAATCGTCTGATATATCAATCTATTGTAAACTATTAAGTTCCATCTTATCAGCATCTTGCGATTCTTGTGGTATGCAATATCTACATTTTGATATACATATATATCCCAAATTATACTTAGCAACATCCCGCTTCATCTATCTAACTATGCACTTGGTCAAGGTTTAAAGCAAGTCATGAAGACCACGAGTTATTCAGTGCGGTGTTGTGAGGATTATTGAACTAATAAATTTTAAATAAATAATAAAACCAACAATAAAATACGAAAATGAAATACCTCACAATTCCACTTCCGCTGAAAGTTTAACTTTCGACGCCCAAAAAGAGAATACCCTCTTTACGTCTATATAATTCACTGAATAGACGTGCGTTTTGCAGCCTTCCAAAATGATCCGCTCCATATTCAACTTTTGTAATTATAATTAGAATGGGCTTAATGAAAGAGAAAACTACAATAGAAGAATACAGGGTTAGTGACACTTATTACATTATTCTTCTTATTATTTTCAGGGAGGTAGCCTTCACCTTCATAGATGAGTGGTGCAACTCAATCTTCCTATCCTCATTTATCCAAATTTGAGTTTGGGCAATATTAAGCAAGGCTTAATAAAATACTATGATTTGAACAGATGGAAAAGAAAAAGGTGAGAGTTATCTACCCTGATGCCAACAAGTGATATTAGGCGGGAACAGATGTCACACAACTTCGAAGTGGAAGTAAAACAACAGATAAAAAGAAATCTTAAAGTTGTCTAGTCTACGCTTAGACTTAGATTGAATTATTTGAGCAGCTGTCGATCGTTTACCAATCTACATTCTGACGTCTTGATCGAACTATCGTTAGGGATGATTGAGCCCTCTTAATCATCTTTGTTCTTTTTGTACCGAGGCCGTTACTTTAAAAGATACATAAAAAAAGAACATGAGAAATATAAATATATCATTTTTTTGCTCTACGCTGTAAATATATGGTTATCTAGGGTTTTAAAATATACATCAGAACAGCATGTGACACGAGGTTAAGTTTATTGCTAAGGGCTACGATTGTCGCCTGAAATCAAATTTAATTGTTTTTAAGTGTAGCAACAACTTGCTGACCAGATAAGAGGGAGTGAAAGAAATGGCAAGAAACATCAATAGAATCAACAAATGGGATGGAATTTATATACAGAAAATACAAGAGGGCTACTTATATTAGTTCAGAGGGATTACAAAGAAGCTAAGTCGTTGAATGTCTGTTCTGTGGTGTTGAGTTCTCGGTAGATGTTCATAGATATCTTGTTTTTGGCTATCCTTTGGTTTTTATATAAATTAAAATGACTTGATACAACAGGATATGTTCTGCGTGTTATCCGAGTCTGGATTTTGAGGCGAGCGAAGGAACTACTGTCTGTTGAAGATACGAGAATAATTGCCCATTGTGGAATGTGGAATGTGGGGTGTTATTTATAAGCTTTTGATTGAATCAAGAAGCGCTCACAGCTTTAGTCCACGGTTCCTTTCGATAGACACAAAAGACTTAACTCCTTGTCACGTGATTGCTCACTGCTACATCCACCGGTCAGACAGTGATCTCGTACGGTTAACAGGCCGTTCTATTTTTTGATCGTGATCTAGAGTTTATGAATCGTGACGAGATTTGACTCAGAGTGTAACAGTAATAACCGGCCTGGCTTTTGGAATCAAACCTTCTGACCATCTCCAACCTCTCAGAGAGCTGAACTACTGATTTATACTTTTCTCTCATTATACTTTTCTCTCATTATACTTTTCTCTCATTTTACGAAATTACCTACATATATAAAAAAAAGATATCAGAGTTGACTTTTTGAGAATTTTGGATCTTTATTAAATCTTTATTTTTATTGACAATGAACTTGATCAGACTTGACCAAATAGTTACCAACATCCACCCAAGAATTTAGCTCAATCAACTGGGACAGTAGAATACGCTGACTATATCTCCCTCCACCAATGAGTGTGCTGGATATGACACTAAGCAGCATTTGATGATGAGGCTCCAGTACTGGAACTTTGGGAAAGGTATAGTACCCCTTCATTGCCATTACTCCCGCGTCCCTTCCGACCCGGAATGGTTGTACTCGTGAGGATCTCATGTATGGGTCAAACCATTTAACCGCGTAAAAACAAATGACTGGTGTTAAATTTGATTATTAGTGCTTCATAGCAATGCTTGAAACCATCTAACAGTGTGCAAATAAAACTATTAGTATTAGTTGCAATATTTGAATTAATTTAACTGTGTGAAAACAAATGAGCTCTGGTTTTTTTAAAATGTTACCAACGAACTAGTTGTTTACCAACCATATTTAGTTATTATATATATGTGTAAACAGGATTTGGCATTAAATAACCTACAAGGGTTGATATACCATAAAAACAGAACCAACCATCCAACCATTAAGAAATAAATTGCTTTGCAATTTAAAGCGTTCATACTTATCTCTGCATTAAAAACACGTGTATTCATTATCTATTGCTTTTTGTTGTGAGTGGTTTGCTGACAGGTGCACGCATCGATTATTTCTGTTCCTGGTAGTATAGACAATGAACGGTCTAAGTTCAAATTAGTGCGTAGACATTGCAGTTGTATCATTGTTTCAGAACTGTTCATAATCTTGAATATTTTTACTAAATTTACTTTAAAGTTAATTTAAAGATAAAATTTATCTAACAGTCTTTACCATAAAGATCCATTTAAAAAAAAATATTTGTTGGTTTGTTACAAATGTTACTCACCTAATTTTGACACTGATTTTTTAAAATATTACATTCATCGCATTATGCGCGAGTAAACAAATCGTCAAAAATTAAACGGGCCCTGTTGGTGGGGTTTAGAATACAGTGACTGCATTCTCTGCAGAGGGGGTAAGACTCCTCCAAAAAGGTTAAGCTGAGTATGACACTAAACTGCATTCGGTGGTGAGACTCCAGTTCTGGGGATCTGAAGAGTGTGAAGTCACCCAGATACACTCTCATCCGGAGTTGTAATATCTATTTGGGTCCCATCTACGAGGAAAATAGATCTGTTGTAAAATTAACCCTATTAGGAATACCTGTTATCATATTGCTGTGTGCAAAAACCCCTAAGAAACTACACAAAAAATGTAAATATAAACGTACAATGTACACAATTCTCTAACCTTTAAGCATAAAATAACCCAAAGCTGGTTGACATACCGTTAAAATCAATCCCTCACTCAATCAAAAAAGTCAGTTTCGCTCTCTTTAATTAATGGCATATCAACCTTCGTGAGTTATTTAATACCAAAGCCAACCTTGCCGAAGAATAGCAGTGATACTATTTAACTCATAGCTGGATGGATAAAGGGTTCATACCTTTCCCAAGGGTATTCGTCCGAAAGTGAACGTAATACGCGACTGGCGTTCGAACTCGCTAATTACGATATCGCAATTAATAAAAATTCTGTTTTATTTTAAGAAAGATGATTATTGCACAAAGAGTGATCACAGAAAGAACCGCAAAACTTATGATTAATGAACGAATTATCTAACCACTTAGATATAGTCCCAGTTATAAATTCTTTTATTTATATTTGGGTTTATTTCTTTCAGCTCTACCCACCATAGAAACTCAGAATGTAGTCACGTCAGTAAAACATTTAGCATGGCTGTCATGCCAACAGAAAGGTTGATGAGTACTTGATGTTTTTAGCATAGACGCCTTGACAGCTACATTGAATTAATAAAATTTTAGAGGGATAATGTTTATAAATATATCCTATTATTTCGTAGAATCAGGTATTCCTACCCATGCCCATAAAAGCACTTACATGTATCTAAATAAAAATCGGAAATGTGCTGGTGTGCTATTTATTATTATTTTTATTATTTCTAGCGGATGTGAACAGAGAAAAATCGATCACAAATTTAATAAACTTAGATTAGTATGACACAAGACTACAAGTCTGAGGCATCTAATAAAGTTCGAACTCACTTCAGTCATAATGATCCACCAAAATAGTTTAACTACAATTCCATATTTATCAGGTTTACCTTAGTCTGTAGCAAGGACATGTATGTTGGCACTCTGTGAGGATCGAAGCCATTGCATAGTGTTAAATACATCTGTTGCGTTGTCAACTGAGGCTGTAACCTCCTATTCCCCGGGGGAATCTTTTTTTCACAAAATCGAGTTTTGTTGTAATTGTTAACACACGAGAATCGGTTGAAAAGTTCATAGGCAGACTGTGACGGCAAAATTATTAAAATCCCAAGACGGGAATTTATTTTTCGCACGTGTGAAGACGCGGCGGCCTGGCACTTGATCCCTCGTAGAATAAGTCCTTGTTCAGAGTTCTTTCTCGGGCATATAGGAACTGGCATATTATGTGGGGGTTAATTTGGGGCTTGACTGACCGCCGCTGGCAAGGGGTTTCCAAACTTCATGTTAACACACCCACCCACCAGGCCACTAGCTCTTCCTACTCCTAGAATAATGGAAGATATGAGCCTTTAGGTTTTGATATAATAATATTAACTATCGTAGTCGACAACTCCGGTTTTCCGTATAATATTTTTAAAGGAAAGAATTGGACAATTTAGGCGAGAATAACATAAGGCGAAAGAAGCTGAAAACAAACATGAAACAGATAACTTGACAGCAAGCAACACAATGAACAAACTTCAACACGTGGGGACATTAAAATATAACAATCTTTTTAATACACACGCGGACACACCTATTCAACGTGTCAGCTATATTATCAGCGGATAATACATAACTATAAATGTCTTTCTTCCTTTTTTTCTTTTCTTTCGTCTTTCTTTAAATTAAGAGAGAGAGGGAGAGAGAGTAATTGCAATGCTTAAGAAGGGGGTAGGGAGAAACAGTCTTAATGTTTACTTATCTTTTGACGGGTTCCTTCGGAGAGTATTTTCTCTTTTACGGGCTGGCGAAATTTTACATATATATATAGCTCTGGCTTGAAGGCATGGGTTTTTCTTGTCCAAGATTCTATTTCGCTTCTTCACCCGGAGTCTTGGCATGAGACTCGCCCCCACCTGTTCACGACGACATCTCTCTTCAAATCTGATTTTCTTTTACCCTATTTCCGCTGACGGAAAGAAGTTGTCACTTCCGTTTTAGGGTTCTGGCCAATCATTTCGCTTCTATCTTCTTCCTTCCCCTGTCAGGCGATTCTTTAGGACTACTATCTCTTTCACCCGGTCACAGAATGCAAACATCTGTTGGCTTTCATTCTGACCTGGATTTATTACTTCGGCCGCGAGGGATTGACCTAGATTCCTCTCTTAACCGTCATTCTTTGGCGGCCTGCTAATTCAAACACGAAGGGATAGTAGAAATTCCTTATTTCTCTCTTCTCAGTGGTAGACCACGTGACACAGACCAAGATACTGTCATGGAATGTAACCAAGTGAAGTATAGTTTTCAACATAGTCCTTCTAGCGATCAAAAAAGTCATCAACAGCAGATATGATGCCATCATATGAACTTTTCAGTCAATGTACTTTTCAGCCCACCTTCGTAGTGGTAGGCAAGGGTGGGAATTTTTGCCCTGCTGTTTATGATATTCCATTGGAGTAACATTAGGGCCTAGGTGGGGGATAGTCACCCCTGGGCGCGGGTATGAAGGGGCTCTGAGAACCTTGTTATGCCACTTTGATATGACAATCCAACGATATGCAACCGTGATATAAAATCGTTGACCAGAAGAAATGCCCATGGTAGGCGGGATAGTTTTATTAATTTACTTGCAGAGTTCCGATTAAAAATGACGTATAAATCAACACTTCTGTTCAGGATCTGATTGTAGTATTTATACCAGTTTTTTCTCATGGATATTTTAAAAAAGATTTTAAGATATGAAATGAGCAGATGGAAATAGTTGTTCTTTTGAAAAGTATAAAACTTTGCTCTTCCTTTTAATAAACACAAAATGAGAAAGAACACACACACACACACACACACACACACACACACACACACACACACACACACACACACACACACACAGCGACAAAAAACAAAATAAAAAAACAACCAAAACAAAACAAGCAAAAAAAGGAAAAAAAATAAATAGACGTGTATATATATAGATATTATTTTCGATTTTAATTTTTTTATTCTTTCATTTTTGATTTTGTCTTAGATATTTTGGCAATAAATCTAATCAAAGTTCAACATATACGTATACTAGACTCTGATCCAAAGTATAAGAGCTAGGGATCTGATCTATGGGGATTCGTACGTATATTGGTTCTTCCTTCTTGTCGTTTGGTTTGCTAAATGGGAATTTGGGAAGAGAAGCAAAAGGGACAAAGATAAGGGTAACTTTGTGTTAAGGTTTTTATTTTGTCGACTCACACTATTACTTGGAAAGGAGATATCCTCCAAAGCCAGTCAAGGTGTGTCTCCTTCGAAGTCTTGGGGGCCCAAACAACACACTGAGATTCCTTTTTGGCACCAGGATTTATGGGTTCTTTTTTTTGCGCATGCCCTAAGGGTTCTTCCGGTCTGAGGCATTCTGGGAGGCTGACTTTTTGTGTTCTTTTATTTGATTTTTTATATAAGTAATTTGATTTTTGTTTTATTCCCACAGATCCTCGGCAAGGCACATAGATACTACACATTCATCTTAGCAGAAGTTACGGATAGATAAACAAAGAGAAAAACTCACACAGTTCATGTAACTGCTTAAATAATTGAAGCAGTTTTTCTTTGCTTTAAGTTGTCTCTTTTTGGGTTGCGAACTCTTTTTGGTGTGATTTGAAGAAGAAAAAAAAGGAAGTAGAGAAGCATAAAAAGCTTTTGTCTCTTTTGCAGCGACAGTAGCCAAAAACTTTTCACAGTTGCGTCTGTTTGTGCCAGCAAACAGAAAACTACAGTACAGTCATTGATTAAAAACATAACGTAATCAAGATGTAACGGAGATAGCAGTAAACATAGTTGTAATTTATAAAGCTTTTTGTTTAGATTTGGCACAAGGCCGTATGAATGGAAACTCGAACTCATTTAGTCTAGCTTGCTAACCATTACACTATCCTAGGATTTTCCACCTGTAAGCTCTCCAACAAACTTTAATTAAAAACAAATAAACAAGCAAGCAAGTAAACAAACAAACAAACCAAAAGAGTAAATGTGTAAAAATGTGAATGTTTTTTGAAAAGTCAGTTTTGGTCAATTTTCTTAGGAGTAGCAGTTTGTATAAATTTGCCACCAGTTTTTAAAAATAAAACTTTCAAAAATTTTATTGTTTTTTCCGTGCCTCTGAGTCAACCGTAAGAATATCGCTGACAATTAGATAAGAGGAGACATGAATAGAAAAAGGAACCTGATGTTTTTATTGCCGGTTAAGAGATCGATGACATAATCGGATATTACAGAAAGCGATATTGATTCATTGTAGTTTGGTTCCAAGACCTGATGGCAATAACCAATAATCAGCGGTCACCTATCATTGTTGGAGTTCTTATTTTCTCCTAACTTATTTTCTATGTAATTGAGAAGTGATTGAAGGAAAACATCTATAAGAATATAAACGAATTTCTTTGTATCAGCGGGAACCTCCATGGTGTAAGTACTAAAATGCAGGACTGCGGTCTCGAAGTAACTGAGTTCGAGCTCCAGTCACACAATTATGTTAATTTTTTTCGGACAAATACCATTGGGAAAGTTATGAACCCACTTCTACTCCGCAAGCTATCGATTGGATAGTATCACTGCCGTCCTTCTACAATGATGGCTTTGGCATTAAATAACCCACGGATGTTGATATGCCATTAATCAAATCAACATTTGTGTCAAATTTTTTAAGTTAATTTTCATTCTAGTTACTCTTAAAATTTCTACAATTCGTTTAAAATACCGTATATGCACGTTTATAGATAGGATTTTGAAAATCTAATATTCGAGCAAAGATTTAACGCCAATTTTTAAATGAATAATAATTTTGTAAAGTTGAAATTCAAATGTAAAATGAAGACCTTTAAGAAATTGTTAGCTTCAAAAAAATGATTTGGTGATCATAAGAGTCGATCTACACACGTGATTGACGAATGTAGTGTTGGCTGAAAGTTCATGGGCGGACCAAAACATTCTCATAGGATGTGATTAAATGAGGTTTATTTTTTAACATAGTCCTTCTTACGGTCTGCGCATTTTTTTCCATCAGCGTTGCAGTTTTTGGATCCCATTGATAAAAAAAACCCTCATCAGCAGATATGACGTTATCGTATGAACTTTTCAGCCCACCCTCGTAAGGGACTTAGAATTATTTTTATTCATCGGAATTTCTTTTCTGTGTGAATTGGTTATCAATGAAATATCAAAAATGAATTGTTTATATTGGGCGAGTATATTGAAAATGGAAATCTACATACCTTCTAGAAATGATGGGAACACTGTAAAAATGAGCAAACTCAGTGACAGATCGTTTCATTCATATTTGGAAGGCAAAAGAGACAACCATGAACTATAAACATTTTGCTAAATAATGTTTTGTCAATAAAAACCTTTGTTTTTTTTTTACTTAAAAAATAATTACTTTATACCAGTTTTTTCGTATATTTTAAACAAACAAAATAGTCTTCTTGTTTGAAGAGCAAAAATTAGAATTTACAACTATGCAGTAAACACTTTAAAATAATTTTTATAAAAATTTAGACATACTTTTAAACACATTCCACAAAACTGAAATTAAATTCAAGCGTTTTTATAATTTCTGGATAGCGTGTAAAACTAAGATATAACAATTAAAATGATATCTTACTTGCCTTTTCAGCTAACACTGAATCATCTTTTAAAATATTTTGATCTACATAACAAGTGCAGCGCTTTCGACTACTGAACTCACGTATTGAGGATAATTATCTTCTGGTGATCGAGGATCGCCGCGAGGTGAGAAAGAAATAAAGATACCAAGTCTTTTAAACAGAGGTTATTTAAGAGTATGGTTTTGTGAGTTTTTAGACTAGAGGAAATCGCTGTTAACTTCTCATTCTGACCCTGAGTAGAATATGTACCCCGGAATAACATGAGTCTCACTCGTTTGCCTTCGTTCTCAGTCAGTATCGAGTCCTTTTTGTTTTGACACGTAACTGCCGTATCATGACGTCCAGCTTTCGGTGCGAGACATTCTGTTCATTCAACAACTTCTTTGAAGGGGTTTTTCAATGATACCTGAACTTTCTTATTCTTTACCCGACGGCATCGGGGTCATTTCCAGGATAAACCCACAAAACACCTACTGTACGTGATGACTTCAGTGTTCGTCGGTATTGAACTACTATACTAAACAAGTAATTGAATATGGAAAATGATTTTTATTGTAATGGGCTAAGAAATCATTTTGCAACTGGACAATACAGTGAATAAAGAAGTCGTTATTCAATTATAATAATTTGTTTATCTATTTGTTATGCCTCTTTGGGCATCTCTGCTTTTTAATATCTTTTCACATCAACCTTAAAAACTCTTTGCGCAGACCATATACAATATTAATATCTATATACAGATCAAATTCTGTTAAGTAATTCAACCAATAGCTCCCCAAAATTCCCTTAAAATTCGTTTTTTTTACCGTTTTTTTTCAAATAATTCAATGTAATCTTAATTTTTTTACATTGTTGCAGTTTTTTTTAATCTGATTCGAATTTTTGTTCCAAAAATATATTATTCTATTTGTTAAACAAGAATAATTGGTTAGTAATCTTAGTTTTTGAATCTCCGCTTCGAGGAGAAATATTGAAAAAATGTCTCCCATAATTAGAAATTCCATTAAGAATTTTGATTGTTTCAATTAGATCACCTCACTTTCTTCTTTCTAGTAAAGTATTCAATCCAAATTTTTCTTATCTTCTTATAACTGTGATCTTTTGTTTTATTATTGTTTTTGTCACTCTTCTCTATATACCCCTAATTTCTATATTATACTTCAATTTCCATGTCTTGACACTCTAGCCTAGGCCTGAGTACAATATTCTATATGTGGTCTTATTACAGTTTTACGTATTTTAAAAACATTTGCCTCCTTTGAAATAAAATTTCTAACCTTCAAGCCAATCATTCCATTTATTCACGATACAATAGACAAAATATAATTATCGGCTTTAAATGTCGAAGCCAACCCCTCGATCGTATTCCTCATATTTTTTTTGATTTCCCTGTTGTTTGATTTATATTCAACTTTAATGTTTTTGGATCCAGTATCGAGAACTTCACATTCTTCTATATAAAATCTTAATTTCCAGAAGTCCTTGTGGCGTAATGTATTACATGGTCGTAAGCAAGTTTGAGTTCCAGTGGCGTTATTGCGTTCATTTTCGGACTAATACCCTTGGGAAAGGCATGAACCCCCACTAGTTATGTGTTAAATCGTACGACTACAGTCTTTCTGCAAGGATAGCATTGGCATTAAATAACCCACGAAGGTTAATATGCCATTAAAACAATGTAACTTAATTTCCGAATAACTTCCCAAAATGAAAATTTGTTTAGATCCATCTCTTGTTTCTTTTGACAATGGTCTGATATATAGTTTAACATCATCAGCAAATAATTCTATCTCTTTTATATCATTAGGTAAATTATTTATGAATATTAAAACAAGAAAAGTTCAACTATTGATTTCTGAGGAACACCGGAGAGTATATTCTATGATTCAGAATAATCGTTACCAATTTTTACATTTACTATCTGTTAAAGAGTATCTTCAAACCTGCTATTTACTCATTGTTGTGAACGTGAGAAGTGGTGGATTCGTGTCTTTCCAAAAGGCATTAGTGCGCAGTAAACGCAAACTACCTCAATCAAAGTTTGAACAGGGTTCGTTGATTTCATTTTGAATAGTAATGTACGACTCATATACAGCCCTAAAGGATAAGAAGGTAGAATTTACGTGAACGTAGATTTTACGCTACAATATTAGTCACATGGCAACATTGTACTCATAGACAACAGCATTTATCAGTTGAAATGACTGCGCCAGGTGCTAGCTTCAATCGAGCATTCATTTCTTTTTATTGTGTCAGTTATGTCGTTTTCCAATGACGTATTATCATGTATATAAATATCACAATTTTGTGAGTAATTCAATGTGAAGCTTTTCTCAGCCTTCACTTCCCAACAAGTCGACAATATTGCGCTTGGTTGTTATTTTCAAATCGTTTTGACTTTTCCCATTAAGTTTATTCTGAAAAGAGCGGAATAAATGATGATTTCCAGTCAGCAACAAAACACTCTGTTGAGCGCTATCACTTTTGCTATTTTTATTGATTGCTATCTCCGATTGGCTAAATTGGCAGCAGTATTTGTTTGGATCAATCGTTTTCTCTTTTGGAAAGAGTCCAAGGTAGAGGGCTCTCCTCTAATACACAATATTACCTTCTTTGAACGGAGACTTTTGTTTGATATTGTTAGTAATGATTCATTTTGCTTGACTCCCTTGCGTTCCTTACTAATGAAAATTATCTATTTTCAACATCCGTCTCAACATGTTTTAAAAAAAGAATCGAACATTTTTGTCAAGAAGTAAACTGTGATTCAGTGATTTTTAAAAAATTTGAAGCCACAAACGAGGGCGACTAACTAAACGAAATTGGTGCAAATAATTTTCAGCTCATGATTTGGATATTTTCAATATGTTGTTTATCCTCAAAGTCTTATAACTTTGCCCATTCTTAAGTAATAACTTGATTTGATCTCTTTCAAACTCGACTGGTCAATCTGGCCACGGAGCACAGTTCAACGAGAAATATTTTGCACGAAACTTTGCAAATCAATTTTTATACGTTAGATCATTCACATTACCTTCTCTTTTGACCAAATAAATATATACATCTTGGTTAAAATTAACCTTTCTCATCTCAGAAGGCTACTTTCCTAGGAAGAACCACCGCCATCGTTTAAAGTGGTAAGAGTGAAGTTTATTAGCTGACACATGTGGCGCCATTTTTCTTTTGGGCAATGCCGACGAGATTAGAACACTTTTTGCCACAGCCCATCCTGGAGTGTTACTTCCTGATAAGGTTCTTTCCTAAGATGTTCACCATGTTAAGCTGATCTTTTGTCATATCCTACCACTGTATTATAAGTGAATAAATTCTTCTCAATAGACGCCACAACTCTTTTTTATGTTTGAGTTTAATTTTTACCTGTCTTAGAATAAAAAAAGGTAACTAGCGAAAATATTACTTATTTTCATCTAACTTCAATGTTAGAATCAATAAAGAAAAATACACCAATTTCGACAATTACAAAAATACCAGCTGATATGACATCAACAGGCATTTTAAAAATTGTCGAAATTGTTGTATTTTCTTGTCACAATATAATCAAAAGCAATCTTTTTGAATGTAGTCACACCTAAATGACAATAATGTCTAGGACATGACACTAAACTATGTGTGATGGTGAGGCTCCAGTTCTAGAGATCTGGGGAGTGTGGAGTGCCTCTTTATTGCCACTCTTTCCAAGTCCACTATAAATCGGAATGGTAGTAACTGTTAGGGTCCCATCAATGGGTCAAATAGATTTGTTAGAAAATTATTCAATAGGATCATATGCCCCCTCCAATATGAATGTAAATATAAATACAATTCCCTAAACTCTAAGTATAAAATAACCCTAGACGGATTGACATTCTGTTGAAATCAATCAATCAATCAATCAATTTAAACGCCTATTCTGCTATCTAACAACACAAAACTAAATTTGGGTACCAACCCGATAAAAATTTCATATATATCGGCAATGAAGTTTTCCTTTTGACTATATGCAAAATGAAAAAAAAAATCTTAAGACTGTTTTGATAATTGTGAATGAAATGTTTGCGCGAAAATACAGGATTGTATAAGTACAGGCCTCTCCATACGCAGTAAACCTATTTCCGTTTGTCTTTTTTCTTATTTCCTTCATTGAAAGTTCATCACAGAGTTAAGAAATTTGAGAAGAAATACAACGACAAAACTTCAAGCCATAACGAAAAAGGAGTTTAAAAAATGTTTCGACTCCTGGAAAAATCGCTGGATTTAGTGCGTTGGGACTATTTTCTTTTTAAAGTTAACGTTTCATTAATTGTTCATTTCTGTCACGATACTTTTTGAATATACTTCGTATAAGAAAGTGCCGATTTTAAAACCCCACGCTTTGTAAATAAAAAAAATCATTAACGTCATTATGACGTCTTTTTTGTCTATCTTCGTGTGTATATATACATATGTAAATATATATAAAAGAAGTTTCTGGTTCTTACTAGCTCACTTAGTGAGTTAATAGAAGATCAAATGTTGCAGTATGGTTAAATAGTGCTCAGTATCAATGATAGCGCATTTATATATAGAAATATACATATATTATATTATATTATATTACATAGCACTATCTGTGACCCTGGGTTTCATGCATTCAGAGAGAGAGAGAGAGAGAGAGAGAGAGAGAGAGAGAGAGAGAGAGAGATCTTTGCAGTATATGCGCGGTAGTAAAGAACGGTGTTAAAAATATGGGTTTTATTGAAATTATTTCATTCAGCTATTTCCTCAATAGTAAAATCACGTGGTAAATAATTTTATGGGTAAATACAATTTTTTTCAAATAAACAAATAAATAAATAAACAAAATAAGATAAGATAAAATAAAAAATCAGAACTCCAATATGTTTTGTAACGCAAAGAATGTATTGCATTCTCAACAAATACAGGTCTAATATTTTGACACCACAGAGTGGTCTTATACGCAAGCTTTTGTGCACTCTATCACTTTTATATATATATATATATATATATATATATATATATATATATATATATATATATATGTGTGTGTGTGTGTGTGTGTGTTTAATTAATCACAAAGTTTTGCCCTCTATGGGCTTCTGGCGATAGTAATTTGTAATTCTATTTTTAAATTTAGAAAAGAACACGAAACTATCTTCAAGGTTGTCATTGCAACGTAATAAGAAACCCTGAACATTATGAATCTTTGTATGTAAGAAAGAAAGATGTTCGAAATAGTACTTATGATCATTATGCCAGTCAAAAATTAAAGGTTTTGAAATGGCGTTGTCATGAGAACTTGTAGACAGTTCAGCGTTCCCAGTATTCTTCCCTAAAACTGAAACACTTTCAGATGAAGGCCATAGAGGGTGAAACGTTATAAAAAATCGATAAATATTTCACTAAATTTTGGTTTTCACGTCATATTTTTCTTCTATTATGTCGGACATTTTATACATATATATATATATATATATATATATATATATATATATATATATATATAATTTCAGTCAATTGGTTTATTGAAAAGGTTTACAATTAACGTCATTCAGAGAGTCAAATATTCCACTCTGCACATTCTAAATTCATAGCTTCCTTGCTATCGTCTCTCTCTCTCTCTCTCTCGCTCTCTCTCTCTCTCTCGCATGCGCCCTCTCTGTCTCTCGCTCTTTCTCTCTCACACACATACACGCACACATGCGCGTGCTCACTCGTGTGTGTGCATATATATTATATACATATATAAGTAGATACATCAATAAGTCCGTAGTCTGATGATGAAAAAAGCATTTATTTTATACAACAAATATTTATTTTTCAACATAATCTTCTTCCTTGTCAATGAACTTAACACAACGTTTGCCCATTAATCACATAGATTGAACATTATAGACTGAAAATACTGGTAAAAATTCAATTAATTTTTTCAAGCTACACCTTATTTAGGTATCCTCGTATATGTACACACACACACACACACACACACACACACACGCACATATACACATATACACAGAGAATATATATATATATATATATATATATATAAGTTTTTAAAACATGCAAAATATTATAATGTTTTAATTTTTATATATCTCCCTTTAAAAAGAAGAAGAAGAAAAAAAAAAACAAAACAAAAAACAAAAATAAAACAAAAAAAAGAACATCAGTTGAAGAATTTTTGAAGTTCATATTTTTGAATTTCATATTTTGGAAGTTCATATTTTAGAAGTTAATGGTGATGTTCGTAGTCCGTGTTTGGCCGGTATCTGCGGTTGAATGTCTGATATAATTGCTCCCGTCACCTTGTTACTGTCTGCCACTGAGCGCATCATATCACTGTTAGCAGTAAAAAGGAAGCCTGGCAAATTGGTGCTGTTAGACAGCGCCGAAGTCAACAATGGCTTATGGTTATGTGTACTTTGTACGGGGAACGCCGATGACGCTCCAACATGCGAATTACGACTGAAAAAAACGCCATTGCTATTTGTTGGCGTGCTATTAGTCATTCGGCTGGAGCAGGATGTAGCCGGTGTCACAACGGCAGCTGGAGAGGGCATATTCAAATATGAAGCCCCGTGTGAAGCCTGTGGTACGTAGGGGTTGTATCGGTGTAAACTTCGAATCGAAGCCCCAGTGCAGGGCAGACTGGCTCCTGATCCGTATTGCATTCTTGTCACCTGTGAAGCTACTCGATTGATAGTATCACGATACACAGTGCCGGTATTGATTGAGGCATCTGGCCGGAATCTTGTTTGAAGGTAGGACACTATTCGCACACATCGGCTATCATTAGTGTCTATGCCTTCCACGTCAGTCATGTACCGTATGACCTCTTGCATGCATTCATTGTAACCCATTTGGTAATGGTGCATAAAATCGGCCCACACATCTGCACTGAACCAGTCACCTAGAAAGAAAAAATACAATGAGAAAAGTTCAAACAGAAAAATAAACATGGGTAAATAGAACGATGAAGCCACACGGAAGATAGCAGAAGAACCTTGAAGAAAACGGTAAATATATTTATTTTTATTTTTTAGATGAAAAATTGTTGACCATATTTTCTTTCATCAGAAATGTTTAGTTGCTTTTTTTCTTTATCGCAACTTACTATCAAGCCACCTTATTAATCGTCGTCATAGATTAATGGTTCGAAAGAGTTACGATTTAAAAAAAAGAAAAAACAATTAAATCATTAAGAAGAAAGAAAATTCAATTCAAAATTCGGTGATGCTAATTATGGTTGGTCCCCTTGAAATGTTTCCCAAAAGCCTGCAAAAGAGACTGAGGGAACTGGAGATAAAAATCAGCTAAAGTTCTGGAGACCTGAGACGACTGGATTTCATTCCGGCTTCAGTGAAAAACAACTTGTAAAAACTGGAGTGAAAAACGCACAAGGAGTAAAATAATAAGACTAAGTACGAATGGGAATTGTGCAAGAAGTTAAAATTTAAACATAATAACAAATGATATATGCACAAACCAGAATCTGTCCTAGAAAGTGAAACCCATTAAATTATCTGGGATTTTGAAATACAAACGGATCATCCAATCCTGGTTAAAAAAAAACAAAAAAACAAAAAAACAAAAACAAAACAAAAACAAAAAACTGATCAAGTTTTAATTGTTTTAATTAACAAGAAAAAATGATTTTGCAGTTCCAATGGACTACCGAATGAAAATGAAAGAAAACGAAAAAATTGACAAATAGTTAGATTTTGCCCGAGTGCTGAAAATGCTGCAAAATATGAAAGTGACGGTAATGCCAGTTGTAGTTGGTGAACTTGGAACTGTCTCCAAAGCTTCGGAAATGCGATTTAGTAAACTGGAGATTAGAGTAAGAATTGAAACAATCCAGATTACAGCACTACTAAAATCGATTAGGATAAGAAGAGTTCTGGAGACTTGAGAAGACTTGTTATCACTCATAATCTAATAAAAGACCAGTTTGACCGGGTGTGAAAAACTTGGAAGGAATATAATGATAATTATGATAATAATAATGTTCAAGAAAATTAATGTCGAAAAAAATTTCTTATTTTTACCTAATAAGCCGAAAAAACTTTGAATCCTGCCCAGTACTTTTTGATGAGTTGCAAAAAACATCATCATTATGTACTCCTTTTTCGTCATTTCATTCATCACCTCAATTTGTTGTTTAAAACGTACATTCTCAACAGAATAGATCAATCATACATTTCTACTTATATGAAATAAATATTAGGTCAATTCATTAATTTACTCATGCGTCAAATTGTCTCAACCAGTTTTTAATTTGAGATGCCATCTTATAAACTTTAGATTGTAGATATCTCTTATTTTCCAACATTGAAAGACTTGATCTTAGATATTCCCTCTCTCGTCGCATCACGAACTGCTGTCAAACTAAGATGAGCCTCGGGCGACTAATTACAGAGAAGAGGGTTGAAGAACGAGAAAAAGAGGATAAAAAAACAAATAAAAAATAAAAACAAAGACAAATTTAATTAGAAAAAATTTTTTTAAAAAAAGGTGCAGATTATTGTTAAGAGAATTTAAAATGACTTGAAATCACTAAACATCGATGCTGTGAGAGCATCTCAGTAAATTGAATATTCATGCACGAGGTTACTGGAAACAGGTCTCCTTTTCTTCATATTTGTTATTTTACTTTGCCCTCTCCTTCTCTCCTTCTCTCTCTTTTCTCTCTCTTTTCCATCTCTCTTCTTTTCCCACTTAACATATTCTTTAGCTGTATGATTCTTCTCGCTCTTCATCGTCGTCATATGTTTGATCCAAGTTCTTTTGCCCGGAAGTTAATCGGATTTAAGCACTAGAAGTAAAGAGCAGAAAACTTGTAGCCTATCATTAATTTCAAGTTTTTTTGAGAGCATATTCATTGAAAGACAAGTAGAAAGATAGAAGGAAGGGAAGAAGAAGAAGAAGAAGAAGAAGAAGAAGAAGAAGAAGAAGAAGAAGAAGAAGAAGAAGAAGAAGAAAGTAGTAGCAATTTTCTTTGGGAATAAAAACGAAGCAAACGAAAGTACGCTGCAGAAAATAAATAAAAGGAAAAAGAAGGATAAAGTTTTGAGGAAGAAGAAGTGTGAGTAGGAGAAAAATTAAAAGAGGAGGACGCATTTGAAAGAATACATCTTGATAAAGACACAAGAGGTAGGAGAGGAGGAAAAATAAAGAAAATAGTTGGTAAGTTGGGAATCGAGAAAACAGTGAAAAGAGAACAAAAAGAGTAGTACTAGAAAGAGGATGGTGAGGACAAAAATTGAAAAATGGAATCAGGAATAAGAGAAACAAAAGATAAAAGCGGATAAAGGATGGCAATAGGAGTTCTGGAGTTTCACGGTATAAAGATTGAGGGAAGTATCCAAATAGAGAGAGTGAGATGCTTTAGAAGACTCCTCGGCATTTCTTGCAAGGACCATGTAACAAATGAAGAAGTTAGAAAAACCGTCAGACAGTGCGTTGGTCAGTATGATGACCTTCTGACCGCACTGAAAAAAAGAAAAGAAGAAAAACGGGAGCCAACGTATCAAGATCTGATGGACACTAGAAACCCATCCTTCAGGGAACAGTGCAAAGGAGGAAACTATGAAGACAGCGAAAGAAGTAGTTAGACAACATCACATAGTGGACAGAGACAAGCTTCGGCGGAACTCAGACCCTATCGTACGACCACCAGGAACGGAGTCAGTCAGTGATGTGTTCAGCAGTGCAGCACCTCTAGGGACCAACCAAGGTACAGGACCAGTGAAGAAAAAGAATAGGAATTGTAGATGAGCTTAACTCAGTGTGGCACAGAGTAACTCTAAAGGAAAATCCAATGAAAATCGAATTCACTAAACTTAACGAGTCTAGTTTGATAATCAACAGTTTACGGCATGTTCTCTCCGTCGTTGGTTTGATTTAGTTCGGTTTGGTTTTAGGGCATATCAACCATTGTTGGTTATCTAATACCAAATCCTGTTTTTATATTTACATTAGATATGAGTTATAAACACATTTTGTTGATACACACAGTTAAATGATCAAATATTTTTATTTCTAACAATTCAATTTAGCATTAGTTAAAGTTAAATGGTTCTAAGTATTGCTATGTATCACTAACAATACAATTAAACATCAGTCATTTGTTTACACATAGTAAAATTATCTAACAGTTCTATTTCAAACAATTCAATTTATAATGTCATTTGTTTTGCTTGAATATCTAACAGTTTTATTTGACCTGATTGCGTTCTATCTATATAAGACCCTATCAGGTGCTACCACTCCGGGTCAGAGTCGACTTAGGAGCGATGGCAATGAAGGGGTAGTCTGTATTCTCAAAAGCTCCAGCATTACAGGAGCCTCGCCATCAGATTGTTCATTGTCATATCCAGGACACAAGTTGGGAAGGAGCTTACTCCTCAGCTAAGATGCAGTCGGTGTATTCTACAGACCAAGCCGACATGGGCTTCTCCGTAGTAGAAATCGGACCAATCGTCAAAGGGAGCGAGTACTTGTTCTCCTCCATGAATGTGACTGTTTGGGAGAATTCCTACAGCAAAAATCTTTTTTCTCACACCTCCTTTATTTCTATTCACGCTCCCCCCAGATCTAATAGATGCCCCTCGCAATACTCTGAAAATGTTCGTGGACTAGTAATTGTAGTAAAAAATATATAAATAGTGTGAATAAAAAGTGATATGAAGGTAAAGAAGGTTAGGAAAAGATGAAAAATTATGAAATGAATAAGAATATAAAAACTTGCAGAAATGTGGGAAAAAATTTGAAAAGAAAAACTTTAAAAGTAAAAGTAGTTTTTAATTTAAAAGAAAGAGAAAATGTAATATATATATATATATATAGAGAGAGAGAGAGGTGGGAAATCAAAACTAAGAGTTGAAGAATAATATAAAAAATGAACGAGAAGAGTAAAAAAACCAAAAGAGAAAAAGCCCCCCAAAATAAAATGAAAAATAAAAAAATAAAAAATAAATAAAAACAAACAAATAAATAGAATATAAAAAAATAGACGATTAAAGTGGTGGCCGCAGATTAATTTAGAAGAGAAAAAAAGCGGCGAAGAAAAATCATTCTTTGCCGTCAGACTTCAGCAAACAAGTAGAGAGACAAACAATCACACAATGGCCGAAGAACCCCTTCATTCACTGCGAGAACTCGAGCCATTCATGATATTAAGATAGAAAATTAATTCCTGCGCAAATCACTATTGTCTGCCTATCAAAATGATCGGCTTTTCAAACAAATGCAAAGTTATTTGGGATACAAAGAAAGAAAGAAAGAAAGAAAGAAAGAAAGAAAATGATTAAAAGCAAAAAGCATGGCATTTTCTCCCAGCTTCTGACGTATATTCGCTGCTTAACAAAAAGTGTTATGTTCCTATCAATTTTTAGTGGTCACGTGATGACATTCTATTGGCTGTCGCCGAGAATATGGCTTCTTCACCAAGTGATGTCTTCAGGCAGTCAGGTTGGTACAAAAACTGCTGTCGTTCGTTTTACTGCAGGGACAGATTGTGCCCCGGGGGCAAGCGTTGAGTCGACCTAAAAGAAAAGAGGCAGCCGTTTGTGGCTTTGCGAGCTTCTGAAGTGTGTGCAAGATGAACTATTCATTTGAAAAAGAGGAGATTTTTCCAAAAGTGTCGTTCGCGGCAGAAACCGATCGACAGTAGATAATAAGATAAAGCGAGGAAAATAATTTTCTACCGTCAGTTGGAAGTGAAAAGCTGCTCACATATCAAGAGACATACATAACACAATGCTTGGCGTAGATAAACCAACTATTCTGCGGATGCGTGCTGGTTAAACGAGTTTTGAGATCGCACAAAAGAGATGGAATAGAACGAGCGAAAAATTATAATGAAGACGATGAGAGAATTAGGTCTACACTTATAATAAAGAAGTGAATAAAATATTTTAAATCCCTAAAAATAACGAAACTGAAATTTATGACAATTACTATTTTAAAAAATTCATTCATCTTCCACCTCAGTTGTTGGGTGTGACTAATGATCATTTTTACTAAAGAAAAGACCATGTAACCACTCCATACGACATACTATCTAAAAATTTAATGTTTCGCTAAACCTTTTCCGTAGACACAAGAGTATACTTCAATTATAAACTTTCTTGGTGCAAAAGGTAAGTGCTATTTGAAGATATAAACTCAGTCGCCAGTCAGTGATCAAAAGTGAATTTAGTTTTATTAAATCATATCTTATATATACATACTATCTGAAGAATATCAATAAATTCGTATGAGCTGAAGAACCTATTTAGGCTGTGTAAGCAACCACGACATAGATTTTAGTTGGTTATAATAGAAATAAAACAAATCCTTAGTACCGACCATGAACTGGTTAGCATTATTCACGTCAAAGTTAAATCATGGAAAACTGCTAGAGTTCCAAGATTTTTTTGAAAAAAATCATTGTCTTTAGATACAATGTATTTTCGCTAAATCTTTTTAGAATTATCTGAGACTAAGATGTACTAGACAGGACTGGTAGAAATAACCGGCCCATTGGCATAGTAGGTAGAGTGTTCGCCAATGGTTCAAGAAATCGGGGTTCAATGCCAAGTCGAGTCATGCCAAAGAGTAAAAAAAAAAAGGTACTTGATGCCTCCTTGTTTAACGCTCGGCATTATAAGGTTCGGATGAAGGGTAAGAGGAGTAATCCAGGGAAAGGTGTAACGCCCTTCCCTACGTCTCTGTGTAGTAGCTATTGAAAAGAGAGCTTTCGGGTTGCCCTCGGTTACGATCGGTTAACTTGATTATATATATATATATATATATATATATAATCAACTAAAAGTAATTAAGATATACTATTCTGTTGGCTAGTGATTTGATTTATCGAACGCTTTTTAAAAGATTGCTTCTAATCTGTTTAATATATATATATATATATATATATATATTAGAGAGAGAGAGAGAGAGAGAGAGAGAGAGAGCTTTATAATTACTAAAAGTAATTAAGATCTTACATTCTTACTATCGTTTCATAATTATGAGTCCCATAAGTCTTCTGTAAAATAGAAGATAATTATCATCTGAAACTTAATTTTCAATAAATAGATTTTCATCAGATGACTGTATCTTTTCTTCCAATTAAGACCAATGAAACTTATAGTTATGAAACAATAGTAAGAAGGTAAGATCTTAATTTATATATTGTTAGGGACAAAAGAGAAATAACTCTCTTAAAGGGAAAAGATTAAGTTGTCTGCTGGTTAGATATGACTTCAGAATGTTATATAGCGACTAAATAAATAATTATTGTTTTCCCATACATGTTTTCCTTTACCTCGTTCAATCCTTGTTTCTTGCTCCTAGTTACCTAGTTAAAAGCAAGTCAATAGAACAGGTAATTACAACAGATTTGGTGAAAATAATCTTTTTTTTTTATTTGACCTTTTTTGGTGAGTGAAATTTAACTTTAAAATTCACTTACGTTTTTTTCCATACAAAAAAGAAAAAAAAAAAAGAAAAAAGAAATAGCTATTTCGTCAGAGTTAAAACAGATTTTGCGTCAACTGCAAGAACAGTTTGAAAAATCTCAACTGAATTTTAAAACAGCTCTGACACGACAATTTCAAATTCAACTGACAGCCCACAACTGAGCAAATTCGACTGAAAACAATTCTGTTGATTTTCTGGTAAACTCTACTCTGCCGTGCAAGTACGATTGTTCTAATAACGTCATTTTTTCCTCGTGGTTTCTACATTGGAGGAACCCTTTTGAATGTGACTTTTCATACAAAGACGACATAAGGAAAGAAGACTTTTACTCCGTAAATTAGGAACTAAAGAATATGAGCATTTAGAAATTTGATTCTGCTCGAATTGCCTCCGGCTTTAACGTTCACCAAACTGTTGACCGAAATTTTCTGTATTCAATAAACTCTTTTTTTTTTTTTTTTTTTTTTTACATTAGACACAACTAAAAATAACTAAAAGTGAGTCGGAAGACTACGTAAATTTCGCAGGATACACTAATCGTGAATGTGAGAAAATTCAGCATCAGACATTAACTGAAGACCAATTCAAAGATCTCACCTTCATCGCTTGATTTAAATCTAAAAATAGATACAATAATAGTTCAGGAATAGCATCCAAATTCATCCACAAACAGCAGCGTTCAAGTAAAGAATTCATCACGCAAGTCAAAGAAAACTCCTCCTTCTGCATATTGGTTTTGCAGTGATTTGCATTATTCTCATTCCTGTCCTTACAAAGAATATGAATGTTAGTTATGTTACAAACGCGGACACAAGGAAAACTTTTGGCTTAAGTCACTGTCTGTTTTATTCGAGCGGGTTATGGATGCTTTGCTGATTGGTTTAACTGGAACTGTTACATTTGTCGATTATATCGTTATTGTCTGTAAAACTCAGGATGAACTTTTGAACCATTTATTCTCTGCCTTTGAACGGATTCGACAATATGATTTTCAGTTCCAAGCAGATAAATCTTTTTCCGAACGTCGATAAAGTACATGGGTTTTACATTTGATAAAAATGAACGACAACTAGACCCAGAATATATTGCTGCGATCAAAAATGTGCCAGCACCAATAAACATTTCACAACTAACTTCTTTTCTAGGCTTGGTAAGACATTGCAGTTCATTTTTACCGAAACTCCACCTTATTCGAAACAACCTTTTGAAAAAAGATGTTCCACGGAACTGGTCACCTGGTTTGCCTTCAAAAATATAAAATTTTTGCTTCCATTAGACTTACTTCTCACACATTATAACCCGTCTCTTGACATCTCTGTGTTTTAGGCTATAGTGGTGGAGTTGTAATTTCCCATATTTTCCTGATGGTAGTCAGAAGGCCATACAGCAAGATCTTTTCATACAGCAAGATCAAATTGAGAAGGAAGCTTTGGCAATTATATTTGCTATAAAAAAATTTCACAATTTTTTTTTTTTTGTGAACGTAAATCTTCCTTGATTACAGATCACAAAACCCTGTTTAGATGTTTGGATCATGTTTGGATCATTCTTATACTGCAAATCGGTTACAAAGATGGGCCACAATGTTATTGAATAATGACTTTTCAAAAAAGTATCAATCAACAAATTCAATTGGCCAGGCAAATACCTTATCCAGACTTATGAATGCACATGAGAATTTATCCGAAGATTCCGTTGTTGCTGCAGTATCAGTGGAACCAGAAATTATTTCAGTGCTTACAGCCTGTTGCAGAAGGTGATTCACTACCTCCGTACAAAGTGACCCCAGACATGTCCGGAAAAGATCTTCAACCCTTTTACCATCGGAAATTATCATTGTGGATGGTTGTATTCTTTTTAGGGAACGTGTGATTGTTCCATTGATCTTACTAAATAGGGTCCTAAAACAATTTCATTTTGGACATCAAAGCACTTGCCGCATGAAAGCTTTGGTCTATTGGTCAAACATAGACCAGCAATTAGAAGACATTGCCCACGATTGTATAAAATGTCAATTAGCAGCAAAATCCCCGATAAAATTGAAGCTCTTTTCTTGGCTTGTTCCGGATTTCCCCTCGTCATGGGTTCATATTGATTTTGCAATACCTAACCATGGAAAACGTTCATAGTGGATATCAACAGTAAATGGCCTGAAAAATTTTTGATGAGCCACATCATCTCAGAGGAAACCATTTTGAAATTACTGCACATTTTCAACAGATTCGGAGTCCCAGACACCGTAGTCTCGGTGAATGGCATTGATTTCGCTTCAAAGAAATTTTCAGATTTCTGCTCGCAGAATGGTATCAAACACATACGTGCATTTCCATTCCATCCACAATCAAATCGACAAGTTGAACGATTTATGAATGTTTTTAAGAAGGCACTCTAAAAATTAAATGAAGAGGCCACAGTAATGGAAATATTAGATACATTCTTAAAAAGTTACTGAGCCACACCGAATACAAATATTCCAAACGGCAGCTCACCTGCTGAGGCTCTGATGAACCGCAAAATTCGGATTTACGTCGACTTGAGTATGGCTGGCAAGCCAGCTACGCTCTTTTAAACTTGAAATACCCACAAGCCAATGGTTAGATCTTTCATTCAATATTTTGTTGGATCCTTTGATCTGCTCTGCAGAAATGTTTGATCTATTTACGTATCACAAATACGAAAAGCGATCAAGAAGGGTTTTATATGCCCCATGCTGTATTTTCAAGGCAGACATTTAATTCCCTGTACAATTTCACTGGTTTTCATTCTTAGATTTCAGGTTTGCGTTTTGTTTTTAAATTTTCGAAATATTATTGTTGTGCATTGGAAATCGCGTGTCAAGCTTCGTGATTTCCCGGTACTAAGTGCCCGAGGTTTGCTCTATTCATTCAGGTGTCTCATTTGCATACCATTTTACACCTCCCTGAACCTTCGAGGTTTGATGTCTTTATTTGGTCTACCACTTCTGAGTACTCTGGAGGGTCTATGCCACTTCTGCATTTGTTCTTCTGTTCTTTTTAACGGAGGTCTTGGTCTATCTGCATCTTCTAAATCTGTTACGTCATTCCCGCTTTCCTCAATGTTCTGTTTTGTTTCAGTTTCTTGTTCCTCATTTTTTCCGTGTTCCTCCCCGGGCATTTCTACATCTTCAGGCTCGAACCGGGCTCTAAATTGGTCAGCATGAGCTAATATTAGCTGCGCTTTTTTTTTCTTGTATAGCCGTGTTATGTCCTTTTTGTAGAATGAAATTCGCTCTCTGGCTCTGTCTCCTTATTTCTTTTATACCAAACATTCCCCTCTGTGGCAAATGACATAGTTACTGGGGCTCTAATTTGTCTGCCCATTAATGCTGATGGGCTTTGCTTTCTATCCGCATGAGGAACCGTTTGATAACTTAAGAGTAAATAAGGGACGTATGCCTCAATATTCTGGTTGAAATGTGAAAACGCCTTTAAACCCATTTTTACCGTTTGGACCATCCTTTCCACAATGCCGTTTGACTGAGGGTGGTATGGGGGTGTTTTGTATGGCATACACCCTATTTTCCTTAACCCTGACTCTAAACTTTCATCGCGAAATTCCGGTGCGTTATCCGTGACAATGGTCTTAGGTACTCTATTTCTTGCAAATATTGTTCTCAATATTTGTCTTACAGTAGTAGCTTTCCTATCTCTCACCTTTATTACTTCCGGCCAACCCGAGAAGGAATCTACTAAGATCAAGAATAAACCAATGTCTCGGATATGTGCATGGTCCATATAGACCCTTGTCCATGGTGCCCCCCTTTTTGGGTCACGTATGTAATTTGGTTTGTTTAAATGTTTTGATCTCCGTACATTTAAGGCATCTTCTTATGTGTTCCTCAACATCTTTACATTACCCCGGTCACTCAGTCTTCTCTGCGTTGCAGCGACTCCGTCATGGATATCGACGTGCACGCTTTTAGTTACGCCCTTCCTTAAAATTTGGGGCGGCTCCGTTGCGTCTGCACTTAATTTATGTCGTGCTTCTTTATCTCTCCGCTATAGTACAGTCATTCCATACAATTTTTCTCATGCGTTCAAGTATTCCGCTTAGTAATGGGTTTTATTGGGTTTCTCTGCTGAGTGTTTTGCGAGATAGTACGTCCGTCTCCACCCATTGTATAATTCTATCCTCCGAATTTTCATGTTCCTCTCCATTTTCACTCTGAAATCTTAATCTGGATAGTGCGTCCACATGTGGGGTGGTGTTTCCCTTAATAAATATAATATCAAAATTAAACACTATGATTCTGATAGTCTACCTTAAGATTCTTGACAAAGTTACTCTGGGTAACTCCTTCTTCGGACTGAAAAGAATTTCAGGGGCTTGTGGTTTGATTTTAAGAGGAACTTTTGGCTCAACAAAAAATTCTGTGCTCTCTACATACTCCAAACTAATGCTTTCTTTTCAATGTTAGAATAATTGCATTCTGCTGACGAGAGCTTTCTGGACAGATAAATGATTGGCTGATCCTATTCAGATACAGCAGCTGCAATGGCACGTTCACCTGATTCAGTTGTAACCTTTTTTGGGGGGTCGAAAACTTATTACCGGTTTACTTGTCAATATCTTCTTTAATGCTTCGAAACGCTTATTTTGCTTCTGTGTCCCTCAGCAAATGGTTCAATAAGCTCACTATATCAAGGAAGATATCTGCAGTAGAAATTAATCAATCCCAAGAAGGATTCCAATTCTTTCTTGTTTGTGGGCTTTTCCATTTTCGCAATTTTGTTGGTTATCCTTTTGTCAGGAGATATTCCTTTAGATATTTGATATCCTAGATAAGATATATTTTCACAGCCTAATTTACATTTGCCTCTATTTATCGTCATACTTGCTTGTTTATTCTCCGTAAGGCGTATTCTATTTTACTCTTTAATTCCTCTCTGGTGCAGATTGCTAGACATATATCATCTTGATAAATTATAATGTTGTCCACTTTTCCTGATAAGATTTTTTCGATGGTTCTTTGAAAAATATGACTAGCAGTTTTAATTCCAAACAGCAAGCGAAACCATCTCAATAATCCCATGGGTGTATTCAGTATGGTAATTTCTTTAAATTTGTCGTCTATTTCGATCTGGTTGTAGGCCGACTTTAAACCGATCTTCGCAAAGTGTTTCATATTTGCGAGTTCGTGACTGGCGGTTTCGATACTCGATAAGGGAAACGAATCCGAATATATCTGGTAGTTGACGCAATTTTGCAGTCACTGCATATTCCAATATCCCCATCGGTCTTTTTAATGGCGACTGTTGGTGACCCAATCGTTTTCCCCATGAGTGATCTTTTCCAAAATACCCTGCTGAATCAATTTTTTTAGCTTTGATACGACAATAGGTAAAATGTGTATGGGTAATCGTCTTGCTTGGATATATCTAGGATGGTAGTTCTCTTTCAAGCGAATGCTTGCTTTATAACCCTTAAGTAATCCTATTTTTTGTTCATTTGACTCCATAGGATTAACTAATTTCGATGTGTCAACTTTTAATAGATCTATACCAAGCAGTCCATGGTCTTTAGTTCATGGCACGGCTGTAATAGGTATAATCTCAAAGCGATTCTTAGTTTCAAACGTAATGTTTTGATTATAGTACCATAGAATTGTATTAGTTGCAAGGCTGACTTTTTAAGTCTCGGCTTTTCTAAATCCTGCCAAAAGTTATAATTATTTTTTTCCTTGACATGTCGTTCGCCACAGTATTTGTATAGAATTTCGTATTTGTTTGTGCTGTACGCATCTCCTTCGTTCGGTTGTTAGTTGTACTTTTTTTTTTTATTAATTCCAGTTGCTGCATGAACAATGTACATGTTTCTACAGTTAAATTAACACTCTGAACCGTTTCCAATAACTTTAAAAGCCGGGTCGTGCGTACCTTCTATCAAGCGTAGCATGAACAATTTATCTTCTGGGATCATTTCACCGGTGCCAAGTCTTTCAAATTCGCACTATCCAGCTCTTTCTTTCAATCGGTGTACGAATTTTACAATTGACTTATCAGGGTGTTGTCTTGTTTCCAGAAACTTTGTTCTTTTCGCGACGACTAACCTTTTCTTTGGTCTGATATCCCTCTTTATTACCTCGCCAATTTCTTTGAAAATAAGCTCTTCTTGGTTTCTTGAGTAGGCCATGGTTGAAACTTTCTGGATTGCTTCGCACCCAGCTGTTGCGAAGAACATGTCAGTAATTTCATTTTGTTCACCTTCGCTTCGTCTGTCTCTTAGTTTCTTTACCCTGGCCAGCGCATCAAAGCATCTTATCCATGTTTCCACATACTTAGGATCGTCGAGTGAGGTCAGACATCCTATCGGCGACGCCATTGTTGTGCCTTGGAAATCGCGTGTGATTTCCCGGAACTAAGAGCCCGAGGTTTGCACTATTTATTCAGGTGTCTCGTTTACATACCATGCTACAAATATAAAGTTTTATCCCTCCCCCAGTATGATTCAAAATCGTTTTAATCGGTCATTGTGTGGACAATTTTTAAAAATCTGGATCATTCATCAAAATAAAATTGATGGACGAAAACGCCATTATGTACTAGAAAGTTGAAGATGATAACATTAATCATTTAGATGATATTTTTTTAGGAATCACAGATCGACAAACGAAATAACGGAAATATCAACCATATTAAATCTGGTAACAACACCGACTCTGGAATCAAATTAATCAGTTGTAACTAACAACGATAATACTGGTTTAAAACCTCAGTTACGCTTCCAATTACGTTACATTTTTTTTGTGTAAATTTTTCCCAGTTTACAGATTATCATGTGTAAATATCAGTTATTGTACTTTTTGAAATTTAACTGAATTGTTGTTTTTGATAAAAAGAATCACTAATTAGATAGGGGTGTTTGTCGGCGTATAAAGTGTTGGTAATTTGATAATCAGAGCTAGAAAAAGAAACAAGAAAACTATGAGGGTCAGATAAAAGTGTCAGTTGTTCTTAGTTGGGCAGGCAATAGAACACAGACGAAAGAACGGAAATTGATGAAAATAAATATGACGACGCGATTGTCCAAAATTTTATAACTAATTCATTCGCATTGAACAGTTTAATCAATCAATTTAATTTAAAAGAACAATCACACACACACACACACACACACACACACACACACACACACACATATATATATATATATATATATATATCACATTATTATATTTTGTAGTGTTCATAATTATAATATCTTTTAGGTTTTCTACCTGCTCTGCTTTAATAGCATTAAGCGTGTTTGTTATTTGCATTTTCTTTCTTAACTTATATATATATATATATATATATATATATATATATATATATATATATATATATATATATATTTAATTAAAGCGTTTATTTATCGCTAAACTAAAACAAGGCACTTTAATGAAAAACATTTAAAAATAACGAGAGAAAATAATTTTATGATTTTATTCCTAAATTTATTAAACTGTAACATGTGAATAATCTTTTGTCAATGGGGATAACTTTTTTGACATGTCCATGATTATCTGCTGCTATTTTTGCAGGAAGGGGCAAAAATTACATTCGAAATATATTTTACATGTAACTGTTACACGACTGGCATTCTTATTGTGGAAAAGATGATATTCATACACCTCTTTATAACTGCATATTATGGCATATGACCAAGTTTATTGTGCGATTTTTATTTTGGGCATCCAGTGAGGATGTAGTTCACTTCTCAGTTGTTATGACTCGTGAGACTACGTTGCTCACTAATATTGTCAGGCTTGAAATGAAAATTGAAATCTGGGAAATCTGAGTGCTTAAACGCGTCCTAACTTGTTACTACTTATAGTGGCACCTTAATTACCAGTCTTTCAAATACCCCAGCCTTTATAAGAAGGCTTCATCTTGGCCATACTGAAAATAATAGGTGTCTTTTTGATAAGGATACTAACACGATTAAATGTTTCTAAGCTAAGAAAAAGAAAGAAGCTGGTTTGATTCAGTTATAAGCAACTTTTAATAAAAGAGTCACATGAATAATTATACTTGAAAGACATTACGATATAAAAATATAATGAAAGAAGTCGAAATATTATTTATAAATTAAGTACCACAAGCAATATCTTTGAATATTTATTAGATAACTTTTTGAAAATTAATTTAGTAACAGGGCAACTATAGAAATGCATTGAAAATTACGAAAGAGATTGTCAGTAGTCATGAAGTAAGTGTTACTAACAAAATAGGACGATTAAATATCGTATTTACATTAATTTATATCTGTAAATGGTATATATATATTCACTAAATGGTGTATATTTTTACACCTGTATTGTATATACTCGTGTATAGGTCGAATATTTAAAAGCTTATTTTTCAAGCAAAAATTGGCGTCGACCGATACATGAGTTATAATTTTGATTGAAATTCAATGGGGAAAGGAGTTAGTCTTGGCTTTAAGAATTAATTCCATAAATCGATGATTTTGTGACCATAAATCAAGAGTCGACCTATACACAAGATCGACTTATATAGCATGTAAATTGTCTATATATGTACAGAGAAATTTACTCTTACAGTCATACACGTACTGAATATCATCTCGTTGGAAGTTGTCCAAATTTTGGTGCTAGACTCTAATCCTTTAGCTTTAATCTTATCACTTGAGACTTTCCATAGATCAGTTTTAAAGTGTCGATAAAACATCTTGCAGCGAGATGACATTAAGTATGTCTATGGTCGTAAGATTAAATTTCTTTATAGACTATTAGGTCGATTTTTGATTTATGATAGAGATAAAGAGTGGAATGAACATTTCGTTAAAAATCCACATTTAGTTTCAATCTTAGCCACCATGAGTCTAAACGTGAATTTCTAACAAAATATCCAATCCACTCTTAATCTACTTTTATTCGTTAGCTTTTCATTTTCTTTTTATTTTGTTTTTGTTTTTCTTGAACAAAAAAATCTAGTGTCGTTTTCGGAAACGTCCAGTTGCTGGATCAAGCGACGGCAAAACTGTCGCACTCCGAAACATGAAAGAGACGGAAATATGGGCAAAAAGGTCTCGTGACCCATCGCTTGCATGCACGTGACCATTAGGACGGTAATTTCGAATCTTTGGATCAAATGTATAATGATATTTACCGTCGTCTAGGCAGATTGGACATGTCTGACGACGGTTTTAGTAGATTTGCAACCTTATTGCTCATCAAGCGCTTTACACACACACTTGCACGCACATTAGCTCACTCACATATACGCGCGTGTGCTCTCTCTCTCTCTCTCTCTCTCTCACACACACACACAGATAGACACACATACAAGCATAAACACGCACGCGCACACTCCGAGATTCTATATTCTATTGCAGAGTCCAGGAAACTGTTTCTTTCGCCCCTTACAAAAAACGCCCGTCTGTCGGTTACTTTGTGTGCATATTTGCAATTCAATCCGGTTACCCATGTTTGTTTTGCACTTAGCTTCTGCAAAGCGCTCGAGGTGGTACTTCCGGTAGGGAAATTAATCTTATGACTGGTGATGTTGAGAAATAAAATGACACAAAAAAGGACATTAAATGATCGTAGTCTAATGAAGAAAAAACGTTTATTTACACAATAGATATTTCTTTTTACAACATAATGTCTTTGTTAATGCATTTAATCCAACGAACTTCTCCATTAACCAAATTATCGATCGAAAATTTGGTAGAAACAATTTCAGATCAAAACTCAGCTAATATCTGCATCAGGTTACGGAATAATGGAAACATCATTGTGTGTGTATATATAGTGTCTAGTAGAATGATTTCTCGGATTTAAAATTCCTACCGCGCAGGCATTAGTGGAGGAGTTGAACAGATGAGGTATAAGGTATGTCTTTGAGCCATAGTAAGAGCCATACCATTTCAATTACCATCATAGAGTAAAATGGTCAACATCGATTATTGAGATTTTGACGAGCTGAAAGATTTTATTCACTATGAAAATACAGCAAGACCAGAAACACTGGCTGGGTGAGCATTTCAGGAGTGCATAACTTGGGAGAACAAACATCTAATTTTTAAAAATAAAGTGATGACAATAGCAAAACAAAATTGCAAACATTGTTTTTCCATCTTGTAAAATTAAGTTTTGTATAGGATCTATGTTGCCCTTTTTATTTACATTCCAAACCCGAAAGTTCATTCTGTCGTACTCCCCCATATATATATATATATATATATAATATCCACTACTGAATGGATCGTTATTAATTTCTAATAAATCCTTATCATCGTCCTTGCAATTACATAGGGATCGGTGTTTCAGTGGCCCTCAGTCAGGATAATTTGAATTTTCCTCTATGTCTACATTTAAACACAAGCTCATTTCTTTCGTTCAACAGTAGTCTTCGATTTTTGAAATTGATAATACTAATTTTCTCATCTATACATAAGTTACATCTACCGTTGAAGCCATTCGCGGTAGAAGAGTGCCTGATTATCTTCCACTTAATTTGTGGATACAGCCCCTGATCTTTAAGGCCCCAAAAATATTTTGATTGGGCAGTCTGGTTTCTAAGTCTTGGATTGGAGAAAAAATGCCTATGATTATACCATCTTTGCTTCCAATTTCCAGTGGAGATCCCTATATAGACTCTCTCTCCGTTTTTTTTTGTGTTCCATAGGAGAAATGCATGCCTGGTATACGACATTTCTCGAATTGCAACGTCCGCCTAAGGGGCATTTCTCTTTACTCCTACAGTTACAAGATGCAACGTCTGGACTCCTATCGTTTACAATTAGTTCATTTATGGTTGTTTAAAATATTATTCATATTCTTGGTGCAAGAGTAGCTAATTTTTACTGTATTTCTATTCAAAATTTTACGTAATGGATTATCTCTATTAAAGTGTTTATCCAGGAGGATAGTAAGTTAGTAAGCTTACAAAAAGGTGGATTAAACCAAACTACTTTTCTATTTCTATTCTTTTCTCGTCTTTTTGAGTGACTAATATTATTATTATTAATCTCACCTTCCTTGATGAGTGTGCGGGTCCCACCATTATTACTCTTATCCTTAGAGGCGAGGTCCACCGGGGTTAAATATTCCAGTCTGCCTTGGAATCCGCTGTTTTTGAGGGCGTTGTCACATATACCTTTGCTCTCCTTGAAATTTTTTTTACTTGAATATAGCCTATTAATCATTTGGTTCACAGCATTAGGGATCTGTCTCAGTACCGATCTTGGGTGATTCGAGGAAATATTTATGTACCTGGGGGTGGAATCGTTCTTACTAAAAAGTTTGAAAGTACCATTATTTAAATTTAGTGTGACGTCAAGAAAGTCGATTATTTTTAAGTTTGAGGCTATTTGAATTCTTAGACCTATTAATTTGAAAACCCTAATAATTTTCTTCTGTATATTAGAGGTCTTCGGGCCGTTACTGTCCGGGATGAAAGTAATTCCGTCATCTCGGTAAAGCCCCACCAGCTCCAAGTTGATAATACGACCCAGCGTATCTAGGATATAAATCCCTACCGAGTCAGCTACCTGAGCTGAATCGTAAGCCCCCATGGGGACGTCGAAATTGTCTACGTGACTTTTTACCCAAGTTCTACGGTTATCGGATTGGACGGATTTCCTACATGCTAGGATAATTTCTACCTCCTCTTCCGTGATATCCGTATACTCCCTAGCGTGGTTCAGGATCCTCAATAGTAATTCCCTTGTAATGGACGGGTAGAACTCTATGATGTCGAACTAGACGAAAGTGGACCTCTTCTTATCCCTAATGTTTTTAAATCAATCGATAGTATCCATAGAGTTTTTCCACAAGTTATATTTATGGCAAGTCAGCAGTCTAGACGTAATCCTCTGTATTAGATCTTTAGATATAAAGCCTAGTTCAGTTTTTGTGGGGTTGATTAATCTAGATTGCTTCTTATCTAGGAAGTTTCTTTTATGATTCTTAAATAAAACATAGCCTCTCTTTTCTTCTATTTTTCCTAATCTATCTATCATATCCATTTTTGAGCAAATTTAGCCGTATCCCTGTTGATTTGTGTAATCGTGTCGCTATGGTCTATTTTATAGGATTCTGTGATCTTATTATAAAGGATTTGCTCATATTCACATGGGCTGACCTGATATATGTTATTAGATTAATCAGTTAATCTTCTTCGATTTCTTAATGCATTCTATGTTCCCTCTCATTTTCACCTGGAATGCATTTTTTGAGTTCTTGAATTCAATTTTTTGAATTAGACCGAATAGGTCATTTTCAAACTGGTCCAGTCTGCTGTTGCTTGGTGGTGTCCTCTGTGAATTCAATCTTCTTACACCGGGCCTCTGTTCCCCTTTCGAGTCTGAAGGGTTGAGATGGAAGTGGGCTTTCCATCGCATCTTCTTGATAAAATCCACTATATTATCCGTTAAGGATAGAACAAAATCGTGTTTTTTTAGGGAATGGGATGTTCTTTAGGAAGTACTTCGACGTGATTTTGTCCATTTGCATGTTTAACCAGTATCTTCTTTCTTTTATCCACGGAGTGCTCAACTCGTCGTAAGGAGCGATATCTTTATAATATCCAGTCAGCGTCCAAAGACAGTGGGTGTGGATTATTTTTTATAGAATATATGAGGAATATCATATAAATCTATGTGAGTGCTCAATGTATGGCTATTGTTAATCCCTTATTCATTCGCTGAGATATAACAAAATTCACATTCAGAGCGTATCAGATGGAAACTCAAACTTGGTTAAGTCGTCATTATATATATATATATATATATATATATATATATATATACTACCGCTGTTAAAAACTATGGAATTAACACTCTTAGAGGATATTAATCTCGATTTTTTTATTTAGCCGTATATAATCGCTGATAAGATGCAAAATAAAATAGCTGAACATTCTGGTATCATGAAATATACCTTAAATTATGCCTGAGAGAATTAAGACTGTCACAAAAGCTCGAGGAACTAAGTATTAATTCTAATTTTTTGTCAATGAATTTCATTATTCATTAGGTTATACTATAATATTTTCCTTTGCTTGAAAACAATTACATCATTAGTTTGAATGATTTGATCTAGTTTGTTTAAGGAATATTTTATAAAGCCAGAATATCCAGCTATTGAAGAAGACATATCTTGCGTCTTATCTGTTTAGCGGCAACTGCCTTTTTTTCTCATGTGGTCTACTGACATTACTGTCACTCTATATCACCCTCTTCGAATTAATCATCTTTTGCTCGGATAAATTAAATATCTTTTAGTTTAGTAAAATATGATGATTAAGCACTCAGTTTTTAATCAAGTTTTGTAGGCCTTCAATTTATTTACTAACTAAATAAAAAAGAGATCATCAGTCATTAAGATTTAATGCAAGCATTATTGATAAAATACGACAAAAATATAACTGAATTACTATTAACCTAATGAGTAGAGTGCTTGCCAATGGTCCGGAAGACCGGGGTTCAATCCCAGGTCGAGTCATACCAAAGACTCAAAAATGGTACTTAATGACACTTAGCATTATAAGGTAAGGATCAAGGTAAAGTGGAGCAATCCAGGGAATGGAGTAGCGCCCTCCCTAAAACCTCAGTGTAGTAGCTATTGAAAAGAGAGCCTTCGGGTCACTTTCGACTAAGGTCGCCAGCTTTACTTACTTATACAATATAAATTCATTAAAGGCCAGGAAGAAAGATATTGTAAGTTGTCGGGGATTAATACAAGCAGAACTAGTAGAATAGGAGTATGTTTATACTTGTTTGTGTGTGTACGTTGTGAGTGCCCACATGTGTTTGGAAGAGAAAAGAAAGGAAATTGTCTCTGTCCGGGGCATCTGCGTAAAATAGACACACTCTCATTGGAACCACGCTGTGCAGCGTCCAGTTTTCTCTCTTTATCAGTTGGACTCGGCTGAACCAAGGACAACCGTGTGTGAGTTGCTGTCCCTTTTTCCGAAGATGGCAAAACGACACGGGCAGCGAAAGTGAACCACGGGACTGCACGTGCCTCCAACACATGCACTCCCTTGTTCAGCTGCCGTCCACGCCGTTCTCAGCGTCTTGCAACGTCTTCGTAAGTCGAAATAGACTGGATGAAAATTTTCACCTTATTCTCGTGCAAGAATAGTAATTAATGATTCACAAAGGTGATAATATATAAATGGTATCTTCTGCCGGTCTTGAATGTGTGTGTGTGCGCGTGTGTGTGTGAATGAAGAAGGAAGTAGAACAGATAAATACAGATAAATATACGGAATTAGACAAAGAAGAAAAAAATAGAAAAGTTATGTTTACAAAAGGGAATATGAAGTAGGTAATGTGGTACGATGAGACGAATAATCTGTGGAAGAAGCAGAAAAACTAGAAAGTTGAACAAGAAGGGGCAATGAAAGGGCGGTGGCCGAAAAAACGTGTTAACACAGATAAGAGAGAAAAAAAAAGAGAAAAGTGGTGAGAGAGTGAATGAGTATAGAAAAAGAGGAAAAGAAGAGAGAGAGAGAGAGAGAGAGAGAGAGAGAGAGAGAGAGAGAGAGAGAATTTACGGGCATATCAACCTGTCTATGGTTATTTTAAGCCTAGAGGTTAGTGAATCGAGTTTATTCTACGTTCGTATTTACATTTTTTGTGTAGTTGTCTTATAAGAGGATTTTTTTTGCACATGAATGATTTTTAAACAGGTCTATTTCATCCATAGATAGGACTCTAACAGATACTACTACTCCTAATCAGTGTGGGCGAGGAAGTAATAACAATAAACGGGTATTCCACACTCCCGAGATCTCTAAAATTGGAGCTTCTCCACCAGAATTTCTGAGAGTTTTCTTTTAAAAATAAACGACACAACATATTTATTGAAGGTGGATTATTAGGTGGGGATTATCATTAATAATAAAGGATAAAATAAAAATAAGAAAAGTGTAAAGAAAAAGCTTAATGTAGAGCGACTTTAAAATCTAAAATATTAAAATCATGTTTCCGTTTAACTCAATGAAAACAATATATATATATATATATATATATATATATATATATATATATATATATATATATATTGTCAATTATTGTATCCTATATGTATGTTGATAGGACAAAAAGAAAATGGCGAAAGACAAACAAAATAGAAGTGAAATGAAATATTTTATACGCCAACACTGATGGGTTCTTACCGATTTTTAAAATTTAATTCAAAGAAATCCCGCTGTAAAATGCAGTGTACTAAAATTGTGTTCTACCAATCTTTCAAGATAAGAAAGGCTATATACTTAGAAAAGTAGCATTCAAAATTTTATTCCACTCAGCTTGAACACAAATCACTGGTGCTAATAAAAAAAGGTATCATGTTCTTAACCATCACAGCAGGTCCAAACTGATTTTCGTTATTTTGCAATCACAGCGTAATCAAAAACTTTGACTTGCGCAATGGAGTATGGAGTCGATTGGTGGGAAATAAATTATGGTCATACAACTATACACAACTACTAGGACAGAAAAATATTTGCATTACGGACATGAAAGGGTAGGTACGTGTTTTGACTTGTTAAGGAGAACAGGTTCATCAACCTGCAAGAAAACTACTTATAGATCAGAACAAAACAAGCAGAGGTACTTGGTGTTGCTCGGCAAGGAAAAAAAAAAAAACAAAAAAAAAACAAGCAAAAAAGCCCCCATCAAAAAAGGAAAAAAAAAAAAAAAAAACTAGCAAAAAAGGAAAAAAACTAAAAATGTTTTCATTGGTTTTATATATATATGGAGTAAAGGTAGATATTTTGGTTGATCTGACAAGATGATGAAAAATAAATAGAATAGTGAATATACAAAAAACACAAACAACGGATTCAGTTCAAAATATTTCGTTCTTATTAAATTATCTATTTAATTTCAGTGAGAAAAAAGACAGTGAAATTAAGTCAAAAACAACAACCCCTACCTCTACTACTCAATCCTAAACCTATTCCTTCTTTTCCCTTTTGTCTTTTGCCTTTATGCCCTACCCCCTTTCATATTCACATTCATGTACTCTTATCTATTTCATCTTTTTGCTAAAGTTTCGAAGAAACCTATTTTTTCAGTTGAAAAAAATTCTATTAATAAATACGAACGAAAATTTCTGAACTGAATCCGTTGTTTGTGTTTTAAATATACCCACTATTCAATTTATTTTTCATTATATATATATATATATATATATATATATATATATATATATATATATATATATATATATATATATATCTATATAAATTATATAAATTCATTTCGACAGGCTGCTGAGAGCGGCCTGCCTTATTTGATCGCGTTAACAAAATGGAAAGAGAAAATTGATAAATATTATTCATTTAAAAAAACCACCCTCACGAAAAACCATCCTTTCAGAGGAGGTGGAAGATCAAAGGGAGCTGAGTAAGACATAGCTGCCATTCCAGTGGCTTGGATTTCAATCTCGGTGTCATGTTTTTTTTGAAATTTTTTAATTTACGTGTTTTTTTTTTTTTGGTTAGCCGCTAGTATCACTTTATCTAATTTACCATTTCTATTTCAAGAAAATATCTATCAATTTATTCTTTTCTGTAGTTATATCTAATTTTGGGATGCTAGGAAGTACTATATTCCTAATTCCAGGCATATCTTTTATTGAAAGGGTTATTTTAGGAGTTATTCATTTTAATATTTTAATATCTACCTCCAACTATCGAGTGAATGAATCTGTATAGTTGGTGTATTTACTCTAGAGTCTGTATTTTATATGTTTTAGTTCAGGTTTCATTTCAAGAATTTCTCTATGATTTTTTGGAACTTGAGCTCAATGTATTATTGAGTATTTTTACAAATGAGAAACAATTTGATTTTTTCTTTTTTTTTGCTTGTTTATTTGTTTGTCAATATCAAGGGTTCATTTCTTGGGACAGAGATAGCTCTATGAATTTGATATTCGATAAGATTTTGGTGGTAGCTACGTTCTGTGAAATCTAGATTTATATGATTTCACAAGTCATTATAGTTAGAGCATATTTTATTAATTCTCATCGATCCGCTAAACTGGTCTTAAATATTTGGGATGAAAAGGTTTAGATTGGAGATGATTATGAGTATCTAGGAGTTTCATGTAAAGCATTGTTTTTTATTATTTTCCTCTCTCTCTCTCTCTCTCTCTCTCTCTCTCTCTATCTATCTATCTATCTATCTATCTATCTATAAAGCTATCAAAGAATGCGAGAAACTCTGTGGATTTTTCGCGGTCAAATTTAATTGAATTGTTTCATTTTTAAGAATGTCATGAATATGAATATATCTAGATTTAAAAAAAAGTCATTTCTAATTTTAGGACTTATATAAATTTCTTCAAATGTCTTCATATATATGTTAGGGTATGACGGTGTGACGACTACGACTATAGTGCAACATTTAATTTGTTGGCAAAGTTTTTCATTAAAGATAAAATTATTCAGTGTTACTATATGGTTCACATAGGGTTGTTATTGTTTTTATATATGACACTTTTAGTGTTCCATTATCTAAGCTTTCTTTAAGGGCTAATATTACTTCTTTATGTTTACTATTGGAGTATATGGATTTAATGTCCATAGTTGAGGGATCGATTTAATCCTTATTTTATTAAGGAAATTAGTTGTGTCACATATACAGGATTTAACTTGCTTAGCTAAGGTTGCATACAGTGATTAACTTATTTGGATACTTTGGTAGTATGGTAGTTGATTGAGAAGATTACTAGTCTCCGTGGCTTACTTATCATACGTATTTTGGGTAATAAATAAAATCGGGTATGTTTTTATGTACAAGTGTGAGTGTTTCTAATGTTTTTTTAAATTTTTTATCCATGACATCTTTAAAATGCATTTCCTTAAAGGATTTGATAATTGTATTTATATATTAATGCTTAAGTACTCAATTTTTGCTTGGTCAATATTTACTAATCTTTGTTTAATATGGCACCAGACCGATAGAAGAATAAAAATCTTCAACGAGGATCTGAATACCTAAAATATCAACATTCAAAATACACCAACCTCTAACACCGGAGGGAAATAAGTAACTATTTAATGACTTTGGTGGTGTAATGATCAACGAACTAATTTAGCAGACTAGTACTAATAAGTGCCCTGTAGGACTCTAACAAAACGGCTGGAGAAGAAGCTAGACGGCAATTACACAAGAATGCTGCAAGCAATCTTGAACAAGTCCTGACGGCAACACCCCACAAGACACCAACTGTACGGCCACCAGCCTCCTATCACGAAAACTATTCAAGTTAGACGAACCAGACATGCAGGACACTGCTGGAGAAGCAGGGACGAACTCATAAGTGATGTACTATGATGGACCCCCACACATGGCCGTGCAAAAGCAGGACGACCAGCACGAACATACATTCAGCAACTATGTGAGGATACGGGATGTTGTCCAGAAGACCTGCCTGAGGCAATGTACGATAGGGAAAAGTGGCGAGAGAGGGTCAGGGATATCCGTGCTACCAGCACGACATGATGAAATAGAATTATGGCCATGTGCAACAACTTTTTTTTAGCGAATAATTGATAAGATTAGATTTGTAGGATACAATGTCGCAGTTGTGGGAGAACCTAGTGAGAATCGAATTCAGTATAATAGTAACGATCTACAAGACTAGCTCTCTAACTATTACACCATAGCTGTGCGCTCGAATATTTTTTTAACCAATGGTTGGCTGACGACTACAATTTTGCAACTTTGCAAAATCTGAAATCTTTAAAAAGTAAAAATGTTCTTTATTTTGTTCTCCCTTGTGCGTTATTTTCTCAGATGTGCTTTTATTAATTCGTATGTTTGTCGCATTTTTTGAATATTTAGGAAAATAAATGAATAAATTTTACCATTTTCGAATCTCATTCCAATTTCAGTCGCTTGCACTGCTCGTAAATACTCGACTGTCATTTCAAGAATTTCTGCTTTCTCTAATTTCCCTGTTGACTACAAAAGAAAGAAGAAAAAGTTAATAGCAATATTGATTATTTTTACGAACATCAAATTATTTAGAGAAATCAGAAAAAAAAACTGTTTACAGTCCTTATAATGGCTATGTTTGCCCATTACTATCATTTTTGTTTCTTTACATCTTTAATTGATAATATCTCTACGAATCGATCAGTGAGTTGAAGTTATTAAGTGAAATATTAGCCATTTTGAAAAATTTGAACCGAAAATAATTCTTTCGGTTCACAAGCAAAAAAATAACGATAACATTCAAGTTAATTTTGGATGTTTTCCATAAACTTTTAGATCGTCGGGTACCATGCCTTTTATGACATCTCCCAGAGCAATGAAAATAACTTGATAGTGCTCATCTCCTCTCCAAATAACATGCAACACATTGTACTATGTTGCAACGTATCAGCAGCGGTGAACGATTCCTGATCTAACCAATTATCGAACGCTCAAGATTGATTGCTTTTTTTACAAGGTTGAAAGGCAACAATTGTTCTGCAATTCACTTGCTGTAGTAATGCAGATTTCTGTCTTGATATAACTCGTGTGGGTGCCCCAATGTCAGGAACTCCTCTGATTCAATAGTAACCATCGCACCAATAATCACTGATAAAACTTTTGTTGAGACATTTCATATTCTCTTTATGTCTCTGGTCAAGTGTTGATTTTTAAATATCTTTTTTTTCTTTCATGGTACGTTCCTGTCGGCAGACATGGTAGTATCTATAATTATGATTTCTTTGGGTGATTTATTCAAGATTACAATTTCTGGGTATCTTCCTTGGGTTTCAGGATCAGTTTGTATGGTAAAGTCCCAAAGGATCTTAAAATAATTATTCTATTCAACACTTTCTGTTAGGTATTGATACTACTTACTGTTGTATCCAGCTTTGTCCACTCAGTCATGTCAGCACTTGTATCCTTTCTCTGTAAGCCAACTGCAATCACTGACTCATCTTTTTCGTTACACATTCTACATTTCAGACTTTTTATCAAATCTTGTTTTTATTGTAGATGCCCTTAAAGGTTTGTGATAAAGCAATTGATTAAAGACTCTGATTGATTGCAAGTCTCCTTAGGTCTCTATGACTCTTGTAAGCATTCTAGTTGATTTTAATAGTTTTGTGGTCTGAATGGCCTTAATTCTTCCTTTCATTCCTAGTTTCCCTAGCCTCTTTTCCAAGATCTTGGAAACTGTTCCAAGGGATCCAGTTACGACAAGTATCACAGTCACCTTTATGTCTCCCAACTTCAGTTCTCTGGCAAGGTCCAGATACTTATCGAGTTTTTCGCTTTCCATTATTTTCACTCTGTATTTCGTTGGAACGGTAAAATTCACTATATGATAGAATCTTTCTTCCTTTTGGCAATTAAAACCAAATCTGGCTTTCTGGTCTGGATTGGGTAATCCGTTTGTATCTCAAAGTCCTAGAAAATTTTATGCATTTCTTTTTTTGGGACAGATTCTGGTTTGTACAGATAGAATTTGTCAGTATAGTCAAATTTCGGTTTATCATACATTTTCCAGTTGGTTATCTTCCCCATTCAGTTATACCTGCTCTTGTACTCCTTCTGTGACAACTTACTGCATTCGTTTATTATATGGTTACCTCTTTCATCTCTCTACATAGGTTCCACTTCTTCTTCATCATCTTCTTCTTTGAAGGAATACGAATTTGCTTCAAATGTTTATAATAATTGACTGAATAAGAGAGAGTCTTGTTGTTTACCATGTCTTGAATGTGTTTACTTAGCTCAGTTCAAGCATTCAGTCGGTATTGAACTCCCAACAAAAGTAATGACCTGTGATCAGTATTCTTATTTATCTAGCTTAGCTTAAGAGACCCCAAGTAATGGTCGTCAGAGTAGTTTATTAACCATTGCTCTATGGTGAGATGACATATTTACTGATTTTTTCATTAGATTTATTTTGGCTACAAGTATGGGGTACCCAGTGCAGTAATGATCTTCGATTAACCACAATTCGATCGCAACGCGAACCTCTATGTCTAGGTAAAAGTTTTTATCTGGTATACTCAGGTATTTTAACTTTCATATTTCTTTCTAGTGTTTCAACATCGCAGCTGATTTCTTTATTTTCTATCACTGCCCACTTCAATGTTTTCATATAGGAACGGATTTAAGGAAAGTCTCGTAGATAGAAAAACATTCAACGTATTGATTCTCACCTGTTTCGCAAAAGCGGCTGGTACCGTTTGGCTAAGTTCTGCTAAGCAGTTGTTTATCCGATCCCGACGACGTTTTTCGATCACTTTGTGGGATGTTTGTTCCTGTAAAATATAAAAGAACGAATTCTCATCATAAAATGAATCAACTTATATATAAGATAGAATATATATATTCACCCAACCTCCAAGCCATGGGCAGGATGGGACTCAAACTGGAATAGTGCTGGTTTGAATCCAGAGTTTTCCTTCTCTTAGGCTGGTTGCCTTATCAAGACAAAATAAACCAGTCTACGCGACTATTTACTCATAGGTGGGATAAGATCACGCGGATTCATGTCTTTCTTAAGGACATTCGCTCGAAGTGAAGGCATGAATCCATCTACTCTCCTTCTAACTATGACTTAATGTAAGGACAGATTGTGTTCTTAAAAAGAAAGATAAGAATATAGAATACAATGCAGCTATATATCTATTCGCTTAAAAGAGGCTTCGATGTCGATTTGCATCCTATTTTAAAAACATATCATAATTGCAAATAAATAAGTAAATAAATGAATAAATAAAAAGGACTTTATGACTATCATTTAATAATTATCTCTTTGAGTAAATCATAAAGATCGGGATAAATGATCTCAACACTATTATTATAGTTATCAATGGGAGGAGCTCCTAGCTATCGTCATAAGTGGACCCGACAACCAGAGTTCAAATCCTGAACTGTGAAAGGCATGAAACCAACTGTTTCCCTTTCAGCTATGCGTAAATATCAGAGCAGACTAGGATCTTTAACTTTGGTGTAACAACTGGTCTAGGAAAACGAAAACTTTAAATCCAAACCAAATGTAGACCTGGAGAGGGATGGGCTCCATTAAGCTATTCGTACCTAAGACACGTTACATGAGTAGCGCCCCCACGACCAAAACCAGGTTACAGGGTAAATCATTTTAAAATAGATTTCTGACAAAGATTTCGTTACAGTTTTGCTGTATTACAGTAATATATCTTAATTAATAAACATTATTTAGTAAAATTTATTTAGTTGTGCTCAATATAATCAACAAATTTTCGTGTATATATATATATATATATGTGTGTGTGTGTGTGTGTGTGTAGAAATGGTTGATTTGGTATATCCGACAAGATGAGAAACATAAGAAAAACTCGTGTTTCTGATGAAGTCTTTTTGAAATAAAGACGAAATATCATTTTTTAATCCATTGTCAATGTTTAGGTTTATCCACTTTTCCACTTATTTTTTCTCATATATATGTATATACATATTAGATTTAGTAAATAATGTTTACTTATTGAATCCGTTTTCTGCTGTAGATTTCAGGTTCGATGAAATATCAAGCACTTCAGTTTTGTGTTTATCTCGCTTATTTTAAAATTTACTTATCAATAAAAACTAGAAATATACTTTAAATCTAGCTTGGCACAGGTCATAAGAATTGAGTTCCTCTTACGAGTATCAACCCTTCTACATAACCAACTATTTGCATGATTTGGTTGTTAACCATCACACTAGAGCAGAACTCCTGACCAACAATATAGTCAATAGTGACTTTTCAATCAATATTATATTGGTAGAATGTAATAGAAAATTCATTTTTAATTGGATAACTGCATGATCACTCACTGGTTAAATATGCGTCTCTTTCAGACAGGTTCATCTTTGCACCATTAGCTGTCGAAACTTCTTGAGTTATTGGCCCAGGTATCAACACTCCAGAAATTGATAGAAAGGTTTCTCGCTTAAAGAACGAGCATTCTGGAGTGGAATGGCTGATGCAAACCATCTCACTGACCATTGTTCGTAGTAACTCTCTTGCTATCTCATCCACAGGACAGGTCAAAATTATTATTATTATTGATATTCCTTGCTAGTTTTTCACACCAGAGTTAGCTGATGGTCTTTTACTGAAGATTGAGTGACATCATGTCTCCTCAGATCTTCAGGACTCTTCTCAGTATTCTGACCAATCTTAACAATGTTGTAGTTTGGATTGTCTGGGTGGTTTTTCGACTTTCAACTCTTCCAGCCCACTTACCAAGCCTTTAGGAACCGTTCCAAGTGCACTAATTACAATTGGGATCACTATCACTGAGATTACAGTGAATGACCATCAGCGTTAGCTGGTGTGAAAAACTCGCCAAAAATAGAATGATGAATGATAAAAATAAATTTCTAATTAATCTAATGATAGAAAGAATTGATGAAACTCCCTAACTTAAGACATATGATATAAGAGAATGGTACTGCTCTCTCTCTCGAGATTTTAATTCTGGAATTTTATGGTGGGCTGCTACACTCTGTTATGTAAAGTGTGAACAAAAATTGACTTTTATCTGCCCTGATATAAGCAGCGTTCCGATGTAGTAGTAAACAACAAATATTCTTCCCCAATATTTGAGTTAGTCGTTACAAATTTTGTATTTCTTTTTGTTCTATTTAATTTTGTATTTACTTATTAAAGTTCCTACCTAAATAAAACTTCGTGTGTATTAGTTTTACAAACTATACAAGTCTCATTGTTTTTTGTATAAATTTATATTATAGTTGGTTTTAAAAACGGAGAAAGTTAGATTCAAGTCGCAACAAGTTGCAGATTTTCACACTTCAATTCCAAAGATAAATCAGTGGATGTATTCAAAATATTAGGTCGTCTTATTTAATAATGTACATTTTATAAGCTGAAGTACCCGTTTACTCCGGGTAATAGGTCAAGACTTGGATCGTAGCAGGTTTTGAGTTAATTAAATCATTAGAAAAAGTTTATCATATATATTTCTAATATTATGAACTATTGATTTATGAAAAATTACACGGAATTTTACGGAGAAATATTTTTTTAGATTTAAGTGAGTAACGCTTAAAAGATTCATTGATTTAAATAGTTTGCTTTTGTCTGGATTATTAATCCTAAGTAAACCATAATGCCATGAAATTATTTTATGTATCTAACTTGAACAACCACCTTTAATTTTAAAAGGTAATGATTATTTTAGTGAGGTAATCCGTTAATTTTTTCTTTTGAAGTTTAGAAATTTAAGTTCTGAACGATTAACTATGTTTTGCAGCAGTATAACTTCCCACTGATTATTGTGTACTACGGGAGATTTTTTGCAATGAGAGACTTTTTTTTTCTTTTAAGAAACAACCAAATGCTATGTTAAAACATTTCTTTGGATGGAATAAATGTTCAAGCCAAATTTGGTCACTACATCAAACTGTTTGACTGCCAACATAGGACAGACGAACAAACACTTTTCCCAGTTATTTATGTAGATATCAACATTTATTATTTTTGGCTTCTGTAAAATTATAAGAAAGGTAGCTAGTTTGTATATCCAAAATTTCGTTTTTCAGTACAATTGTTCTATTTTGTTGGTTAGCCTTATATTAATTCCTGACTACTGACAATCCCATTCTTTCTGATTCTGATTTTCAAAGCGCAACATACAGTTTGAGTGTTAACTCTTCCTAAAACAAAATTTAAATCAAAATTACCAAATTCAGTACTCAAGTTTTTCTTGCTGCAAGAAAATTTTAGTTTAGTAATATAGAAAATGACTAACACAAAGTGGTGGAGGGTGAAGTAGAGGTAAAGTTAGTGGCTTGCAATAAGAAACGATGAAATCTTGCTTACACGTATGGGGCTCAAATTCAATCAGTATTAAAATTGTTTTCTTTTCATTTCAAAATTTCCTGTATTACTGTATTTGGAATCATTCGAGTAAAAGAAAGTTTCGCTGTTTTATAAATCCTACGCAAGATATGACAGCCTACATAAACGGTGTGTTCAAAATATTTCATATCCATCGAGGATGATGAAGAATAACAGCCATTTTCCCAACTATAAGAGACGTTTTAGTTTTATTTGTGACTAGCAGGTATATCTCGTGTTTCACGCTAAAAAATGATAATACAGCAAACAGTATTCTGACAAAATACAAAAAAGTGTTTTTTATTTATTAATAATACTTCTGGATAACCTTTCATTTTGAACAGATTCTTTTGTAGATCATACTCACGAACAATTCATTCCGTCGCAGACACATTTCTATTTGGTTAGAAATTGCAGTCTTAACCCTAAATTGACCAGTGGTGACCTATAGGAGCCTTCTATTCTATGCTCATTTTCAATTTGTGACTCTTATAGACGAATTTTCAGGTCCCAAACGTTTGGTTACCCATAAGACGCAAACAATCAGTGTCTTTATTAGAAGAGATGACTGTTGCATATTCAAAAATTAACTGGAATTACATTTATTGATAAAAAGGAGCAAAACATGAATTATTAGTCCGAGACGAAAAAAGGTTATACGATTGATTTCTGGTAAGGAACATTTCCGCTACATATTCATTATAAACAAAAATCTAAAGATTTAGTTTAGTTAACCTGGTGAACACAGAATCCAGTTTAATGTTATACAAGGTCTGGCGGAATGATTTCTAGGGTTTGGAATATTAGAAAAGTAACGTAGATCCAATTCAAAGCTAAATCTTACAATAAGAAAGAACAATATTTACTATTTTGTTTTGTTATTATCATCATTTTGTTTTAAAGTTTACATCATCAAATGCTTGTCCACACCAGCTATACAATCCAAAAATTCTGCGGCGATCACCTAGTCAATGCCTCTAGTGTTGTGATTTCATGACGAATAAAATCTTCTAGGTCGTCAGTTGTCTGAGGTTTGCATTTAAATATTTGTGCCTTCAAGTATCTCCAGAGAACGTAATCACAGTTGAATAGATCTGGTAAGAGAGCCTCCACGGGTTGTTATTTGTATGGAAATATTTTTTGGAAAAATGTTCCGGAAAAATTTATCTCGGAACCTTCATAAATTTCTTAGCAACTGAAATGACAAATTGCTATTCAAAGATATATCTCCCACTCGTTCACTGCTATGAACGCCCGCACAGGAGCAGTTTTAAATCGAGTGAACATTCTATCGGACTCTGTACTTATAGTGTTAATCGAACGACTTGCTAACACCTTTAAATTTTTTGGACTTAACAAAAACTCATATAAATGAAATTATACCCCGGGATTCACTTGGTAACCACGGAAAATTTGGTGGCCATAGTTTTAATCATCCTTGAATCATTTCATGACACTCAGACGGACAAAACAGTCATTTGATGAACTATTATAATATGATTGGATAGGGATTTCATTAGCTTATGTTGGAGGTAAGGTACGATGGTTTCTTTTTCAAATCTACAAATTTCCATGTATGTTTATGATTTTTCGAAGAGAACTAATATATAATATCTAACACTAAAATAAGCCCTTAACTCATCTTTTCAAATGTAAATGCGGCGCAGAAATTTCTGGTATTTGAATTTGTTAATATTTTCCGTTTTCATGAATAGAGGAGTTTGTATGAATTGTTGAGTTCTTGATGTTATGGTGTTGAATCTGTTATCGAGTCGAATTAATGATTTGTCGGATGTTTAGGCGTACTACAAAGTCTCTAGTTGACGGGATATGGCTTCTTCGACAGATGTGTCATGTTCGAAGACTTTTAGAGATTAATTTCTGGAGGTAGAGATACGACTAAAAAAGAACTCTTGATGAAAATATTATTCATAATACTAACTTTATCCTTGCTGGATTAAAACTATTCTCTGTGGTTGTTACATATTTTAAAACTTGAATAAATGCTAGAGCGCAAAAGTTATTGTCAGAAGAGAAATGTTGGTCAGTCTATTTGCTTATGAATTTGTGTGCAAATGTGTGTGCATATCTGTGTGTGTGTGTGTGTGTGTGTGTGTGAGCAAGTGCGTGCATGACAACTACAACATTACTTAACATGGAAGCGCGTTTAATCATAAGAAATGGAATCATCAACCTGAGTTCAAATCCTAGACGAGGAAGGCACGAATCCATCTATTCTTCTCACGGCTATGGGTAAAATAGTTGGGTAGTGTTGGTTAGTCTTCGTTAGACAACCAGTCTAGAAGAAGGTAAACACTGAAAACACCAGCTGCATTCCGCTTAAAAATTGACTTTGTGCCACATCCTACCTGTGATGGAAGGGTTGAGTAAATATGTACGATCAGAAAGAATTGGTTTTCCGCCATGTTACCAAAGTTAAGTCTGCTTAGTAATTAAAAGGGTGGCCTGCCATGAACAGTCGATACAGTTAGATTATTTAAGGCATTACCTTGTAACATAAACACAAAAATCCTGAAAATGTTGAAATTTGTTTATTTTCATGTTTTTCAGTTCCAAGCATTTTGGGGTGAGTTACAACTTATATTCATATAAATTGCATTGAAGACGGTCTTTGTTACGATTTGAAGTAAGTTTCACTTTTTCTGAGATAAGGGTTGTATAATAGACTACCTCCAAAAGGTTAGAAATCCCTTGATAACCCAATGTTATTTTTTCTCTCGTTGTGTTTTATTTTTCTGTCTCAACAAACAAATGTCCTTGTAAGAAACAGATGGGCAAAATACAACTACGAATGTATATTAGGTATTTTAAAAACCCTGACCAATATATGTGTAAGTTTCAAGTTACATGGACGAGTGTTTCTTATGTGTAAGAACCTAAGTTTGGGGATCGTGTATCGACTCTGCTCAGCCACGTGGGCAGTGGCGGAGGCGGCAGCGGTCGCATTCGCACGTGTGTGTGTTGATTTGTTCAGTTAATTTCAAGCCAAATTCAAACCGGTCGCTTCGCCTAATTATTGTTCACTATTTTTGTTCACGGACGGCTGTCAACTAAACGACCCTTCTTAATCGAGCTATGGCCGAATCCGAAACCTGGGGGTTGGGCGACGTCACTCGACACTAACAACGTCACTTGTTAAGAACAGCCATACACCCTAATGCTGACCTCTCTACACGGTATCGCAACGACGAAAACGAACGCTGCTGTTATTGTTGTTGTTGTTGTTGTTGATAATGATGATGGCTAATCTCCACTATAACTACTGCAACTACTATTTCCACACACCGGCGGAGTCGCCCGACTCTTGTAACTCGCAACGGGCGGCTGCGCCCTGGCACGTGCCCAACTAAATAACGCTAGTAAGGAGGAACACTTAGTTTCTATGACACACAAATTATCATTTCGGAAGATAATTATTTTCTTAGCGTCGGGAAGAGCGAAACGCTCTTTCCTCGCCTAAAAATAGAAAAAATAAAATAAAATAAAAGAAGAGAATAAAAAAAGTTAGAAAGAACTGCGGGTTTAAAATACAGAAGATACGGGTAACAAAACTGGTACAAGAAACGCATTCATCAGGAAGTGCCTCGTGGCTGAAAGAAGGCCCCCCCCACTGGTCGGTGAAACAAAAATAAATAAATAAATAAATAAATAAAAGAATTTAAATGCTGATTTTCAAGCCAGTTAGTCCGTTCTTACTTTGCAAATTTACCAAACACGAAAATCCAAGCCCATATTTCTCTGTAGTTGGCATAAATTAATCCTAGAAAATATCAGTTGGGTTTATTTGGTGTCCAAGCTAGTTGAGTATATCGTGTTTTTTGTTAGACTCACAATAATCTTGGATTTCGAATGCTATTAAAGGTTAAGCTTAGTAAACCTATAATTCAATGATTGATGGATTGATTGATTTTAATGGCTTGTTAACCCGTCTAAGGTTATCTTATACTGAGAGGTTATGGAATTGCATTCATTGTATGTTCATATTTACATTTTTTGTGTATTTTTTTGGCAAACGGTCCAATCAAATACGATTAATTTTTTAACAGATCTATTTGACTCATAGATGGAACCCTTCTGGACAGAATGAACCTGGGAGTAGTGGCAATAAAGGAGTACTCCTCACTCCTCCAGAGCTCCAGAACTGGAGCCTTACCAGCGGATGCAATCTCGTGTCATACTCGGAACACCCTTTTGTGGGAGGGGTTTTTACCCATTTGTAGAGGATAAAGCCTCGCCCCAAGTAGTTAAAATAGAGATCTGAAAAATACAATATTTCAAACTCTCATTTTTTTGGTTGGTGATATTAAAAAATAAATTTAAAAAATACTGACTGTCTAATCCTTTCGAATCAACTTTTACACAAAAATGGCTCTTTAGAACCAATATTTTTTCTAAATACAAAGTGAGATCTTTATCGGTGGGACAAAAATGCCCAAACAATATCATAAACAACAACTAATAATTGGTAATATTAGCTGGCATTTGCATATATATATGATTCGGCTCAAACTTAGACTCCTCACTTCCGACTGTAAAAAATAATTTTTCATTGTATTTGTTGACCAATCTTTTCCTAATTCAGTCGAGTAAAACTAATTTTGATTGAAATACGTTCCTCTGTTAGATATTTTATTTTCGGAGAATTTTTGATTAATTTTCAATATTTTATTTCGTTATTTTTTGAATTGCTATTAAAAAAAATCACTTACAAGAAATATGGTGAAATGAATGTAATTCTTTAATAAAAGAAATTATTAAGTGTGGATCTATTTATGGGTATATATATTTATGAACTTACAAGGGAATTCTTATCAACTTAATCTAATCAAATAATTACATATATAGTACTAAACATTCACAATGCTGATTGAATTCATTGATCCAACCAAGAACTAATTCTAATCATGTCAAAGAACTACAAAAGGGTTAATTTAAAAAAAAAATGTTTATGATCTCTAACTGATTCCAGGACTGGGGAAGATTTTGTCGGCATAATTACTCTTTCTTGTCTCGTATGTTTTGTGTGCTGCACTTTCCATTCGTGGAAGGGGGTTTCAGTAACGAGATACAGGTAGCGGCATTCAACCCTGTCTAACAGGTCCCCTGTTGTGGGCAGCGGATGCATGCAAAACTTTAACGACAGGCAAACCATACGCGTAGCCGAATCCAACTGAACGGCGAAAACAATGGAAACAACTTTCTACCCCATTGTTACACCCTTTCTTCTGTCCTTAGTAAACTTGTTTCTTATCAGTAGAGACAATCACACACACACACACACACACACACACACACACACACACACACACACACACACACACACACACACACACACACACACACACACACTGACCCATAAAAACATTCTCTTGAAACAAAGAACACACACATCTTAAAAAACCTAAATTTTCTGGGAAAATAACCACTGATATGGATTATATAATTGATACGTGATGCTTTCAATAAGTTTCCAGACTTTTTTTGTACAGAGATTTAAAATTGTCGTAGACTCTTGAAAATTCAATATGTTATTGCTATACATCTTATATGACCAATTTTTATGATTTCAGGTTCAAATGAACAGCTACAGCAGCAATTGCAATACACCCAACTAAAACCTGATTGTCACAGCTGGTGAATTTCAAAAATGCAATCTGGATGTGAGGACACTTTAGAAGAACGATATGCAATAAAATTCTGTTTTAAACTTGGAAAACATGCCACAGAAACGTATGGAATGCTTCAGACTGCTTTTGGAGCATCTTGCATGACTCGAGCATCAGTTTTTGAGTGGCATAAGAGATTCAAGGAAGGTAGGGAGTCTGTGAGGGATAATGAGAGATGTGGGAGGGGTAAGGAAGTCAATACACCAGAGTTAATTGGCCAAAGGGTTAGGGTTAGGGTTACTATGTTGAGGTTTTAAGGGAGTTCAAGAAGAGATTCCGTCGGAAGAGGCCAGCACTCTTCAAATCGGGTCAGTGGCATTTCCACAACTCCATCCTTGTCACAGACTATTCGACCAAGATGGGCATCAAGACAGTTCCTCAGCCTCCCTATAGTCCAGACGTTGGTCCCTGTGACTTTTAGTTATTCCTTAAGCTCAGAGGCTGTCGTTATAAGACGTTATAAGGAGATGAAGGAGGCTGTGACGAAGGTCATTGATACGCTCACACAAGGGGAATTCCATGGGTCCTTGCAGAAGTTGTTGGAACGGTACGACAAGTGCATTGCAGTCGGAGGAGATTACTTCGAAGGGGACTAGAGTTTCATCCGTGTACTCTCAATAAAAGTGCTTATACGAAAAAAGTCTGGAAACTTATTTACTCATATATATCAAATTTGGCTTAAAAATGTACAGGTAAAAATCTACACTTCTCATATCTTCTCATTGGGCAGGACCTGCCCACCTTTCAAATTAGCATTCGAAATCCTGTTTTATTTTTTTCACCTAGGCTTGAAGAATATTGGAAATGTCCACATTTATTCATGAAAGGTCAAAATCTACGAGGATCATTAAATAAGTTTCCAGACCAGGGTGTATTTCAATTCCTGCTGTAGCTGTTCATTTGAACCTGAAATCATAAAAATTGGTCAGTCATCTCATAAGATGTATCGCAATAACATACTGAATTTTCAAGAGTCTACAACAATTCTAAATCCCTGTACAAAAAAGTCTGGAAACTAATTGAAAGCACCACGTATCTATCTATCTATCTATCTATCTATCTATCTATCTATTATCATTATTATTATTATTATTAATGAATTTTGACGTCATGTCAACCCGTGTAGAGATTAGGGAATCACGTTCATTGTATGTTTATATTAATATTTTTTGTGTCGAGTTTTTGCACGCGGTTGTATGATATCTTGTGTTCCTACCAAATAAAAATAATTTGTACACAGTTGTATGGTTTTAAGTATTTCTATCTCATACTAGTAATTATATGGTTTCAATATATATTTGATAATGATCATTTGTTTGCGTACAGTTTTATGGTTTCAAGTCACTAATAATGTGTGAAAAACTCTCAAATGAGTAAAATAATAATAATAATAATCCTTAGTAATAATCACTAATAATAAACACTTGTTGCCTCAAGTAACTATAGTTGATACAAATATCTTTACTTGTATAATTTCAAGTATTCTTATCTGATAATAATGATTTTCGAACAGATCTAGTTGACCTATAGATGGGACCCTAACAGCCATATCCCGTTCCAGAGAGTAATAGCAATGAAAGGGTACTGTGCACTCCTCAGATCTAGTGTCTCACCATCAGATGTAGTTTTGTGTAATACCAAAAGCATTACTGTTTAGTACCAGTAACATATTTATCCATAAAGATGATCATCATTGCAATGAGTACAGCATAAGCTCGCAAATGCGAGGAACCTAGTGAGGTTTGCACTACCTACATTAGCAATGATCAATCTATGAGATCAACTCGCTAAAATTTGCACTACAGCACTGTGTCTAACATGGAATTTGTTAAATTTAGCTTAATCTTGTACAAGGCAACAAGTGTGAATCAAACTTACAATAGACAAGGAGAAGAGCTTGATAATCATTGCCACATGGTGAGACTACTGATCATATTCTCTGAGTTTACTAATACTAATTACTCTTGAAGTAAAATATCATTGGCAATGGTAACACATTGTTGGTCAATATGCTTAATATTTCATTTAAATATGTATTTATTCAATTATTATTGTTTGTACAAGTCGGTTTTTGCTTTCAGTTTTTTTAAATAAGTAGATGAAAATAACAAATATAATTCTATATTAAAAATAATTTTTGACTAATAATCTCCTAGTACATTATATAATATGCAATCTTTATATGCTCCAAGCGTAAATAACAATATACATTTCGTTGAGATCTGTGGTTCCCAAACTTTTAGGTGGGATTACCATTTTTCAAAACTGCTGTCACGCGTATTACCAGCAAAGAAAATTGGTGTTTTGGGTATGAGATTAAGCTGTATCTGATGGTTGAGCCCCAGTTCTGAAACTTTGGGTAGTGTGGAGTTCCCTTCCATAGCTATTGCACCCAGATCCAATCTGACCTGTTAGGGCCCTGTCCATGGGTCAAATAGATTTGTTTTTAAATTATTTGTATTTAGAAAAGTTACTTTAAACTATAATTGTTTACTAAAGATAATTATTATTAGTGACTCGAAATTGTAAATAAATGATAATTATTAAAAAGAAACAGTTAGTTGAAACCATATAATTATGTATGAATTGTTTATATTAGATTAGGATACTTGAAACCATACGACTGTGTACAAATAACTTCTATTAGGAATACTTGATTTCATAACTTTGTGCAAAAAACTCTTAAGAAATAACTTTACAAAAACGTATATATGAATGTAGAATTCCCTAACCTCAAGACATAATTTAACCCCATAAGAGTTGATATGCTATTAAGATCAATCAAAATCAAGAACAGCAAAGAAAATTGTCTGAGCGAAAAAGGCTGTTTTTGCAAAGTTACTATTACCACCTGGAAAACCTAAAATTACCTCTTTGCGTTCCAGGAAATCATAATAAAGAACGTTATCAAATTTAAAGAACTCCCGAACATCAGTAGTTATGTTTAGATTGGGAGGTTGTTTTTGGATCAAGCCATGCTTTTCTTCATTATGGATAATAAGTCCATTAAAAAATCTACAGCTATCAAGTTAAAAAAAAAGGTTTTATTGTGCCGAGCATGAAGAAAAAGACAAATGTTCAAGTATAGGTTTATGATGTTCCTTTCAAGATTAACTTTAGGAATGGTCAGTATTGCAATAAGAATGAATTAATATAACTTACGGTCAAGTCATGTTTTAAGTATCGGTTCCCGCAAGATCAAAGAAGCCAAGCAGCGATGAGCCTATCCAGTACTTTAATGGGTAACCCCTTAGAAACAGCCTGAGACTAAGCTAAACTTTAGTAAATAACAAGAATGAATTGGTACCGCAAATGGCTACTTGACTAAGGTCACTTAAAGTTCTCTCCGTATTTATAAATCAATTTTAAATCAGAAAACAATAACGGTAGTAAAAGTTGTGTAACGAGATTAAACTTTCGGTGATGATAAATCAAAGCACTTTTATTGTTGGTTGATAATAACGAATCAATAGTTTCGTGAAAAAGAAATCTAGGGCATTGAGGATTAAACTTAATTAATGTTTATTAAAAATATTGAAAAGTGAGTTTGAGTTCAAATAAAGGTGACTGATTTTTGTTTATTTTATTTTGAGGATACACATCTCATTCATTTTTCTTTATTTGCTTCTCTTCGACAATATTGGAATGCTGTTTTGACAACTTTATTATCACTTTTATTATTTGGATATTTACTATGCTTAGCTGAGTACAGAAGAACAACATAGGAGATGAATGCGAATTGGAAGAATTTGTTGCACGAATATCACACAGAAAATGAGTCGACCTGCTTGGAATATTTACATTCAAATTCTTGAATTTTTTTTGGGTCCGAACGCAGACCACCAAACAAGAAATAGCTGCCTGTCTGTCTGTCTATTTATATATATTTTTCTATATTCATGAATATAGAGCGCTCAATATCAGTGATAGAGCATATATATAAATTAGGATAGCTTGGACACAGAACCAACGTTGCTTGGAAAAGGTTAATTTCTCGCCTATGCGATCATTAGATTGATCTGAAAGCACTGTCGACTCCTCTGTGTCAACGCTATCCTAACTCAGATGTTCTATCCCCGATATTGATAACTTATTCATGACTTATAGTAAAGTACATTATATATATATATATATACACGTTGGTACATGAATAATTCCGTAGACGACAGATAAAATGTTGTTTTTTTTTCAAAATGATCTTACTTTTCTGTCTACTTTAGTGGATAATATTCATCACATTGACAAAACATTATACAATGTCATGTTACAGAGTTATTGATCCATGTATTCGTACTATCGTAAGCTAAGCTAAATAAATATTGATTGGGTTGTGAAGTAGTCGTTTCTTTTAAATCTTAATTTATGCATTGTGATGGTTACATGCGGTCGAGAAGTTGGGTACCGAACACGTATGATATGTTTAAAAACGAGAACCTGATAAACAGCCACCAACCAATCAAGATTCACCTTTAATTGAAGATCAAACACGTTGTAGTCGAGATGGTAAACGGCGAGTGACAATGACTAAATCACGAATTCCTCGGTTTCTAAATGGAACCAGGTTTGATAGAAAGTCAGCTGTTGCATCAATGTCAATTTTGGACGCAACGATAACGCTATGAGCCTACCTAACACTGATCCACAGATAAATATTGCCATAGATAAAAACACCGAACACGATTTACGCCTCCAACAATTTATTTCATTGTCATAACCATAAGAGAGAACATGGGTCAGTGTGGAGCACAGGATAAGTAATAGAGGCGTCTCCTAAGTATTTTGTATAAGAAAAGAAAAAAAGCAAGTCAAGATGAAAATTACACTTAATAAACCCTAAAATTTCAAATACTCTTATAGCATAAATGGCGATATACAAATTCTCTCTCTCTCTCTCTCTCTCTCTCTCTCTATATATATATATATATATATAGTGTATAGATATACACTATATATATAGGTCGCAATCCAGCTCTTTAGCATCATTAGACCACGAGGATTCCCCTGTATATTTAGGCAGCAAATTATTTAGACACATTTGATTAAAGCATAAAGAACTTTACCTTTTTATAATCTTATTTTTTTTTCCAAATTTTCTAACTAGTTTCTTTGCATCAAGGGCCATTAATTGAGGAGATGCACTCCCAAGCGCTTTCGATCATATCCATTGATCGACTTCAAAGGGATTATTTTTTCGTCGGTATTGTTTTTCATTTGGTTATGAAAGTTATTCTGTTATATATATATATATATATATATATAGTACTCATTGAGGTCTCATCTATGGGTCAAATAGGTCTGTTTAAGGTAATGTTTCAGATGACTATGCGCTACATTAATGTATTCACTAAAAAAAAATTATATTGCGAGTAAGTATAAAGTGTAGACCAGGTACATCTTTGTACCTAGATAATTAAACAAACTTCGGCATAAAATGAGTGAAATGTTGACATACACAAATACCAACCTGAATATATATAAATGTATATATATCTTTTAGTATATATGTGTGTATTCATGTGTCACACACACACACACACACACACACACACACACACACACACACACACACACACACACACACGCGCACACACACACACACACACACACACACACACACATATATATATATATATATATTTGGATTAAGTGCATTGAATAGTAAGTAGATTATATTGAAAAATAGATATATTTCATAAATTAACAGTTTTTACACCATTAGGCAACATAATAATTGACTTCCAAACTTTCACACGGACCTACTATGTATGTGTGTATCGATGGATGGATGACAATTTATTGATCCATAATTTGTTGAAAAATATAGAAACAGAGACTTGCCAACATTTCAGTTTGTCTGTCTGTGCATGCATACACCTACCCACATGCATCCTACTATAATTCCTCAAATGTTTTTCTGTCTGTCCGTCGGGGCGAAGGAAGGGAACCAAAATACCAAAATGTCTAATATAGTTACGGCCATTTGCACTATTGTTGGCGGCGCAACTGAATGCTACGTGAGTCTGTGAAAGGCAAAACATAAAATTCGGGTTATCGTCTGGTGTCTGAGAGAAGAAACAAATCAACAACATAACAACTTTTTTAAAACAAAGAATCTTTCATAGCTTATCCTGTTGACATTCATTTGTTTAGAGATCGTGGAAAATGGAAGTTTGGAATTCTCGGCTATTTGTTACTCTGGTGAAGAATCGTCAGTCCTTTTCGTTCAAGTAGATTTTGCTGAAACCAAATCGTTTCTTTCCGTATCTTAGATGCTTTTTTGAACGTTGCAGGTCTTAAAAAACTGGTCCCCTGTCGGTCTTATAGACTGCCTTTGGACTGGTATCTCATTCGTCTTTTTTCGAGATTGTGCCTCTTAACTGACAATATGGCCAGATTTTGGACAACATATATACATTTCGTTAGCTCGAACAGATACGCCGGTGTTTATGTTATATCAGAGCATGGCTTTGAAATGGCACTGAACATTAACACACTCTAATTGCCAATCAGCTAGTCTGACACATCAAATAAACAGAATTAACCGATCCTAACATTAACAACACACATTAATCACAAAACTATCGGTAGAAAACAAGCAGGTTTAAAAATATCCATATCAAAATTGGTCAATCCTGACATCATCAAAGCTTCATCACCTGTGAATAACAGACTTGGCTATACATAAAGAACCCCGGCTAAAATGTCATCTGCACATTGGATGATCCTGGTATCGCTTCCGCAATACTGCACATCTATTATTGCAGTGTTTGCTAATGGGACGCCATAGTCAGTCTTTAGTATACTACTTTTTTGAAATTTCAAAATTTCAAAAGTTTTTAGCGTAGGGTTTAACTTAAATTGTAAATATCATGCTAAATTAGATCATTTCTGGTGTCGATTAACTTAGGTAAACTGAATCTTTATATTTTTGTTTAACTGTAAAAAGTAGATATCTTGCTAAAAATTTCCTCTCCAAAAACCAAAGTTATGATTTTTCTATCATTTTTTTTCTGGTCATCATAAAATCAAGACTAAAAAGTCATATTATTGTGTTTACATTTGTAATATAAGCAATGATCACTAATGTAGCGGTGTGAGTATAAATGTTAACCACATGAATAACTTACAAATTATCTCTAAAACATAGTCTAATGTTATTTGCAGAAATATTACACCCATAGGGCCAGTTGATAGTTAAATATTAATTCATAATTCAAGCAAAGTAGACTGATATAAACTGATTTTTTTTTAGTAAAATTCGAGTTTACGCACATTGCAGAATAGTAAAAACAACCCACTTTAAATTATTAATTCTAATTTTCGCACAACTTACAGCATTCTCTATTTCATTAAACACCTAGTGCAAAATATTATTTTATCTTAAACATTTATTCATCAATTCATCTTAAAACTACATTCTAATCCTAATTCACAACAGATGCCTTGTGCAAAAATAAATAAAGAAAAGAAAAGAAAATAAGAAAAGAAAAGAAAAGAAAGAAAGAAAGAAAGAAAGAAAGCAAGGCATTTATGTGTAGTGATGTATAAAAATTGCGATCACGTAGATAACAGATACCTTTTTTAATAATTTCTTTGTAGCATTAAAATATTGTATATTCATTTAAATCATACCATGCACCAGATGTGTAAGGGTTATGAAACCCTCCGTGCTTACTAAAATTCAATAATATTAATTTACTGTAACTTATATTTGTTGCGTGAGCAAACCAAGGCCCTCCCTCGATTATTGTTTCGACCGAAAAAATTATAACCATTGAAGCAGATCGACGTCTTGCTGAAAGAAAACACAGGCACAGTTATGCGGCGTTGATGTTAAGAACATTAAGATTCAAAGCAGAAACTATCAACCGGGATACGAGGCGTGTGCAGCCGAACAAAGTCAGCCATTCCCAGTTGCAGAATACACAGGCACTCAGGGTCTGTACCATCAGTGTTAGCCCATTCTATTCTGTTCCCAACGTTTGTTGTTATTCTTTGGGACACAGTGGGAAACATTGGCCTAAAAAAGCTGCAGGGTTTCTTTAGTGCGAACCACCGTCACTTTTAAATCTTTCTTCATCCCTTTTCAGGCGTCTCCGATGAGTTTTCATTCGCATCGCCAAATAGATGCAGGTACTTCGCTCATGGCTAACCTGTAAAGTGATGGATACATGAGTTACCCCGCATCGATAGCCTCCACTAATTTTGGTTCTGGCTAACACACTTTTGCTCTTGACGAACACGGACACTGAGTACGCATTTGTCGTCACGTTCAGAGGTTCCTTCTCGGAGAAAACCTCGGAGAAATGATAATGATAATGATAATAAGAGAACCGGCCAAACAGTGAACTTTGACGTCCCAGCTGACTACAGAGTGAAGTTAAAAAAAGCGAAAAGAGAGATAAATAACTGGACCTTGCTAGAGAGCTGAAAAAGCTATGAAATATGATGGAGACCGTGATACCAATAGAACTTCTCAACGACAAGAGAGAAAATGGTGGAAGAGGATTAATCCGACCAAACAACCTCTAGAGGATTAAAGAAATACTAAGACACTAAAACAGATTAGATGTTACAGTTAGTAAGCACACACGAGAAGCAAAAGAAAAAAAATCAATTAGTAAAGAAAATAATAAATTTGCTTATCAACTTGACCCCACACCAAAGAAACAAACATAAAAGATAAAGCAATAGTGGTAGCAAAAAGAAAGAAAAAAAAGATAAGGACTAAATCAATTAAAAAATGCCTGGGAACAAAAACCCTGCCATGGATTATATGCAAAAACTAAAAAATATTGATATAGGTATAGTAAAAAATAATCGATGGCTGAAAAGTGCGGTGACAAAGGGTTTAATGATAGCTGCACAAGACCAGAGCCTACCAACTAGAAACTATTTGACAAACATTATAAAAAACGGATTAATCCCAATATGTAGATCGTGTGAACAAAAAACTGAATCAATTGACCACTTAATATCCAGTCGCCCAATCTTAACACCAATAGAATATAAAGAAAGACATGATAAAATAACACATTGCATTCATTTGAAAGTATGTAAATAGTATGGAATAATGGATTGGGAAAAATGCTATAAACATCAACCAATAACAGAAGAAAGAGGAGCTACTATTCTCTGGGACTTTGCTATCCAAACTTAAAGAAAAATAAAGAGCAATAGACAAGATATAGTGGTTAAGGGCGATAACAGAAAAACAAGCCTTCTAATTGATAAGTCAGTGCCAATATATTATAACATATAAGTCAAAGAATATAATAAAATACGTAAATATAAAGACCTAGGAATAGAAATTGAAAAAATGAGACACCTTAAAACTACTACCATAGTACTAATAGTGGGAGTCCAGGGTATGATTAAGAAAGCGATAAATAATCACATTAACAAGATACCTTGCAGTTCTAGCCTATATGAAATACAATAAATTCACTTTGCAGAACTTTTGATCTCCTTAGGAGTCAAATGACTACAAAATATCACCCCACAAAAGGTAGCAAAAAACTTAAATACATAGAATGCATATAATCACTACCTTCCCTCACCTTAGGTCTTGGGTCAACCTCTAGTGAAGGATTGTACGAAACCGAAAATAAAACTGAAAATTCAATAACAATTATAATAATGTATGTTATCGTTACTCAGTAAAAAGTACACATCATTGCGAAATTGTTGTTAGCGTAAAAAAGCCCAAATACTCTGAGTTCAAGAATAAAGCAATCCTATTCCTATTGCTATTCCAATTTTCAAATTAATAACAGCATCGACATCTGTATTTGCGCTCTACCCGATCATTATAATTTCTCAAAGGCAACAACTAGTAGATACTGATTATAGACAAATTCTCTCGTTAATTCATTTATTTGTAATTAATTATAACTTCTCTAAAGATGATATGACCCAATATAGAAGGCAGCCTTTAAATAATAATAATAATAGTAATTGTAAAGAAAGCAAAAATTAAGAAAATTCTCGGACCAGGAAGTGAAAATGATGTGGAAGATGGACATTATGTTGGTGTACTTGGAACCGTGCCAAAATACTTGATCTGAGTTGAAATAAACTTTGAGTAAAAGCGAAGACTTACCATGATTTGGCAGTGGTAGGAAATAAAAGAAAACGAAAAACTAGATAAATACTCGAACTTTCCTAAAGAACTAAAAATGTCGTTGAACATAAAAAGGACAGGGATACTAATCATAGTTGAAGCTCTTGGAGCAATCCTCAAAAAACCTGGAAGAGAAACTGGAGGAACTAGAAGTCCGAGAAAGAATTGAGACTGTCTAGACCACAGCACTGCTGAGATAGACTCGAATACGAAGAGTCTTGGACGGCTGAGAAAACTTGCTGTCACTTAGACTCCTGTGAAAACAACCAGTTAATACGTGTGTGAAAGACTCGCAAGAATAATGATAATACGGTCTTACATCTGAGATTGGGCATAGACTCTCGCCAACATTGATGATGGTGTGGATGCAACAATTCCAAGACTCGAAGTATACACAAAAAAGTGCAAAGAAAGACTGATTACAGCATCCAGCAACAACAATATTAACTTAAGAAGAAGCATGATAACAACAAACGATAAATCTAAAAAACAAAAATTGGAAGAAAAAACTGTAAGGATACTTCAAGCGACAAACTAAGAAATTGCACATGAGATGACCTGGACATAGCGAAGAAAGAGAGAAAACAAGAAAGAAAAGCTGAATCTCTTTTAACTGCAGTGCAAAACAATGCCTTAAAAACTAATTATATCATAGAAAAATTCATAATATGTCACAGATTAGCAAGTGTAGGTTATATAGCGACAGAGATGAAACAGGTAATCACATAATAATCAAATGCAGAAAACTGGAACAAAAGGAATGAAAGAATAGACATAATTGGGTAGGAAATCAGATCCACTGTGAATTGTGCAAGTAAATAAAATATGGCCACGTTGACAAATGGTATATACTCAAACCAGAATCCGCCCTAGAAAATGAGACGCATAAGATTCTCTGAGACTTTGAGATACAAATAGAATAGCAAATTCCAACCAAAAGACCAAACTTATTGATTTACAAGAAGAAAAGAAATGATAATCTAGTGGATATTGCCGTTTCAGTTGACCATAAAATGAAATTGAAAGAAAGGGAAAAGATAAACAAATACCTGGATCTTGCCTGAGAGCTGAAAAAGTTGTCGAACATGAAAGTGACAGTGATAACAGTTGTAGTTAGAACCCTTGGAACGGCCGCCAAAGGCCTGAAAAGAGGGACTGAAGAAACTTAGGACCAGAGAGAGAGAGAGAGAGAGAGAGAGAGAGAGAGAGAGAGAGAGAGAGAGAGAGAGAGAGAGAGAGAATCGAGACCATCCAGAACTCAGCACTGTAAAAAACACCAGTTAAAACTGGTGTGAAATTGATTGTTTAATTATCAAATCAAAATGTGACAAATGTCAATAAAATAGCAGATCTCTTCTGTTTAAAAGCACAAATCTGTAATTTATATAGTAAGTGAATATAACAAATTATCACTGGAATAGTACATAACTAGACATGAATGAGTAAGAAAAGTAAACTGCACCCAAAACTGAGTTTTGACAATGCAGACCATTTGGATAAGCACAATGTAGAAGATTACTTTAGAAAATAGAATAGAATATGTAGAATTAAGATAGACTTTGAAACTCGAAGAGTATTCACAATCCATGCCAGAAGACTCTTTTACCTATGTAAGCAAAGAACAGAGCTGTCTGATTGTAAACATCGTCGTTCCATTAGATCACAATGACAAACAGAAACAATGAAAAGTTGAAAGAAAACTCAAATAAAAATTATCAGGTTAGGTCGGGTTCGTACAAACCTAATAACGAATGTCATCGAATCTTTTTTTAAATTTAAAGACTTCAAGATACACCATCTGATGTCCTTGTAAAGAAGTGTCATTTATTACATTTTTATCAACAATTACTATCTTTTTTACAATCTGTCTATTAAACATTCACATCGGACGGCTACAAAGGCAATTCCACACAACAGAAAAAGAGATTTACTCATTATATTTTTATATTTCATTAAGTTAATATTGTTCTGAAAAAAAAATCAGTCCCGCTGAGAAATGTTTTGAAAATTTAATCTTTCATTTGAATGATGGATAAGAGATTTATCGATTTAAACATTATTGTCTTTTTCCGAATTGTTTATCCTGAATATGTAGTAATTCAATGTAATTTTTTTCCATTGTTAGCTAGAATAACTGCGGTCAAATCTAAATAGTAATGTTTCATTAAATGTGAAATCGTTATCTTTTTTAAGTTTAGAATTTGAATTTCTGTAAAATTAATTACGTATTGTAGCAAAATGGCTTTCAACACACCATTATTTATCATTAAAAGCTCCTTCTAAACAAGAACGTCTTTCCTCATGAGAAAAATAGCTTAAAAGCTTCTGAGTCAAATAAATATACGTACCAAATTTGGTCGCTCTATATCAAACCGTTTGGTCACCTAAATAGGACAAACGAACTCCTAACGATTAACATTGGTCGTGGTCCAAAGCAATTGATTCTTCACCAGTAAAATATATTTTGCACGCGCAACTATTTTCTTATTGTAATGGCGTCATGATAAATTTGATAGGTCCAATAAAAATTTCTAAGTGTGATAGTATAATTTCGCTGTGAAACAATAGTTAGCAAGCTATTCTCGCAAACTAAAGAACATTCGAACCTCCTTAGGTACCCAATACTTGCAATCTTGTGCCATTTTAGTGACAAGATATATTGAGTTGAATGTAGGGTGTTATGGATTATACACGTCTATAAAGTGTAACAATTCACGATACAAATGCATACAGTTTTATACTAGAACACAATCACATGATATGGCTTAAGTAATCTTCTATGATTAAAAAATTGTAAGCAATAAAATGTGATTTACAAACGTTTCAAACAGGAAAATATTTCATATTTAGTTGCTGCATTTATAGCCAACGTATTGATGTAATATCATTCTGAATATCATTTCAAATGGATCTATTCAATCGATAGATTGAATCCTAACAGGTACTAACATTTAAGGTCAGAGTGGACTTGCAAATGAAATACTTGGTGAATGTCTCAAAAACCACTTTCATTCATGGACAAAACTCGATGAGATTTTGTTTCAGCAAACCACTAATTAAAAGTAAAGGAAAATGAAAAACTAAACAAATACGTTGACCTCACTAAAGAGCTCGGAAAGCTATGGAATATGAAGGTGCAAGTGTGACCAATCATAGTCGGAATCCTTGGAACATTCCGAAAGATCCTGGAAAAGAGACTGGGAGAAGTGGAGATCCAAGGAAAAAAATTGAAATTGTTTAAACCATAGCAGATCTGAGGAAACTTACAATAACTTGACCTATTCTTTTTTTAAGTGTCGAAAACAAATTGTGGATGGTAGATTTGAGTGTACCTACTCACATAAAGCTTGTCAGAATGCCAAAATCAAATTGCAGTCAGATGTGTCGTTCCTCTAAGATTTTTTAACTTTGTACTTGACTATCGATATTAATAGGTACAAAATAATTATTTTGTTAAATTTTTTATTATTGTTTTAATATTATGACAAAAGTGTATATAATTATTGACTGACCTCTCGTATAATAAAAATAAACTTTTTTGGTACCAGCATGTCAACTAAATAACAGAAAATACGAGAGGTAGTCAATAATTGTAGCACTTTAAATTCTTTTTTTAGTATACTGTACATTTGTAATCTTATAGCAAAAGTACGGATGACTATTCATGCCCCACCTTCGTATTCAGGTAAAGAATTCTGAAACATTATCGGAATTTGGTTAAATTGGAATTATATACTTATCATGGATTATTTAGTAAGATTAGTTCAGACTGAAGCAAGACCAAATAAGGAGAATAGAGGCAGGAAGATTGTGTCGCACCAATCAAATAGTAAAACCGATTCTGTATTTGATCTTCAATTCTTTTTATATAATTATTTCATTGCTCCTTTTTTAATTTCAAAGGATTTTGCAGAAAAAAGTTCCTCTTCTGTTCCTTGTGTTGATTATTATTCTTATTTATTTTGTCGGCTTTGGTCAGCACAAAATTACAGAATTGTAACTTGGATGAAGAAAAGATTGTGAAGAGATAATGTTTCAAAATACAAGTCTGCATGCCTTCAAAATTGTATAAAAAGCATTGACTTTTACGAATTTTGAATTAGCTATTTCGTATCAAGCGGCGAATTTATATTGATAGCAAATTTCATTTAATTATTTTTATACGATTGGTGCTGAAAGGTTCACGGTCTGACCAAGAAGGAAATGACCAAAGAACTATAAAATATACATACTATTCTACATATTTATTTTAAAGTTTAATACATTTGGCACATAGTTTCTTTAGTTTCTTTAACTTTTCCCTTGATTTATTAAAAATCAAAAAGAATATGCCATTTTCATCTTGGTTGGATTGATAACTTTTCAGTATATGCGAGATATTTAGTACGTTTGCACATCCATCCATCCATTCTTTCTTTCTTTCTTTCTTTCTTAAAATCGCTTAAAATTATATAAACTAATTTTTAGACGATTTTATAAGTCTAATGGTGACAAATGGTTGAATATTTTTCGCACAAAAATGACAATTCGAAGAATTTGAAAGCAAACTGAATTTCAGACTGGGGCCGACTATCAGTAATCTTGGTCCCGGGGTAAAAAGGGTTAGTCTCCCTAACCCATCCCACCCTATCACTCATTCCATTGAGTTATGTACAATCTTAATTAGATATGTGTTTCTAAATCTGCAAGTCTAAAAAAATTGAGAGAAAACTATTGGAGTATTGATTTCTTGTGCTACAGAAAAACCTATCTATCGAAGAGTAGATTTAAAACAGTATATAATGCAATGATTCATTTGAAATAACTAAAAAGCGAGGCTTTAGTTACTTGGGCATCCCGGTGTTTTCGGCCCTTGAGCAATGCTCGGTTGTCAGATCGCTCAATCCACCTCAGTAAATTTGTTATTCTTAGTTTTGTTGTGGTCATGTGTACAAGGATAGCAATCGTAACAGCTTGAAAAAAAATGATATATTGCTTTATAAACATAAAAAAATTCTTTTTCGTTTGTGTAACAAAGTAAGTACATACGTATATATTGCAGTTCTTACTTGTGTGTATGTATTTATGTATAATTGCTGTACTTATATGAATGTACATATGGGTGCGCATGCGCGTACATATGGGGTGTTTCATAAAGAACGCCGCCCAAAAGATAAGAGATTAGAATTTTCGTGCATGTCACTTTTATAATGCAGTAATAGTCACGTGACAACGGTGCACGCAGAGACAACAGTAGTTAGTAGTTGAAATATGATTGCATCATGTGCAAGCTTCATTCAAGTATCCACAAAAGAAAGAAAGAAAAAAAGGAAAGAAAGAATGAAAGAATGCATAAGAGTATGGGATGAATTTGAAGGAAAGATATATTGAAATAGAAAGAACTCGATATGACAAAGAGAAGGGAGAATACTAACGTTTAAGTTTAAAGTGTAAGAGGAAAACAAAAACAAAAATGTAAAAGTCAGAAAGCGACACACAGGGCATATATTTTTGAGAGAGAGAGAGAGAGAGAGAGAGAGAGGGAGAGAGAGAGAGAGAATATGCTAATGAGTACATTTGAAGAAACATTTATATCCTGAACTCAAAAAAGACTATTTTTGTCCTAGATACACTGATGACATTCTTTATCGACATGGGAGATAAAACTTAATTTTCTCATTAACTTGAACATGAAACAACTCTATTAAATTTGACCCAGAAAAATCCACACACGTCATAGAATTCTTAGATACCTTGATATATATATATATATATATATATATATATATTTGATTGAAGATAATAAACATTGTTTGTCTACATATTTTTTGTTAATCCTTTTGAATTGCCGAAAGGATCAACAAAAAAATAATTAGACAAAAAATGTCTATTATGTTCAATCAAATTTGTATTAATGAAGAAATGCTGCCAATATATATATATATATATATATATATATATATATATATATGTGTGTGTGTGTGTGTGTGTGTCTGTGTGTGACCGTTCCATTGAGTAGGAGAAACTTATCTTTATACCTGCTAATTGAAGTTGTTTATGTAATCGTTTTATCCTCGAAAATTTATTTAGAGATGAGGCTTGACTATAAGAATGCCTATATGATCCTTGAAGATTTCTTGTTGTGTTTCATCGAATTGATATTGTCACGGAAGTTGCAAAGAGCTCAAAGCAACATTGCACGTGATATAACTTTAAAATATTCTATTATTCTTCACCTACCAAAATCAAGTTATTGAATTTTTATGCTAACAAATGTGATATATTAAGATATTTACATTGCCAATAATATAAATTAGAGCACAGGCGTATTTCTGTGAAAATCACTTCGAAGAATACGTCAATATTCGAACAGTTGTTTTGGGGAGATTAAAGCTATAATTAACAAATTTCAGATTTGGGCATCATGAAATGGTCAGTTATGAATCAGAAAAAACAACTTAGATTTTTAAACAAAATCTCTACATTAATACCGTTGTAACTATCTTTGTTTTCGTGATTTGGCATGTGTCACGCGAAGGAAAGAAGGAAGAACTTGGTAGACATAGTCAAATCTACCCTCATGCCTACAGTTTAAACTGAAAACTTATCTCCGGGATCAAAGTTGTTAACATGGAAGCCATTTGAATAAATATAACAAAAGATGAGTTTCAGAGGAACTTCGACTAATGGAAAAGTTATTAGAATAAGAGTTGAATACCAGGAGGACTGTTTTGAAGAAAATTAACGTTTCATTCATTCTTGATAAAGACAGTCTGAATATCGAAACGTTTGAACACCTGTATGTGTGCGTCTGTGCGCACATACGTACGGATGTAAAAACGACCTGACCGTTGCGTTTTTAAAAAATAGAAAAAAGAAAATTAAAAGAAAAATTTGTAAAAAATGAATTATAATTATGTAAGAATTTATGTAATTTAGCTGAGTATAATGCTTACAAAAATGAGACACATGGACAATGACTAGTGGGTGTCATTATTCTCATTTTCTTTTTTTAGATTTGTATGAATAGGTTTGTTTTTGGTTTTTATAATAACTCAAAATATTTGTTAATGATTCCCAACGTAAAATTAATTTTTACCTCGAAGCTCTTTTATTTGTCAACAAAACCTACATTCACAGTATAATCAAACATATGATATTGAATTTGAAATAATTTCAGATTTTCTTGCGCAATGTTTACCACAAACTTGGTATTTTAGTTTGAAATATGTAAATTGCTCTCGAAACACAAAAGAAACTTTTACACGCATTTTCAAAAAGATTTCCAGGGTATAGTGAGTTTACAAATTTCCATCTCACTGTTCGTAGAATGGACTATCAGCAATATATATATATATATATATATATATATATATATATATATATATATATACGAGGATCATTAAATAAGTTTCCAAACATTTTTCGTATAAGCACTTTTATTGATAGTACACACATGAAACTCTAGTCCCCTTCGAAGTAATCTCCTCCGGCTGCAATGCACTTGTTGTACCGTTCCAACAACTTCTGCAAGGACCCATGGAATTCCCCTTGTGTGAGCGTATCAATGACCTTCGTCACAGCCTCCTTCATCTCCTTATAACGTCTTATAACGACAGCCTCTGAGCTTAGGGAATAACTAAAAGTCACAGGGACCAACGTCTGGACTATAGGGAGGCTGAGGAACTGTCTTGATGCCCATCTTGGTCGAATAGTCTGTGACAAGGATGGAGTTGTGGACGTGTGCATTGTCCTGGTGGAAATGCCACTGACCCGATTTGAAGAGTGCTGGCCTCTTCCGACGGAATCTCTTCTTGAACTCCCTTAAAACCTCAACATAGTAACCCTAACCCTAACCCTTTGGCCAATTACCTCTGGTGTATTGACTTCCTTACTCCTCCCACATCTCTCATTATCCCTCACAGACTCCCTGCCTTCCTTGAATCTCTTATGCCACTCAAAAACTGATGCTCGAGTCATGCAAGATGCTCCAAAAGCAGTCTGAAGCATTCCATACGTTTCTGTGGCATGTTTTCCAAGTTTAAAACAGAATTTTATTGCATATCTTCTAAAGTGTCCTCACGTCCAGGTTGCATTTTTGAAATTCCCCAGCTGTGACAATCAGGCTTTAGTAGGGTGTATTGCAATTGCTGCTGTAGCTGTTCATTTGAACGTGAAATCATAAAAATTGGTCAGTCACTTCATAAGATGTATAGCAATAACATACTGAATTTACGACAGTTTTAAATCACCGTACAAAAAAAGGCTGGAAACTTATTGAAAGCACCACGTATATATCTTTTTATATAAAAATAAAAATAAAAACATTTACTTCTTTGGTGTCATCATAAATTTATTTCTGGTCGTGATGACAATCATCAGATGCTGCACGAAAAAAATATTTGGGTGTTCTTATATTCCTTCTGGCGAGAATGGGATTTGAAAAAAAAAATTTTTTGACTTTTTGATTAAAATCATTTTTTAATTGAAATACTTTTTAGTATATTTTTTATCATATTTTTTAATCAAGAAAATTTTTCTACGGTGGAGATATAAACAAAAATTTAAGAAACTAATATTTAATCAATTTATATTATAAGTTAGGAATTATTTGTTACATTAATATGATATCTATTACATATTAATTATTTGTGTATTACAATTAACTTAATATTCGATAAGTTCATTTCTTCCTAATATAGATCATTTTAATTTTTGCGATAATTTTAATAATCAGAAATAGACTTTTGTAAATTAATATCAGCATTGAATTATTATTTCCTGATAACACGAATTATTTTATTTAATATTTATAATACATAATAGTTTCAACGGAAGTATGAATACATATTTTATCCATAATTTTAGAAAAGTCTATTGTCACTATTTAATTTTTCAGTATTTAGGTTTTTTTTAATTTTCAGTAGTATTTAAATTAGGGGTAAGGTTTTTTTTAAAGGAATGTATAAACATTGTATAAATAACAAATAATATTAGATATAATGAATTTTTTTCTTGATTAAAAAATACGATAAAAATATATACTAAAAAATTTTTTAATCAAAAAATTATTTTAAATAAAAAAAGAAAATTCAAATTCCATTCTCGCCGGAAGCAATATAAGAACATCCAAATAAAAATTATTTTGGTGCAACATCACGACCAGAAATAAATTTATAATGACACCAAAAAAATGAATTTTTTTTCTTTTTCTTTTTATATAAAAATAATTTTCTTAGGCTCAGCACGTTGAGTTTTGATGTATTTTTAATCTGAAATTAACTATACGTCGATAGCAGTTGACATTGAGCCTTTAAATTGGATATTCTTACCCCTTGAATTTTCTCCTCGGATTATATATATATATATATATATATGTGTGTGTGTGTGTGTGTGTGTGTGTGTGTGTGTGTGTGTGTGTGTAAGTCTCGCAGTCCTTTTTCCATTACACAGAGTTTTAAAACATGTTTCGCCGAGGCATTGAGCTCTTCTAAAATATTTCATTTTAAAATTTGGAATAACTTGCCAACTATCATCGTTATAATATCTTTTCCTTTATGTATTTTAAGATCGAAATCGTATAGTAGATTTTTTATCTACCATTCAATTAATTAAAGCTTAAACAACTACAAAAGTTAGATAAGATGGTAGGCATTTTGGTCACGGAATTAGTTCTTTAAAATCCAGATTAAGGCATAACATATTTTTTCAAGGCAGAAAAATTCTTCATGCATGGGAGACAGGCGCGACAAAATCTTCCTCCTAAAAAATTCAAAAGTGATGATCTTAAAAATCCTTTAATATTCCATTTATTTGTGATTATTATTTTATAATCACATATTCAAATGTCAAATGGAATAAACTATTTCATGCTCTTATAGATTGTTTACAATGAACAGACATTTTCTAATTAAATCTGAAAATAATGTATTTTTGAACATCGGAAATCTCTAAAATACAGTAGACAAATTTTGTAATTGATAAACGTAATTCAGTTTATTTAGAGCAAATTATGAACAATAGATGAAACTGGTTGTTTATATGACACATGTAATCATGTGGTAGATATCTTAAATGAGTACATGAAAACTTACATTCAATCTACTATTTCTCTATTTATTGCCACTACAAATTCATGGTCGTAGAAGAAACAAAAAATAGTTACATTTCAGCGCGGTCGACTAAATTTGAATCTGGTAGGCAAGTTTTGGGGTTTTCGGATTGCTTATACTGACTTTACTTCTATTTCATCACTTCTTCACTAAACTTTAGTAATTTTCTACAATCTCAAAGGAAATAATTTGGTGTCAGAGAAAAGTGATGGTAAACATGGAACTTTGCAAATTTTGACTAAAAAACTTTAGAGTAGAATCCATCATTACGTTTTTGTTGTATGTTTCAAATGTATACAAAAAAAGAAAAAAGAAAAAAAAAAGAAATGATTTTTAATAATGAACAATTAGGTAAGTGTTACTGACAGGGTTATTATATGTATAATTTGAACGCAATACTCATGATTTTATTATAGAAATTTATGGCAAATGAAGAAACAAATGTTCGTCAGGAGCTAAGACTTAATGACCTATGTCTAGCAATGAACCTCAGAGGCTGATGATGACAAAAGAAGGATATTTCGTATAATCAAAATACATTGCTTGAGATTTTTATTGTTATCATTATAGGCAGTACTTAAAATGTTACTTTAGACATGCTCTGTAAAAGATTTTACTACAGAAACATATGGAAATTGAGGAAGCTAAGGCTTCTCAGAAGTTAAAAATTAAGGTGAATATTACTGAGATAATAGGACTATTTAACACAAACACACATGCGCGTGCGTGTGTTTGTGTGTATAAAGTAAAATGCATTTTAGATGTTTCTACAAAAGATATATGTTGGAATTTTTGGGAAAGACATTTTCTGTGGTTAAGAACTGAAGCTAATGTTATTCAATAAATAGAACAAATTCAAGCATGGTTTTATATTTATATTTTGACCTTCGACCCAGCCCAAAAATACTATTCCAAGGTGATACACCGGAAGGAAGTGACACATTCCAATGGCCAGTAATCGAAAGAGATCGCGTGGGCGGATTAAGGCTTATGATATGGGACAAGGTGAAGGTCCCATTGTGCCACTACAGTGATGCACCGGAAGAGAGTAACCTCTGAACTGCATGACAGTTATTTCCGCTTGATGACGATTAAACATTCGATTTCAAAGATCCAGTGGGCGATCGTGTGGGCGTTGAATTATTATATAATTGAGTTGAGTTGGGTGCCAAAGCAGTTGTCAGTAGAATTCCAGACAGCTAGAGACCAGATGTGGTAGGGAAGGCCACACCCGACCTCGGGGGACCTCGGAAAGCCCCGATGGAGTGGACCCCAACAACAGGAGAACAAGAAAGACACAACGTGACGGTCATAACAGTGGGGTCAAAATATGAAGTTTATGTTCGGTCTCTAGCACCCTCTCACATGCAAACCTTGAACAACCCTTTTCGAACCCTTGCAATAAAGTGAGAGGTAAAATATATTTGTAAAGAAGCCTTCATGCATCTTCCTTCTTGCGTCTTTGTCCTTGCGTCTGTTTTATTATTGAGTCGTTATGATACGGCAAATGAGTATATAACATAAGAATGTAAGAAATGTTTTATTTATAATAAAAATACAAAACATCAACAAATATGATTTGAACATATGATGATATAATATGAAATGGTACATGTGTTTGTCGTGGACTAAATGAAATCATCGGGGATACTCTGAACATGAGTTCAAATCCTGGACGAAACTGTTCGCATTTCACATCACCGTAATACTCTTGGGAATGATATGACTCCAACTATTCTCTCCGTCCACCGGCTATGGATAAATAGTCTGGCGGATTGAACTCTTTAATCTTGGTATAGCAACAAGTCAAGGCGAAGAAAAACTGAATTCAAACCAGTTGTACTCTGCTAAAAAATTGACCATGTGTCACATCATGGCAGAAGGTTTGGGTAAATATATACTATAAATATGGGAGCTTACCGTAGTTAGAAAACCTACCTCTGGCGCAGCTATCCCAGTGGTCATCAGTGAATCATATGTATTAACTAGAAAGACTACCCAGCATTGTAGGGAATAACATTACAAGCAACAGTATAGTAAGAAATATGTTCTACAGTATATTTCTTCTAAATCAATTTATTTATTTATTTTATTTACAAATAGATCTTAATAAAATCTATATCAAAATAGATTTTTCTCTCGTTGTTTAATGACCAAAATGTAATATATATATATATATATATATATATATATATGACGATACAGAGCAAGTTTTCTGCAAGAAGAGGTGTTACTTTCCAAAATCTTTTAACGATTTAAATTCTCTGAAGTCATATCTTTATAAGAAATATGAATATTTTCCCTCTAAGAAAATTCAGAAAGTATTCTCCATTTAATTTTTTGAATTTTTAGTTATAGACTGAATAAAGTTTACAAAATAATCAGTGAGTAGATTCCGAAAACGAAACCGAATAAAAGTTTATGTAATCATTAATAAAGTACAAACTAATTGTTATTAAGAAAAACTTCTGTTCATATTAAGAAAATGTGATATTAAAAATAAAAACAAAAAGAAATGATTATGTGAGTATTAAGAAAATAAAATACTAACAATTATAAAAAAAAATTATTTGCAGTTTTCAAAAGTACAAATTAAAAAAAGATCCTTCTAATTTCCCATCAATTTTTTTTTTACAACGAAGATAAAATATGAAAAACGGGAATATTGATAATTGTAATTATTCTATAACCATTTCTTTTTTTTTGTGAATTCATATTCATCAATGAAAAAATACTCAGAAAGAACTCAGCCCTGCAAGCAGTACCTGCTCGGCAAGGCTGAGTCCATAGCTTGGCGTCTGAGGCTTCCCTATAGGTAATGCCGACGGGACCGAGCATTTTTTGGCCTGGTCGCGCATGGGTTTCGATGCGTGCATGCCTCCTCACTTTAAAATGGCCTCGTGCCGCATTCTGACTTGGTGGGAGATCAGTTAAATACCATACAGCATTAATGAATTGCTTACCTGTTTCAATCGAGATTTGATTTCGAAGGAGTGAAAGAGAAAGGAGGTAAATGTAGTGGTGTATTTAACTCTGAAAACTCATCAAGTTGGGAAACCATCCAGAATACCTAAAACTCCGATTCCGGTTGACGAATCGACACATAACCAATTTCACTTACTTCGTCGAGAAAATCTTGGAGTAATTTATCATCGAAAAGTTTACACTAAAATGTCCCTTATTTTGGTTACAAACAAACAGACGCAGAAATTTAATATCATAACAAATAATTGGAATGAGTTTGTTCGTCTGTTCTTTATAGGACTGAAACTCAGTAACAAAACCCCGAAAAACGTGAAAATTTAGCAGTTCAAAAATAAGTATGCTTTTTATATATATTCATACAATTTTATTTTTGTTTACAAAGTTTAAATCCCGTAGAGTCTGGTTATAAATAATACCCAATGATACCCGTTTTGGTTGTATAATGTCCCACTGTAAATAATAAAGTCCCTGTATCTTTCGTCTGGCAGAAAAACTTTCATTAAAATTGTTTGGAGTGCAATTATTTATGACCAATACTATATATATATATATATATATATATATATATATATATATATATATATAATGTGTATCATTTTTCTATGTCCTTTTCCTCAAATTGCTCATCTCAATATAATAGATTTTCCAATGAAGTTTCGTTTCATATTCAGGAGGCATTAAACGTAAACTCGAAGATACGGAGAAACAAATAATTTTTATCTACTAAACTTAGCTGCGGCAAAAGGCCAGAATTATTGGGCACTCAGTTAGAATCAGAATCAAAGATAATGATCTACTAATTTAGTTTCCGAACCATTGCACCATGTGAGATGCCCGAATAGTTTTTTGACATAAGTAAGATATAATTGAAAAATTATTTCGATATTTTTTAACAAAACAGATACTCTAATAATAAGACAAAGCATAAATCTATTTTTGCATTGACGTAGTAAAAAGTGGGATAGAATATAATATTTCATTTTATGACAATTTGAAGATTTATTTACATTTTTTTTTTGTTTTTATTCTTACGTGCAATAGTTCATGCTTTTGCTTTAAACTGAATTGCAATTATTTCAATGACTTACCATTATTAGTTAATTTAATTATCACTCGGTACACTATACTTTTGACTTAGTGCAAAACTAAGCAAAGTTTAGTAAAAGATTACTTCAATGACTTTACTTGTTAACTTCACTGCGTCAATAAGATCATTTTTGAAAAAAATATATTCAGACTCAATCATATTATTTCATTTTTGTTGTTGACAAATAACAACTATGTTTAATACGATGCTTTATATAATTACATGCAACAACTTTCGAAGTGTGTTAAAAAAAGATCACGACTGAAGCTGTATTTATCATGACAAAAATGAAGAAAGGATGAATCATTAATTAATTTTCTTCAGAGTAGCATTCTTGACATTCAACTCACTTATTCCAGCGGGTTTTCCATTGGTCGAAGTTCCTCTTTTGATTTAGTGTGTTTCTTTCAGCATCATCTAACCTTATTCTTATGATGAATTTTCAATTTTGGAAACAAGAAAAAATACCACGGAATTAAATCTGGTGAGTATGGAAGGTTCTGTACTTGTACAATCCTGTTTTTCACCAAAAACATTTCGTTCAAAGTATCGAGACTATCAATAAAAAGTATAGAGAATTGGGTCTGATTGGTCAATACATCTTGACAGGAGTCTATATGTCTTGATATCATCACTTTATTACTTGAATTGCTCAGCTGTGCACAGGTCTTCATTTAAACCTTAAATTTAAAATTAAAAAGTTCGACACTTTTTGATGACGCTTGATAAAAAAATGTTTTGGAAACTCATTTTTAACACCCAGAAAAAAAACTGCCAATGTAATTCTTAAGTCCATTTGAAAAAAAAGATGTTCAGCGAATTTATCTACAACAATTAATTAACTAATGCAATTCATCAACCATATTTTTTCTTATAATACAATCTACCATTTTCTTTACTTTTGTACGTAAAATCGATGTTAAATTTTTGTTCTTTTTTTTACTCAATACTTTGAAGAATCTTTGTGAGAAATAGTGCAAGTATTGTAGCACAAGAATGTCAACTTTTAAAATTTTTTAAAAGTTTCTATTTTTGATTTAAACTACATTGTTTGGTTTAAACTATTAAATATGCTAAAACCTAAAAATATGATTGATTGTTGGTAAATTGTATTTGTAGACAAATTGTTTTAGGTGGACTTTAATTATAGATGAACTGTAGATAAATTGTTGTGGACAATTTTATTTGTAAAGAATCGAAATATATAGACTTTCTTTTGGGAGCGGATATTCACCTTCTCTAAGAAATTTGTAAATGAAAACTTCTTCAAGACGATAATAATTATTACGTCTTTCAGTATTTGTTCAAGTTTTTTTTTGTTTATAATAACAATGAGTTCAAGGTTCCTCTGGTATATCCAATCCTTTGAAAGTATGTTTCTCACTATAACATTTGAGATAAAATGTTAAATATTTACGAAAATTTCAAACATTTGAGTTAGAGGTTCATAAAAAAATTCTTCCTCTTCCTTCTCTCTTAATCTATCTATCTATCTATCTATCTATCTATCTATCTATCAAAGCCAAACAAAATTTATATGATTATTACTAAAATTGAAGATATCTGAATATTAATATTGATTTAATTAGTTTTAAGAATTTCCCTAATTTAAGCGAGAGTTGCATTAAATATGTATTTTAGAATTATTTGGATTTTTTACAATAATCATCTAATTAAAAATTGTAACCGTACTGTTTAAAAATGACAACAATATCTTGGAGGAATTTAAACCATCGGAAATGTTTTCTAATGGTTACTCGTTTTGAGTAAAGGATTAGGTGAGACAGACGTAAAAGAAAATTATGACATGGTTAAAGAAAACTTTTTAAACATATGGTCTTATATAAAATCTTTTATTAATGCTGGCTAAATACACATCTTCAATATATATATATATATATATATATATATATATATATATATATATATATATATATATATATATATATATATACTAGTTTACCCATGACATAAGAAATGGAAGCTATATTAATTTTACTATCTCATTGTACTCATAAATTACAAGCAGAAAAGTAAACAAAGCAAATCACACACACACACACACACACACACACACACACACACACACACACACACACACACACACACACACACACACACACACACATATATATATATATATATATATATATATATATATATAATAAAGAAAACTTTTTTTATGGTGCTCTGCATTTTTTGTTCATCTTCCCTACTTTCTGAGTATAAAAAATGAATATAAAATAAGTTAGATAAACAATTGTCCCCTGCCTTTTCCCTTTAATACTATAAATGAAAACAATAATAATGCATTAAAGTATTTTTATACATATATTCTAAATCATAATAAAGATAATCTAAGATATAAGTTATGACGTTTTATTTTTCAAATTTAAAATAGCACATAATTATATTCCTGATATGTTACAGGAACATTCAAGATCCATCATTAAATAATCATTGAGTTTTATTCATCAAGTTCAACAACTGAAAATTGTATTTCTGTTTCATCATCAGAAAAATTCATTACATTGAGAAAAATTCATAATAGTACTATATATATATATATATATATATATATATATATATATATATATATATATATATATATATATATATATATATATGATTAGAGAAATAAAATCAATTATATAAAGAAAGGCACTTTTTGAAACTGAAAACAGAGAACATAGTTAAAAAAAAAAACAGATAAAAATTATTTAAAAAGGGGAAAATATTAGAATGCAAACGCAAATTGGTATACATAAACTCCAATAAATTTTGTACCACAAAAGTTTAAAAAGAAAAGTTTGTTAATTTTTGTAAATCCATTATATCAAGAATTATGGACGAAGAAATAAATTTACTATTATCGTTTGAAAATTGAAGAATATATATATATATATATATATATATATATATATATATATATATATATATACAACCCCTTCACACTTGCAATTTTTCAACGGAGTCTAACAGGTTTGAATTACACACACACATACACACACAACTATATATATATATACGTGTGTGAGTGTGTGTGTGTGTGTGTGTGTGCGTATATTTTTGCATGTGTGTATTTTTGTTATCCAAAGGTGCAAGGAATTCTAGCAGTTTGGAATTTGAATGTAGTAAGGACTTTAGCTGCTTGCTTTTGTGAGCAGTATTCCAGCTCAAAAAGGAACAAGTGTATGGATAAAACATCCACCAATCTTTATGAAACTTTAAAAAGTGGAAAACGAAAAAACTTTGAAATTATTCGCATCAAAGGATTTATTTTTTCCGTTTCCTGCATATATTATTTCGTAACCATCACAACTAGTTACGTTGCCATGATAATCTCGTAAGCAGTTGTAATGTTCCCCAATATATTTTCTAAAATTTCACAATTTTTACCAATCATTATCTGTTTAAGTTCATACAGAGCAAAACATCCTAATCGATTTATAAAGACTCCATCAAATTAGTTGTCATGTCTTATTGGCCTAATGAGAGACAGACTGAGGTTCAATCCCAGGTCGAGTCATACCAAAGGTTCATAAATGGTACTTGATGCTGCCTTGCTTAACACTCAACATTATAATGAGGTAGCGCCCTCCTTGGTGTAGTAGCTATTGAAAAGGGAGCTTTCGAGTCATCTTCGACTAAGGTCGCCAACTTTACTTTTATATTTCCAACGTGATATATATATATATATATATATATATATATATATATATATATATATATATATATATATATATATACACTTGATGTGGATAGGTAAATAGTTTATCTTTTTTACACAAATGCGCATAAATTATTTCTCTCTTCTTTAAACTCGCATGCATACATATTTTCTTAAATTTTTTCCCCAAAAGTAAGTTTGTTTTTTCTTTGACACATTTTGCTTCAGGAATAAACAAATAAGATGCTTACCATTATGTTGTCAGATCTAAAACAATCCATTGGCTTTGGAAGATAGGAAAGAATTTAAGTCCGTTCCGTATATGTAATTTTTATGTATAAGTTAATCTTTTCCTTTTTTTGTATAATGTGTATGTATGTATGTATGTATGTATGTATGTATGTATGGAAAGAATTGAAGAGTTTAGACAAGCGGAGTAAACACTAGAGTTTGTGCCATCCTATCGTTGATTGTCAACTGTAAATGTCGCCTGTTTATGTTACTTTGTGTTAATAGGGGGCGGTACGTTTCACCCCTTCACACTTTTATCTCTTCGACTGCTGTCCTTTTTTTCACTTAAATGTGGCTGGAACGTCGATGGGCTGTGACAACATTATTGACAATGGTAAAACTCATACCGTCACGATGACTATAGCCATTCTTGCCGTTAACATAGTTATCAGCTTTATAATTTTCCTTGTATTCTTTATTTGTAATGATTTATGAGAAGTGTTTGAATGGTAGCTTTTTATTTTGTATTCATTGTCATTCTAACGGTCGATAAGAGAGATTGGGACTACAGCTGAAGATATAAAAAAGACTGTAAGATTAAAAAGACTAAACGTAACTGTGTATTTTGAGATAGATATATATATATATATATATATATATATATATATATATAGAGAGAGAGAGAGAGAGAGAGAGAGAGAGAATATAATTATTAATCAGCTGGGAAATTTTACTGAATTGTCTGTAAAAAATGTAGAATCAGTTATCATCGGTAAGCAAGTTTTTAACTTTCCAGTATGTATCGAGTTAGTTTGATACGCTAAAAATTCACTCTGGCTGGGCTATCCGTCTTCAAGCAAGGAACGTTCTCTCTCGACTGACTTGTTTTTCTCTCTGAACTTTGATTTCAACAACAACTAGTAGTAGTAAGGAAAAACAACTCAAACAAACAATTATAAAGAACAAAGGCCTCGTTCAATATGGAGGTAAGAGAGAGAGAGAGAGAGAGAGAGAGAGAGAGAGAGAGAGAGAGAGAGAGAGAGAGAGAGAGAGAGAGAGATGGGCTGCAAACTTCATCGAAAATTGCGTAGTGTTGTGTGTATGCGAGGCTTGTATGCTAGATCGTTTTTGATGTGCATGTATTGTTTTTTCGTTTCTTTTCCTTTTTTTTAAGTGGACATCATGTGTTAGTCACTGTTAGTGTTCGTCAAAAGAAGAGAGTGTGTATCGTCGGGATAAGTGGAGATAGGAAGAAGTATGCATTTTGTGTGTTACGTGTGCGCTGTGTGCTCCACCTACAATTCTATTGTTGTCTCCTGGCGCATGACACCTGCACGGGACTAGCCGCGATGTGGTCGCGTGCCGCAAACTCTTATGCACACGCGCACTCACATTGAGGGTGTCAGGCTGTCATGCTGGTGCGACACTGAGAGAGAGAGAGAGAGAGAAAGAGAGAGAGAGAGAGAGAGAGAGAGAGAGTGTGTGTGTGTGTGTGAGTTTGTGTAAGAGAAAGAGAGAGTGCGTATATGAGTAGAGAGGGAAAGAGAGAGGGTGCATATGTGAGTGAGAGAGAGAGAGTATTTGAGAGAGAGAGGGAGTATGAGAGAGAGGGAGTATGAGAGAGAGATAGAGGGGGGAGATAGAGATGGAGAGAGAGAAAAGGGGGATGCAGAAAAATATATACACCTTGTAAAGCATACATACATAAATAAGTTTTTGTACATAAATACAATGACGAACACACACACACGCACACACACACGCGCGTGCGCGCACACACACACACGCACACACACACACATAGATAAACTAAAACTTAATGAGATGGCAAACAAGAGTTACTCTTCCGCAGTAGTCACTAAAGACACGCCCTATACGAATTCACTAGCCTGTCAACTTTTAAGTACTGCATCTTTAGTTTTAATGATCGTTGTAATTAGAAATATATCAATTTGCATATTCCCTGGTTCTTTTTACTATCCTTTATTCTTGATGCTTTTAATTCGTTTATATTAATTATCTTTATTTTTTAAGTATATCGAATTTTTAGACGCATTCACAGATTTATTCAAACTGTTGTCCTCAAATTGGTTGTCAAAATATTTCAGCTGTTGTACCTTTCAGCCTTCTTTAGATGCAATCTACTTGGGGTGAAATTGGACTGTTGCCACTTTTCTGTTTCTTTATGATAAATAAAATTACAGAGAAATTAACTAATTCGAAAAATACATTTTATATGGACAGTGGAGTGAGAGAATATATTCCGTAGTTCTTTTCGAAATTCCCAGAATTGTACCGATACAACAGGCACCTGAAGAAGGCCTTGGTATACAACAATGAACATGTTGGGATTATCACAATGAAGATGATAATACCAGTTCGAATAAATCGGTAAATAATAATGATAAGTCTTCATTGCAGAAATACTGACATATTATTAATTTTTTTCTCTTTAAATTTAAACATTTACTCATTTTTTAGAATTTTAATTTTTTTATGAAGGAATACCAACAGAACCTGAAGGTAATTTGGGTGTCAAATTGTCAAGGAACGTCATTATACATATATATATATGTATGTGTGTGTGTGTGTGTGTGTGTGTGTGTGTGTGTGTGTGTGTGTGTGTGTGTGTGTGTGTGTGTGTGTGCACGCGTATGTGTGTGTGAGAGAGAGAGATAGGGTAGACACGGAATCTACAGCGCTTAGTGATTGGCAGTTTCCCGCCTAAGTGATCATCAGACCATTAGTTCTATCTATCTATCTATCTATCTATACACACACACACACACACACACACACACACACACACACATATATATATATATATATATATATATATATTAAATGGAAAGGTAATTTAAAAAATATCTGCCCTCTCTAGTTTAAAAAAAATCATGACATGCATATTCCCTGACATTATCAAAAACAGGGAATTAGGAAACAAAAAAATAAATAAGTTTTTTTAGTTTGATCTCTGTCCTATTTATGCAAAGTAATAGATAACCAATTGTCACAGCTTTCGGGTCTGAAACATCTAACAATGTTTATTATCTAGGATAAAACTACTTGTACAGTAAAAAAAAGATTAAAATGAACGTATAAAACATTATAAGGATCTGAGAAATATACAGATAAAATAATTAATAAATTACTGTAATTATTAATGCTGATTGGAATTTTAAAAATTATCAAATAATTGTCTTTTAAGTGACAATTTCTGAAGAAAATCTTAAAAGTATTTCTTTTTCTATTATACAAAGAATAACGTTATAAAATGTCTTTTTTAATGCTGATTGATCAGTGAAGAATCTATCGAATTTATTCTCCTTTGGATTTCGACATTACAATTATTTCTATCTGCCAACAATAACATTGGAAGCTTATCTTTTTTGTATAGCCAACGAGAAAACGTAATTGACACCACTTACGACATTATTCACAAAACGTTACAAGTTACGAGCAATGGAAAAACACGAGTATTTTGTTCATAGACATTGACGGAAAATTACAAGTTTGAATATGTGGTTCAATTTAATCAAAATTAAACATACAAGTTATTTTGCTGGATTACAGAAAATAATAGTGTATATAGATCAATACGCGCACAAGTTCCAAAATAAGGGATGTATCAACAATACTGAAACCCTATGTACATACTGTACCCACGTTAAAATCGGCATCATCTTTTAAGGTACTGAATTTTATTTTCCGTCAGTGAATTTCTTGGTTGTAGGACTATGATGCATTGGACCGCGTCAGTCTACTTGAACAGGCGATACTTTGACAATGTGATGATATTTGTTATTAATGCTTTGGTGACTACTAAAACTGTAAAAGCTTGAGGTTCCATTCACTTGTGAGACTTACTTACCTCGTACATACTATACCGTCGGTCTTGTAAGTACGAGGTCATTAAAAAGTTTTTCATTGTATTACATATCTAACAAAATGATATATGAATATATTTCAAGGAAATGAAATGCAATAGAAGAAAAATTAAAAGTAGATGATATATATTCGTTTATTACGCAAAAAGGTATATCAGCACAATCCAAAATTCAATAAAAATAAACCAGTGAGAACTTTGTTGTTTTTTCTCTCTCGCAAATATATCCAGCTGCATGCGGACTGTCCATCTATTTTCTATGGATCAGGCTTTTCAATATAAAATAGCTGATTTAGTTAAACAACCTCGTTAGTTGAAACTATTCATTCAATTAAGATATTCCACCCATAATTTTCCTACATTTATTCCACCACAGCAACCAGTCGTCAATTCAGTTTCAAAAGAATTCTTCATATTAAGAATCAGTAAATTAATTAAAAGTTTCTTTTTTATAAGCTTTTAAACATTTCATTTTGACCCTTTTTAGATACGTTTTTGACAACAAGGAAGAAATACAGACGCCTTATGGTCTTGTCACGCTTAAAGCATCAGTTTCTCTTAGATCACCGAAGTTAAGCAATGTGCTTGTTCAGTACTTTGATGAGTGACTTATTGGGTATACCATGAACTGCAAGAAAACTGAAGCCAGTGTGCCAACCTAAACAAAGCCTACAAAAGTCTAAGAAGTGCTTTACATTGGTAAGAAAAAGCGTCGGCTGAATAAGATGCGACAAAATCTATATCTTTAACTGATTCAACTTTAATAATATCATTTTTATAATATAAAGATGGCATCATTATGGAGTAAAATTATACCTGTTCAATTCCCTAGACTGGCCACTATTTAAGTTTTGAATGAAGTATTTCAAGATCTCAACATAAACTATGTTCAGGAATTTTCAGGTGATTTTAAAAGAAATTATGGTGCATCAAGGCATACTTGTTTCATTAAATGTTAATTATAACCTTCCGTAGATGACAGGGCTGTTTTGACTGATGTTACGGCTTCTAGTCCGTATCCAGCTATCATGCAGAATCCATTTTTCATCAGAAATAATAATACTAAACAAAAATTGATTATATTCATGCCTTACATTCCCTTCTACTTGGGAAACCTTTCTTACTGCGATAGTTGATCTACCTCTTGAGCTAAGAGGACAAACGTTGTCCAGATCTCTTCATTTTGCTGGCCATGTACATTAAGGAATAGTCCTGACTCTACACCATTTTGTACAATGAAGAGGCTCTTCTGGTGTATCAGGTCTCCTGGAACTCAGTATTATACTTATTATTTGCGATTCGGATGGCTTTTCAGAACCTTTTAGTGATTCCCCTCTCTCAGTCTGCACCCCCACCCAATTTCATAAAAAGGTTAGGGTCAATGCTGTTATTCATGGCGAAGACCGAGGGAACTAAACAGTTTTGTTTTTTGACTCACGTTCACCGTTACTTAAAAAATGCTATGGGCCACATTCAGCCAATGCGTAGTGCGCATAAAGCTCTGATAAAAATGATACAATTAGCAGATATATATATATATATATATATATATATATATATATATATATATATATATAAGTTAAGATAGCATAGACTGAGAGCCAACGAACCAATGATTGCAGAAGCGAGAAACTCAGTCACCAAATACCGCTGACTCGATGTTTTCGCTCTCTCCAAATATAAATACTCTATTACTGATATTGAGCACTATTTTATTCATAAATATACCAAACTATATATATATATATATATATATATATATATATATATATATATATATATATATATATATGCAGAAAAATTGATAACAACGAAGTAAAGATGGAAAATACAAAAACTTAAGGGAAAATTTGTATAATAAGAAAATGTTTTTCTTATACAAATTTTCTCCCTAGATTTTTGTATTTTGCATTTTTAAACATCCATCGTTGTCTTAAAATCGCTAATATCACCCCCCATGGCCCTGATGATGATTCAGTAGAACCGAAACGCTATAGTGTCGACCTCTCAATAAATCTCTCCTTCCACTTGGACCGTTGTTATCAATTTTTCTACATATTGTCGGATTACATTCCTTTATTTACTTTTCATATATATTTATATATACATATAGTGATTAAAAAAAATGATACCACCACCTTATATTATGACTTTAAACAGACATCACTTGTTCAACATCCCTGTCAATATATTCTTGGAAACCTCCTCAAATAGTCTTTGTAATATAAGTTTTTCTTTTATACAGTAGGTACACACTTAGAGTCTTAATATTTCTTTAAATCACCAAGGTTTTTATGAACCATTTTGGTGGCACACACACACACACACACACACACACACACACACACATATATATATATATATATATACACTCGCAAATTACACACACTCGCGCATATATATTATCTATTGGTCCTGCGGGTCGCCTAACTTGATATAATGGTTAGGAAGCTAAGTTAGCAGAATATGAGCTTTATTCTCACTGGGAACCCCATACCTCTGCCTTTGCACAGCGTGTAAGCTAAGCTTCGTAAATAACTGGATTTACCGCAGAAGAATGAGAAATCCATTTTTTATGGTAACAATGGACATTAAACTAGTAAGCACAAGAATATCTTCAGAACTTGTTGACTGAAAAAAAAAAGACAGAACAAAAATTGTTATCGACTATATAATTGAAAATTTTAAATTTCCCCATAGCCCAGTCAAACGATGAAATAAGGTTTCTTTAGTCTGTTATAAAGAGCTTACTGTAGTTGTAATTGCTAAAGTGCTGGACTGCGATATCGTTGTAACGAAACCACTCTCAGAACTGAATTGGGTCGACGTTGCCTAACTTTAGTGTTCTGACTAAAACTGCTGATTTCAGCGTTTTTTTTTGTTTCTTTTTAAATATTTAAAAGGTTTTTATCTTTTTTTTTTTTTGTTGAACGGATGTAATTCTCTATAATTTTTCTTCTTTTACGTTAGCATTTCACTTTTTGATTTTTCGTTTTTGATTCATTTTTACAAGTTTAATGATATGAATTATTTTGGCTGAACGAGTTACTTCTCGTAAAGGAACAACCCCAGTTTGTTTTAGTTGGGTTCGATTCCAAGGAATTGGGAAAATGAGGCTAGGCTGGCACCCTCTTGAACTCTACTTCCCTCCTACTTAGGAATGAGATGTGAACAATTTTTTCTGCGCTAATACTTACAACATAAATCATTTTTACTCTCTCCCAATTTATTCTCCTGCATTAATGGATACCCTTCATCGACTCGCGGTACCCTGGCGACGAGACATCTTGTAGTGCTTTTACATAACGCAATGATCTGTAAACAAAAGCAGTTGATTTTTATAGATTAAAATTAAAGACGAATAGAAATTCATCGGCGTCGGTTCAATCGTTTACGATGATTTGATCTTCCCTGCTATTAAAGGCATCGAGATAAAAGGATTGTTTTTGATATTTCAACAATTACAAATATTTTGAATTAGATTTTAGTTAATTGTTACACGTGCAAAGGTTCCTCACATTATTTCTTGATAGCTCTGTCGGTGGGGCTTTAGAATACATTGATTGTATCTCCTGCAGAGGGGTAAGACCACCCAGAGGGTTAAGACCACTGGGTATGACACTAAACTGCCTCTGGTGGTGAGATTCCAGTTTTGCTGGCCTGAGGAGAGTAGAGTACTTTTTTTTGCTATTACTCCCAGGTCCACTCTGATCCAGACTGGTAGAATCTGTTAGGGTTCCATCAATGGGTCTAATAGATCTGTTTAAAAATTTTTTCGATTCGCGTATAAAAAACAAAGCAAACTCCTAAGAAACAACTACACAAAATAATGTAAATAAGAACGTATAAAGAACGCAATTCCCTAATTTCTAGGCATAAAATAACTCTAGACAGGTTAACATGCCGTTAAAATCAATCAATCCTTCAATCACTTTATCTATCTAATTTTTTAAAAACTAGAGACAATACACTTTAGAAAACTTTTTCATTTTTTGTTTTATTCTATTTATTTTTTTGTTTTTGTTTTCAATAGATTTTGACAAAACAAACAAACAAATAAACAAAACAAAACAAGAAGGATAGAAATGAAATAAAACAAAGCACTGGAAACGTTTATTCTTTCTTATTTCTGCTATATGAAGGAAAACTAACAACAAATATTTGTAATTCATGAAAAAATGATATAATTCGTTTAGAGTTCGTAAAATTTGTGGAAAAATTTGATATTCTTTTCGTTCTAAATGTTTTTTTAAAGAGGGCTTTCAAGAGCACATGCATGGATATTTCTTTATACATATACATATTTCTTTATACAAGTTTCAAGCAACAGTTAAATAATTTTTTTATATTACCCAAACAACCATTGAACAAAAATGACTGAAAATATCAAAACCCTCAACGTCAATGAGACTGCTCAACATCAACGATAAAATCACACACACACACACACACACACACACACACACACACACACACACACACACACACACACACACACACACACAGAAATAAAAGAGAAAAGATAAAATAAAGATCATAAAACAAACAAAAACAATGCAACTCCCAAGATATCAACCAAAACCCTAAATACTACTGGTTTCAGCGTGACTTGTCTAAGATATGACATATTGGTGATCGGAATAAGCAAGTTGTTCAATTCTGACATCTTACAGAAGGAAAATGTTTTAACGTATTCAAAATTTAAATTTCGGCAAATCCATAGTTTTTATAGATCTATTAAACTTCCTTTAGAAATGTCAGTTGATCGATAAATCTCAGGCAAGAAATAATTTGTTAATATATATTTATCAGATTCAAAAAGAGAACAAAGCACTCTGTTTTTTGTGCGTGTCAAATCAGTAGGGTTAAATTAAAAATAGTAATGATTTATTGACAGTGAATTGATTTTAAGATACGATTAAAACCTTATGTTTATATCTTGAGATCCAGATATTGTTAACAATGTTATCAAGTTTTGTAAAAAGGTACAATTTCCCACGAATAAAGGTAAAATGAGAACAGAAAGAGAAGGTAAAGACAAAACAAATCAAACAAAAGACGAAGCGATACATATATAGTAAGTAAAGTTGGCGACCGATGTCGAGGGTGACCCGAAGGCTCCCTTTTCGATAGCTACTACACCAAGGTTTAGGGAAGGGTGCTACTCCATTCCCTGGATTGCTCTACTTTACCCTTGGTCCGTACCTTATAATGCTGAGTGTTAAGCAAGGAGGTATCAAGTACCATTTTTGAGTCTTAGGTATGACTCGACCTGGGATTGAACCCCAGTCTCCTAGAACCTTGGCAAACATTAGGCCAATGGCCCGGTACATATGTAACCATAAGTGTTTTGGGTAATTTGTTGACGAAAACAAATTATGAAAATTAAGTGTGCTCAATGCTTCTATGAGCGGAGCCAATATAAAACTTAAAAGGCCCTACAACTTTGCAATGTGGTCTTTGGTATGACTCGACCTGGGATTGAACACATGTCTCTTGGCAAACACTGTAACCATCATGCCAATATATATATATATTATCATTCAGAGTATTCAGACTATTGTCTTCATCTTTATTATTATGCTCACAACGATTCGTCCTTCGGCTTTCTTCGGGTGTTTCTCGTCGAACAAGTGTTAAGCTATAGTAAGTGTTCTTTGTTATTTTTACTTGTACTCAGGATTGAAACGGCAACCTCCTGATGATTTCTCTTAGAAATCCATTAATCAAATGCCGGTATCAGTTATGCTACGTGTCCTGCTGGATATAGCAATAAAGATGAAGACAATAACCCAAGTACTCTAAATGTTAAAAATTATCAAGCTTCATCTAAAAAATATCGACAAACAGTATATACATACACGCACACACACATACACATACACACACACACACATATATATATATATATATATATATTTCTCCATCTGATTTTTCTTTCTTTCATATTCTCCTCTCTCTCTCTCTCTCTCTCTCTCTCTCTCTCTCTCTCTTTCTCTCTCTGCAGAGGTAGTTCCGGTGACTAACATGTAAGACTGCGACATCGTAGTTAGCGAATTCGAACTCCAATTGTGCTATGACTTTCACTTTCGGACTAATATCCTTAGGAAAGGTATGAACTACTTTATCTTCCAGGTATGTGTTAAATAGTACCACTGCTATTATTCTACATGGACGGCTTTGGAATTAAATAACCCACAAAGCTTGATTTACCATTAAACGAAGAAATCAAATCAAACCTCTCAGTACGTATGAATGTACGTATGTATGTATGCATGTATGTATATTTATGTGTGTGGGGAATGTGTATGTGTTTGTGTGTGTGTGTGAGTGTGCGTGCGTGCGCACGCGCGTGCGCACATGCCAGTGTATCAAGATCAAAAGTTCAGCATCCTAATGTATATCTATTCGTGAAATTTTTATCCAAAATCTTCACTGCATAATGCTCAATTTGTGCGTGAAGAATTGGTTTAAGTACATTGTCAAAGTTGGAAATTATGTTGAAAAATGTACGTACAAAATAAAATTTTCATCGCAGAATCACTGCACAAAAATTTTCGGGTGAAGAATTTTAATATCTCATTTTAATGTCACTTTGAAGATGGTTTAACGTAAAAAAAAGTTGGTAAATTATCATATAGAGAAAAATACATCCTTTCTATATATATATTTTTTATATTTTCATATTCAACATCCCACACACATGTATATATGTGTATAAAGAGGGAGAGAGACAGACTGACAGAGAGAGACAGAGAATACTGATATAAATAATTTGAGAAAATTTATGCAATCAATAGTGCTTTCAAGAATATCTAAAAAGCTTTTATTTGGTATGAGGTGACAGGTGGCCAAGACTAGATTCGGGTCCAACTCGATTCCCAATATCATTTTCTCTACACTTACAATCATAAGAACTGTCGAAAATATTTTGTACGCTTCTCTTACAGACTTACAACGAACACAAACTGACCTCACGCGAGTGACAATGATAAATAACAAATTGTTCAAAGTTAATGTCACCATATACATTCATCAAAGACCAAAATCGATTGTCCATTTGATTTTTCACCATATGACTACACAAAACTTGAAGAGAAGGTACTAAATCAAAAATTGCTTTCTTTATATGAGATGGTGAAAGGAGACATAACTTGCTCAGATTTCATGTGTTTTTTTTTTCTCTGATTATGTGAATGCAACACAATAAACGAGAAATAATTCATCCAAAATGTCAAACACTTGGAAAAAAGTATGTGTTTTGTAGTTGAAGGAGTTACTCTTATGAGCAGTATTGAAGCCCAGCTAAAATTTTTCAAAGATATGCAGTCTTTCTAATCATTCGTTTGCCCAGTCGACTGGGACTTTAGAATACACCGATTGCATCTCTGCAGAGGGGTAAGACACACCCAATGAGTGTCCTGTATATGACACTAAACAATCTGATGGTGAGGGTTCAGTAATACTGGAGTTTTAGGGAATGCAGAGTACCCTTTTATTGTCCACTCTGAACCGGGGCGGTAGCACATGATAGGGTCCTATGTATGGGTCAAATAGAACTGTTTGATATTTACTTATGCTAAGGGGAATTGTTTGAAGAGGACTGTTTTTACATTTAACTGTGTGTAAAAATGACTGATGTTTAACTGAATTGTTAGTGATACATAGCAACACTTCGAAAACATTAAACTGTGTGCAAACAAATAATTAATAGTAAATAGAATTATTCGTATTAGATAGAAATAAGTGAAAACATTTAGTTGTGTGAAAAAATGTTATATACAAAATGTGTTTAGAAGTCATATATTGAATGTAGATAGATAGGATTTGGCATTAAATTATCTATAATGGTTGATATGCCATAAATCCAAACCAAACCAAACTAATCCTTCCTTTCCTGCCTTCTCAACTCGATAGCGACAGATGTCCCCACCTTGAAGCCATAGACAAGGAGAAGTACCGATCTTTTAAAAAAATAATCCCGTTGTGTTGGAAACGATAAGAGGAACGATAATATGGAACATCTTGCTATCTTAAATTGCTTACCGTAACAACTACCCACTCTGTCGGTGAGTGTTAGAATACGCTGACCATATTCCCTGCAGAGGGGTAAGACACCCTCAAAAAGGAGGTGTGTCCTGGGTATGGCACTAAATTGCATCTGGTGATGAAGCTTCAATCCTGGAGATCTAGGGAATGTAGAGTACCCTTCGTTGCTATTACTTCCATATTCATTCTGACCGGGGGTTTTAGTAACCATCAGGAGGCCAAAATAAGCTGTTTGCAAATTATTTGTATTTAATAGGAATACTTAATACCATAAAACCGTGTGCAAAAAAAAAGCTCTTAAGAAACCACACAAAAAATGGAGATATAAATGTACAATGTACATGATTCTCAATCCTCTTGGATGGATTGACATGCCGTTAAAGTCAATCAATCAATCGATCGTTCAATCAATCCACAACGAATGCATTTGAAAGTATGTAAATACTATGGAATATTGGATTGGGAAAATGGTATAAACACCAACCAGATGGATTGACATCCCCAGATGGATTGACATGCCGTTAAAGTCAATCAATCAATCGATCGTTCAATCAATCCACAACGAATGCATTTGAAAGTATGTAAATACTATGGAATATTGGATTGGGAAAATGGTATAAACACCAACCAGATGGATTGACATCCCCAGATGGATTGACATGCCGTTAAAGTCAATCAATCAATCGATCGTTCAATCAATCCACAACGAATGCATTTGAAAGTATGTAAATTCTATGGAATATTGGATTGGGAAAATGGTATAAACACCAACCAGAACCAATAACAAAAGCAAAAGAAGCTACTATCCATACTGATAGAAAAATAAAGAGCAATAGACCAAATATAGTTGTTAAGGGCTATAAAAGAAAATATGCTTTCTAATTGATATGGCTGTGTCAACAGATAATATCACACAAAGAATATTATAAAATAAGTGAATACAAAAACCTAGAAATAGAAATTGAAAAAATGTGATATCTTAAAACTACCGCCTTGCCAGTGATACTAGGAGCCCAGGGTATGATGACGAAAGGGACAGATAAACACATTAAAAATATATCTGGCAGTTCCAGCCGATATGAAACACAGTAAATTGCACTTTGCGGAACTGCCCATCTCCTTAGGAGAGTAATATCAATGTGACTAAGAAATATCACTCAAAAGAGGCAGCAAGAAACATAAATACATAAAATGAATATAATCATTACCTTCCTTCACTTTAGGCCTTGGATAAAGACCCGGAGATGGATCGTAAGAAACCAAAAATAAAACTGAAAATTGATAAATAATAATAATAACAATAATAATAATTCCTAGAAAATGAAACTCTTAAAATTCTCTGGGATTTTTCGATATAAACGTATAATCCAATCCCTAAGACCAAGAAGGAAAAAAACTTGTCATCAAGTGGATGTTGAAATGCTAGCATACCATAAAGTAAAAGTAAAGAAAGCTGAGGAGCAGGACAAATACATGAAGTTTAACACAGAACTGAAGAACCTGTGGAACATGAAGGTGATGGTGATACCAATGGTTGGTTCCCTTGAAATGGTCCCTAAAATGTTTACTATTGAAGTTTGATGCCAAGATTTTATTGTCAGATCTAATTAAATTTAGTTTTTCACCAATAGAGAAATGGAAATATATTAAGAGACTCCAAGATCAGGCAGAAGCTGCATCAGCATAGAGAAGTACTACTAGGACACTCTAGTTTAGTGGTAATGATGCGTCGGTGCCGAAACTTTGTCAGATTCCAGTGTCATCATCTGAGGAATGTTTTGTTGACGATACTGCAACTATCAGTTATTCATTTATTCTATGGTGTTATCATTCTTGGATTTTCCAAAATGATATATTATTTAAAAATATGCATCAATAATAAAAATGTAGCTTAAGCATTTTTGAAAAGTGTAGATGAGTTTAAAGTTCGATCCGGGACGTCGATTTTGACGTAACGTCTCCATTTATTCAATCGGATATTTTTTGTGTTTCTCGTTTTATTCAATCAAGTGTAAACGGATTTAACTTTTGCTAACATTTAAAACAGCAGTAGTGCTGAACACCACACACACACACACACACACACACACACACACACACACACGTAAACAAACAAACAAACACACATTGAAGCAAATAAAGAAATAACGAATTACAAATCAATAATGATGTAAAAAAGCAAATTATGCAAATTCGCAATTGGAAAATAGATTTTCAAAATAATACAAAATAATTGAATTAATTTGAAAGTTTTGGCAAACGTTTCAGTTTAGCTCTTTTGTAAGACCACTCGGTCGGCATGACTTAGAATGCACTCGCTGTAACCCCCTGCATGGAGGTACCCTCTAAATAGGTATATTGTATATAAAACTAAACTGGATCTGGTTGTGAGTTTCCAGTTCTGAAGTGCTGTAATAAAAGACAAAGTAAAAGCTTTACTTAAACTATATTCAATACAACTTAACTACGGTCCAGTTAAGGTGATGATCCTTTAGTGTTTATAGTGAATTGATCTAGGCAAAGACAACTATGTTTGACTTCACCACACCCTTCATTGTCATTACTCCCAGGCCCACTTTAACCTTGAGTGATAGTACATGTTTGGGTCCTATCTTTGTGTCAAATAGATCTGTTTGCAAATTATTTGTATTAGATAAGAATACATAAACCATGTGAAAAAAAATTAAGAAAGTACACAAAAAATGTAAAAATAAACATCCCAAGCCTCTAGATATAGGAAATAACCCCAAACTGGTTGACATACTGTTAAAATCAATAAATTAATCAATCAATCATTTGTAAAAATTGATCTGAGTAAAATTATTTTCTCCGGACTTCCTGTGAGATACCTTTACGGTTTTAAAAATAATTTTAAAACATATTACAAGAATCTAAATATCTTCATTGAAGTTTTAATCACAATAAAGTAATGAAAAGTCGTAAAAAGTGAAAATAAAAATATTTTGGTGTTCTTAAAGCAGGTTTTAGACTGTTATTCGATTAATATTTCGATTGATTCCTGATTAATAAAAGGTCACTTACTGTGCCTCATGGGACAACAGAAATATAGATGACCCCAAATTATAAAAAAAAACCATTTTCTTTATGCATACAAGCTCGCAAAATGAACAACGTCATGTGTAGCATGACAAAGCAAAGCATTTTATTATTTCTCAACGAGTTGAGTTTGGTCGTCAATTTTTGGTAAATTTAAATCTCTAGAATGTATCAAAAATCAATTAGATTTTAATGTTATTTTACTTTTAATACAGATAATCATGATGCTACAATCTTTCAAATTAAACTAAAAGTTAAGCTTAAATAATAACTTTAATTATCTTTAATCTGTTTTAACGGAAAAAAGAGCGAAATTTTGTTAGTACCTATCTTATTAGGTATGTGATAATGGTTCATTAAAATTCAAAACCACTTAAGATTTTTTAAAACTGAAACAAACGGGTTTTTATTTTTACTTAATATTTTATTTAACATTTTTGTGAGTATTTTAGTAAGGTTGTAAAGCTCAAATAACTATTAATCTAATTTTCTCTCTATCTCCCTCGTTATGTATGTATGTATTTTTTTTGCTATTTATTCTTTTTTTCTTAATTGAACTATTTAAAAAAATATCTAAAAAAAATTATTTTCTTTTTTTATTTAGATAATAAAAAAAACCCTTCAGTCCAACTGTATGGCAAGCTTCAGCATCTTGAGCCTTTTCACTAAAGTCCCCAACTGAAGCCATGTTAATGGTCCGCAATAAATAAATAATCTACCATAGCACTGGAAGACACTAATATCTTTATATAGACAATTTAATGGAGATACTGACTTTTTGCTTTAAAAAAGCAGATTTCTATTAAAATTCAAAAATATATCGATACGAAGAATTTGGTCGCCTTTATCTTCGGTGGTATTATAGAGTATAAGAAAGTTTTTATTATTCATGGTGTAGATAGTGGTTGTCGGGGAATTGTTGTGTACTGTTGGGATGATTTTGAGTTTTGTATCTGATTCCTTTTTTCTTCTTCTTACCCTATTCACCCGTTACCTTCTTTTTTAGTTGGAATTAAAGGCGGAGAGAGAGAGAGAGAGAGAGAGAGAGAGAGAGAGAGAGAGAGAGAGAGAGAGAGAGAGACTAGGATACTTTTATACTTTAAACTTTATTTTGAGGTTCATAACTATTGTCTGGCGTGAAAGTTTTCTGGAACCAGTAGAAGTAGTCGCGTTTTCCAAACAAGCTGTTGAAATATATTAGAGTCATTCTTGGCGAGTTGTAGGTTTGGAGTTTGTCCACTTGGTGTGTCTGGTGAGGTATGTTTATCAGAGATGATTGCTAGTATGAAACACGGTTGGCGCCAAACCCGGGATTTGATGAACACGTGCGCTACTTTACTAACAGCTGAGGGAAAAAGGGTTCTTTTGATAGCAGTGGTAACAGCGTAATAAGAGAATTCCTCTTTTGGCGCCAGGAAGCTCATCTTTTCAGGTATGCGTGCATTTCGCTTTCTGTCAGAGGCCTCCTTGGAAACTACAACATTTTTTGAATTTCTTTCATTTTTATTAATCCCCACAGTATCCAATATGATAATAAATTAAATCAAACACCGGGAGAAGACGTATGGCCAAAACGCTGAAAAGAAAAATAAATAAACAAAACAAACAAAACAAAAGCAAGACTCCCCCCCCAAAAAAATCCATAAATATAACAAGCAAGAAAAAAAACCATAAAAAAAACAAACAAAAAACAAATAAACAAACAAACCATAGACGAGTGAAGTAATATAAAAAAGAGAATAAAAGTTTGTTGTAGAAAATATATTTGTGACGGTTTTTAAAATATGATTTAGACGAAAGTCTATTATATTTGTGCTTGTGTTCACACACACACACACACACACATATCCGTGTGCGTGTATTTTGTCTTGATACATGTGAGGTATTACTCCCAGATTCGAGGGATTTCAGCGGCAATCCCTGATCGATTTTAATATGGATTTTACTGTTAACTTTTGAAAGATCACTGAGTACAAATTCAAAGTTACTACTTCGAAGGGAACTGTGAAAATTATATATTGCCCTAATGTTTTTGATAGTCAAATTTCTCTAACTTTTAGGTAACACCTCTTACTTATAAATAGGTTTATATTTTCTTTAACTCGCAATTATACATGAAAAAAAAAAAAAAAGAAAAGAAAATGAACCCGGCAATACAACATCTGTTACAACAGCAATTGAAATTAATGAAACTGTTTACAGAGCGACTTGGGGCACCGCAGCAAACTCCTTCGCAAACGAAATTGATTATATCGGGAGAGGCCCTGGAAAATTTTATCACAGAATTTCACTATGACAAAAACGTGAAATCGACTTTCTCGACATGGTTCGTTCGTTTTGAGGATATTTTCAATGTGGATTTTCGAGAACAAACAGACGAGTGGAAGGTTAGGCTTCTGTTATGAAAAATGGGCCTCTCAGAACATGATAAATATTCCGACTACATTCTACCGATACACCCAACAGTCGAGACCTTAAAACAGATTACCTCACTCTTCAATGGTAGGTTTAACTGCCTAGATATCACAAAATGCGACTCGATTTCACGACATTTGCAGGCACCGTTAATGAGGAATGTGAGCGGTTTAAAATTTCGTCCATCACAGATGAACAGTTTAGATGCTTAATTTTTGTTTGTGGGTTGATGTCCGCAAGGTATAGAGAGGTACGTACAAGGATTCAATAAAAAATAGAACAAAATCCGGGTATGACTCTACAGCAAGCTGCAGAGGAATGTCGGCGGCTGGTGAATCTAAAGCATGATTCAGATATGGTACAACAGCCAGTACCCGCAACAACATCCACAATCAACACCATTCAAGGACAGCAGTACTCACCTAGCTCAACGCAAAAGAAACCTCCATCCATTAGCTGGAATTTTACAAGGAAAACGCACCGCTGCTGCGAATGCAATCAGTAAGGGCAAAAAGAAGGATTCTGCACATCATCGGTGCGCAAAACAATAAACAAGCGATCACATAACAAACGCAGACTGAAAAGAAAAACACACACAAATAGTCTGATAGCAACTTTTCCCCCAAACTCAGTCAAACCGGAAATATGTTCGTTTGCAAATAGACACTGCCTCGGACATAACCCTCATCTCACAGGGACTTAGAAAACCATTGGCCAGCCTCCACTAACATCTACAAGACATGTAGCACGGAGCGTTTCGGGGGATTATGTCCATATCACAGGTGAATTGCCAGCTATAATTAAGATTGAGGATAAGACTGGAAAAGTATATGTTGCAGATTCGAGACACAACCTTTTAGGACTTGATTTTATCGAGTCACTGGGTCTCCTTAACATCCCATTCAATTTAATCTGCAATGCAGTATCCAGATCCTCAACTTATACAGACCAAACCGAAGAAATAGTAAAGCGTTTTTCTCTAGTTTTTACAAGTAACCTGGGACGCTGCACTCAAGCCGAAGCCACACTGACACTTAAACCTTCTACAAAACCTGTACTCACTGCCGGTTCTTGAGGACATATTCACTATACCCAATGGTGTGAACTGTTTTGCCAAACTAGACCTCACAGAGGCGCAGTAAAGTATGGCATATCACCAGTAGAGGCACTCATGGGATGAAAGCTTCGCACCACACTGGACGCCTTACGTCCACAAAAACAACAAAGGCAAGACACTTGCGATAACAAAGGACAAACTTTCACAGTTGGTGCAAAAGTTTTTGCCAGAAACTTCGGGCCTGGACAGCCAAACTGGGCACCAGGAACCATCTCCAAAAGAAAAGGAGAGTTTGTTTATAACGTCCAAGTTGGAGGGCAATTCTGGGTACAGCATAAAAACCAATTACGATGTATGTCCCAGATACACCGGGAACAACTTATTTGACAACATACCAACTATTTCACTGGACTTGCTTAATGGACACATTTGACCTACCATCTCCATGACCTTCCGTGCAGACAAATGCAAATGGGAGTAGAGCAGGACCCCGTAGGAAATGACCGAAGCGAAATCGCACAAAAGTGCAGCACTTACAAATTAACCCCAAGCGTGCTCGCTCTCGTTAATTATTCAGAAAAGAGAGGTGTTAGGGGCAGCCTAACGAACAAAAATATAGAGTTGCTCCTCTTCGAGTTCTGAGGGAGCATATACTTTCCTCGACAGTTACTTTTTCTTGGGACAACACCGGAAAAGGATTGCAGATATGACAGATGCAGAAAAGGCAGATTGACATCATTTTGTCGTAACAAGACTTGAGCTAAGTGACTGTTTTTTGGGTAGAAGTATTTCTCTACCATACTTTAAATAAACCCTTGTTAAATTCCTAGTACTCGAGTCCGTATTTTCATTCAGTGTTCTTGAATTATTTGTACGTAAAAACGTAACAGTTTTATATCGGCACAAAGAAATGTTTAAACCATAATGCAATTCGTCTGCTTCAAATGTTCGAATTGTGTTCTTCATTCTCTGATAATTGTGGCTGTGAGTTTTGTTAATCAAATACGTGAAACATATGAAGACTAACCTTCAAGTCGTCGATACCAAAGTCGACTCGATCCTATCTCACAAGGCGAATTAGTTATAATTTTACGGTTTTTTTGTTGACTTGCACCTTTCATTCATACGGAACAATGTGAGTAACTAGATTTTATTAAGCAAATTTTCTCTTACGAACATTCTTAAATGAGTAATGTTTAAATTTATATTTATAGCCTTTTAATGAAATAGGTCATTAAATTTAGAATTTTATCTTCATAGGAATATCGTGTGTGTGTGTGTGTGTGTGTGTGTGTGCGTGCACGTATGGGTGTATGTATATGTATGTGTGTTTAGATAGATAATAAGTGAAATAATGTTTATATAATGTATACATGGAAAGCATTTATCAATTTTAAGTAACTTTCCAGCACTCATTTTTTGAAATCCTCTCAAATTAATTGAAAATATTTTGGAGTTTGAAGGTTGTTTGCTTTTAAAAAGTAAATCTATAGAAAGATAATTTTGTTTTATTTTGTTGTATTTCTAAGTTCTAATATTGCCATGAGTTAAAAGTAGCGTTTGTTTCTTGAAAAGCCGATGAGTAAATAAAATTTCTATTTAAGATATATTCATAAATATGGACACTGAATTTCATGATTCGTTTTTTAAAATTATATGTAATTATTCTCTAATTTCTTAAAAATCTGTCGTAGGAATTTTTTATCAGTTAAATTTAAAAAAAATTACAATGCTGTTTTTTATGTTATAGATTTGTTGAAACAGTAAATATCTCTACGTTATTTTCGGATGTTGACCATGCGCGCGTGCGCGCGAGTGTGTGTATGTGTGTGTTGATTTTAAAAAACAAGAAATAATATTCATTTAAGACAGTCATAGGCAAACTACAGTCCATCGGCCACATGTGGCCCGCGGTGTTTTCTGAATATTAGATCAATAGAGAAAGTGCATCCCCCCACATCGATATATATGCCACTATAGTAATTATGAAAATAGAATAAATTTATCTTGTAAATGATCATATAACCAGAGAAAAACAAACAAACCCCAAAACAAAAAGCAATATAAGAAGATTCTTTGCATCACTGCTGAATACAAAAAAAGCGATTTCTTGTGTCAGAAAATAGATGTTATGGTAAAATAAATAAATAAATAAAATAAAAACGTAAATAAATCATTTAAATAAAATAAAATAAATCTAGTTGTACTAGATGAATTTTACTTTATGAATTCTTTGTTTATATATATCCCTTCCCGATGAGTGAATGAATGAAAAAAATGACTGTAGTCTGGTGACCCGGATTCCATTTCCCAGACAACATACACTGATAAGTGTAGCAAAAGACTAGAGGTGAGTCAGGCAAGAGAAATTTTCTCCGTACCGGTGGGTATACAAATCCCTCATACTAACTATTTCCCATTGTGGTTAGGCGCGCCCCACAAAATATTTTTCTTTTTGTTTTGTGTTCTCTTTCAACTGTTGATGCATTAAAAAGAAATCTGAGATTCATTCAGAAGGAATCAGTCTTCATAGAAGATATCTTATCATTGATTTCAAAAAAGAAAAGAAAAGAAATGTCTATTTGTTTTATTACCTGTTGACGCCATCATTATACCCAATCACCGAACATATTCACTAATAATTAGGTAATTATTTGTTGAATTTTTTCTATTGTTACACTCTTGAGCACGGACCATTCAAACTACGAAAATTATTATTATTATTATTATCATTATTATTATTATTATTATTATTATTATACAAATTCACATACAGATGTGCATGGTATAACATTTGAGACGAACGTTGTACGATTTAAACGCGGTGTGAACAAAACCATTTTTTTTCTTTGCTTTAAAACCTAAAATGAATAAAAAGGGAGAATTTAATAGCAGAACTTATCATGAAGTGAAAAAAAAAATTGTGTATATATATATATATATATATATATTAACCCAAGAATTTTTGTGGATTCATTTTTTTTTATGTTTATGAAACCGGCTCGTACGTAAGAAAACTTAAAATAAATTCTATTTGATACATTGGGACCAAATTATACTTTCGGGAGACAATGTACACATTTTTTCATCAATTATAACACTTATGGGGTTATTTCGTGGTGGTTGTTAATTGTAAGTATGTTGGGAAATTCTGAGCTTCGTATCTGACTCCTTTTCTTTTTACTCCATTCACTTGTCTTCTTTGTATGTCGAAGTAGAAAGAGAATTAAGGACGAAAGGAAAAAGACAGGGATACCTTTATACTCAGACTTTACTTCGGGGGTTTATGACTATTTTGTGGTGTTGAACGTTTTCCTGAACCAGTAGAAATAGTCGCGTTTCCGCCAGAAAAAGCGTTGAAGTATATGATAGAATTATTTTTGGCATTTACACGTTTGAGGGTTCGTCGTTTGTTCGGTGGGTATGTTTAGCAAAGGCTGAAACTAGAAAAAGACGCAACCTGCCGCTAAACACCGGAACTTAGCGAGCATGTGCGCTACCAACTAGCAGCCGACAGAAACAGGTCCTTTCAAACGAGGTGGTAGATGCTTAATGAGTAAGAATTTCTCTTTGGTGCCAGGAAGCCTCTCTTTTTAGGCATGCACCGATTTCGATTTCTTTCAGAGGCCTCCTGAGAAGCTGTTACTTTTTGCTTTTATTTGTTTTATTTCTTTTTAATCCCTACACTCTTAAATTTCGCCTTAAATTTCTACTCGATATTAATCTTTTCCTATTTATGAATTTATAATTATTTGCAGATACTAACTATCACCGAACTTTTAGAATTCTCCCTTGCTTACTCATATCATTTTCTTATTTAGAACAATGGAATAAAAACTCTGTAATTAGCAGTTAATACTTATAACTAACTAACTAACTACCTGACTGACTAACTAACTATATATATATATATATATATAGGTTGTATTGATAAATCTGCGCAGCATGACTCAGCTTAATTTTGATCTGAAATTTTCATTGTATAATGTTTGATGAGTGTAATGAATGGAGAGGCGTTTGCTATGTGTATAGGCAAAGAAGGAAACTATGTTGTAAAATGATTATCTGTTGTGTATAACAAATTTTTTTTATCAACATGCAACGGATTTATTAATGTATATATTTGGGTGTAACACAAGTTTAATTCTTAAGCCGAGTTCAACTGGTTTGAATGCAGAATTTTCTTTCTCGTAGATCGGTTGTCATACCAAGCTTAAAGTGCCTGCCCAACTATCTACCATTAGCTGGAGGGGAAAAGTTTGATCGATAGCTTTTCCAAGAGTGTTAGCATTATTTAAAATGCAAACCCAATCCAAAACTACCGAAGTCTCATTGTTGTATAGGTAGTGGAAAATGTATAAAAGATTTGAATGAAATAAATATTGATTAGCACACATTTAACAGAATGTTTATAACAAAGTACTTTTTAAAGAACTGTAGTTTTTCCCGATCAACAATTCCGACTGAAAGAATAGAAAATGTATTCGAATCAAAGCCGGAGAAACTCTCTGGAACAGCTCGTTCCTAGGTTCATTCGTCTTAAAAACTAATCGGGCGAAGTATATTGGCTGTTCAAGGACTGGACGGTTCAACTGCAGTAGGCACAAAAAGAAATCTGTCTGAAATAGACCGATACCTTGCTAATTGACGATTCTCAGCCTGTCTGGTGACGATGTCGGGATCTGTTGACAATTTAACCAAGTTAAACCCAATCGTGTAAATTATTTAAAAAAACAAAACAAAAAAAAAAGGACTAAAAAAACAAATTAATCAATTAGGCAAACACATAGTTTCCTGTATATTTTAACTGTGAGTAATAGATTAAATCAAAGAATAATAAATAATAAATTCGTGTTTTAATTCCAAATTTCAATAAAGAAAAAAATATAAAGACAAATACAAACCATTTTCAAGATTTGAAAAAAAAGTTTAATTAGAGAAAAAGCTACAGCCTAACAATCGTGAAATTTTGGAACACTGAACTCCGAAATCGATATCGTGATATTCACCCCTTTATTTAAAAAAAGAATGACATAACTGTGCTTAGTAATTCTATTATCTTTGTTAGTTTTTTTTATAGATATGTTATAAATTAACACACACACACACACACACACACACACACACACACACACACACACACACACACACACACACGATCAAATACATGCATACACATATATATTGCTGTTTTAAAAAGATTTAAAGAGATATTTTACAGATATCTTAAATGAATATTTCTGTGTTTGTTGTAGACACAAAATCAGTGATTTAATGACGTATAAGATATCGTTTGAATTTCAGTATCCTTTTTGTCCTTTATTTAGTGTATTTTCTTATATTCAACATAAATAAATAAATAGATAAATTGTTGAATCAACTTGGAGTACAAAAACAATTCGGCTCATTATAAAAAAAAAGTGATTTGAAGTCAGTTATATCTACCGACATGTAAAAGGAATAGAAAACTAGGTGTTTCGCCAAGTAGATAAATCCCACATACAAAACAATGATTGGACACACACACACACACACACACACACGCACATACGTGCGCTCGCGTTTTAGATATACTCATGATATATATATATATATATATATATATATATATATATATATATATATATATATATATATATATGCTATCGCCAGTGAATAAGTATATCCCAACATTTTCAATAAACAATTAGTTTTCTTCTAAGCAAGATTTTATTATATCAACTGGAACGTTATACAATCCAAATGTATATTACCCATTATTTATTTATTTATTTAATAGCTCTACACCCTTTTATTGATTGATTGATTTGAACGGCCGGTCCATCCGTCTAGGATTATTTCATGCCAAGAGGTTAGAGAATCGTGTTCATTTTACGTTTGTATATTCATATTTCTGCGTAGATAATTCTTAAGAGTTTTTTGTACACAGTCCTATCGAATATGAATAATTTTTAAACAGATCCTTTTGACCCCTATATAGGATGCTAACGGGTACTACCACTCTGTTCAGAGCGGACTTGGGAGTAATGATAATAAAGAAGATGGTTCACTATTGTGTTGAACGTCATTTTTTTTATTCATGCAAATTCTCGATATAACTGTGATAAATCGTATCATCCACCCCTTCATAAATAAAAGCTCGATACACCACAGGTTATGGATCGTTTAGTTTTCCATTAACGCGCAAACCTGAAGAAACATGCGACTCGATTGTATAAAACGGTGACATGTCTATTAATTGTAAATTTAATTAAATTATAAGTCGTTTATAAAACCTGTGAAAACATTGGTAGGATTCATAGAATTCAATTCATTCTAATATCTAGTGACGCGTTAAATTCCGGGTTAAGAAAAAAATCAATGAAGTAATAATCACGTTTGTGACTTTCAGTCAAGTTATATTGAAAGCACTGGTTTCTGTTAGATAGCTTGTTCAGTACCGAGTTGGGTGACCATTTAGGAACAGTGGCTACAGTGAGCAACCTAAGATATCAGATTCAGCAAAGCAAAATGAATAATAAAGATAATCACAGTTGTATTTTAGCCGCAATAACAGTTGAACGCTGGTTTCAGCTTGTCGTTCCCCCAGATTTTACTTCAACTCCACTTCAACTCCACTATATAAAAGTTTGGTCGTTTTCAGCAATGGAACTATTTATGTTTTTAATGAAAATTAGAATTAATGATTATATTTTTGAAAATTATTGTTTCAGAGCGTCTTATCGTTCAATTTGAATACTGTTCGTTGAAAATTAGGATAAAGGGATTGTTAGTGTTCAGGAATAAAGCAAACATTATTAATAGAATAGGGATATTATTATGCCTGTAGTGTAAATACATTGGTAATGATTTTATTTCAGTAATGTATTGAAAATCAGGATAAAGAGATTGTCAGTATTTAGGAATTGATGCAAATATTATTGATAGTATAGAACTATAATACGTATAATGCAAATTAATTAAAAATAGATTGGTGACCATCATTGCTACGACAATTTGGTTTGTTTTAGTTTTATGGCATATCAACCATTGTAGATTATTCAATGCCAAATCCTCTTTAAACGTATACTTTAAATATATGATTTGTAAACACATTTTGTAGATAATATTTTTAAACGAGCCTAAGCTCATTCTTTTGCACACAGTTAAATGGTGCTAAGTATTGCTATGTATCACTAACTATTCAATTAAACATCAGTCATTTGTTTACACACAGTTAAATAACCAAGCAGTTCTATTTCAAACAATTCAGTTTTGCTTGTCATTTTGCTTGTCATTTGTTTGTTGTCAAAGAGTCCTATTTGACCCATAGATAGGAACCTATCAGGTGCAACCACTCCGTGCCAGAGTAAACATAGGAGTAATTGCAATAATGGGGTACTCCGCATTCCTGAAAGTTCCAGAATTACTGGAGTCTCACCATCAGATTGTCTAATGTCATATGCAGGATACTCGTTGTGGGGAGGAGTCTTACTCCTCGGCAGAGGTGCAGTCGGTGTATTCTACAGCCTGCTATTTTGGTGTATTCGACAATACTGCTCCGACAAGGCAGCCAAGTGTTTGTAATAATCATTTACTAAACTTAACTTAATTCTGATTCAAATCTATGAAATCAGCTTGTTAGCCATTACACTACGAGAAAGCGCTAACGTATTTGTAATTAGAACGTTTTGGAATCTTTACGTAGACTTCATAATTTTAGCATAATTTTGAATATATTGGGGACATTGGGGCAGTATTTGATATATTCAAATTGGGATTTAGATGTACAGTATGATTAAATATTCTAATAACAATTAGAAAGAATTTCTTCATCAAATGCATCATGGATAACCTGATAAAATTTTGAAATCTTTGAAAAAGGAGCAGAAACATGAAGAAAAAATGACTTTAATTGAATTTTAAAAAATTATTTTTAGAAGAAGCATTTTTAACTTCACTTCTAGTGAGTTTTTTTCACACCATTTGTAGTCTTTCCTTGGTGTTTGAGTTATAGCAAATCTCCTCAGTTCTTCAGGACTTCTAAGTATTCTATCTGATCTTAACAATGCTGTGGTCTCGATTCTTCCTTTGATTTCCAATTCTTCAAGTCTCCTTTCTAAGCCATTAGTGACTATTCCTAGCGCTTTTACTACAATTGATGTCACCATCAACCTTAAATTTCTAGTATTTGTCTATTTTTTCGCTTTCTTTCATTTTCACTCTGTGGCCTGCTGGAACGTCAAAATCCACTAGATAACAAGTTTTCTTTTTGTTAATTAATTCTAGGTCTGGTCTACTTACCAGGAAAGGGTGATTTATTTGTGCATATACCATTTGATTGTCGGGTAAAATTTCAATCTCTTGCACAATTTTCAATGGATCACCTTTCCCATCCATTTATTTCTAGTTGCATTTTTATTACGACTCATTAGGATCGTCTATCAACAAAGAACAGTCCTATCTATCATCTCCTAAATTCCCACAAAAAACGCTATGAGACAACTTATGCCGATCTCGCGAGAGGACTATAGACTGTTTTGAAAAGTGGAGAGACACTAGGCGTGAGTAAAGATTTAAAAGGGAGTACTTTGAAGGGGATTAAGACACCATTGCCGTCGGTAGACTACCCTTTTGTTAATATTAAATGGCTAGATACTTTACGACAAAGCTTTTGTAGTATAACAGTTATTGCCGAGGAAAATGGAGTCGGCAACTTGGGTTCAAATCCTAGAGGAGACTGCGTTTCATTTCGCGCTTATACTGTTGGGACAGACATGAATTCTTATCTTCTTTCTCCGAGCATGGGTAAATTGGAAGGTAGACTGGGCTCTTTAGTCTTGGTCAAGAAGACAAATTATGAATTCAAACCAGCTATACTCCGCTTAAAAATTGATCTGTGACGGAGGGGTTGAGTAAATATCTACTTTAGATCAAATCTTGTTTAAGGAACTGTTTTTACTGAAACGTTAAATTGGAAGCATAATACAAAACGTATGACTTTTCCTTAATGTTTCTTTTTTACGCGACTTAAGTCAGATCTATAAAAACCAACAAGTAACTCCTGCCCCGATTCGAACATCTATCCAGGAACTATGCAGCTAAGTGAAGTTTCCACTCTGTCAGCGTCTTAGGGGCTAAAGGGCAAGATGAAATTAATTCATAAATACTCAGGCAGAGTGCACAGATGCTACGCTGATCTAATGCAGGGAGTAGGAGAAGTACGCTTTGATCCGAGTCAAAATGCACTGATACTACACTCTAATTTTAATAACTACCCCACGAAGGTAGAATGTCACATATAATCTGTATAATATGGGAACCACACGTGTACATTTGGGCTAAATATAAAAATTGACCATTCCGCCTAAGCAGTGAAATACTACGACTTTCCTCTTCCGTGCAATGAGGAGGTGCTGCTCCGTGGTTGGAATCTCCAGGGCTATGCACGCCTCAAGGCCGAAAACGCAGTTGAAAAAATGGAACAGAACCAGAAGGCTAGGCAGAGCACACAAACATTACCTTCTAATCCAAGGCAAAGAGATAGGTAGCAACACTTTGTATATTGGCAGAGTGCAAAGATATTCTGATTCAAGGTAGAAGCGCCAGTCTACGCACAAATCATTCTTTATGGGTACTATGTTAATTCTAAAAATACACGATTCCATAATTAGTAAATGACTGCATAATAGATATATTTTTGTTAAATCTTTATTTTAGATAATAAATCTTCATGAAAAGTGCTCAATATTGGTGATAGAGCAAATAAGGTTTTATTTTAGCCGATTGATACAACTCTTCCAAAATTTGTGCACATGTATGTCTGTGTATGCCTACTTAAGGATCACAGCCAAAAGAAAAGTTAAAGAGACCTGATATTTTGCATGAATATTTACTTGACCTCGAACCTCAACCCTGTTAATATGAGATTGATTTCGGAAGGAATTTGAGGTCACAACAAATAACCAAATGGATTTTTCTAACCAAACGGAGTGAAATACAGATTTAGAGATAAAATACAATTTTTCATCTAAAACTTTTTACCTTTTAAGTATGGGACCTATTAGGCCAGATCTATGTTTTTTTTTACATGGCCAGTTCTATGTGGGGTGTTCAGAAGTAAAGGTCTACATATATGCAAAAGATGGGATAACAAAAAATATTATGTAAAAAGGGGCTTTCAGAAACTAATAAGAATTTTGTTTTATGCTTAAAACTCTTTTTGCTATGTAGTTATTCATGTTCATATCTTTATTTCCAAGGAAACTTGCTTATATATATATATATATATATATATATATATATATATATATATATATATATATATGTGTGTGTGTGTGTGTGTGTGTGTGTGTGTATGTGTGTGTGTGTGTGTGGTGTAATCGTTATAGGCATTAGAAATGGGCACGGGAAGCTAAGTTCAATTCTTGGACAAGGCTGTTTGCATTTCACATAGCCATAATACCTTTAGAAAAGCTTCGAATCCAACTATTCTCTCCCCAGCTATGGGTAAATAGTAGGGTTGACTGGGTTCTTTAACCTTGGTATGAAAACCGGTATAGGAGAAGGAGAAATGTAAATTCAAACCTGTAAAATCCGCTGAAAATTGACCTTTCGTCGCTTCCTGTTCGTGCGAAGGGGTTAGTGTTCACATATCTAATTTAGGATAATGAAGATATTGAGGCAACAGTTTCTAGCCTATCTGATCATCAGACCAAGACAATATATATATATATATATATAAAACGAGAAATGTAAATGAGAAAAGTTTGCGTAAAATATGCTCTATGCTGATATAGGAGGGCATGTATAAAACCAAAAATTATTATGATTATGAACACCAGAAGTCCGTTACTAATAGCAACACAACTTCTCAGATTCTGTCCATTCGTTGAATCATCGAAGGAGTCGGAGCAAAAAAATTCGAGGCAACACTTTTATTTACGGATTTCTCCAAGGCATTCAATACAAAGATTAAATATGAAACAAATACTTTTAGCATATGATTTTCCCAAAGAAAATTTTATTTCTATAATGATCTAAAAAAACTTGAAAGCTCACTCAATAGTGATACAGATTTTTTTTACATTGTCGCTGGAGTCTTGCAAGGAGATACATTAGCACTTTATATATTCATAATCTGCAAAGATTACGTACTAAGAACGTTAATAATTCAAAGGAAAGAAAATGATTTCACATTAAAAAAAAAGAAAGAAGCAGATATCTCGCAGAAACTCTTACTGATGCAGACAACACAGGGGATCTGGCCCTTTTTACAAATACATATATTCAAGCCGAATCTCTGTTGCATAGCCTAGAGCAGGCAGCAAGAGGCATTAGTGTCAACGTAAATATAGATGAGGCGGAGTTCATGTGTTTTTTTATCAAGTCTCTGAAATTAGTGAACCATTTCACATATCTCGGTTGCAATATCTCATCTATTGAAAGTGATGTCAACATACACATCGGAAAGGCATGGCCTACTGTTGACCCGTTATCGACCATATGGAAATCAGATATTTGATAAAATAAAAGAGGAATTCTTCCAAACTGTAGCTGTGTCAGTACTATTGTATGGATGCAACACTTGAACTTTAATGAAACGCTTGGAGAACTACACGAGGAAGTTGCATGCTGTTCAGAACAGAACCTGGATGCAGTAATCCACAAAACAGCCGCTGTACAGTCTCTTACCTTCCATCTCATAAGCTATCCAAGTAAGATGAACAAGATATGTTGGCCACTGAACGATATTCTCATACGGACTTCGATACATGGACACATAAATGTTGGCCGACCAGCAGGGACATATTCATCAGCTCTGTGCGGACACTGGATGCTGTCCAGAGGATCTACCAAATGTGATGGCCGATAAGAACAGATGTATATAGATAGATAGATAGAGAGACAGACAGACAGACAGACAAAGAGACAGGGACAGAGAATCCGTGCTGCCGATATGCTTTGATGACATATTTATATATGTCATCAAGGCATGCTCATATAATAATTTATTAGAAATATTGTCTTATCTTTTTCCCCGAATATCGTCGGATGCTTCTGCTTGCCAGTCTTAATATTCTCCTGATAAACAGAATTCAGTTTCCTTTTTGATTGTTCTTTTCAACAAAGATGCAGAATGATTTATCACAAATTTAGCGTGTCTCCACTTGAACATGGCTTTTTTATGGTCCTATTAACTCTGGACCTAACAGACAATTTATTATGCCGCATGTTTCTAACAGTTTTTGTGTTGCAAACATTGTAGACGATCGTCTATGCAGTGAACTTGTATTGAAGTAATGTCATTTATCTTTCTTAAACAGTAAGTTGATCTTTAAACTACATATTTTCCGCCTTACTGAAGCAGTCTCAGTTACCTGAGTATTGGGTCAGAACTCCCAGTCCGGGGATATAAATATATCGCTCAGCTTCATGCGATCGTTCCCTTACCAGGCTGTACCACGCCATTGCACTTAAAGGGGTAGGGTCAGGGTCACTCTCTGATGCTTGAGGTATTCAAAAAGTTTAATGTTGACGATGAGGAATTTTTGTCCCTACTTTCATGGATACGTGGGGGTCTTTACTTGAAGCTTGTTCCTGTGTCAAATTCTGTCTACATGGAGAAGAAGTTAAATACGTCTGTTCATATTGAAGCATTTTTTGTATGAAAGCAAGAAATCGGTTAATAGATTAGATGACTACTGACAATTTTTTATTCGCTGACTGGATCGTGTTCCATTCATCAGACAGTGTTCTGCTAACAGGATACTATTCTGCAAATAGAGACTTTCTGGTAACGATAAGATTTTATAAGTAAATCTAAAGAAATTTAGAAAGAACACATGCACATATGCACGTACCCAGATCTATCTATCTATCTATCTATCTATCTATCAAGCACGTTTTATTAAGTGTTACAAACAATGTCTATTATTTTTTAATAACCTTTTCCTGTTCCTGAATTTGATGTCTCAGTATAGGATCGAAATTATATAACAGTGACTATCTCTTTTCTAAGTAACATGTGACAGATTGTTTTGGGTTACATGTTACAAACATCCTGGCCTGACCAAGGATGAATTCTTTTGCAGTTTTGCGTAAATCAAGGAGGGAGAAATGATTAAAATTGAAATTTATGTATTTTAAAAGACAACATTCAAATTAACACTTTTTTAAATTTTTTATTTTTTTATATATACCGTGGTGTTTGTGAGCATAGTTATTGGATTTAATAAGTAGTTTGTGCAGTAGTTTTAACTTTTCAATCGTCAGTCGAGATATGAACGTTCTTCGTGTGAAAAAAAAATCAACGGTACTTAGAAGTTTAAGCAGGTTGACTTTTATACAGATATCAAACACACAGACACACTGGTTTTTACCGTTACATCAATGGCTTGTTTGCGAAAATGCTCATACGCATTATCAATTCTTTTTATTTGCGAAAAATAATTAAACAAATAAATAAATAAATGAATAAATAAATAAGCAAAAATGATAAATTGAAATAAAGCGAAATAGAAAAGAATCAGGTGAAAACACAAACAAACAAACAAACAAACAAACAAAAGTCCAGTAAAAAGCAGGTAGAAATCAACTCACCGTTCTCTCTTTTCTTTTGGTGTCCATGATCATAGTTTATCACGTGGCTCGAAAGGTTCATATGTGTCCAGCGATGTTGTACGCGCGATTTGTCGATGCAACTATTATTTCATTCACATATCGCTACTCATCTGCGTATGTATGTATGTATGTATGTATGTATGTATGTATGCTGTTCACATTTCACGTATGTGCGAGTATGCGTGTGTGCTGTAGGAATTTACAACAGTTTTTATGTACACTAGTCAGGTTTATTTAGGTAAGCATATGCCTGTTTGATTGATATTGATAGTTATTGTTTTTTTACTTTGTATGCGTCGTCGTCAAATCTATTCTTTGCAGTGCTGTTTCACTGCATAGATGAATTTTCGTTTTTTCTTCTTCTTCTGGTGGATTGGTATTTTCATTTGTTTACTGAATTATTTTTATCAATATCTGTGTGCGCACGTGCGCGCGCACGTGCGTGTGTATATCAATGCATCACGTGAATGTAATTTGTATGCATCAATCCACCACAAAAAATGATTTATCTGCGCATGCCTGAAAACAAAAAATAATCATTTCTGTGAATGCGTGTTTGTGTATTTGGAGAAAAAATGGTGGATCTCTTAAAAGAAAAAAAATTACCGTTGCTTTGGCATTTGTATATGTATGCTTTAGTGTGTAGTGTATATATTGGTACAGGGAAAAATATTTACCTTGCAAATCCAATTTATTTGTGGGCGGGTTTTATAAACATAGAAGGGGATATAAAATAATTTCTGTGAATTTGATTGGCTTATGTCAAGGTTGGTTATAGCAGTAACAGCTTTTTGTTGTTATGCTGGTAGGAAAAGTGATTTTCATCTCTCTCTTTTTCTCTCTCTTACTCTCTTACACACACACACACACACGCACACACACACACACACACACACACACACACACACACACACACACACACACACACACACACGTTTTTCTGTCATCCGTCATACTATGTCAGTAATGAGATATATTGTAAAAATATCTGGTTGTAGCGATATCTTAATTTGTGATTAGTCCTTTGTAAATAGCAAGTAAGCAGTTGTTTGAGTTCGAAAAAGGTCAAATAATGTTTGTGGCCAGATATCAAACCCAAGAAAAGAGCATTCTAAAAAATTTTCAATTCTTTCATATTTCTGAGAATTTTCTTTTTAGAAAATTATAAATTTTCGCAACGACTAAGGAAACATTAACAACAATAACAAACGAAAATAATCACTCTCTATGCGTGTTTAAGCCATTGAAGTTTCATTAAGATTTGTGGCAATGATAAAAAATGGTGCAGTTTTTTTCACTGTTTATTTTTTATCCCATAGTGTATATTATGAAGATATCTGGTAGTGATGAGACAGAATATAGTGAAGTGTAACATCATCCATTTCCCGAAAGTATTAATACAAAATAAACATAAGCAATCTTAGTTGAAACTTGAACTCTGTTATTTTGTTTTCATTGCTGGTAACCTTCAAACTAAACTGTACCGTCAATAGTTTTTGCAATCATCGTCATATGCATTAATATTATGTTCTCGATATTTAAGAAACTCAGATTAGATTTGTACCAGGTAAAATGGAAAGAAATAGGAGTAGGAAGGTTGTATCGCACTGATTTTTCAAGTGAATGCCTGTCCGCCAAGAAAACCAGGATAGGAAATCTGGGTGAATGATAGTAGAAAAATATGTAACAACTCTAGTAGGATCTCAACATAAATATTTATTAAGCTTAGATAAGTCCGACAGAAAGTCAAATACAAGGATATAGAATTAGGCACGCTAATCTTCCAATTAACTTGAAAATCAGTATTTTTAAATTTTTATTTTTTAACCTTGGTTCGAACGCTAGTGGAAAATATGCGACTATCTCAACCCCAAAGAAGACAATGCCACATCCCTACAGTGTGTCTGTGATTTTCATGAGCTTCGCTCTTCCGTTCCTGTCTTTACTCGCGGATTGGTTCATGTGTTTGTGGTTGCATTTAAATCTAATCATCTGTCTATTTGAGCATCCAGAATATTCTGTGAGCATTTGCAGAAGACTAATATACTTATCAATTATTATTTGAGCTGCGTAACAATAACCAATTTCTATGGAAAACAGAGAGAAATAATTAATTAATATTTTAATACACTTAGAATAATATAGAATGTCTGTCCAAGATACCACCTGAAGAGGTTATTCAAGTTGCTATACTTCTAGTTTCCCAATCTGAAGAATTTTGAGGTTGTCATTTCTTCTTCTTCTTCTTCTTCTTCTTCTTCTTCTTCTTCTTCTTCTTCTTCTTCTTCTTCTTCTTCTTCTTCTTCTTCTTCTTCTTCTTCTTCTTCTTCTTCTTCTTCTTCTTCTTCTTCTTCTTCTTCTTCTTCTTCTTCTTCTTCTTCTTCTTCTTCTTCTTCTTCTTCTTCTTCTTCTTCTTCTTCTTCTTCTTCTTTCTTTATTTATTTTCCTCTTTGTCAGAACTTGCTCTTTTCTCCGCCTTCATACAAAACAATTTTCCTATAATACTCTCTCTTTTTCCTTAAAAAATTTCCTCCATAAACCTGTCGTGTTCCCGCCCTTTTGGTTGGGCAGAGACACGCCATTGGGCAGAGACAGTCTTCTTGTTATGGCATGGAAAAGGAGTGGCAGCCAACTCTATGTTTTCCCTAACAGAAATGGCATGGAAATTATTATGTACAGTTATGATTCGCTTTAATTTCCATAACATAATTTTATCAGTGGTTCTATGATTAATTAACTAATTAATATTGGTATGATATATTGTTTTCTAACAAAAAGATTCGTTATTAGGTGCAAAAATAATAGAGTTTTTTTTTTTAGATTTCGATGCGTATTTTGAAATAAACAATTATTTATGTTCTAGCAATATACTATTTTAAAACATAAATTTCACTGAACAGATTAAAGCAATCAAAAATAAAAACAACACCAAAAACAAAATGTTAATTTGAGCAATTTTATTGTACGTGATCAAAATGTGACGTTAAACTGCGGAAATTACGCTCAATATCAACAAAATATTTGGCAAACGAACGTATTGGTTCATAAAATTTTGTAACGGAGATTCGAGACTTGAATTTTTGGAGGATCAAAAACCTTATTTTGCAACTGACCACAACTAATTTAAGAATATTATTGAACTGACCGACTCAGAATGACTCGAAAGGTTGCAGAATAACTAAACGTTAGCCATAAAACATTTGTTGTTGTTTTTTCTTTTTTTTCAATTTGACAGTTTAAAATGAGAATAAAGAGAGAAAAACAAAACCACTTAAATAAAAATTAGTAGAGCTAAATTCGTGATTTATGAACAGAGTTAAATAATAATCGATAAAAAACACATCAAAATTAGAAAAATCAATAATCGATTAAATCAAAACAACTTTATACGTAATGAACAATTTTGGAAAATATTGTGATGAGCTAAAATTTGGTTATGCAGCTTTAATGCATTGGAACTCCTGTTAAAGTTATTATAATATTATAATATTGACAACTAGGAAGTTGTTAATATTATAATTTTCCTTAAAAAAAGAAATGAAATTACCCCATAACCTTGTAGATTATCAATCTACCATGTTAGATCCTTCATAGCAGGATAATAGGGTTGGTGGCGCCCATCTCATCTCTGAATTTGAATGCCCCCGATATTTAAGAATACAGAGTAAATAAAAAGTTAATATTTAATGTAATTTTAATGTTACTTCTAAATTTGGCATAAAAAGATTTCAAATGAATAGTTAGCATCTGTCGATCTAACTCGGTATTCAGAATTTTTCATTTTATCTTATTTTATTAATTTAACTCTGCACTTAAAACATATTTGAAATATTATTATGATTATTTACAGTAGGTATGTACAAAACACACACCTGCTAAAGCATCTTTTAAAAATCCTACCAAACCGGCTAATTATCGGATTTTGATAACATTTTCGGTATTTAAAGCAATAAAAGATGAGTTTTTTTAAAAAAAAGACATCTTTCCTCAAAATTCTTAAGACAACATGGTTTTTATTGCTTTGTTGTCATGCGACACCGCAATCATTTTGTTAATTTGAACGACTTAATGAAGGTGCAAGTGAATGATTTTTATATTTGTTAGTGATAATTCCACGGAGAATTAGATTTTGTTTACATTTTTTATAACGGTTTGTCTATTTTATTCGTACGAAATATTGAAGAAAAAAAAACACCAAGAAACAAAAAAAAACTAAAAGCAAAAACAAAAGAAAACAATACACAACAAACAAAAAAACCCAGACCCCCTCCCCACCGTAAAATATGATTCAGTATTGCCCTTCTAGAGAGAAAAAAATTAAGGTTAAACTTTTTTTTAGAGGTTTATAATTGATTTAAATTATTGTAGGATTTTGATAAATGAAAAATACTGAAAAAATAAATTTGAATGATTAGATTAAAAGATATTTTATCTAGATAATACAATTTAGTCTTTTTGAGTGTGGTTTTTCATTGGATGATTTTTTTTTACATCTGCCGCAAGGGAACGAATATAAAAACGTCACTAAAGGGAGATAAACTTTTTTCGAAAATTTGCATCACATAAAAACTGTGGATTATTACGCGTTTGATTTCCATACTTTAGAAGAAAAGGGGGCGTGGCCTGTCCGTAATAAATCATAACACTGCTGATAAAAAGAACATTTTTTGTGCATGTCTAATTTAAAGGTGGTTTAATTCCATGAATGCCAACATTTTTTAATAATATTGATTTGAGCATGAGATTTTTTCCTATTATTTATATGTTCCAGTATTTATATAAACCTTGATATCACGAGTAGGATTTATCAAACAAATATATCAAAACTTTCATTCCCTCTAATGATTATATATAAGGCAACTTAGAAGCTGAAGCAGTATTTTACGATTAAAACAAAGGAGTTGTTACTTATTTTACGAGAGCCTCAAATGCATATTATTTTGATACCAGTTTTGTATGTAATTCTTGATGTCACGGGTTGGATTCATTAAATAAATGTACCAAAACGTTTATTCGCATTAACAGTTTCTTTCTTGCAATGGCACATCAACCTTCGAGGGTAATTTAATGCCAAAGCCATCCTTGTTGAAGAAAAACAGTGATACTTTTTAAGCTGGCGTTCGAACTATTCCTTCGATGCCACTGTCCAGTACCTTAGCCATGATGCCACAGGCACAATCCCCGCGCACTAACAATTGCATGTAAATAACCCAGTAGATGAAATCATATTTTGCTATTTAAAAATCATTGAAAATTATTCTACATCAGACACCATAGCATATTTTTATTACCATACATACATACATACATACATTTGTTCGTGGTGTAATGAATACCGTCTCAGGAAATGAACATGACGGCACAAGTTCAAATACTGGACGAGACTATTTGTCTTTCACGTAGCCCTAATATCCTTGGGGAAGGTATGAATCCAATTATTTTCCCTCCAGCTCTGAGTAAATAGTAAGGCAGACTGGGCTCTTTAACTTTCGTATTGCAACCGGTCTAGTAGAAGGAAAACTCTGAATTCAAAGCTGTTAAACTCCGCTTAAAATTGACCTAATGTCGCATCCTGCTCGTGCCAATGAATTTGTAAGTATATATATATATATATATATATATATATATATATATATATATATATATATATATGTTTGTGTGTGTGTGTGTGTGTGTGTGTGTGTGTGTGTGTGTAAAGTCACATTGAATTATTGTATTATATCTCTATATTTACCCAACCCCTCCGAACGAGTGGGATGTGACACAAGGTCAACTTTTAAGTGGAGTTTAAAAGGTTTGAATTCACGGTTTTCCTTCTTTTAGACCATATCAAGTAAACATTGCACAACTTGCTGATTATATAACTTCTGTTTTAAAAGGCTCGAATTTATTAAATAAATATATCACAAATTTCATTCATTTTATTAATCACGCCAATTGCTGGCGGCAGGAAAAATCAAATTAAAAAATCACACACATACATACGAGCGCACGCATATATATATATATATATATATATAATTTTCCACATTCTCTAATGCAGTATTATTATATAGTTTACCATAAATTCTTATATAGAAGTAAAGGATTGATCCTGTGAAACCCAACCCTACCTCGTATTCATTTTGCACAATATGCTATAAAAGCACTCATGTGTATGTTCAAATTAATGACTGTTTAAATGAATGGTTATCGTTGGTTTCTACCATAAGGAAGATTCCTTATAGATAATGAAGTAAACTATTGAGAATGGTTAAGTGTAACATCATATCGATGGGTAAATGTAATACATTTAAAAGAACATAGTGATATATAAAAAGTAGTGAAAAGATATAGAAAAAAGAATTTTATCAAAAAAAATTATTTAAAAAATTGTGCATATCAAGCAACTGTCCAGCTCTCAATCGTATGCAATCTCCAATTATATCTGTATGGCTTTTTTTATTCAGTTGCTCGTGATATGTGATAGTGAAAATGGGCCTATTGCATTCTTTTTCTCTCGCCTGTCTTTCTTTGAACATTGACGTCGAGTTTCCAAGGTTTAATTTTGTGAATACTTGACAGAGAAAAAGACAATTATTTAAAGTCTAAACAAAATAAACTACTTGTAAAACAAAACAGTTTAAATTTATTTTAAAATGAAAAAAAAAAGACATCTTAAAATTTATTCGATTGCTGGTTCCGTAAAAAAATGAAGAAATAAAACACCACTACCGCCATCACCACCACCAACAACAACAGCAACAACAACAGAGCACCTAATGGTGACAAAGTCATATAACATCAAATCTACGAGATACTAGAGTTATATGATTATATCAATTCCGACACATTCCGGGACTTTCCATAAATGAGTTGTGTTTCTGAGGTCTCCCACTCGCTCAATGAGGTTTAAACCTGATGAGCGTGACGGCTAATGGAGTATTTGCAAATCATCAGTGTTCTTGAAACTAGGTTCGTGTCATCTGCACAGGTTTTTGTTTTTGTTGGAGTACGTTATGCCCCTGAAAAAAATATTATTACCGGGAAATATGGCGAATTTACACAGATCTGTGTATGTCACAACTGTCAATACAGATTTCAGTTTCACTAATGGCTATCGCTACTTCCAACAGAACACACTCAAACCATTACAGAGCCACAGCTTTTGCCCAGCCCAGTCAGTTACCGACTGCATCTCTGCAGTGGGGTAAGATGCTCCCAACGAATGTCCTGATGTGACATTAAACAATCTGATGGCGAGGAGATTTAGGAAATGTGTAGTATTCCTTCATCGCCATTGCTCCCATATACATTCTGACCCGAAGTAGTAGCACCTGATATCATCAGAATAATCTCAGAGGTGCTTCAATCAATGAAAAACTTGCTGGAATAAGTTTGTTAAATGTCATGTAGACTGTTTTGAAGAAAATTAATATTTCATTTCTTTCTCATCATTGTTTTGATAAATACAGCTTCAATCTGGATATTTTTGAACACACTTCGTATATATTATAAACAAGTGAATCCTGTCTTGAATATCTAGAAGTAAGCAAGTAAGTGGCATATCCGCCTCACCTGTATATTGCAGCTTGAATTAATTTGGAAATATCCTATTCGCTACCGCACTGGCGAGATTTAAACCCTATTGAGTATGTAAGGGAAATATTAACGGCCTCATGCCCCACAGACACAAATCAATTTTGGACAGCCTTGAAATGTACCTGGATTTGCCCACACAAGGACTCCGGCACCATGTCACGTAGCGTAGCCTATATTATTTAGGCAAAAGAGAAGCTGCATGCAATTAGGTATCTGTTTCTTATTATCAGTTTATCTTTAATTGGGTTTATGAAAATACATATTAAAATCTAAAGAAAATGAGTTTCTATACCTGTTGTCAATATCTACTCTCTAGCTCCAAGTCCATTCAGTACAGGCTGAAATGAATTAAAAATCGATTGGCCTGCATATATAAAGGCAAACAATTCACGATTGAAAAGGTTATTAGAACAAAATTCATTCTGTAAATTCTGAACAAAGACAAATCCAGTTTTTTTACAGAAATAAATATAAAATAAGATTCGCAGGCGAACATGCAAATTATTATTTTACGATAAGATCTTTGTAGCCTTGAGCAATTTCGAAAGTCATACTGGAGAGATACTCATAGCGTAACGGTTATCGTCGTCGGAAGTGGACTCTATTATCCGAGTTCAAATCCTAGATGCAGCTATTTGCTCTTCACATAACGCTAATACTCTTGGAAAAGGTATGAATCTAACTATTCTTCGTCAAGCTACGAATAAATAGTTGGGTTGACAGAGTTCTTTTGCCTTGTTATGGCAACCCATGTTGGAGAAAGAAAAACTTTAATTTCAAACCAGTTATAGAACTGGAGAAGGATGGGCTCCGCCAGGAAACGCTACATGAGAAGCTCTTCATGACAAAACCATATTACAGAGGCAGTGAAGAAGACTGGGTTGACCAAAAGGATCACCCTGTGTTTGTCGTCATATGGTATTAGGGAAGTTTAATTTAAACTAATTCCATTCAAAAGCCTTTCGGTCGAGTCCTGCTGGTTCATGTAAGATCACAAAAGTTGAGTAGCTATAAGCCTGTTCAGTACTTAGATGGTAACCGCTAATACTGTCAGCAACTTAAGGCCTTTGTGACAGACTAAGCAAAGCTTAGTAAATATTAAAGCGTTTCATCACCAATAATGGTTGACGAACTAAGTTAGCAGACATAGGGTGTTTCGTATTTCTGGCTTTGAGACGAATCTAAGCTTAGTAAATGATACATTCAAAATCATCGTTTGTATTGTGACAGTTGTCATATCAGTGTACATTTAAACCAATATTGTCAAAATTGGCGTATTTTTATTTATTGATTCTAACATTGAAAGTGGAAAAAATAAGCAATATTTTTGGCATGTTATTTTCAATTAAAAACCCAACAAACATAAACTTCAACTTGAAGACCAGATTTTTTCAGTTCATGGAGAAAAAGTGTTGTAAATGATCGAACGTGTCAAAAGTGGCGATGTTTCGTTGAATGAGGTAGAACAGCTGAAGTTGATAGCAATCAAATAAAATTGTGACTGGAAAATAATCGATACTATACGACTTGTGATATTTAAAATATCTATATCAAGTGTTGAAGATGATTTGCACCAGCTTGGCTGTGAGTAACTTTCACGTAGGTTAATCGAAAAATAACCAACTAGACTATATTTAAATGTTCTGTTTTTGAAAGAAATTATAACAGGCGACCAGTAACTATGGCAAAAGCCTGTCGTCATCAAATATAGATAATGCTTTGTATATGGTATATTTAAAGTTGAAAGTAGATATTTTTATTTGATAAAGAATATTTTTATATAATCAATGCATATAAATTAAAATAACAGAAATGTTCTTTCATTTGTGAATATCGAGTGAGTTCTTATAGTGACCTGATAAAAATGTTCAGCTGGGAAGTTTTCACCTTTTTGCTATAATAATCAGATATTGCACTTTTCGAATAGCATTTATTCTTGCAATCACAGAATTATAAAAAATTCAAAGAAGAATGCAAAAAGCACATTGAGATACTCACTGGCTCCATTTTAAAAATATCTGGAAGGATGGAATAAAGAATTTGCTTAAAAGATGATAGAAAGCCACAAAGCAAAACAGCCGCATCATCATTAGTGTGTTTGATACACTGCTCAACAACTGTCTTTAGCTATAGGATTCCAATTTGAGCCTTCAACATGATCAAGGTAGTACAGATACTTTCTTTCAGAAGGACCTTGTCAACGTTTGTAATTCTGTGGACAACACATCCTTATTTGTTTGATCTCACAATTATACTGCATTCTATTCATTTTTGCTTCTAAGATTTGATATTGTGGATAACACTAAAAATCCCTTCTCAACACAGATTCGTTTGGCTCTTTTCCTGCCTTCTAGTTTCAGTATCAACATGATTTTCTCCGTCTTATATTGTGTATCTCTTTCACAATAAATTTAAGCTCAGAAAAAATAAAACTTTGTTATCTTTATGAACGAACTTTTGGGCAACTTTTCGCAATACAATGTTCAAATATGAATAATATAATTATGACAATGATATCCCAATAACATGATTTATAAAGTATTTTTTTTAGCTTAAACGTATTTCAGTATCTTCTTTGACTTTACATGAAATAAAACTCCGAAAATCTAACAAGAATATGTTGACAATTAACTTGGTCTAGATGATATTTAGATATCCACAGATCACCCAGCTATGTACTATTGTTTATAGACTTATCTCAAAGTCCCATTTATTCGAGATTTTACAGATTTCTCAATGAAAAAAATCAGTTCCCTGGAAGATTGTTGAAGACACATCGACCATTTTTTTTTTTTTGCTAAGAAAAGTAAAATAGCCTGGGAAGAAGAAATTATGAATTTGCTTAAAAAATGGTTGAGGATGGTGGAATAAAACGGTAAATAATTTAATATGGAAAAAATAATTTATTTTTAATTTAATAAACAGAACAAACATTTTAGGTTTTTTTTACATGCAATAAACCTTCATGCAAATCGAGCCCTATAAATTATCGTTTTTTCAGTTCTTAATTTCAACTGAACTCTTTAATAATTCAGTTACTTGAAATATTTTTCAAAAGTAATGTTATTAATTGTAAATAAACATGTTGAGTTTTGTAGCTTTTTCGTTCTAATATGAAAAACATGCTGGTTTCATTCGATCTTTGAGTTGGATTTGTATCTCTACAGCAGTTTGCGAGCTGTACATAAACAAATAATTTTTTTGCGCTTCGCTGTAGGTTAGTGATAATCTAATCTAGCAAATTGTTGCAAGAACTTTTCAGACGCAATGTGACCTTGTGTCAGACTAAGTTAAACTTAATAAACAGCTAAATGTAAATGTTACAACTGACGACAATAATAATAATAATAATAATAATAATGAAAGCGAGAATAGATAAGACGCAACAAAACAGTAAATGTAGGCTATGCGCTGACGGAGACGAAACGATCAATCACATAATAAGCGAATGCAGCAAATTAGCACAGAAGGAGTATAAGGCGAGACACGACTGGATCGGCAAGGTGATCCACTGGGAAATGTGCAAGAAATTGAAATTTGACCATACTAACAAATGGTATATGCACAACCCAGCACCTGTCCTAGAAAATGACACGCATAAACTCCTATGGGACTTTGACATACAAACGGATCACCTAATCCCGGGCAGAAGACCAGACCTTATAATAATCAATAAAAAAAAAAAAGAATTTGCAAAATTGTCGACTTTGCTGTCTTGGCGGACTACAGAATAAATCTGAAGGAAAGTGAAAAGAAGGATAAGTACCTCGACCTTGCTAGAGAATTGAAAAAGCTGTGGAACATGAAAGTAACGATTGTGCCAATTGTGATTGGTGCTTTAGGCACAATAACTAAAGGATTATTAGAAGGCCTGAAGGACTTGGAAGTTGGCGGACGGGTAGAGACTATCCAAACGACAGCATTGCTGAGAACGGCCAGAATCCTGAGACGAGTCCTGGAGACTTGAGGAGACTTGTTGTCACTCAGACTCCAGTGAAAAACCATCAGCTAACGCTGATGTGAAAAACTCTAATGAGTAAAATAATACCTTTGATAATTTAAGAGACAAAAGGAATTGTAGATAGCTTGATTAAGCAGAGGATATATGAAATGGAATAAAAGAAACGCAAGTAATAACAGCTCTGAAGAAATGAATTAGAATGGACGTTACCAAAACAAAAATAGATTCTAGTGTCCGGGCTTAAATAAAACTGTCAATCAAAAGTGAATATGGCAAATCGCTCAGAAGCACGATAATGAATAGGACTGATAACACACTAAGAATTGCACATACGAATTGGATGTGACTAATGCTGAACAAACACAACGAACTGTAATTGAGAATTAAAAAAGAATAAAATAAAAACTAAAACCCTGTAGGACTTTGAAGTTCAAACGGATCATGCAATCTGTTACAGTAAATAAAGAAAAGACCTGTCAACAATGTTAGTGTTTCAGCGGGCTCCACAGTAAAAAGCTAGAAAATATCTAAATCTTGGTATGAGATTGAAAAAAAAAAAAATTATTGAATAATAACGATCATAGAATGCAAAAATTTTTCTCATTTTTCGCTTCATTTTAAAGTTTGAATTTAATTCAGAAGCTACAAAATCACATTAACATTTGGTTTAATAAAAGAACTGAAAGGTGCAATGATAGCAGAATATTCAACTAAAAATAAACTAATCCTCTGAATTGCTTTTCTCTCTCTCTCTCTCTCTCTCTCTCTCTCTCTCTCTCTCTCTCTCTCTCACACACACACATACACACACACACACACACACACACACACACACACACACACATATATATATATATATATATATATATATATATATATGTAAATAGTAGTTTTCGATATTCATAAATGATATGTGGTGCTTTCAATAAGTTTCCAGACTTTTTTGGTACACGCATTTAAAATTGTCGTAGACTCTTGAAAATTCACTATGTTATTGCTATACATCTTATGAGATGACAGACCAATTTTTATGATTTCAGCTTCAAATGAACAACTACAGCAGCAACTGGAATACACCCTACTAAAGCCTGAGTGTCACAGCTGGCAATCTGGACGTGAGGACACTTTAGAAGAAGGATATGCAATAAAATTCTGTTTTAAATTTGGAAAAAATGCCACAGAAACGTATGAAATGCTTCACACTGCTTTTGGACCATCTTGCATGACTCGAGCATCAGCTTTTGAGTGGCATAAGAGATTCAAGGAAGGTAGGAAGTCTGTGAGGGATGATGAGAGGTGTGGAAGGAGTAAAGAAATCAATACACCACAGTTGATTGGCCAAAGGGTTAGGGTTAGAGTTACTATATTGATGTTTTGAGGGAGTTCAAGAAGAGATTCCGTCGGAAGAGGCCAGCACTCTTTAAATCGTGTCAGTGGCATTTACACCAGGACAATGCACCAGTCTACAACTCCATCCTTGTCACAAACTATTTGAGCAAGATGGGCATCAAGACAGTTCCTCAGCCTCCCTATAGTCCAGAGCTTGCTCCCTGCGACTCTTGTTTATTCCCTAAGCTCAGAGGCTGTTGTTATGAGACAATTGAGTTGATGAAAGAGGCTGTGACGAAGGTCATTGACACGCTCACACAAGAGGACTTCCATGGGTCCTTGCAGAAGTTGTTGGAACAGTACAACAAGTACATTGCAGCTGTAGGAGATTACTTCGAAGGGGACTAGAGTTTCATGTGTGTACTATCAATAAAAATGCCAACACGAAAAAAATTTGGAAACTTATGTAATGATCCTCGTAAAAAAAAAAAAGAAAAAATTAGGAGTGCTTACTTTTTAAAATAAACTTCTCATCCATGCTAACTTCTCTCTCCCTCTCTCTCTCTCTCTCTCTCTGGAAACTTATTTAATGATCCTCGTATTTCTCACTTCAATCAACATATGCTCTCTCAGTGATAGATCATATCCTGATCATTTGGTACCATGACACAAAGAAAATCTTTCTTGCTACTAATTATAGTTTTTTCATTGGTACTTCCGGACCTGTGACAGAAAACAGGAGTCGAATAGTGGAAGTGAACAAGACTTACCGTTTTCTCGAAGAAAGTAGGTTAGACTTTGTCCAGCATGTAGGACCTTGGTGTAAGAAAACTAGTACCCACTAGCACAGCAGAGTTAGAGAATCTGAATGCGAAAAAAGCGCCCCATCAGAAGAATGCCGACGGGGTCAAGTATTTGTGCACTTGCCGCATATGAGTTGTACCATATTCTGACACGGTTGGTTTGACGGAGGTGCCCAAATGCGCGAAAAGCTTCGTGATCTTTGGCGTCAATAGACAAGTCAGATGCTCATTTGACAATCGGCTCTGGTCGCCTGGTATTTGTGCCAGGTGGTTGTTTGCTAACGATGACACCTTGGCCCCAGGGGTGGTGGTGTCTCTTCCCCACAGGTATTCACTTGCTTCGGCGAGAATTAATTTATTGCCTGGTGGCAGAGGCGCCCCATCAGAAGAACGCCGATGGGGTCAAGTACTTGTGCACTTGCCGCATATGAGTTGTACCATATTCTGGCACGGTGGGATGTCAGATAAATCCCGTCAACTTTGGCAGAACTGAGATAAAGTCGCAGAGATTGTTTTGGAAGCGAGTGAAAGACGTAGCCGCAAGAAGAAGAAGAAGAAGAAGAAGAAGAAGAAGAAGAAGAAGAAGAAGAAGAAGAAGAAGGACGAAACTGATTCTGCGTATTAATTTAATTTCAAAACACCACAGGATCTTATTTTTAAAAACAACCGTTTCCGCCTTCATCTCACTGCCGCACTTGACTCTGGTGCCTCATTTCATACATCAGCTAACCGCAATTATAACCTTGAGCTAACCACAAGCTAACTCTTTAAAAAAAAATGAGCCAAAAACAAAATTCACTCGAGAGCTTTTTCCAGAAGAAACGAGCAAACGATATGTCCGCAGAAGCATTTCTGGCTGCCAGCGAAAAGAAAGGTGCATTTAAAAGAAAATATCAAGATTACTACCTAAGTTACGGGTTCATCGCAACAGGTGATACACAAGGTCCGCCCTCACTATGCATTATTTGCGATGAACGACTAGCTAATGTATCTATGAAACCTTCAAAACTGCTTCGCCAAATTCAGACAAAACATCCTGCGTTAAAAGACAAGCCCTTGCAATTTTTTGAAAGAAAAATACATCAACTTGAAGGATGAAAGCTGTTATTTAAGTTTATCTCTTCAACAAACGTGTCTTCCCTAAAAGGGTCATTCTTAGTTGCAGGCCGGATTGCTAAAGCAAAGAAACCCTTTATTATTGGGGAAGAATTGATTTTGTCTGTAACGAAAGACATTTGCTATGAACTTTTTGGTGAGGATGAGGTGAAAAAGGTAGCAAATGGTCCCTTTCGGCCACGCAATAGCAAGAAGAATTGGTAACCTAGCGGATGATGTTGAGGCACACTTGTTAGAGAAGATAAATGAGTCACCGTGGTACGAAATTCAGGTGGACGACTCTACTGATGTTGATAACAAAGGAACTTTGCTCGTTTTTGCGCAATACATCTTTCAAGAGACTGTTCATAAAGATTTACTACATGCGCTGTTTGTGCCAACCAACTCCACAGTTGCAGAACTAAGTCCTTGAACGATTACATATCAGAAAGACTTAATTTGTCGTTTTGTGTCCGTGTATGCATAGACGGAATGGCTGCAATGACTGGACGGCTTTCAGGTCTGACAACACGGATCATGGAGGTTGCTTTCGAATGTGAGTCAAAACTCTAAATCATCCATTAGGAAATGCTGGAGATCCGAAAACTATCACCTAAGCTTAACATTGTTTTGCAAGATGTGATTTGAATTATAAGCCACATCAAAGTACATGTCCTTAATTCGCGTCTGCTCGATCAACTCTTTGAAGAAATGGATGCTGAACATAAACGCCTTCTCTTGTACACAGAAGTTGGATAGCTTTCTAGAGGCAAATCACTGTCTAGAGTTTTTGAGTTAAAAGAGTCCATGCAGAGATTTCTTCAAGAAAAAAGAGTCACTGGCTGTGTATTTTAGCAACACTGATTGGCTCACTAAACTTGCTTACCTGTGTAATATTTTAATTTGCTCAATGAACTCAATCTCTCACTTCAAAGAAAAATAACAACTGTTTTCAAGTTGTCAGATAAGGTTACTGCATTCAAAGCTAAACTGGAATCATGGAGACAGGGAACACAAGGACTTTCGACATATTTCACACCGTAGTAGAGATTATAGAAGAGACTAAGGTCAAACCTTCATTCTGCCAGTTGGTGCATGACCACCTGTTGCAGTTTTCAAAAGAGTTTAAGCATTACTTCCCAATCGAAAAAAACCTCAAAACAGTAAATGAATGAATCCGCAACCCACTTCTGAACAAGTCAGTCAATCAACCCAATCTCTACTTGAAGAGGAACAACTAGTTGAGATTGCAAATGACAGTGATCTTCGATCCATGTTTGAGACAACTTCAAATCTCTTTGCATTCTGGGTTAAAGTGAAAATAGAATATCTTGATATTGCAACAAAAGCACTGAAAACCCTTCTGTTTCCAACCACATATCTTTTTGAGGCGGGGTTTTCTGCGGTGACGGCCACTAAAACAAGACTACGGAGTAGACTGGATACACGTAAAACTATTTGAGTATGACTGTCTCCCATCACCCTTAGGTGGGACCGTCTAGTTGCAGGGAAACAAGCCCAGGGCTCCTACTAACACTTATAGTGCAAAGTTGTTGCAATTGCCTAATATAAAGTGTACTCGTTGTATTTAGATTAAATACTATGGACTGACAAAGGTTTTTATTATTGGAACCCCAGCGCCTCTAACAGGTCCACGGAAACATTTTCATGCATAAAACTGGTCCCTGGTACAAGACAAGTTGGGGACTGCTGATCTAAACCATCGAGTACGTTCTTTCTTTCTTTCTTTCTTTCTCTCTTTCTTTCTATATATATATATATATAAGTTAGGATTGCGTAGATAGACACTGTCAACGGCGTTTGATGACTGTCAGTTGCTTGTCTATTCGATCATCAGAACATAGGCAAGAAACTGACAATCACCAAACACCTTTGACTCAGTATCTACGCTATACTAACCTCACGACACGAAAATTTGAGTGGCAATTTTAGTAGTTTCTGTTAGCATAGGTTAGATTGCTCTATCACTTGATTGTAAAGACTTATCTTTTAAATACTGCTGGTCATTTAATTTAATCTTATTAATTATATATATATTTTTACCAACCCCACCAAACGAGCTGAATGTGAAACAAGGTCAACTTTAAGCGGAGTTTAACAGGTTTGAATTCATGGTTTCCCTTCTAGATTTGTTGCCATACCAAAGTTAAGGAGTCCAGTCTGCCCATTGCTGGAAGGAGAATAGTTGGATGCATACTTTTTCCAATGGTGTTAGCGCTTTGTGAAATTCCACATCTTCGACTAGGATTTGACTCGAGTCGTCGCATAACCATTACTCTACGAGCGCCTTATATATATATATATATATATATATATATATATATATATATATATATATATATATATCAACATGGTTTAATTAGCAACAACGATCACTGATCAAAGACTAATATGCAATTTTAATGCTTAATTTACGAGTTACATGTATATCCAAAGAACATGTTCAATACTTGTTTACAATGAAATAAATCGAATAACTTATACAAATAAACGAAAGTAGTGAAAATAATATTTTACTAATTTATAATTTCATGTTAAGCAATGTTTTCCGTAAAGGTAATTCCTCTCTCAGCGCCAAGACTTTCGTTACACTTTGATTGCACAATTTTCATTTTAACATTTTGGTGCTTCGTGCTCTTTGAGTGGGGAAGTTGTAAGGCAGATGTTTTCTCAGGCTTTCTTTCTTTCTTTCTTTCCTTTTTTTTATTAGCTTATTGATATATAGATATCTTTCTCTTCGTTCATCATGACGCACACCTTGCTCCTCAACTGAGGTGGGTAGCTTACAGAGTGGAGTGTATTGTTTGGTTAGGTTTTATGGGTATTTGTAATCCTGTTCGTTTGCTAAATTAAAATATTACGGGTGTGCGAGTTGGGGGGGAGAAGAAAATGTTCACTTAATTTATTTACTCCTCCCCCACCTTAGTGTGATGCATCAAAATTCCGAGGATGAAGTTAGGTAGATAATCATAACGACATTAAAATATAAATAACTGAAAGTGAGCCATACGAATTAGAACCATTCTGAAGATAGCATTACCAAATTAAACAACAATACTGAGAAAATGCGGGAATTTTGGGGAGACTTGCTTTCTCTTTGTCTCTAGAGAGAACTACCAGCTACGACGAGAGGGAAAATTCAACAAGAAAAAAATTGAATATTCAAAGTGGGCGGCAATCAGTTTTCAGTTACTATAGTGGATATGTAACAAATTTGTAAGGGCTGGGACACATCAGCCTCGCGTGTGTTCTACAAGTATGCAACAGTCGTTGTCACGTGAGCTGCACGCCGTGGTCACGTGAACAGCAAGCTCAAATCTGGAAATGCATATTGACACAATCTGAAAAGCGCTCGTACAAATTAGACGGCGTGGCTAGGGATGGAGGGAGAGAACATCCGTTTGTTGCCCGTACATGTGTATATGCAACCACGTGCCCTGATGTCTGCGGGTGATTGGTGCACGTGTCTTTGTGGATATCGGAGCACGTACACTTGTAATTCATGTTGATCACTGTTAGCGTGCACGTTATAGTTCATTATGCACCATGTACAAGAATAACACAGAGAAAACGGAGTATGGAAAGAAAGAGGATATTGAAAGTTCAGGATATTGAAGCATTGAAGCTCCTATGTACTGTGATTAGTTCTCTTGTGACAAACATCGAATATCTTGACTGATGCAATTTATTAACGTTCTAAGAGGCGAATAGCAAGACATGCGACATTGTTGCATTGTTTTGTTGCTTTCTAAACTTCTCTCCCCCATATTTCATTTGATCTCTTCTTTCTTTTCTCTTCTACTTCCTTTCTTTCATGCGTCATTCTTTTCGCTTTCTTCTGCCTTTCCTCTCTTACACTTTCTCTCTCTTGTTTCATCTATTCGTTCTTTCTCTCTCTTTTCCTTATTTTCTCTGCATCCTCTGCCTTTGAGTGTTTACCATCTTTTTTTAATTTCTTTTTTTATCACTGTTTTTTGCCTTTTCGTCTTACTTCCTTACACACACACATATACTGGCACGCTCTCTCTCTCTCTTTCACTCTCTCATACACACACACATACATACACACACATATACATATAGGTTCGGTTTCTTTCTTTGATTCATGGCATATGAACCTTTGTGAGGTATTTAATGCCAAGAACAGTAGTGGTACTATTTAAGCCACAACTGGAGTTTAGATAAGAGCACACACACACACACACACACACACACACACACATATATATATATATAGTATTACCCATAAATAGATACACTCCAAACTATTTTTATGACCAAAAACGCCAGGATCTTACCATTTTTTGTGGAACATTGTACGATCTAAATTGATATTATTTCATATGATTTATAATAAAATTCTACATCATTGAAACTTTGTTAAGAAAAACAAGAATATGTCGCAGTGTAGAAATAAGTACATACATAAGTGAATATTGTACACATTAAACATATTCTTAAATTAAACTTAATTATTTTCTGAATTTATAGAATTTCAGTGTTGTAGAATTTGGTAATAAAAAATACGTAATAATAACTGTTTTGATTGTATAATATTGGATTTCAAATAATAAAATTCTTTTCGTAAATATGTTAATGGTGTATTTATTAACACACACACGCACACACACACACACACACATATATATATATATATATATATATATATGTGTGTGTGTGTGTGTGTGTGTAGTTGGGCAGCTGTCTTTCATTTAAGCATGTTTGATTAAATAATAAAGACACATTTTGTCTATATAATTTTATTAAGAACCTTTCAAGTTTCCTGATAAGTATCTTGGTTTCAAGTAGATGAATTTACCAAAATTGTCTCGTAAGTTTTAAAATCATTCTTTATACATGCAAGCAGCCCCTGATGATGGCCTATGAAAGGTCCGAATGTGCTCGAGACAATTTTGGTAAAATCATCCATCAATTTCAACCTGAAACCAAGAAACTTGTCAGGAAATTTAAAAGGACCTCACTCTAGCGAAGAAATTATCGGTTGCCACTCACGTAATGCAAAGCTCTTCTAATGAATTGAGCACTCGGTAGTCATTAAGCGTATATAAGTAAATAAAACAAAAGTGATACGTATGCGTTTAAATCCCGTCGTTTACGCTGAGTTTCCTCATAGCTGAGCAGTAGAATCTGCGGCTGGCGTAAAAGTCAATAGGGTTTCGATTCAAGCCTCGAGAATCTCGCGTGTCTAGCCACTTAAAAGAGTTGTGATTCCACGAAACAGTCTGTCTGTGGATGACTATATATATATATCAGTAAGTTTGGCGACCCGATGGGTCCCTTTTCAAAAGCTACTTAACTAAAGTGTAGGAGAAGGCGCTACTCCTTTCCATTGGATTGACTCACTTACCCTTGATCCGAAATTAATACTGGGTGCTAAGTAAGGAAATTAAAAGTACCATTTTTTGAGTCTTTGGTATGATACAACCTAGGATTGAACCCACATCTCCCCGATTATGGGCGAACACTATATATGTACATATGTCAATTTAATAAGTTTTTTGGATATGGCACTAGGCTGTATAAATGGAGCATCCAATAAGACTCAAACTCATCCGTGCAGATTTGTTAGTCATGTTTCTAACTATCACACAACCTGAGGCAGCCACACACACACACACACACACACACACACACACACACATACATACATATCTCTCTCTATATATATATATATATGTGTGTGTGTGTGTGTATGTTTGTATGTGTGAGTTTTTGTGTCCGTACAAATACATATATATACATTTATGTATATAGATATATACATATTTTCATACAGATGTATAAACGCCATCGCACGTATATATATATATATATATATATATACACAGACATACACACATACACATATATATACATGCATATATACATGTATATATACATGTATACATATGCGTATATGTACGTATATATGCATAAATGCATGTACATATGTATATATTTATATATATGCATATATATGCATATAAATACATATATGTATATATATATGCGTATATACGTATATATACGTATATGTACATATATATGTATATATATGTATGTATATATATGTATGTATATATATGTATGTATATATATTTATATATAAACATTTCCTTACATATACCATTATATATGTATATATATACATATATATACAAATATATGCATACGTATATATAAAAATATATATGTATATGTATGAATATGCATATACATATACATATACATTTATATATAAACATATAGTCGTATATGCATATATATATATTTATATATATATGAATCATTATACATATATACATAAACTTATATATACATATATATATAGATATATATATATATACATATACATAATATGTACATTTATAAATACATACAGGTTTGTATATATATATATATATATATATAGAGAGAGAGATTCTTATGTATATATATTTTTCCATATATAAATACATATAAATGTATTTACCAACCCCTCTGCACGGGCAGGATGTGATACAAGATCAATTTTAACACACACACACACACACACACACACACACACACACACACACACACACACACATATATATATATACATATATTGCTCGAACCATTGGTAAACACTGTACTCATTCGGCCAATGACCTGGTCGATATACATATATATATATATATTGACCGGACAATTGACCCTAATGAGAAGAGTGTTCACCAATGGCCTGGCCAATATATATATATATTCGCATTAATGTGTAGAGTGATCACAAATGGTCCGTGAGACCGGAGTTTAATCCCAGGTTGAGTCATACCATAGACTCAAAAATGGTACTTGATGCTGCCTTGCTCAGCACGCTGCACTATAAAGTTATGATCAAGGGTAAAATGCAGCAATCCAGGAAATGGAGTATCGTCTTCCCCTACACCTCGCTGTAGTCGCTATTGAAAAGTGAGAGTTTGGGTTACCCTCGACTAAGGTCACCAACTTTACTTTACTTATATATATATGTGTGTGTGTGTATGTGTGTATAAAGACATCTCTCTCTCTCTCTCTCTCTCTCTCTCTCTTTATATATATATATATATATATATATTTGAATATAGATATATATACATACATATAGATATTACTTTGAGCCGAAGTCAACACCAATGGAATAACAGATCCATTTATGAAGCCTTTAATGGATTATGTAACTCAAGTCGCAGAATCCAGATCACACATGGAACAACAAGTGCTCTTCAAATGAGCTGCAATGAAAATAAAGCTTTCAAAATTCCGCAGCTTATCAATAATTAAAGGAAACAGCAAAGCAACAAAGTTCTCTGTCGGTTGGAACGAAATCCCTATAATCCGCGGAAAAAGCATTAAAAGCCTCGATCACTGCTACTCCCTACCACTTACTGATCAACATCGTTGGCAGGACCTAAGCAAACAGCTAAAAGTGGGATTACACTCCATTGATAAATGTGATCTGAACAAATATAAAGTATTGTGTATTTATTTTGGATTAATTCCTAAATTATTATTGCCAATGCAAATATATAAGGTATCACTAACAAAGGTTGAAACAATGGAGCGCTTAATCAGTAAATATAAGAAAAAAATGGTCGGAAGTACCTAACTCCTTAACAAACGTGGCAATATACAGTTCATCAACAAAGTAAAAACTTCTGACGTTGTCACTTATTGAGGAATATAAATTAGGTAAAGTGTAACTTTTCCAGATGCTGTATAACTCTCGTAACCCACTTGTGAAGAACACCCAGCCTTCCGTAATAACCGGTTGAAAATGGAAGGTGAAAATAGCTATAGAGAATGCAGAATTGGCCCTTAAGATGAAAGAAATAATTGGCACTGTGGCAAATGGAAGAGCAGATCCACACCTTCATCAACAGCGTTGGTGGTCCAAGGAACTCACAATAAAGAAAAGAAAAATAGTTTCGGAAGTAATTCATCATCTTGAGGAAGTCAGGCGTATTGCTACAACTGTGGGACAAAGGAAACAGGGTGCATCGACTTAGTGGGAGAGTGCAAAAGAGAGAGTTGTCACATGAAGCGACCTCAAGCACACGGAACCGAAAAATTCAGCTTCCTTATAAAGGCAGTCTATGACGTCTTACCAACTCCAGTCAACCTACATGCTTAGAGACAACTATATCTGACCGATACAGAGCATGTGGGAAAACTGCGAACCTCAAACATATTCTCACTAGATGCGAGTGTGCTCTAAGAAGCTACACGTAGAGACATACCGAAGTCCTGGTTATTTCTTGCTGAGGCTTTAAAGATATGTTGCGATGTTCTCAATAAAGCTCTAAATACTATCAACAATAGCGCGATTCATTTCGTTAAAGAAGGAAATAATTCTAAACTTTCGCGTAAAAATATCCACTGTGTTAATGACCCGGCGTCCAGATATTGTCATTTGGTCTGTTGGAAAAAAAAGTTTTGGTTATTGAATTAACGGTCCCTTTTGAAGAAAATTTCGACTGGGCACATCAGCGTAAGTTGGAAAAATATGAGGATCTACGAGAACAATGTGTCAGAAATGGCTGGATAACCAATGTTTTTCCTTATGAAGTCGGATGCCGAGGCATCGTTATCAACTCAAGCACCGCATTCTTGACTAATCTTGGACTTTCTCCATTAGACAAGTAGAAATACATAAAAAAAGATCCAAGATAGGGCTCTAACTGCATCTGCGTGGATATGGCAATCCCATAGAGTGACGACAATTCAACAAAGTCTGGTGGTATCGTGAGTTGCCGCTGGGACGTTCTGGGTAATGATGCTTCGGTCCCGAAACCATGCCTGAACCCAGAGTCATCATCTGATAAAGGCTTTGTTGGCAGCAATGCTACAGTACTAACATGTCATTCTATGAACCTATAGATGTACATGTATGTCTACGTATATACATATATGCACGTATATTTATTTGTATATATACATGTCAAAATTCATATTTTTACATATATTTACCCACATTCACACACACACACATATATATTCATATACATATATATAGATAAATATGCATATACATTCACACACACACACACACACACACACACACACACACACACACACACACACACACATATATATATATATATATGAATATATATATGAATAAAGACATACGTGGTGCTTTCAGTAAGTTTCCAAACTTTTTTGGTACTCGCATTTAAAATTGTCGTAGACTCTTGAAAATTATTATTGCTACACATCTTATGAGATGACTGACCAATTTTTATGATTTCAGCTTCAAATGAACAGCTACAGCAGCAATTGGAATACACCTTACTAAATCCTGAGTGTCACAGCTGGTGAATTTCAAAAATGCAATCTGGACGTGAGGACACTTTAGAAGAACTATATGCAATGAAATTCTGTTTTAAACTTGGAAAAAATGCCACAGAAACGTATGGAATACTTCACACTGCTTTTGGACCATCTTGCATGAATCGAGCATCAGTTTTTGAGTGGCATAAGAGATTCAAGGAAGGCAGAGAGTCTGTGAGGGATGATGAGAGGTGTGGGAGGAGTAAAGAAGTCAATACACCAGAGTTGATTGGCCAAAGGGTTAGGGTTAGGCTTAGGGTTACTATGTTGAGGTTTTAAGGGAGATTCCGTCGGAAGAGGCCAGCAAGAGATTCCGTCGGAAGAGGCCAGCACTCTTCAAATCGGGTCAGTGGCATTTCCACCAGGACAATGCACCAACCTTGTTACAGATTATTTGACCAAGATAGGTATCAAGACAGTTCCTCAGCCTCTCTATAGTCCAGAGCTTGCTCCCTGCGACTTTTGGTTATTCCCTAAGCTTTGAGGCTGTCGTTATGAGACAATTGAGTAGATGAAAGAGGCTGTGACGAAGGTCATTGACACGCTCACACAAGAGGACTTTCATGGGGCCTTGCAGAAGTTGTTGGAACGGTACAACAAGTGTATTGCAGCTGTAGGAGATTACTTCGAAGGGGACTAGAGTTTCATGTGTGTACTATCAATAAAAGTGCCCATACGAAAAAATTCTGGAAACTTTTTTAATGATCCTTGTATATATATATATATATATATATGTATGCATGTATTTATTTATCTACAAATATATATATATATATATATATATATATTAGGATCAGATTTAGCAATTGTATTTTTATATTATCTTATGAGTGTTATATTTTTACACGAAAATGTTCAGTATGTTTTGCCGAAAAAACTAATGGAGCGACAATTAGATATTTATCAATTTAGTTGGTGCCCGTGGTGTTATGGTTATCGTCGTAGGAAATGGACACGACAACACGAGTTCAAATCCTGGACGAGACCGATTGCATTTTACATAGCATTAATACCCTTGGGAAAGGTATGAATCCAGTTATTCTCCCTCCAGCTATGGGTAAATAGTAGGATAGACTTGATTCTTCAGCCTTGGTGAGGCAACTAGTCTAGGAGAAGGAAAACTCTGAATTCAAACCTGTTAAACTCCGCTTAAAAATTGACCTTGTGTCATATCCTGCTCGAGCGGAGGGGTTGGTAAATAAGAATATTTATCAGTTTCGATAATTTTATTTTGTTTTGATGGGATTGATAATCCTTACTAGGCAGTAATGTTATCTCCAGGTTGAGGTTCTATATATAAACATAATTTATGAGGTTTAATTAAATATGAATTATTACTTTAGTGTGACAATTCATTTTTCTTTTTTTTTAAATTTGGAAATTTAAATTCTATACGATAATTAATTACGGTTTGAAGCAGCAATACTTCTCGTTGATTATTTCATTTTGATTTTGAATTTTCATCAGACACAGGTTCTTGAGAAGTCACGTTCTTCTGTGAAGAGAAAAAAAAATAATACATTAAAATCTTTTCCTGGATCCAGTAAATATGCATACCAAATTTGGTGGTTCAGCATCAAACGATTTAACTATCTCTCTCGAGGGTAGATAAACTTTTCTTAATTATTTATACATACATACATATGTGTATGTGTGTGTGTGTGTGTGTGTGTGTGTGTGTGTGTGTAAGTTTTTGAAAAAGTATTTATTTCGTACATCAAATATTTCTTTTTTTAACATAATCTCCTTCCTTGTCAATTATTTTAACTAAAAGCTTATTCACGAATTACATAGATCGAATTTTATGCATTGAAAATATCAGAACAAAATTCAACAAAAAATTATGTTATATTACAGACTTTGTCATCCACCTTTCATTCTTCGTCATGGTTGACAATTGTGGTGGGGATAGATTTTTGTTATTACTGTCTACACAAGTAAAGTAACTTTGGAAAAGTGGTTTGCTCAAGTGTTTAAACCGCCATTTAACCATGGCTATGCGATGAGAAATTATATGTATTTACCTTAATCGTCTACCACTGGTAGAATATGACACAAAGTCAATTTTTTAAGAGGTAAAGCTGGTTTGAATTGATGAAGTAGTGCATTTTTTTTCGAGAGTACTAGCGCGAAGTTAAACATAAATAACCTCGTTAAGGATTTGAATTCGGGGTGCTGATTCCATTTCTATTGATGCTTAGCGCGCTTTTTCCTTAATGGAGTGAAATGTACTCGTAAAATAGCTTTTACTCAATCAATCGTAGACTCTACAAGAGCTCTAAACCCTATAATCTGGTGCTTGGAGGTTAAGAACGGGACTTTTAACCGCTGAAATTTACGCGGGGAAGGTTCTGCAGAATAAACTTATTGGTCTAAATTCACATAAATTCTCGGTAAGATTGAAATCTGGGAAAATTAGTTGTCAAGATAGGGTAATTATGCAGACTAAGTCGGTAGTTAGTTGGTCGAGGCGGTCTGACGTGGGTTCTGAGGAAGCCCAGCATTTACGTCACGCGGCTAACTCTTCTCAAGTTTCCGGAGGCTGTCCCCCTATTCTTGGGGGAACGTCGACGGGGCCTGAGGTATTTTTGGAGCCGCCGGGCATGTCTGGGTTACGACTCTGCGCTCGGACCCACCTTAAAAAGGCTTAGTGCCGTACTTGTCCGGTTGTTGGGATGTCCGACAAATATCAGTAGGTGTGTGAAACGCTACGCCCTCACCCCCCCCACATTATCTCTCTCTTCTAACCATTTCACTTCTTAGCCGGCCGGTGATCAACTAGTGGTTCGAGGGGGTAACGCACATTTCTTGTCACCACACATGAATACGATCGAGGGAGACAGGAGAAGATAGAAGGACAAACGAACAAACAACAAACTTTGGGGTTACCAAGAGCAGAGGGAGGTATGCAACACTACATGCATATGCATTCCTGATAGTAGATATATGGACTATCGCTAGCGTGGGTTACTAGCGAAAATTCCACAATGCTACTGGGATCAGACATCTTGAGACTCTTCTTCACTGGACCCTATCTTGTCTCCTTGCCTCTCTGCTCGGTGTCTGGTGTTGACTGCCCCTCCGTGGATCCACGCCAACTTCTGCTGCCTGCCTCTCTGCTCTCCTGTGACCAACTACTCACTCTGTGGTCCTTGCCTCTCTCTGGGCCGCGTCGTCAACTCTCATTCTCGGGTCCCCTTACCACTTCCGGATACGGCGAGATTTCATGTCCAAGAATCCTTTGTCTGGTTTCGCGCCAAAACAGACTCGTCTGCTTTGGCGGCCTGCCCCCATAGTGCTACAGGTGATCAGGACAATAAAGTCATTTTCATTGTTTTGAAGTCATTCCCGTACAACTTATGCAGTTCTGATTCCACTGCCATCATAAAAAAATTGTTTCTATTGAGTCGTATACTTCCATGTCCTTGAAGTAAGTATTATATATCAAAAGGTCTTCTACATAAATAACCCATTATTTCCCAAATATGAGTTGACATACTATAAAACAAACCAACAAAACCTGTGTTTCTAAATAGAGCATTGTCGAAACCATTCCTATACCCGATTCTACCTCAGTGTATCTGGATGTCTTAACTTTCCTTGGGTAACGAGGTCCACTTTCCCTGCCGTCCACTTTATTCCGGAGAACGCAAAATTCATCGGGTCGAACGACCTATTTCCATTAATACATTATTCAATTCTGATGCTCATGTGCTCATTGAAAACATTCAGCCATGAGCACAATATAGTAAGGGTACTCTGACTGGTCAGCAGCTAGCCCCATGCGTAAGAAAAATCAATGTACTGTGATTTGTGACGCATTCCTTTCTTCACCTTCGTTAAAGCTACCAGTAATTTTTACCTCTTCTGTTGTCTTGAACTTTGCGAGAAAACCTCTGTTTACTCTAAGCATTTGTAAGTTTGAATTCTCATTTTGACGAGAGTTTATTTAAAGAAATCTAATTTGTAATCTGATAAAAGACAAGAGTTTTATTGTCAATAAATAGTAAAGATTTACTATCGGATGCCTCTACTGATTGCAAAATGGCAAGAATGAATTGAATCAAAAAGAAAACTGCTTCTATATTTCCCATTCCGTATCTTGTTATCTGATTATGGTAAATAAAACCATCCACTTGAAACCTGTTTGGATATGAACGAAACCTGGTAAACATCTCAGCTGTCTGCACCAAATTAATCCTAATTTCAGAACTTTTTTAAAAAACTGGATTTTAAAAATTATAAACCCCTTTGACTTTAGTTTTTCAATGTACCAGGTTGATGATATGAGATAACATAACAATGAACCCCCCTTTTTTGTTTTGTCTTTCATACGTATTCATTTGAGAAGTGCAGTATAAACGTTACCAGCGATTTTATCAACAATTTCATGGTGCAGTTGAGCGATGGTTTCTCTTGATAGCTCCAGATCCCATCTGTTACAAATGAGGGGGGGGACTGGTTTGTACGCTTTTTTGTCATGTTGCCATTTCGGTGTGCATTGAGGGCGAGGGAGACTCAATATAATGAATGTAGACATCAGCAACAGCATCATCTTCTGCAGCTGCAGCAGCTGATGATAATCATCATATAAAGTTGACTGAGTCCAACACCACAGTAAATAATTAGGAATTACGTACACAATTAAACATGAGCGCGAGTGTGCGTATACACAGATACACAAACACACGACTGTTATTCCCTAAACTTACTACCAAGTGGTCACTCATCTAAGTACTGGGCAGGCTTATCGCTGCTTAACTTTGTTGAGCTGGTGGAAATCGATGCTTTCACTGTGACTCCACATCACATAATTGTTGTCTTCTGGCTGAATATCAAAGCTTGTTGTTCAGCCGCTCGTAAAAATCAGGATTTCGAAAATTAATTTTTAAGGGAGACAGGCAGGTCCTTCCCAGTTAGAAAATTGGAAAACAACAATCTTTCCACTCCAAAATCCTCGTCATTTAACCGTGTCCCTAACTGATTTAAACTTAATTATATTTAGTAATGTGTTTTTACATGGAAATTTCATGTGAGCGTGGCGAGTCTTAAATCTTAGCCATAGCCATACAAGAAGTGACATTTTTCAGTACAAATAAAAGCTATTAATTTCGTGCTATTGGGATTTTTTTTCGTCTGGTTGTGTTTAGGCTATAAAAAACTGCCTATTGTTTGCTTGGTGGCTGAGATGATTCTGTATTTCTCATTGGTGGTCGACGTTGGAATTGATAATATCATTTTGTGATAAATTTATCTATTTTTCTAGTTTCTCATTTCTAAAAATTCTATTTAATGTTAATGGAATAATGAACGTGAATTGCAAAGATCAGCAGTTTAAAACTTTATAAAATTAAAATAACTTTTCGATTTATCGTTTAAAAAAATGATCTGAATCTCAAATTTCGAAAATAAAAAAAAACAAAAAAAAACGAAAAAAATAATCAGAATTAAAAAAAGAAATGAAAAGAATTAGGAGTGCTTTGATTCTGTATTTCTCACTTGTGTTTGACGTTCGAATTGATAACTAGAGGAAAATGATATCAATTTGTGATATATTTATTTATATTTTCTGATTCCAGTTTCTAATTTTAAAAAATTCTATTTCATTTTTTTCAAGTTTAGTTTTTAGAATAATTTTTTTTTTCGGTTAAGTTTAATCATTTAGTAAATTAGTCTTAAATCTTAAAACTATAATTGAGTAACATTATACCTTATACTGAAGTTTGTTGCTTTGGTATTTTTTGTTGTTTTCTTATTTAACTTTCTAATTCATATTTTTGTTTCTTTTTGTAATTTGTGTTTCTTGGGGAATTGGGACAAATAGTTCCTTTTAAGGTAAGATAACGCCCTATGTAATGTACATAGATTTTGTGTTTTATGCACAATAAACTAGTCTGAGTACTCGCGCTTCGCAGCGAAACGTTTTGAGAAATATTTTCTATTCTATGATAATGAAATTTAAATTCTGAAATTTGAACGGAACAAAGGTACTTATTTCAAAAGTTTAACGATTACATTTCAAAATGAAAAATCTATAATCGTTGAAGGGTCAGAATAAGCACTCATTTCTAGATTACTTATAATAAACCTCTTTGGATTATCGTAACAATTTAAAACAGAGATTCAGATCATTTTGCATTTATTATTTTATTAGTAATCATACAAAAAAAGCACTGATGAATTTCGGTTTCAAACTTTCTTTTGGATACAAATTAAAACTTGAGTGGTGCAATATGAAAATGAAGACCATGACAATAAATTTGTGTGCCTATTTTCATAATAGTCGTCACAAAACAGTTTTGTTCTTAATTATTTTAAGATGACCCCCCCCAAAAAAAAACCCTGAAAAATAATATTCAAAATTACGTGGTGCTTTCAATAAGTTTCCAGACTTTTTTTGTACACGCATTTAAAATTGTCGTAGACTCTTGAAAATTCACTATGTTATTGCTATACATCGTATGAGATGACTGACCAATTTTTATGTTTTCCGGTTAAAATGAACAGCTACAGAAGCAATTGGAATACACCCTACTAAAGCCTGAGTGTCACAGCTGGTGAATTTCAAAAATGCAATCTGGACTTTAGAAGAACTATATGCTATAAAATTCTGTTTTAAACTTGGAAAAAATGCCACAGAAACGTATGGAATACTTCACACTGCTTTTGGAGCATCTTGCATGACTCGAGCATCAGTTTTTGAGTGGCATAAGAGATTCAAGGAAGGCAGGGAGTCTGTGGGGGATGATGAGAGGTGTGGGAGGAGTAAGGAAGTCAGAACACCAGAGTTGATTGGCCAAAGGGTTAGGCTTAGGGTTACTATGTTGAGGTTTTAAGGGAGTTCAGCAAGAGATTCCGTCGGAAGAGGCCAGCACTCTTCAAATCGGGTCAGTGGTATTTCCACCTGGACAATACACCAGTCCACAACTCCATCCTTGTTACAGACTATTTGACCAAGATGGGTATCAAGACAGTTCCTCAGTCTCCCTATAGTCCAGAGCTTGCTCCCTGCGACTTTTGGTTATTCCCTATGCTCAGAGGCTGTCGTTATGAGACAATTGAGTAGATGAAAGAGGCTGTGACGAAGGTCATTGACACGCTCACACAAGAGGACTTCCATGGGTTCTTACAGAAGTTGTTGGAACGGTACAAGTACATTGCAGCTGTAGGAGATAACTTCGAAGGGGACTAGAGTTTCATGTGTGTACTATCAATAAAAGTGCCCACACGAAAAAAATCTGGAAACTTATTTAATGATCCTCGTAAAAAAAAAATGAAAAAATTAGGAGTGCTTACTTTTCAAAATAAACTTCGCCTCCATGCTTGCTTCTCTCTCTCTCTCTCTCTCTCTCTCTCTCTCTCTCTCTCTCTCTCTCTCTCTCTCTCTCACACACACACACACACACACTAACATACATGTATATATATTTAGTTACAAATTATACACTCAATTAAATAAAAAGATATATCAATTAATATTTAGTAGTTGATAGATATTGACAAAAAAAATTGACTTACAAATCTTATTAAAAATAAAAGATTAAACTTCATCAAACATCTAAGAAAATTTTGGCATTTAGCCTGTCTTTTAATCATGATGCAAAATAAATTCTCCATGACTGATAAACGTCATTTGTTAGCATATATAATAAACGTTGTACGATGATTATGCATATTAATGATTTAACATGATGTTGGCCATTTTAATGTTAGCAGGAGTGTGAAAATAAGCACAAATATTCGTAGACGATTTTCTTTCTTTCTTATATCCAAATTTCGAGAACCAAATTTATTGATTTATCATAACTCGCTTAAATAGTTTTCCGTAGCATTCAAGTTGGTGTTAACTCTGTTCCTATCATAGAATTTATATTACATTTGGCACAATGCTCGTAAAAAATGCCTGAATTATTTTTCTATGAATTGTAACTGCTGTTTGGGATCAGTGCGTGGTATCGCTTTTCAACATTTCTGCATAGTTTAGTATTTCTGTATTCTGCTTAATTCTGTTCAAATCATTTTATTGTGTTGTTCAAGCTGCTGAATGTTGAGGTCAGGTATGTCCCTTATAGTCCCTTAGAGTATTTGTACTTGTGGAAATCCCAGGCTTATCTAAAACAACAGCAACAACAACATATTAGATATGAGATATGCCGATGAAGACATTTAACACATTCTCAAAAATAAGAATAAGTTTAAAATCCAAGCGTATAAAATATAAATGATTTCACTGGATTGCAATGTTTTCAAGGTTGAATATATAATAGCTAATTTTAAAGCAGCTTTTTATGCTGAATCCAAAAAACATACTCATTTTTGCTAATCAGATCAAATACAAGCTCTTACTTGAAATGTATAGAACAGTATTATAACTTTACTGATTTTCTTGTTGAATTAGACAAATAATTAGGGCTAATATATTCGCAGAAAGCTTACATTGTGCATAGTAAAATGAAAAATATACAAAAGAATCTATTCACGGCTAAAAGGCCTGTGCTCGGTAACCACCGCTTCCCGTTTCAAGCACTAACAATAGTCAGTGAAAAAGTTTACATTCTAATGGCCTTGGTAGCGTTCTTCCGAATGTCTTGGTGAAAGTGCTCACCCTGCTCTTCACTCAAATCTCTACAGTTTTTTGGAAAATAATATAACCCCAGAAAGTGCAGTTTGACAGACGTTCGTGCCCCGATTTGGCGGAAACTCTTCAAAAGCTCTTCAATTTCCTTCTCGTATTCCGCATTCCAGTGGTTTCCCAAGGTGTTTGTAACTACTGACTTCAGTGACTGCCAGGTGGACAGTTCAACTTTTGAGTCCTTCATGAGTTCTCTTATTTGAGGGCCGTCAAATATACCAGCTTTGAGTTTTTCCATGCTTATCCGTGGGAACTTCTCTCGGAGGAAAGTAAAACCACTTCCTACATTGTCCATAGCCTCAACTTGAAATGTAAAGATGGAAGCAGAATTTTGTTCAGTTTCAACGAGAGTGTGAGACTGAACGTTATGCGAGCCAAGTTTTAACTCTTGTCTTAGCCACTCCTGTCTGACATAATGTTGGTTGTCAGCCCAGCTGTCCCAGAGACACAAAAAACAAGGATACTTAGGACCCCAAGGACTAGTCCAACCACCTTAAAATCTCCTCAGATCAACCATTTAAGATCCTGGTAATTAACAGCATTCAGCAAATGATCCATGCCGTTGTGAATTTCTTTCATTTGTATTGAATACCCAATAGGGATAGATGAAAAGCTATTCCCATTATGTAGAATAACTGCTTTGAGACTTCTGCTCAATGATTCAATCAAAAGTCTCCATTCCATAGTATCATACTCTAAGGCCACTGATTTGATCAATAAAGTAATGTCGTTGCAATAAACCAATGATGACTTATCCTGGAACGTAAAAAGCCGTCTTAATTCTCTCATGGTCTCGATACCAGTTGAACTTGTTCCTGATGCTAACAGATGTTTCGCTTTGAGACATGAACCCAGCAGCTGAGCAGACTTCTTTTGAAAGGTTCAGGTCTCTTGTCAGGTTGTTGAGTTCTGTTTGTGTCAAGGGTACTGGCTGGTAGTCCTTTTCTGACTTGTATACCCTTAACTACAGCAGTCATGTCATTATGTTCGGAATTAGAGTTATATTCCATGTTTCCATCTGGCTCAGGAACATGAAGTTCTTTTGGCAGAAGGGATATCGAGGTATTGGATATGGTGCTTGTTCTTACGATTTATTCCTTTTATATTTATCATGCAGAAATAGGAGTGATCTTTTCCTTCTCTCCTGACCATTGGAATGGCAAATGGCATACTCTTCTTTTCACCATTCCTCCTATCCCTCAAGTTCTCCACACTTGTTTTACAGCAAACGTGGGGAGCAAATGGCTTATACTGTTTCCCTAGTTTGACTTCAAAGTAATCACGATATGACTTCTTCACAAACTCTGTGATTTTTGCTTGACGGTTAGGAAGAATCACGTTACAGCAGATATAACAGAACTTGTCGGGATTATTCCTACACTTGCGATCCATTCTTACAGGAATACAGATGTCAAGCTGAAAAGAGAAAAAAAATCAGCGCTCAGCTCCTCGTTGACACTTGATACAGTACATTAGAATCCTTTTAAACTGAAGGATAAGCCCCACTCTTTCTAGGTATGTAAGTGTTTGGGAGTAGGATGGTACATTGTAGTTAGGTACACATACAACATTACATGTTATACTAAACATAAGGCACCCACGATCAGCTGTGACAAGTAGAGTCAATAGACTTTTGAATAAGTGTTATTATTGTGTACAACTTATTGGGAAGTATTCAAGCTCTAAAAACCAGACTTGAACAACACGATGAATGGTATTTTTTAATTCAGCATAAAATTGACGATCATATATCTCTTGATAAACTTTTGACCTTTGGAAATTTTTTTAACGCTAGCCAATGTTATCTTAATCTAAAAGAAATATTTTAGAAAAAATATATATAATTTGATTTCTGCAAATATAGATAATAAATTTTGATCTTCAGTACATGTGTCGAGGACAACCTTTTGATTTTAAACAAGGCCCACAGATACTACACTTTCATCCTACCTGAAATTACAGATAGAAGAAAAAGCAACAAAAGAAAAAGCCTACTGTTCAATATATATATATATATATATATATATATATATATATATATATATATATATATATAAGGATCGGCTGAAAAGTTCATGGGCTGACCAAGATATTCCCTTGGAATGTGATCAAATGAAGTTTATTGTTTAGCATAGTCCTCCTTACACTTCTTCAATTGGTGTTTTAGTGTTTGGAGCTAATTTGTAAAAAAAAATTCAACAGCAGTATGATGTCATCATATGAACTTTTCCGCCTATGAACTTTTCTGTCCATCTTCGTGTATATATGTGTGTACGTGTGTGTGTGTGTGTGTGCGAGAGAGAGAGAGAGAGAGAGAGAGAGAGAGAGAGAGAGAGAGAGAGAGAGAGAGAATATCGAGACTGAAGTTTTAATTTTAAAAATGAAAACATGGGCATCTTATGCAATAAAGTGATGGCGTCAAGAGGTCTAGTGTGTTGTATAGACATCTATAATAAGATAAAGTGAAATAAAATTATAAAGCCAGTCTCGATATTTTTTTAACAATTCTTAGGGGCGAAACATGGTATTATGCGAATGTAGTACTGTCACTACTCACCAGACCTTGCTCCTTGAGATTTTTTCTTGTTTCCTAAACTGAAAATTTATTTCAAGGTCAAAAAGTTTGTGAACATGGATGTCATTAGAAATACACGCCTTATCAAAAGGAAAGTTTCAGAGGTGTTTTGACTATCTAAAAACTCGCTGGAATTAGTGTGGACTATTTTGGAGAAAATTAATGTTTCATTCGGTGTTTATTTATACAACCTCCATCTCGATACTTTTTGAATCTATCTATCTATCGATAGATAGATAGATAAATACGTTACAAGTAGAGTAAAACAATATACTTTGGTTGGTGGAAGAGACAAATTAACAAATGATAATAAAAAGAACTGGAAACTCTGATACACACAGTTAGAATATACAGTCAGGACATAGGAATGGAATTTGGCATAGAAAAGTGCGCAATGCTCGTAATGAAAAGTGGCAATCGACATCTAACTGACGGAATGGAACTACCAAATCAAGGTAAGATTAAAACACTCACAGAAAACGAAACCTACAAATACTTGGGCATCTTGGAGGCTGACACCATCAAACAAGTGTACCACTCGTTAGATATTCCGGACCCTTTCTCAAGTGGGCCAGAGACGAACTTAAACAAATGGATCAACGAACAAGAAAACTAATGACAATGCATAAGGCTTTCATCCCGGAGGCGACGTAGACAGAGGTTTCAAGAAAAGAAGAAGGAAGAAGACTTGCCAGCATTGAAGACAGCGTTGACGCATCGATACAACAACACGAAGACTATATACAAAAACACGATGGAGGACTCATTACAGCCATCAGAAACAATACTGATAACACGATGGACAACAGAATGACAATAACTAGGCAACAAAATGGGAAGGAAAACAACTCGTTGGGCGGTTTAAACGACTAATAAACAACTCACACGACAAAACCTGGACTTGACTAAGAAAAGGAAACTTTAAGAGAGAAACAGAATCTCTCCTAATAGCAGCACAAGACAACGCCGTAAGAACCAATCATATCAAAGCGAGAATAGATAAGACGCAGCAAAGTAGCAAATGTAGACTATGCGGTGACAGAGATGAAACCATCAATCACATAATAAGTGAATGCAGCAAATTAGCGCAGAAGGAATATAAGACTAGACATGATTGGGTCGGGAAAGTGATCCACTGGGAGATGTGCAAGAAATTGAAATTTGACCATACTAACAAATGGTATATGCTAAACCCAGCACCTGTACTAGAAAATGACTCACATAAACTCCTATGGGACTTTGACATACAAACGGATGACCTAATCTCGACCAGAAGACCAGACTTAATAATCAACTAAAAAAGAGAACTCGCAAAATTGTCGACTTTGCTGTCACGGCTGACTACAGAATAAAACTGAAAGAACGTTAAAAGAAGGATAAGTACCTCGATCTTGCTAGGGAATTGAAAAAACTGTGAAACATGCAGGTGACGATTATACCAATTGCAATTGGCGCGTTTGGAACAGTAACTAAAGGATTACTAAAGGGACTGGAAGACTTGGAGGTTGGCGGACGGATGGAGACTATCCAAACGACAACAATATAGAGAACAGTCAGAATACTGAGAAGAGTCCTGGAGACTTGAGGAGACTTGCTGTCATTCAAACTCCAGTGAAAAACCATCGGCTAACGCTGATGTGAAAAATAATTATACAAACTATCCTCTAAGCATATAGAACAGAATTAGAAAATTATCTCTGTGTATTGAATAAAGGTCAGATGATACAGGGGTGGAAAAGACACCTTGTTATTCAAGAAGCAGGACACAAGTTTGAGCACATCAGTGTGTAAAAGCCTTTCCAGTATTATAACTACTAATTCTACAAATAGGTTTTGTCCCCTAGATTAGATGATGACCTACTTTACAATGACACTAAATCATCTGATAGTGAGACTTCAGTTCTAGAGCTTTGGAAAATGTAAAGTACACTTTCATTGCCATTACTTCCGAGTCCACTCTGACACGGAGTGATAATACCTGTTAGGATCCTATCTATGGGTCAAATAGAACTATTTAACCATTTATTATACTTGAAACCATTTAATTGTGTGCAAACAAATGATTAATAATAATTTGCAAAACCATTTAACTGTGTGCAAACAGATGATTAATATTATTAACTCTGTGGAAACAATGATAAATTAGATTGGAATACTTCATAAATAGAATTACTGATGTTAAATAGCAATACTTGAAACTATCTAACTGCGTGCAAACAAATTAGCTCTAACTCGTTTAAAAATAAACTTACCTCCAAAATATTCCCTTACAAATCAAATATATATATATATATATATATATATATATATATATATATATATATATATATATATATATATATATATAAGCAGGATTTGGCATTAAATAATCATCAAGGTTGTCATTAAACCAAATAACCAATAACTACTATTCATTTTGAAATTTTTCTTTCATCTTGTTTTTATTTCTTTTTATCGTAACATTCAGGTGGTTTCTACATCTTACGACCATTAAGTAGCATGAATCAGAAATACGAAAACCAAATGAAAGCGAAATGAACGAAAAATGGATAAGAAATTTGGACATCAATATTCTAACATATTACTGTAAACAACCTGAAGCCTTTGAGTAAGACTAAACAAATGTTAGTGAATAATAACACATAACACTGCCTTTGTAACAGCAGGTACTGTAAACAATTTGAGGTCTGTATGTCAGACTAAGCAAATCTTACTAAAAAACAATTACATGTTGATTTGTTTGGATTGATGTTTTCCATAACCTATTCCATTGTTAGCGTGCCAGGCCGAGTAATTCCAATTCATGGCATCTCTGAGTGTAATGGTTGTTATTTGGCAGTACCCATTCCTTCTCCAAATAATATCAGCCAGTTTCTTCTTAGTTACATTGTACTACAAAAATAGTTTTCGTTGGAGGAAATGGAATCGGTGATCCAAGTGCTAATCCTGGACGAGGCTGCATACGTTTCACTTCGCGCCGTTGGGAAAGGCATGAATTCATCAGTTCTCTTCACTACCAATAAATAAATAATTGGGCAGAGTTGATTATTTAACCTTGGTTAGACAACCAGTCTAAATTCTGAATTAAAACCAGTTTTACTCCGCTTATAATTGACCTTGTGTCACATCCTACCTGTTGCAGAGTGGTTGGGTAAATACATACATGGTACCAGAAGCAAGGCACCATCCCTATAATCGAGCACCCAAAATGTAATGTCTTTGTCCAAGGTTAAATAGCTTCAAATACCCTGAAATTTACTAATACCTGATTTGCGAAAAAATATCATTAAAAAATATTTATGTCATTCAACTTGCACAATTACAAATTGTCAATTTTTGACTCACTAATGATTAGTTTAATAATTATTGATGTATATATTAACTATTTCAATTCAACTTTTATTTTACTTATAGAAATCCTCAGCATCTGCATGAAATTTATTTCTTACTTTTTTCTTTTCATGTTGGTGCTAACCTTCATTTTTTCCTTGGTATATACACCCTCATTTTGCAAGAAATATATAGCTACCGGCCCGGTTCTGTTCTATCCAATAAATTTGGTTTCCGGATGTGGCTAACTCTAGGATTTTTTGTTAACCATTCAAATCTTCAAATTGACAGGTTTCTCATTTTGAGCTTAGCGTGCTCGAAATTAATAGTTGCGACATGCACACTCTCGCACCGCATTCACAAAAGAACGTCATTTTATCGGTTGGTTCTTATTACAGGTTTACGGCATGTTGTGTATTGCTACAAGTCACGTGGATCCCACCCTGAAGCTCACTGTTCGTCATCTTTTCTGCTAGGAACCCGGTTAATTTTTTAAGAAAAAAAAAAGACAAGTTTCAATTTTAATTGGGTTATAGATTATAATGCGATGTAGAGATTGGGATTTTTTTGTCCGATCCAATATATTGCCTGGGACGACATTTTTTTTTCAATATCGCAAAGATTTTCTGAATCAGTATTCTTTATACCTTTTCAGAAAAGACCGTTAATGTCAAGTAAGGGCTGGTTGTGGCTACAAAGTTTAGACCTACAAATTTTAACCAAATGTCCTCTACTAAACTTAGTTTGAAGAAAACATAGTGATAATCAAACTCCTTACCATGATGATATAACAATTCTCCGTTTATGCTTGTGAATTCGTTGATGATAAATATGCAGTTTAAATTCATTGTAATCAGTGACATTTGTTATAGCGAATTTCACCTAATGTTATACATATTAGTATTAAACCAGAAATGATACAGCCCATTGCTTAGTCGTTTGCGTCGTTGATGAAAGACTTAAATTATCAACCAGTCAAAATTTGAATAAAAATTAAAACAGCTGAGTAAATAAAGTACATCTTTCTTGAGGTTGATATGAACATTTTTTTTAGCAAAACTATTCATTCATATGAATTCATATTATTATTTTACAGTGAATTAATTCCTTTGTTCTTTTGTGAAATGCATCACCTTTTAACTAATCTGTGAATTAAATTATAAAAGAATGAGTCTGTTTTCTGTTCGGTTATTTCTTCGAGTATGAAAGAAAATATGGATCTTCGAGTATATATGGACTTTGTTGAAACCATTCACATAGTATTGGGTGGAGGGTGACAGATATGGAGAGTACCCCATATGTTGAAGAACTTCCGATACAAATTCCATTCTCGATTGCTATAACATGTTTGTCATCCACGGATGCCCATGTAACAAAATGAAAAGTTGACTTCTTTGGTAAAGAAATCTTTTAGATTTCACTTCGTCTGTCCCACGACTTATATTATCAACGAGGGTCATTCAATAGGTAAGGTGCATTTTGTAATAAAACGACTCTCATTTCATTCAAAAAATTTGTTTTATTTTTTAATATAATCTCCATTCTTTAAAGGATTTTTCCCACAGAAAAGCAAGCTTTTGTATTTCCATCTGTATAGAAATCTATGAACGGATTTTTGAACCATTTGCTCACGGTGCTCTTCACTTTATCATCGTTTGAAAAAATTTGTTCCACGCAAAAATTCGTTGAGGGGCCAGGTCTGAAGTGTAAGGAGGACGTGGCAGCTGTTTCCAACCAAAATAACTGAGGTTTCCTCTGTTCTTGCTGCTGAATGTTGCCTTGTGCACAGGCATCAACATTTTGGGAACTCACCAACAACTGACCTTAAAAAAGGCAAGGTTATCATTCACAGTTTTGTGTGCTGTATCCACAGAAATTCCCTCTTGTTCAGATATGCTTTCTATTGCAACTCTTCTATCAATCAAAATGAGTGCATTAACTTAATCCACCATTTCAGGTGTGCTCGCCATTGTAGGCCGACCTTCTTTAAACAATTTAGTCCATTTCACAACATTTTTACTAAAACATTCTTTTCCGAACACATCACACATTCTTCTGTAAATTTCATATGGTCTGCCCTTTTCAGCCACCAATTATTTGATGACAGACTTCTGTTCAAGTCGGGAGCATTATGATTTTCCGTCATTTTTTATAGCTTCGAAACAAATATTTTTTGCGAGATTAAAATAATTTTTGCTATAAACTATTTTCAAACCATGCAGAGTATACATTTATGAAAAACTTTTGAAAAAATTATTTTGTTTTTAAAAAAATCACCTTCTTTATTGAAAGACTCATTTCTAATATTTCTGAAAATTCTCGTTGTTTTTTGTACAGTATCTCCAACTCTTCTTACGGTTCATTGATTTTCAAGATCTAAGTTCTTTCAGAACGTTCTTTGTTCTTTAGCTGAAAATATTTTTAAGCATGTTTCGAGACGTGCGTAAATTTAACAAAATATGCGTAACGGGTTGGTAACAAAATGTAGCCGAGGAACCTTCCGGGTACTGTGATAAAAGGTTAATGCTGAAATGACGTATAGAATAAAATAAGCAAACAGCAAAACGAATAAGAAGAGGTTTAGATGAACAGATATTGTCTTTTTATGAATCATTTTGGCAACAAACCATAATTCACAAAATATTTTTTGTGTGAGTATTAATTCTTTTTATGCGTACAGTGTACACCAATGTTTTTAGAATTCTTTTTTTAAATTCCTTATTCGGTGTCAGTCCCAAATTCCTCTGACGATAAAACTTGTTTGTCATCGCGAAATTCAGGACTGGTATTTTTTGGTCGGTTGCTGGAAAAACTAAGAATGTATCAGTTCTCTTTGAATAATGGACTGCTACTGTCTAGGGGGAACGGGTAGTTGGTATTAGCAAAATAGGGAAAGTTATTTTTGGAAATTATAAGACAGGTAGGTCTATTTGATTTTTAAAAGTTTGATGAAAGATTTGGGTTTGAGACCATTACGCATTCATTTCCAATATATGATTTTGTTTAGTCATAATCTTTAGTGGCCAATTGCCTAATTTCCAATGAACTTTTCTCCAGATTATACATATATTCATTAATGTTTTATAGTAAGAAAAACAAATATATAGAAATAATAATAAAATATAACAGAAATCAGGGAAAAACAGTTTCTAACAGTTTGAGATCATCATTCGATGTATATAACATATTCTTTTGTATAATAAAGAGAGTGAGTCCACTTTAGATTACTGACAAATAATTATTATCTTTACCCGTTTTTGTAATAAACAAATACGGAACAACAACAGCAGAAGACCGTGTGAATCATGTTACATGATCTATAAAGCCACCGTAGTACTCTGTTTATGTGTCTTTATTTGGGTTCAACATAAAATTCTGTCACCAAAACAACAGCTTTTTCCCGCCTCAAGTAAGTTCTCAGTTGCCTGCCATATAACTTGATAAAGATAGCAGTTTTTCCTTCCGAAGCAAGCTAATTTGCATATTTTACTTTAAAAAAGAAAGCAGATTGGAAGAAAGAAATAATATTGAAAATTGTTGGTAGTTGTTATAAATAATCTCAGCTACTAATTGTTATCAACCTTGACCAACTCGTGAACCGGCAATGGAAGTACCTAAAAAGTTTAAGATAAATTATATTTACAGAATTTTCAATTTCCCCAGTAATTTTTTTGAATTGTAAAGATAAATCTTATTTTTTCTTTATAGTTATATGTATTCTTACTCAATCATCTATCTTATGAATTGAAATCTCACAATGTTATTCATAGTTTAAATTTGTGTAATTATTTTGCATGCGTTCTGTGGAAATTAGATATATTTATGTTACTTTTTTGTTTTAATTAAATTCAATGTGACAGTTAATAATTCCTCACAAATCGATCCACTGTACTGTTTTATCAGGTGCTGCTTAGCACTTGGTGCTCTTGGTATCTGCGTATGTTGTCAGTACTTGCAGAACAGTATTCATTTACATTCATTGTGTTATAGTAGCTTTCTTCATTTATTGTGCGACTTTGTGAATTTTTGAACGAATGGGAAATTTTAGATACATGCCTTTTTTGAAAGTATTAACATTCAAATGCTATTAGCCCTTTTTGAAGGCATTAACATTCAAATACTATTAGTCTTTTTTCCTCTAAACACTCTCACACACCAGCCAAGAAAATATTTGATTTTACTGTGCATAACACGCTAACAAATATCTTTCTTTGCCCAGTTGGCTGGGGCTGAAGAATACACCGACTGCACATCTGCAGAAGGGTAAGACGTCCCTAATGAGTGTCCTGGATATGATGGTGAGGCTCCAGTGAAGCTGGAGCTTTGGGGAATGCGGAGCACCCTTTCATTGCCATTGCTCCCAGGTCCACTCTGGCCCGGAATCGTAGCACCTGATATCAATGGGTTAAATAGAACTAACTGCATACTTATGCTAAACTGAATTGTTTGAATGAGAACTGTTTGACTAAACTGAATTGCTTGAAATAGAAATGTTTTTGACAAATAAACTGTGTACTCATATTTAAATTGAATGCTTATGCTAAACTGAAATGCTTGAAATGGAACTGTTTTTGACATTGAAACTCTACTTACGCTAAACTGAATTGTTTAATATAGAACTGTTTTGACATTTAACTGTGTTTAAACAACATCTATACTTATACTAAACTGAATTAGTTGAATTAGAACTGCTTGACTAAACTGAATAGTTTGAAATAGAAACGTTTTTGACAATTAAACTGTGTACTCATGCTAAACTGATTTGTTTGAAATAGAACTGATTATTTGCATAAGAACGGATTTGGCGTTAAATAACCTACAAAGGTTGATATGCCATAAAACCCAACCAACCAACCAACCAACCATATTCCTTTCTGAAGATAATGGGTGTGAGTTCGAAGATCGTTGGAGGTGGGTTTTTTTTCCATTTCAGCTAACAAGCATAGAATTACAGTTTAAGAGTTGCGAAATAAAACCTGCTGAAATTAAGATGTAAGAATTACAAACCAGCAATTAAAAATAATCGACCATGGCTTATCTAAGAAAATGGGATAGTACACGTACCCGCTCTTCTTGTGCAATACTGAAGTTAAATAACGAAAACAAAACGTCCTCATTACGAGCACATTAAAAAATAAGAACGCACGCACGCTCGCACGCATGCAGTCACGCATACACATGAAAGAAATTTTAAAGAAACAATTTCATTTTCTTAAGAGGAAGTAACTCGCTGATATCACACTTCCTTTCTTGAAGAGTTCTCTGTTGCCTGCTGAACATAATAACGTTGGCTATCAGTCTTCCGTACTTCTCAACGGGATGGCAGTCGTTTGCCTCGGCTATCCTTCTTGAACGTTCAAGTAGAAAAGCGAGTATACAACGACAGTCGCGAAGATAGTATTCGCTTCTTTAAATAAAATAATGAATAAAAACGGGCTGCATTTATTTGTAGCATTTTAAGTGCACGTGTTTTAAGCGTAGAAGTCTCTTTTTAGCTGTTGTTATTATGTATGGGCTGCTCTTCTTTTCTTGAATCCTCTATCCGGGTACTACGTTTTTCAGCGCCTGATTTTCATTGCTCGGAGGAGTCCAGTGGCAGTTGGAGTTTCTTTTCTTTTTAAAAATCTTTTTTTCTTTATCTTTTACTTTTCTTCTTATAATTTGAAGCAATGAAATCCCACCTTCTAGACCTTTTGTTGGAGTTGGAAATGCTGGGTTTATAATTTGAAAATTTATTTAGAGGGTATTTTTGTAGGGAATTTCTTTTAAGGAGATAAATCTAGCTTAATTTTAAAAATTCAGTTTTACTCTATGCAATCGATTTAACTGTTTAAAAGGTTTAAGGGACTGTTCTTTAATAGCCCTTAAATCAGAGTGCAAATCTTGGAGGTTATTTTTTACCTCTTAAATTACAAATGTAAAGAAATACAATACACCATATTCTACAATGTAAATTTATCAAATCATAGTACAGAATATATAACGCTGTATGTATCAAAAATATTTTCCTTTATTTTCTCACCACCTGAATTTTCATTAGGAAACACACGAGAAATCCCGTATGTTGTTGACATTTGTATAATTCTTTACATATCTTTTGATTATCTTAGCTTTTACATTTGAAAGGCTTTGCGTTTTAAAGTATCATAATTAACAAATGATTGTCGTAGACTTCTGGATTTTATTTCGAGAAACGAGTCAACATTCTTAAAATGCATGGTCACGTATTGTTTTATTTCCTTTCATTTCCTGAGTTTTGGAAGCAACTTTAGCAATTGAGGTTAGTTTAAAATAATGTCACAAAATTGCTAGAATCTAAATACTTGAAAAACCATTCTAATATGAAACAAAAGGTACATCTGAATCGTATTGATAATGATATATATATATATATATATATATACAGAGAGAGAGAGAGAGAGAGAGAAAGAAAGAAATTGATAACAATGTAATCAAATTGAAGGAGAGATTTACTGAGAAGCAAAGTCGACACTATAGCGTTTCGGTTCTAATGAACCATCATCAGGATTGCGAGGGACTATATTTGTGATGTTAAACATGTAACATCGCTAATATAGTCCCTCACAGACCTGAGGATGGTTCATTAAAACCGAAACGCTATAGTGTCGACTTTGCTTCTCAGTAAATCTCTCCTTCTATTTGGTTTACATTGTTATCAATTTCTTGGAACGGTAAAATCCGCTAGGTGATGATTTCTTTTTTCATGTTCATTAACACTAGGTCCCGTCTTCTGCTCGGTATGAGGCGATGCGTTTGTATCACAAAATCTCTGAGAATTTTATGAATTTTATTCTCTTGGGTCGATTCTTATTTGTGCATATACAATTTGGTAGTATATCAAATTTTGATCTCTTGCTCAATTTCCAGTAGATCACATTCTCCACCCAGTCATGCCTAATCTTATACTCTTTTTGCAATCGCTTATTAAGTGATTAATCGTTTCATCCCTATCTCCATATAGCCTACCTACACTTGTTATTCTGTTGCGTATTTTTAGTTTTAGTTTTAGTTTTAATAGAATTGATCTTTATGGCATTATTTTGCGCTCCTATTAAAAAAGATTTAGTCTCTTTCTTGAGATTACCCTTTCTCAGCTACCTCCAGGTCTTCTTGTGTGCAATCTCGCTTGTTTGTCACTTGAAATATCCATACTGTTGTTTTTCTTCACATTCTTACTTTTTCCATCTCTTTTTTCCCTCTTTCTTTGATTTTTCCCTCTATGGTCCATTGGGATGGTAAAATCCACAAGATGGCAAATTCTCTTTCTTTTTGTCAATCATTACTAGTCTCCTGGCTGGGATTAAGTGATCCTTTCGTATCTCAAAATCCCAGTGAATTCTATATGTCTCATTCTCTACGATGGATTGTGGTTTGTCCATATATCATTTGGTAGTATGGTTAAATTTTAATTTCTTGTACAATACCAAATGGATCACCTTCAAAACCCAGTCGTGTCTAGTCTTATACTCTTTTTGTGCTAGTTTGCTATATTTGTTTACTATGTGATTCATCGTTTCGTTTTTTTCATCCCATAATCTACACACCCTATTTTGTTGTGCATTATCGATTTTTGACTTAACACAATTGGTCTTTATGATGTTGTTTTGTGTTGCTATTAGAAGAGAATCAGTTTCTCTCTGAAGGTTTCTCTTTCGTAACTATGTCCAGGTCTTCTTGTGTGATATTTTTACCAGTTTGTCGCTTGAAATCTCCATACAGTTGTTTTCCTTCCCATTTCTGTTTTATAGTTTGTCTTGTTGTTTTGTTTGTCCTTATGTTGTCTGTGCTGTGACTGACCACTATAATAAGTCGTTCTTTATTCTTTTTAATGTAATCCTCGATGCCTCGTGTTGATGCATCCACATTATCATCAATACTGGTCAGCCCTCTTCCTCCAAATTTTCTTGACACATAATTTCTCTATGTCATCTCTCGGATGCAAGGTCTTGTTCATTATAATCAGCTTACTTGTCCTCTGGTCCATTTGAGTTCTTCTCTTGTTCATTTTAAGAATGTAATAATAATTATTATTTAGTAGAGTCAGAAATAGTCTTTAGATGTGTACATGAAATAAACTTTGGAGGAAAAGTCTGTAAAAACGAAAATACTTTTGACTCATACTAATAATTACTTACATTTTTGACTGACAAAATGAATGACACGTTCAGTGGTTCTTAATGTTTTGGGGTGGTAATCCAAAATCTTATCTAAAATCTATTATTATTAAAACTAGGTGAAAAAAAAGAAGGTTTTCATAAAAAGAAAAAGAAAAGTAATCTCAGCCCTCTGATGACGTCTGGTAAATCCGAAATCCATCGTGTTTGTCCGTTAAACTGAGAATTTGCTGTATTTTAAAAATCTCAGTTTAATTTAAGAATTTGAATAGAGTATTTAAAGGCAAATCATATACTTGAATAATGAAACTTTTTTTATTAACTTTCTTTCGAAAATTTCTTCGAGATTAATTCGCTAACCATTGATTAACAGTGAGGTTCTCAGTCCAATGACTATTGCTCTATTAAAAGATAGACATTTAATTATTTTAAGGAAGTCCGTGACTTAACAGCTTTTATTGATGCATAAGTCAAACAGGAACGAAGATGTGAAAGAGAAGATACATATGTGTCAAAGTGTTTGTACCTACTTGGCAGGGTTCATTTGGTCATTCTGGGTTGATATCTGCAGTTTATAGAAACCTTTAGTAGTGGGTACTGTGTAATGTCCCACTTGGGTAGTATCCTCGCGGACTGATGACGCTCACATTTTCTTCTTTAGAGTTGAAAAAGGGCTAAATTCGCACCTTTTTCCTTAAATAAACATATGACGCTGGCAACTAATTGTTTTTCTTCCTAACAGATGTTAGAAAAGCCAACTTATAAGCAAGTGTAACAGTAGCACCATGAGGCAAAAAATGAGGTAAAAGGCTCGACTAGTAAAGAAGTTGTCTATTCGCAATGGGTCTTCGTTCCTTCTCTAAATCCTTCTTCGACCCTTCTTTGACTGTGAAACTAAAAACAAAATAGAAAACAACTTCTGTAATCCCTTTCACACAGATCAATAATTAGGGCAAATACAGATACAGTGTGTGATTCTTACCTCTGTTCGCCTCAAAAAATGCCCCCTTCGCAAAGTCTAAAATCGCAGCTGTCAGACAACACGTGTGTTCTGCTCGGAGAAATGGTAATAAAAAGGTCAACCCTTCTAACGGTGTCACGTGTGTGATTGGTCGATGTACAATGGTAATGTGTACCCAACTCTAAGGTGCCCGTACCAAACAAAGGGGATAGCTCCCTCATTTACAGGCAAGGGAAGGTAATCCCTGCAAAATTACGATTCTATCATATTTACTTGTAATTAAAAAAATAGTATATGTATATGAATAATAATAATAATAAATGAATATAAATTAGTTTTTATATATATTTAATAGCATGGACGTTTGTATGCGACCACAGGTTACATGCTGTCGTAGTACGACATCAGGCAGAGCAAGCTCTATCACAGATATTGAGCACTCTCCAAATTATACTGCATTTGGTCTGCTACAAACCCGCCAAATGAGATAGTGACAACCAACACTGTTATTATATATATATATATATATATATATATATATATATATATATATATATTACACTCAAAGTCAATTCTTTTTACGATTCATGGACACTTCACATTCACTACTAACACCAGCGACGTTGCTTGTGGCGCCATCGTCATATAAGAAACTGAATATAGGCGAAAGAAAATAATCATCTTGCACATCTTCAGTCCAAGCGCAAAACGTTGGCATAAAATGGACCATCTCAAAATTTGACAACTTCCTCCGCAGCCACCCATTCATCATCTTCATGGACCATCTGTCTCTTACATGTTTGTACCAGAGTCGGTTTAACAATACAAAAATACCACTGTGGCAGGTATAAATTACAAATTACAGATTTGTACTTGAATGTATCGAAGATGATTCAAACATTTGGGCAGGCATACTCAGTCGAGGATATGGCTTAAAAAAGGACAAATCACAAGCCTACTTCACTTCTTGTGAGGAAAACATTCAATTTTTAAGGTTCCAGTCGACGTATCTACGTCGCGTCATGGTGCTTCGGTGAGATTAAAGGACCACAAATACTGTCTGGTACGCATAATCCTTCCTTCTCTCGCCACTCTCTCTCTCTCTCTCTCTCTCTCTTTAATACCCACGTACACACACGCACCAACATACACACATACCATTTTGTTTACAGAAGATAACGTGGTCTTTAATAAAGCCAAAAGGATCAAGACAATATTTCCAGAGGAAACCACCTGCCTACTTTGAAAATCAGCTTTTAAAATTCTGACTTTTATTTGGGTTTGAACATCAATCACTGAAATAAGTGAGAGATACGCAAATGCCTTAGGTACCAAGAAGGCCACCCGAACATAAAATATTTTGCATCGCTAAGTAGAAAATATTCGCAAATTCAAATCTTAATTTTTGTGATGCAGAGTTATTAATATTTTCAGATTTATTTGAACACTTGTCCTTATATTACTTGTTACGATTAGAACGTTTCGGCTGTTGTACTCTTTTTCCGATGCCTGTCACATTCGGTAACGTTCTCGGAATATTGAACAGGACCCTTTTTATCAGTTCATCTTATGCGGCTGTCCATATTAGAAGATATATTGTTTTAGTTATTTCGTTAGTTCATCCTAGTAGTGGTGCTTTTGCCTATTCCGCTCGATACAGTTGCCTTACCCAGGGTTTGAACTCATGACCACCAAGTAAACAGCAACGCGTAACCAACTAGAACATTATCTCTCCGCAATTTTATCGGCATATCAACCAGTCTACGGTTATTTTATGCCTAAAGATTAAGAAATTGGGTTCCTTGAATACTTATATTCAAAGCATTTGTGTAGTTGTTTCTGAAGAGCTTTTAAAGCTCAGTTATATATTATCAAATATTCCTATCTAATACAAATAATTCGCACATAGTAGTATGATTTCGTGAATTCCTGTCTTATACCGATAATCATATGGTTTGAAGTAATTATTTATACTTGATTATAGTAATTTATTTGCACAAAGTTATATGGTTTCAAATAACTGATAATCCTTAGTAAACAATTATCTCTTCAACTAGCAAAAACGAAGACAAATATTCAAATAAATCAGTGAATCATAATTGCTCATTCCATGAAAGCCGGTGATACTTTTTATCTTATCATAAATGATAAACTCTTACTATAATACAGACGCGAAACAATGTTTAGTTTAAATGGTTTGAAAAGAAATGACCATCCCAAGATTGTAGACTTTTTAAACCATCACAGAACATACATCCAGCTGTTCACCAATCATATGTTGTATGACAAAGATACATGAATGAATGGAAATATATATGTGCGTATATATAATCATAATATAACAGAACGGCAACCGTAATACAAGATGGCGCTTTTACATTTGTTGAAGATTTAATATTGCCAAGTAATAAATCAAGAAGTAAACAAAAGGCATGTGAAAAGGTCTTTTTTTTGTAAGGCGTAACTTGTCATGTCAGTGATGAATTGTCTCCCTTGTTTACCTTTCGTGGAGAGAAGCGTTTTGTTTTTCTTTTTTAAATATTTACTTTTAATCTTATCGTATAAATCCCATATTTACGCTGAAGTCACCTCGATTAAAGATGCGAAGGCTGTTTAACGTAGAGAAATGATTAGCGTGCTAGTCTCCATTAACCAATTCCTGCTGGAGTAAATTACATGGGTGATCGCTGAGAAGGAGGCGTGCTTAACGAAATGGTTATAGTCGTAGGATATGGAATCAGTGACCCGAGTTTAAATTCTGTTTGTGTTTCACTTCAAGCTAATGCCCATGGGAAAGACTGACTTTAGTCCTTGTTAGGCAACTAGTGTAGGAGAAGGAGGACTCTGAATTCAAACCCGCTGTTCTTTGCTTTTAAAAGTTGACCTTGAGTCACATCCTGCTCATGGTGGAGGGGTTGGGTAAGTACATACATGGGTGTCCGCTACTATTTTTTCCAAGAGGAGGTAATAGATATTTTCGAAATGTCTCAGAGGCAAACTTGTGTGATAAGCATTCTTTCCGTGTAGATGATCATATTAATTTACTTCCCCGCAAATAAGGTTTGTTTAGTTTTGTTTTATTTAATGGCATATCAACCTTCGTCGGTTATTTAATTCCTAGGCCATCTTTGTAAAAGAACAATAGTGGTACTATTGAACCCATTACAAGGTGGATAAAGGGGTTCATAGTTTTCCCAAGGGGAACTGACGAAGAAAAGAAGCAGAAGATACCCCGCAACAACAATTACCGATGCCGACTACGCCGATGACATAGCGATACTGGCAAATACACCTGACCAAGCCGAAACACTTCTGCATAGTTTGGAACGAGCAGCAGCAAGCATAGGCCTCTATGTTAATGCACACAAAACGGAATATATGTGCTATAACCAAACGGGGGACATCTCCACTCTAGAAGGAACCCCACTTAAACTAGTAGACAAATTCACGTACCTAGGAAGCAGCGTCGAATCAACCGAAAAGGACATCGAAACGAGGTTAACGAAAGCATGGACAGCTATCAATAGGCTATCGATTATATGGAAATCAGACCTAACCGATAAAATGAAACGCAGTTTCTTCCAGGCAGCGGTCACATCGGTACTGCTATATGGATGCACTACATGGACGCTAACAAAACGACTGGAGAAGAAGCTAGATGGCAATTACACAAGAATGCTGCGTGCAATCCTGAACAAGTCCTGGCAGCAACACCCCACAAGACACCAACTGTACGACCACCTGCCCCCTATCACGAAAACTATTCAAGTTAGACGAACCGGACATGCAGGACACTGCTGGAGAAGCAGAGATGAAGTCATAAGAGATGTACTCTTATAGATCCCCACACATTGCCGCGCAAAAGCAGGACGACCAGCTCGAACGTACATTCAGCAGCTATGTGAGGATACAGGTTGTTGTCCTGAAGACCTACCTAGGGCGATGAACGATAGGGAGGAGTGGCGAGAGAGGGTCAGGGATATCCGTGCTACCAGCGCGATATGATGATGACAATATCGAAGTAATAAACATTTTTCGACTCTTCCGACAATGTCGAAGTAGTAAACATTTCAGACTCTTCCATCAAGTTAGAATTGCCATGAAGTTAATTTTATAGTTGGGGTTACGCACGAATTGAGACATGCGTAGCCTTCACAAAAAATGCTTGGCCCTCTTGGCATTCCATTTCAGAGCGCCTTGGGCATAGGGCAATAAACTCAGCCCTGCCCCTTTTAGACAAAGAGGCAAAAGCCCCCCTGGACCAGACGATTAACTTTAACTAGTTCTATCTGGATTTAAATGAAAAATTTAATCTAGCTGATCTGTGTGCTTATGCTGCTGACTCATTCTAAGCTGTTACTGTTCATAGTGACTCCATTGATTCCCAGCCTTTGTCAGGTTTCAACTTTCAAACACGCTCAGCTTTGATAAGAAGGCTTGATCCAGGTAGGCTAAGGGGGAGGGAAGCAAATGCCTTGTTTGTGACCCAAACCCCAACCCACCAGCAGACGTCTGTGGTTTGTTAGATCCTCACGAATTTTGCGCGAAACAAACTTAAACATAATAAATAGCTAAAGCCAAGATATGAACTTTGTTTGATAAACTACTTAGGATATGTACATTTACGTATTCGCTCTGACATTAGTGTGTACTTAGAGACGCATACGCACGTGCCCAATGAAGGTGTACACGTGCGTCTGTCTGACTAGCAAGATTCCGGCATTGCCCATCTTTATTTTTTGAAAGGAAGAAGATAATTTTTTTCGCTTTTAATGCAAGATTAAAAGATTGTATTGATACAGGAACATATACCTATTCGTTTAAGCGTGTTAATCTAAAATTGCTTATCAAGCTTATTACATGTTACATCCTTAACTCTCGCGTGATTATAGACCTGCGTCTCGAGTTGTATGGAAGACTGGCAGTTATCCATGCTGCAAATCCCCTCTACTTTATAGATGAATGGCCGTCTTCTGTCAGTAACACTTGCATTAATTCCTGACAAGTAACAACCCATTTCTTTCTGATTTTCTATGCATTTCAATTGTAAAATACTCTGATCCGGAACGATAGTACCTTTTAGAGTTCCATCTATGGATCAAATAGATCTGTTTAAAAAGCATTCGTATTTGATTGGACCGTAAGCAATATATTAAAAAGAACCCAAAAACAAAAAAGAAAAAAGAAAAAAAAAAAACTCTAAAGAAACAACTATACAAAAATGTAAATATAAACGCACAATGAACGCGATTCCTTAACCTCTTGGCATAAAATAACTATAAATGGGTTGACCTGTTGTTAAGTTCCGTCAATCAATCATATAGTTTAATAATTTTCAAATATCTTTATAATATATATATATATATATATAATGTGTGCGCGCGCGCGTGTGTGTGTGTGTGTGTGTGTGGCGGATAAAAGAAAAAATTGATAAAATTCTATCAACAAATTTATGATTTTTTAAAAATTTAAATTGAGTGAAATTTTTGCTGAAAATCAGAAGTTACAAAATCTTTTCTTTTAACAAAGATAATATGAGTCTGAACGAAGATATCTTATTGAGATAGTTGATTTTGTGAAATGAAGTATAGCAGTAATTGTTAGCTTAAAATAAAGGGACATATTCGTGTATGTAAAAAATCTTTGTATAAGTTTGTCACTCTTTGAGAGAAAATTTATTTATGCCTTAAAGTATATGTGGCTACTATTGATATTTTCATCAGCAAGCTTGCGCTGTAATATCAATATTGATAATATCTATGCAAACAAACATTCGTTCAATTTAAGAAGAATTAAACGAAGTTTAAATTAAATGCTTTCTTGAAAGAAAAGAATGTTGATTTTCATTCAAAAGAAATAAATCTTAACGTATTTGAGTAAATGATAATTCATTTCTTCCTGAAGAAATCTTTATTTCTAGGTTTATTTATACAATTTGAATAGAGTCGAAATTAGATTTAAAAAAACCGATGATTTAACCATGATTCTAATTAGCTAAAAAATTGTATTTTTAATTTTCTTTGTGAGAAAATTATTTTGGGTTTTCATCCTTCAAATTTTTCGCTGCAAGTCAAATATTGTTATCTGCAAAGTATTTCGAAATTTTAAAACTAGCGCGAATACGCCGATTGGTCTATAAATGCAAAAATGCAGGTGCAAAAATTACATCTGCTGAAGCCTATATTTCACGCAGAAATTAACACTTTTTTTTTGTATGGTAATCAGTTGATTTCCCATATATATATATATATATATATATATATATATAACGTGACCGACCATAGATGAAAGCGATCCGAAGGGTCTCTTTTCAATCGCTACTACATCGAGATGTAGGAAAGGGCGCTATTCCTTTCCCTGTATCGATCCACTTACCCTTGATACGTACCTTATAATAGTGAGTGTTAAGCAAGGAGGCACCAAGTACCATTTTTGATTCTTTAGTATGATTCAACCTGAGATTGAACCCCGGTTTTCCAGGCCATTGGCGAACACTCTAACCATTATATATATATATATGCTACCGTGACTTAGCAAAAATAACTCGAGATTTTTTTGCAATAGTTCTTAGAAAATAAAGCAATTTCAACTTTAATTTGTAATTTAATGATTATGGTGCATCCGCATTCACGACCATCAAAATAAACCCTCAAGAAACTTTTTATTTGATGCCAATTATTGACTACTTCCTCTTATTCACTTGCAATTTATTATAATATAAATTCTTTAAATAGGATGTGACTCGACATTGAAAGCGGCTTTATTGTGAATATAGATAAAAAAATACTTTATTGTATTTACTAAGCTTACAACACAATGCCAAAAAGGAAAAAGAATGAAAGTTGGAAGATTGCGTCGTGCAAATCTTGTAATTTGAGTGTACCTGTTGGACTTGAAAGTGGGTGATAGAAATCTCGACTTAGGTTGGAACGCCAAACACTGACTTTGGTGAGAAATTCTCAAAATATCATAGGAACCAAGCAGACCATATCGGGCAGTTTTTTTTCTTCTGATCTTTCAAAATTAATAGTTTTTGTTTGTACAGTGAAAAATGTTTCCTTTTGTGTGACTATAGGTAATATGGTGGACTTGATGGAGTTTATGGCAGTTGAATAAAAAGTTAAGCGATGTCATATCAAGCTGACCAACGACCAACCGGCATTTTACCTTTAATATTCGAGTTTGCAACTCATAAAAATTTTGGGGAAATAATGCCAAAATCATCGTTTAAACGATTTCTAGCTTACAAAAATCAGTAACTGAAAATCATTATTTCAGTTTGAGTGATAATATTTTATATATAATTCCATGAAAATCGTGTGAATTAAAATTTTGGTTGTAAGCATTTGTGTAAATATTTTCGATAAATATAAAAATCCCGGTGTACTATGATTCTGTCTCATTATTAGTTATTCTGATCAAGCTCTTGTAACGCCTCATATAATAGGCAGAGAAGAGATTATACAAACCACACACACACACACACACACTCTCTCTCTCTCTCTCTCTCTCTCTCTCTCTCTCTCTCTCTCTCTCTCTCTCTCTCTCTCTCTTCTCTCCAACTTCCACCCTGACAAAAAGGCTGTTTGATTCTTTTTCTGTTATGACAGAGGCCCGATTATAGACCTTGAATAATTTGGATTTCATTTTTAACAACAACCTTAAGTTAAAAGATTAAAATCTTTCTAAATGAAAACAATTTCTTAAAAATATTTATTAATTATGCCCCAACTTTGTTTTTCAGGTTGACCAAACATGATGGAAAAGATTAATTTGTGTTTAAGCTGACTTTAACACTCCTGTGTGTGTCTGTGTTTATGCAAATGTATGTGTCTGTGTATATTTCTGTTAGTTTGTGTGTGATTCAATACCTGTTTGGGCGTCTGCGTATATTTATTTGTGTACCTGACTTTCCCTCTGAGTGTCTATGTATGCCTTTGTGTAACTGTCTTTCTTCCTGTGTGCGTATCTATCATTGTCTGTTTGTGCATGTTTATGTATCTGTGTATGTATATACGTGTGTGTGTATTTGTTTTGCTGTCTGTATCTGTGTGTCCCTGTATCAGAGCGATTCAGTAAAGAATGAAAGAAATATCCGCTCAATTAAAAAATTCTGTAGTTAAAGGGAAAAACTTAAAAAACAAAAACAGAACAGAATAAAAAAACAAAACAAAAACAAAGCAGGAAAAACAAAAAAGAAATTCTCTAATAATCAAATTAAGAATCACTAATTTCCCCCTATACTTGAACCATCCCTGACAATTTTTGATTTAATTTTTTTTTTTTTTTGCTATCATTGTTAAGTGTAGAAGAGAGTAAGGAGGCACGTGACCTGCACATCAGAGGTGTCGGATTGGAAAGCCACCAGCTCGTTCTGAGGTCGGCTAATTGAATGCATTGCGTCCATGCATGTGCGCTTATTAACGGCGAATCTTTAATTAAGAAATTCTTATTAGGGATTAGATTTGTATCATGGAATCAAAAATGTCCTGAATGATGACACATCCGCTGCAATCTCAAATCATTACTATTAGTCTCACGAAGAACGAAATTTTTTCCTTTCTTTTTATCAAGGAGAGAAGATATCGGTCCTAACCGTGAGAAAAACTTGAAGATTTTATGGAATATAATTCTGAAGTGGAATAAACTGCGTATTATTAGACAAGTGATATTTTCTATTGAAATTCATAAATTCTACAACACTTTCAGACAATGACATTCATATCACTGGGTTATATTTCATTAAAAATTAACGTTTTAAGATATCCTACGGTTTCATAAACAAACGTTAAACGAAAAATATTTTGATATCATGATAAAGAGTAACTTTTTAAAGTACTATCAGTTGAAATTGTGATTCAATCGGATAATTTTATCAAACATTTCCTGTATTTAAAGCAGCTGAAGATACAGCCTTGCAACAACTATTACAAACATTCACTCAAATTGGTGATTTCAGCAATATCTATCTAAAGACTTTAAAAATGGTACTTGATACCTCCTTGCTTAACACTCAGCAATATAAGGTACGTATCAAGGGTAAAGTGGAGCAATCCAGGGAAAGGAGTAGCACCCACCCCTACACCTCGGTGTTGTAGCTATTGAAAAGGGAGCCTTCGGGTCACCCTCGACTACGGTCGCCAACTTTACGTTACAACTTTTTACTTTTATTTTTAACTAAATAGTTATAAAAAAAAATCAACTGCCTATGAAATTTCTGGATTTAATGGAAAATATTCTGCCTACTTCCAATGGTGCCTTTGAGACTTAAAATATATTTTTGCAATAGAGCAAAACATTTTACGTACATACAACACCTAATTGTTCGGTGTGAGTTAACATCAAATATGTATGATGATGCTTCTATTTTGGTCACCATAATTATGCGAGTTTTCACACCAATTTTTTCTTTTTTACTGAAGTTTGTGTGACAGCTAGTCTCTTCATTCTCCGGGACTCTTTTCAGTATTCTAACTGATCATATGAATGCTGTGATCTGTATAGTCTCAATTCTTCTTCTGATCTCCAATTCTTCTAATCTCTTTTCCAGACCTTTGGCGCCATTTCAAGGGACCGTCTACAATTAGTATTACTGTCACCTTCATGATCTACTGCCTTTTCAGCTTTCTCGTAACCTATAGGTATTTGTCTATATTTTTCTCTTTCTTTTATCTTCAATCTACAATGGGAAAATCCATGAGATGACAAATTCTTTTTTCTTGTTAATTAACACAAAGTCTGGTTTTCTGGTCGGGATTGGGTAATCCCTTTGGATTTCAAAACCTTTGGATTTTCTGGGAGAGATTCTGGTTTGTGCATATATCATTTGTCCGGATAACCAAATTTTAATCTCTAGCACAATTTCCCTCATTCATACCTACTCTTGTATTTCTTTTGTACCAATTTGCTGTATTCGCTGATTTTGTATTCATATTGCTATTGAAAATGGAGCTTTCGGGGCGCCACTGACTACGGTCGCCAACTTTACTTTATATCTGGTACAAATTCAGAGTTTTCCAGACGGATTCGGCCATATCTAACTGGGGTGTGGGCGGCGGTCTTGCTCGAGATCTCAAGCCAAATATCAAACAAGAGACACTGATAGGCAAATCGAACTCCGCAGCTTTGGTTAGCAGTTGGCATTATCGCTACTAAAAAGTTAGCCGTCGTTCTAAAAAGAATGTTTGGTCTATTTGTTCAACAGCCTATCAGTGGGTTATTTAATGCTGAAATTGGATTCATTTGTAAATGATTGTTACCATGTTTCATTGGATTTTTATTGCACTTTTACTTGCCTATAATCATCTATTTGCACAGTTATATCAAGTATTCCTATCCAATGCAAGTAATTTGCACACAGTTGCCTGGTTGCAATTAATACAAAGATTAATGGAAATGGAGTTAGTGTATTCTAAGCCCACATAATATGGCTAAAAAACTATTCAGAAATTCAACATTTGCTAGCAGTTGTCATTATTAATTAAGCTTTTCTTAGTTTGGCGCACAGGCTTCAGACTGCTTACACAATCTGTTATTATTAACTGGTCACCCGCTTATGTACTGAACATGCTCATTACGGTTAACTTTGGAGTTCGAGGGGGAACCGGTGCTTTCATCATGACTTGATCGTAATTCAGTTGTTAAATCCTTTCTAGAACGACAAACTACTAATATGTTCATAAAATTTAAAAAAAAATTAGCTATTCTAATTTATTTAAACACAGAATCTATCGACAGAGAAGTAGCTGAGGCGGAGGAAGGGACTATTTCGAAACGCCCTCGGTCCGTAATGGAAAAGAGACTCCAAAAGCTTTGTAAAAAGTAGACGTTTACAGTTACTCGGTGAAGTCATGTACAAGTTTAATGCAGGGTTCTTCTTGCATATGTGTGGTTGGTGTTTCCTTGAAAGACGGTCAGCTGAAGTTAGGTCTGATAATTAATTCCCGATAATGGTAACCAATTGTACCTCTACTGACCTCATACCAATAATAATTCTCAAAAAATGTTAGGGGGATGCTCTTACAAAGTAAAGCCTCTTCCTTGACTTTAAATCTTTAGTTATGCCACTGTATATCAAACTGTAATTCTTTGTCACTATTTATTTTCAATGGATGTTTTAAGTCATAAAGTAAAATAATTTCTTACTATTAATATATATCGTGAGTCGTGGCACATCTTCTGCCCAGACTGTTACAAAGTTGCCGTTTGCCGAACACTAGTCTGTGTAAGTAATAAAGACTTAAGTGAACTTTAGCGAAGAAAAACATAAAAAAGGGCTATAATCGGCAGACAATTTTCCTATCTTCTTTTAAAAAAATCAGTCGACAAATAAAGTCATCAATTTCCTGAAAACGGCTTTGTGTCGATGCTTGTATCAAATAACAACTCAGCATTTGTTGAAATTCCCTACCAAGACAAGTATATATGTGCACAGTCGAACTCTATTTTCAGTAAGCGATAGAAAATTTTCCTGATATTATGTCGAAATCGCCTTCTTTTCGGTATTATGTCACTTTTATGACGTGTGAACAGCTGTCAACAGGTCGTACACAATTGTTATATTGTCATAGCCATAGATGAGTAACTAGAGTACTGAAGCTGGGATGATTTACAACACGAACTCAGTTTATTGGGTTGTTTATACACGGTTTATTAAACATGGACAATCGTCATCAATCAACCTCTGCGTTTCAATTGTTTTTTTAAAATCAATGTTACAATTGGCTAAAGTCCAGTCTTTTTCTTTATTATCATTCTTATTATTTCTCACATATTTTGTATTTTTGCTTCTCTGTTCTTTTAAATCTTTACTGGTTCATTTTTATTTCGTCTGCCAAAATTTGATAAGATCTATTATGGTTTTATAACAAGTTTTTCTTCATCTTATTACTGTTGTGGCTCTTTTTTTTATCACAAAACTCTGGTTCAATGTATACTTCGACGGCTAGAGCAGACCATGCGAAATTAGAAATAAAGGCATAAGTTTTTCAACTGAGATTTAAACTCGCAACGAACATTTCGATAGCACATCTTTCATGGACAATAGCTTTCGCCATGAAAGCCTTAATAATTGTACTTAATAACTGAACAAAAAAACAAAACAAAAAACAAACAAACAGAATGAAGCATTACAAAACAGATGTGTTCGTCTTTAAACTTTTATGAATATGACCTCTTACGAGGTCACTTTAAAAGGTTCTCGTCCTTTACAGGAAGCAATAGGTGTTACTCCTAAATCGAGGCATAACTCTAAAACCTTATAATCTCTGTTCCCCAAAACTCAAACGTTTGTCATTTCTTTGCAAGTGACGCCCTTTGAAAATCAATAGGTCAGAGTGAAACCAAAAATGGAACAGGAAACAAGGCAGAGCTGTTATCAAATATCTGCATATGAAGGGAATGAATGATCCCAAAAAACTCCTCGAACACACTTGATTAGGACTCACCTTGCTATTCAACTGTAAAGAAGTGGGTTGCTGATTTCAAACGAGGTAATTGATAAACAATCGGGACGCCCAAAATCAATGACCATGAAGTGGAGGCCCATCACCAAATTGTCGGAATGATAGATATGTGACTGTTCCACACATAGCAGAAACCATGAAAATGGAAGTGTTAGCTTAGTTTACGCGATTTTCACTGACATATTCGGGGTGTGCAAACTGTCAGCAAGATGGACATCCCGAATTTTGACATTAAATCAAAAGTTAAACAAAGTGGACATTTCGAGGAAACTTTTTTTGGATGATGCAGCGAAATTCTTCGGAAAATTTGTGAATCAAAGAATCAAAAGAAATAATGGAAGAAGACCGGTTTTCTGTGTTTGGAACCGTGAAGGAGTGTTCATGATTGACTTCTTGGAAAATGGTCAAACCATTAATGGGGATTACAATGCATCAGGTAACAATAGCAGAAGCAACGAAATGTGGCTTTGAATTGTTGCTTTATGCACCTTACTGATGTGGACCCAAAGTCGGTACACAGAAGGAAAACACGGAAAACGGGTTAGAGGTAAGAAAGATATATTAACAAAAGTTACAAGGGATAGTGTCCAATATTGGTAGTCGTACTTCTAGTACTCTTGTACTACTGCTGCTACTGCTGCCCGATTAGGATATTACTACACTAGTAATGTAGAGCTGGAAGAGTCCATGATGCAGATAAGTTTCGGTCTCACAACCCCCCCTTCCAAGAGTTTTCTTTTTTTCTTGGAAAAAAAGGCAAAAAAAAGTAAAACTATTTACGTCGAGTGGTTGCGTAAATTTTCTTTTTCTTCCCCAGCGTCGTACTTCCGGGGAGATTTGGGGCATGTCGAGATCGAAATAATCGAATATTGCGTCGATCGGCTCTTCACAGGTATTTTGTGGTGATTCCTCAGATTCATTCAAACGGCATTTCCTGAGCTGATTCATATGGCGTTTGTTGGTGTTTTTTTTTTTTTTTGGTCCCAGGACCTGTTCGCCAATCCTTTGTTTGATGGTGCTTACTTCCCAGAATGCCATGTTGTTTTTGTAGGCCTTGAAAAGAACTTTATCGCCAGGATAGAAATGTTTCTTATGAGGCGAGACGGTTTTCTTGAACTTTGCTGGCCGTGGAATGAGTTTATCAAAGACGGACTTCACTTTTCTCGCGAACATTGTTTCTGATTTCACAAATTCGTCCTTAGAGTAGCAATAATGGAGTCTTCAAAGACTTCCGTATTTTGGGGAATAAGTCGCGATAAGCTGTTGGCGTGGCTAATATTTTTAGATGTTAGGAACTCGATCTTGAAGTTTTTTTAAAATCTATTTGTGTTTTGTTTATTGCGGGATTTAGAACATGAGATTTGCCTTTTGTCTTTTTGAGGGTAATAGACGGTTGACTTGCTTCTGATTTTTTAATCTGAGCCACAACTGATTTCTCGATCGTTTTTGAGTCACACTTGACAGAAATTACTCTTTGACAGACCTATGCCAATTTTTAGAGAGTCAATCCTTGTTCGTTTTCAAGCTTGGTCAGTACCCGCCGTCTGACTTCGGCATCTTCTGCTGACATTAGACCCTGTGCGAGTATTAAGCACTTGAAATCATCGGCAGTCAGCTCGGCTAGTTTGAAGTCATTACAGAGTTTTGTGACGGTGCCTAAAATATTTATCCCAGGACGGGAGTTTATTTTTTGTACGTGTGAAGTCGGGGCAGTCTGGCACTTGATCCCTCGCAAAATAAGTCCCAGTTAAGATTCCTTCTTCGGGCACATGGGAACTGGCAGATAATGTGGAGGTTAAGTTGGGGCTAGACTGACCGCCGCTGGCAAGGGGTTTCCAAATTTCACGTTACACACACCCACCAGACCACTTCGTCTTCCTACCCACTAGGCTAACGGAAGACATGGACCTCTAGGTTTAGATATAATATTATTATTTATCGTAGTCGACAATTCCAATTTCCCGTGCAATATTTTTAAAGGCGAATAGGACATTTAGCGAGAATAAATTGAAGCGAATGAAGCTGAAAAGGAATATGCAAGAGAAGGCAACTCGATAGGCAAACAATACAACGAATAAATTTCGACACAAGGGGACATTTAAAATATAACAAGGTTTTTAATACGTGCAGGCCAAACAAATATTAAGATGCCGGCTATGTTACCAGCAGACAAGACTTAAACACAAATGTCTCTCTTTCGTTTTCTTTTCTCTCTTTTCTGTCTTTTCTCTTGAACCTTGAAAAGGTAGCAAAGTCCATTCACATGTTTAGAGTTTATGAAATGAATCTTTTCATTACATTTCTCTTCTTTTCTTAATGCATATAATTCTCTATATGCTTCTTTCTTTAAATTGAGAAGGAGAGCATACAATTGCAATGCTTAGGAAGGGTGGAGGGAGAAAACGGTTTTAAGGTTTACTTAGCTTCTTCGACGGGTTTCTTCGCAGAGTATTTTCTTTAACGGGCTGGCGGGATTCTGTAGATCTCACCTTGAAGGCATCTGTTACCTCCTATCCAAGAACTCTATTTCTGTTTCTTCGCCCAGAGTTTTGGCATGAGATCTGCACGTCCTTTCACGGTGACTTCCATCCTAAAAACTGAATTTTTTATTCCTATTTCCTCAGACGAAAAGGATACTACTTCCGGCTCTAGGGTTCTGGCCAATCATTTGGCCTCTTTCTTCTTCCTCATCCTGTCAGGCGATTCATTCGGGCTACTATCATGACCTCTATGTCCCCTTCTCTATCCACCCTGTCACAGAGTGTAAACATCTCTTGGCTTTGATTCTAACCTGGATTCGTTACTTCCTTCAACAGGCAGACCGAGGAGTTGAACTACATTCCTTATTCCTCTTTTAACGGTCAACCTTTGGGGCCTGTTAATTCAAACACGGAGGAGTTGGGGAAATTGATCTTACCTCTCTCTTCTCAATGGCAGACCACGTCACAGCTTGTTCACCGATGCTGCAAACGTTAGGAAATCTTGCTGGTTGTCCTTGACTGTGTTCAGGCATTTTCAACGTTTGTGGAACAATAGTTTCGATAGGAGCTTAATAGTTTCTGAAAAATCCACGTCTGTGGTTTTCTTGGGTAATATGAAGTCTACGAACCTATTATGTTCGGTTGTTCCCAGTTTTCTTAATAGTAGACGTACCTTTTTTTACTAGGCCATTGTTCACAGTCTACGTTGAAAATATCTTCATAGCGCCTGAAAAAGCCTCGAACGTTTTGTCGTTCTCTGGTACGTATTCGAATGTTTATAGATTGTACTCTGGGAATATATCGTGTCTTTTTCAGAGTTTTTTGAGCCATTTAATGAATTTACAAGTAATTCAAGTTGTTTTTGCTGTAGTTCAGTTTTCTGCAGTGTAAATTGTTGGAATTCTAATTGTTATTTATGTAACTCCATAATCAATTTTTTCCTGTCTTTCTTCGAATTTTTGTTGCTGATCCAAGTTAGCCTTTAGCAATTGAATGATAGTTTTTTGAAATTCTTCCATATTTAATAGAGATTTATAATATGTTGACTAAAGGAGATGAACAAGCCAAAAAGATTACAGCAAATACTGTTGCTTTGAAAACCCGTGTACCGGGGCGGGGTGGGGGGTTACAAGAATTTAGACAGATTTTTCTTTTTGCAGAAAACAGGAATTGAACTACTTACTGGTTTAGATTCTTTCTAAATACCATTGTTCCGTTAAATTTGGTCATTTAAAATTTCCTCCATACTTTTTAATATTTCTTTTAGCCAAAAAACAAGGAATAGAATAAAGAAAAAGTATTTCTTGGTGAGCGCCCAACAGGTTCATTTGCATAAGTGTTTGCAAGTAAGCAGGGTTTTTTTCTGTTCTTCGCTGGGGGATTTTTGTAATTGTTGACAAACTTTTTTTAGAAGTGTGAGGTGGGGCGAAGAAAAAATTATCCTTCAGAAAAAAGTAAAAAAAAAGCTTTGGATTTTTTTTTATTGTATGAGAACCTGCTTTTTTTTAGAAAAGAAAAAAAAACTTGCCTCATTGAATTTGGTGAATAGTTTTTCCAAAGCTTGAGTTTATCAGTTTGTTTTGTGAACAAACTGGCTTTTTTTTTTCGTGTAAGCAATCGTTCTCGATACTTGGTTGACCGTTATATCATTTGGACAGACTTTGATAATCTTAAATATTCCGTCGGTATCGAATCGCTTGTTCGTCACTGATGTTGGTAAGCGGAATACTTTTGTATGTAGTCGCTGGTGTAGTGATACCAGCTTACTTTCCTCGTTCGACGCTGCTGTGTGGTTGAGCGGGTCCTCTGATGTGGTGAGGACGAAATTCTTGAATCTTTCTGTCGCTGTTGAATGTGGGACTGGTAAGGCTTTCAGGGTGAGTGCGTTTTTCGAATCCATACGTCGCCACTGATGTGGACCCAAAGGCGGTACACAGAAGGAAAATACGGAACACGGTTTAGTGGTAAGAAAAATATATTAAGAAAAGTTACAAAGGATAGTGTCCATATTGATAGTAGTACTTCTTGTACTCTTGTACTACTGCTGCTACTGCTACCCTATTAGGTTATTACTACGCCTCTGACTTCTGTTTCCCAAATAAATCCTATTTGCGTGGTCACCATTTTCAGAGTTGATGAAGTATCTAGAGAAGTCATGGGCAACTTTTTTCAAGAAGCGGACTGCAGAAGGCATTGCTCATCATTAGGCGGACTGAACTATTTAAAAATTCATGGTGATTTTACGTTTTCACTACAGAAGATCACACGCGTAAGCATCTACCTGAGAAATAGAGAAAAGTTGATTTCTTTCTCTTCGGTAAAAAAATCTTTTCTTCAAAAAGTTGAAGTATTAGGCTTTTGAAAGTACCGCTGACCGCATGTGGTTGTTGGGTCGCAATTTGCCGATTTGGAGCCGCAAGATGTAATCTTCATCCGGGAAGTACCGAATTAATATCTAAGTATAGGCATCTAAACAAATACATGTAATTGGCAAAAATGTTAAGGAGTAAGAAATAACTTTATAAGCGTGAACATGGTGTGTTCTGCAAAAGTAATAAATCAATTAAAGTAACACGTCCGATGCAGGTATTTACGAAATAGCTCGTTAGCAATACCGCATCCCACCAATAAATAGATAAATGAATAAATAAAAGTAAAAAAAAAAAAAATTAAAAATCGGCGAAACTTCAAGAAATTTAAAGAAAAAAAAAGATGAACATCACATACACTGGAAAATTAACATATTTAATGCTATAATACACCACCGTATTATTTCTGATCACAATTCTGATATAAAAAGGAACTGTTTTTGGTCATAATTTCGTTTGCATTTGATATATATATATATATATATATATATATATATGAAAAATAAGATGTGAAAACTAGTTTGGAGAAATAGATATTTTAACGTTTCGCCTTGTTTGGGTTTTACCGGAGAATGATTCGCGAAAATTTTAATTTTCGCAAAAATTTTAATTTTCGTAAAAGTTTTCATTTTCGCCATAATATCAGAGGGCATTACATTTGACTATGAGGTTGTCCTGGCAATGTAATTAAAAACGCCAATTTTTGATAGTTTTTATTTATGGCTCTTCATTCTACGGTATTTTGGCTTAGGAAATTTGCAAACGTAATCATAATCTTTGGAGCAATCATGTTTTCACTAAGTAGCAACTGGAGTGATAAAACAATTCTTCTCTCGTCATCTGCTAAACAAGACCAAAGGATTTTTTTGTCTATGAACATTTTTTCATATTTATATTTCATTTGTGGCAAAAAAGTTTCTTTTTTTCGAAAAAAAAACGATGCTGTTTGACTCAGCAGAATTATACCATACTAGTTCGCCAGTTTCAAGTTTAAAGTAATAATTTTTTTTATCAGAAAAAAGTGGTATAAATGATTAATTAGATTAAAAAGAAATTATTATCCTATGATGACAGATTCAGAGTATCTCAGAGTAGATAAAATAAGATACTGGAATAAATACAGTCATTAAAAATATTTTTACTTGGAAAATTAAAACTCAAAAACGTTAAACCGCTACACGTATCATTTCCCCTTTGTTCTCTATTCTTCCGAAAGTGAGGCATTTAATTCTGTGGGGGTTTAGGAACAAATAATAAAACTCCTAACCGGATGTTGACTCGTCGGCTGTCACATAAAAGTGTATAAACGCGTCGCTACGCATCGGCTCCACACAACCATCGGGTCAGAATTTAAAAAAAAAAAAAAAAGAAAGAAAAGAAAAGAAAAATGATAAAAATTAATGTAGCCAATGGGAAGAAGTCGCGCCAAAAATAAGAGGGATGGTCGAGTGACAATTTTGGAGTCGGCAGGGAGAGAGTTCAGGATGTTGAAAAATAAACACTTTGTCAGCTGAGGATTAAGTGATGGGAATGGCTGGAAGGTTTCAGTGATGACGTCACGCTAGAAAATTAGAGACACGTGTTCTTATATCATTAGAGGATAAGGTAATTAATATATTATATATAAGCAGGAGATTTTGGGAAGTTAGTTCAGTTGGGCAGTTCAGAGTCGGGAGCAAATACTTGAAGCTGCGATTGCTCCCTGGGGCGAAGTGAGCGGTATTTGGTTTCGTCTCGCACGCATGAGATTATTAGCGTTTCTAGTGATATGACTCATTCTTTTACTATATCTTTCTCTAGTGTTTCGATGGCTGACTGTTGTGTGAAATGTTGCGGTCAGAAATAAGCTTTTCGTATTGGAAACGGCGAAAAATAACAGCTATGCATATTTATGATCCCGTAACGAAACAAATCCTTAACTCATTAAAGGACCATATTATCAAATAGTATCCTAATGAGTAGAGAGTTCGCCAATGGTCTGGAAGACTGGGGTTCAATCCCAGGTCGAGTCATACCAAAGACTCAAAAATAGTACTTGATGCCGCCTTACTTAACACTCAGCATTATAAGGTAAGGCTCAAGGGTAAAGTGGAGCAATCTAGGCAATGGCGTAACGCCCTCTCCTATACTTCAGTGTAGTAGTTATTGAAAAAGGAACCTTCGAGTCGCCCTCGACTTTGGTCGACAACAACTACATTCTCATGACAAAAGCAAAACAAAAGAAAAAATAAATAGATAAAAACAAAACAAAAAACAAACACCAACAAAATCAATAACAAAAATAAAAGCCAAAATTAAAACCCAAAAACTATCCCCCCCCACACACACACAGAGAGTACCTCACAAAAAAGGAATAAAAAAAGCAACAATTCATTTCTGAAATTTGGAATGAAAATTCTTTAAAAAGATTCTTCATTTCTCACGTATTATTAAATTCCAATAATTTGGCGATTAATGTTAAAATTTAAATGTTTTCCGCACAATATCTTTTTAAAAGTCCGGTGCATATACTGACAATGATTATAAAATTTTCATAAATAAAACATAGATAATTGAAATTATTAAATCTTTAGTTTTAATGATTGTTAGGTGGGCTACCTTAAAGCAGTCCCATCCTGGGGGTAAATTTGTCCCTTGACGACTCTCTCTCTCTCTCTCTATATATATATATATATATATATATATATATATGTATGTATATATATATATATGTATGTATATATATATATGTTTGAACAGCAGCCTTCCTTTAAGGCATACTTCGTCAAAACAAAGACACCGTTTTTTAAACTATTTGTAATGGGTTTTCGTATGAAATTCATGTTTGGTTTAATCTTATCCAAAGATTGTGTGAAATTTTCCCCCAAGCTCTTTTCACCATCACTGGTCATTTTCAAGTTAATAGTCAAGATGGTTTCTTTTGTATTTTAAACACTTATAATTTTTCTTTAAAATCCTATGAAAGTTTTGTTTTTAAAATTTCAAGCACTTTCGGTCCAGTGTGTAGAACTTTTCAAAAATATTTGTAGTTTTCTATGTCACGTTTTGTTAGTTTGAGCTTTAAAATTTTGATTGCTATGTGCCCATGATGTATCGAACGTTGGAACCGATGTATCCTTGTGTAGCGAAAGACGGAGCAGTCTATGCTTTCAACAGTAGTATAATTTTTTTATTATTAGATACATCTTGTAATTTCAGTGATGAAATTAGATTTGAACTGATAATTCATGCTTGCGAAAGTTGTTTTCGAAAATCCTGGAAAAATATCCTAATTGACAACATTTGACTTGAACACATGGTCGGAGAGGTATTTAGTTATGGGGAGATATTTGGTTTAGCTGGTTCCATGACTTTGACGTCAAAATATAAATACTACAGAAAGCCTGTCTATTTGGTGTTGTAGATTACTTTCGATTGTTCAGATATAATTCTGTTGAAATTATCCTTGTTTTTCTGCAAGAGCCTCCAAAAACTAGCAACAATTTTGGAATTATATTCTGACCAGATCAACGGTGACAAGAAAAAAATCACTCTTAAATTTTGCAAATGTCAAGGATCATCATCACAAAGCCAAACATTCTAACAAAAACAGTTTGTGGCATGTTGTCAATGAATTGTGAAATTTTCTAACAGTATTTACCAGAACTGAACAAGTAAATATTGTCAAAGTAAATCACACACACACACACACACACACACACACACACACACACACACACACACACACACACACACACACACACACACACACACACACATTTTAAAATGAATAAGTTTGCAAATGAATTTGAATTTGGTATTTTAGGTTTTTATTTCATGTATTTGTGCTTTACACGTGTTTCGATATTCGTGGTCCTCTTCAGGAAACTAATAATGGCTAAACAAAAAGACTACTTTGAAAAAATTATGGATACCTATAAAGTATATGTGAAATTATCGATACGTACAAAATACTGGAAAAATTCACACTAAAGAGGAAGTCTTCAGTGCGAAAAATCAAAGACTGAAAATATGGGAAAACCTTTAAAGGAATATAACATTTTTCTATGCAATTAAACGCAAAGAAACAACGGCAATTTACAAAAACTTGATAAGAATGGATCAAATCTTCATCCCAAAAAAATTTAAAGAAAAAATATTACCATTAGATACAGAGGAACATGCAAATAAATAAATAAATAGATAAATGCGAAACTAAACATTATGAAATTAAAAACTCTGATAGAAATATTAGAAGACAAAGCAATTCACTATATAAAAATACCTGCAATTCGACCAAGAACTGATGACAGAAATAAGAGAACTTTGCCCCACAAAGACACAACAATTTCAATTAACACCATGGGAAAGAAATCGCAAACGAGTGGAAGAAAAACATTTCCTGGACAAAAATCTACATGACTGAAGAATCTCCCCCAAATAGAAAAAAATACAGAGAAAAGGATGAAAAACTAAAAAAGAAAAACAAAACAAAACAAAAAAAGGCAAACACAGACACACAGACACAGACACAGACAGACACACATACACAGACACAGAACCTACATTCTTCGAAAATCTCTGGAATATTAAACTAAAAGAGAAATCTACATAAAACAACTTCTCACACAAACAAAGATAAGCTTTGAAAAATATACAGGAAAATAAAAACATTATTATAACAGAAGCAGACAAGGGAAGCGCCTGTAGTCATCATAAATAAAACATATCACGGAACAAAAATCTAAGAAATACAAAAGGATGAAACCAACTATTCATTAACTGATTCAAACATGGACAATATCATTTAAATATTACAATATTCTACCAAACACATAATAAAACATTAATTAAAAAAAAAGAAAAGGATTTCTTAATTAACTACATCCTAAAAACTAGCAATTTTAACGGATTATCAAAAATGTCCAAGTCTGGAAATAAAAACAACTGTAGAAACAGAAAATCTGAAAAAAGAAATTCCAGACCTCAGAGTCCTCAAATTTAGACCTATCGTCGCAAACCCATCATGCACCACTAACAGATTCAGCAAAGTAATACACACTCTACTACAACCATTCCTATATAGCTATATTAGAGATGACATCTACTTTTTAAATTCAATACCACAAAAAATAATCCCGGTACACTCATGGTTACATTTGACACCACAAGCCTATATAATTATATCCCTCATGAATTAGGAAAACAGGTCATCTCATTTTGGATAAACAAATACCTAGAGAGTTTACTTCCAAGATTCAACAAAAGATCATTGATGGTATAGAACTAATCCTAAATAATAACTCTTTCCAATTTGACAACATGAATTACATCCAAACCCTAGGAATAGCTACGGGAACCTAAATGGCACCAACATACGCCAACCTAACCTTAGCATAGTTAGAGGAAAATCTATATGAAATAAAACCTTAGCATAGTTAGAGGAAAATCTATATGAAATACAACAACACTATAAAAACAGAATTTATTAGATCATGAAAAAGATACATAGATGACTGTTTCATGTTTTGGAAATGGCTATGAGGCAACATCAACGATTTACATAACTTACTCCAAATACTATATCATAAAAAAATCCCCATAGAACACGATTTTAAAGAACTACTATTTTTAGACATTCTCATTAAAAACCAAAATGGCGAAATTATCACAGACATTTACCACAAACCCAAAGACACCCCAAAATACCTCAATTTCAAAAGTTATCACCTCTAAAACTGCATAAAATCCATCCCTTACACCCAAGTACATAGAATGTGCTCTATAGTCACTAACATGAACCTTAAACAAACTCACCTAGAACAATTACGCGTAGCCCTCCACACGAAGGGATAACCGGCAACAGTAATAAATTAGGGATTCGGAATAACAGAAAAAATACCATTAAGAGAACTATAAACGCCAAAAAACATAGCAACAAAGAACCCTTAGCATATGTCTCAACATACAACAAAGACAATACAGAAATAACAAAGAATCTAGAACAACTTAAAAACAATGATAGAATCAAAACCATACTAGACACAACAAAATTCATTAAAAGTAAACGACAACCAAACAACGTAAAACAAACACTAACCTCATCTAAATTTGGGGAACACAGAACGCATGGAGTCTCAAAATACAAAAATAAAAGATGTAGAGTATGTAATATAATCATTGAAGGAAAATCTTATTCCTTTGAAAACCCCCAAACAACATTTAGAATAAATAAAAATCTAAGCTGTAATTCAAAAAGGCTCATTTACATAACCGAATGTTGCAACTGTAAAAACGTATATATGGGATCGACTCAGACTTTGAACCGTAGATTCTCTTTACATAAAAGCAACGATAAATTACTAGAAAATAGAAAACTCCATGTTTCAGAACACTTTTACGAGCACAGTAATAATCATGGATGACTACTCATTACTCCAAATAATAGAAAACAAACTTCATTTATGAATTTAAACCAACATTAAACAGAACCTAACTTTGCACACACACACACACACACACACACATAGAACCAAACTTTATGTACACACTCACAAACATATATATGCAAACTTAAAACATATCTATGACACATTCAACTCAACAGAGAGAGAGAGAGAGAGAGAGAGAGAGAGAAACAATCGGATGTACGTACTTGTAATCGAATACACACATACGCACAAAGTAGATACTTGTTAATACATACATTAAAAAACTACAAAACTCCACCTTGAACAAAAAAGAATCACACACCTATCAAAACATTCTTCACTGTACAGTAATCTTTACTGTAAAACCTAGAAGCAGAGACAACACTGACTTTTATTAGTCTTCTGAAGAGGGCCACGAAGTCCGAAACAAGTATCGAGCACAAATATTTGAAATAAAAACCTAGAATACAAAATTCAAATCAAATTGTGGATTTATTCATTTAAAAATATTTACTTTTCTCCTGTTGGACCAACAACAAATTATATATATATATATATAATTTCATTTCTCATTAAATCAGTGTATGATGTGTTACCGAGCCCAACGAACCTGCACATATGGGGGAAGATAGAGACCCCCAATTGTCAACTATGTGCTAGGAAAGGATCTTTACAACATATCCTTAGTAGTTGCCCAAAAGCTTTGGGTGATGGACGGTACTTATACTTATATTTAATAATCCGTTTTATTCATTTTTCTTCTTCTAGTATACTGGTTATGGTCCGCTGCAAATTCAAGGTTTTAATAAGTTTATTTGCCAGCGGCCACGAGCAGTTTTAGTCAATTGATTGAAACCTAATTGCAAATAGTTTATGGGACGAAGGGTGGGGGACTGGAGATAGGTTCGAAATAGTAATAAATTAGAATGTAAGGAGTTGAATAGAGTTGTGTTTTTTTTTGTTTTTTTTTTTAGGAATATGCATTAAATTGGTAATATGAGCATATATTAATGATAAACGGGGAGGGAAATCTTGGCAAATAAGTATGTGTTAATCTGTAGTAAATGATTTCGTGAGCCAAATAAACGGGAGTTTTTCTTTTTTTTTTTTTTTTTTTGGCTTCGAATAAGGGTATAAGGTTAGAGTTAAAGACTGACTGAATAGTTTTGAGTAGGGGCTTAATTCATGTTAGTTTGGAAGTATTAGTATAGGATAGATTTGGCGGGAGATTCGTGTAAGTCTTATGAAGTAAATCATAGACGCGGACGAGTATTAAAATAACATCTTACCTCGGTACCGATTCCAGAAGTAGCGAGTCGAAACCGGATGAGGTAAAGATGGTATTATATATAACAGAGGAGTGTGGAATGCCCTATTTTCATTGGCTGTTTTCTAAAGGATAGATATCTATAAGAACGGCCGAAGTCCAGTCTTTAAAAAAATCTTTCTTTGCTTCGGTAGAGGCACGAGCGTGGCACGTCGCGATCACGGAGACGGCTTGGCTCTTCCAGAGTCATGCCGGGGTTACTGTCGGAGCCGATATAATGCAGAAATAACCCGAAATCGGCAATGAAGACAGTTGCATCACTAAAGACCTCCTTGATGCATCTAAGATGTATGATTGAAATTGCTTAAACTTTAAGTAATAAAACTACTATAAAAAGAAGTAAGATTTTAATTTCTTTATGGTTTTATCCTGTTCTGCTGACCAGTTTTCGAAAACTTTTTGATTAATTAAACATTTTCAAACAGTTTGCCAAATAGCATAAACAGCTGCTCTATGGCCACAAATCATCCAAATTAGACGAACAAGACATGGGTACTATTGGAGAGGTAAGAACGAACTCTTAAGTGACGTTGTCTTAGGGACTCCTATACATGAACATACTAGTGTTGTCCGACCAACAAAGACCTATCAGCAATGACTGATAGAGACAGATGGTGAGAGAGAGAGAGAGAGAGAGAGAGAGAGAGAGAGAGAGAGAGAGAGAGAGAGAGAGAGAGAGAGAGAGAGTCAAGGGACTTCATGCTATCACCACGACTTGATGATGATGATGATGATATATATAGTCTGATGCAAAATGAAATCGCAGCATTCTGAATTTACTCAATGCATTCAAGATTAAAGATGAAATATCATCTTTATATAAGATGTATACGTAATGGTTACGTATACAACAAATACATGAACAAGTTACAAACTAAGAGGTATTACTGTACGCAGACTCAAAATTTCGGATGTAACAATTTTATCTTCCGTTTGCGTAAAAAAAGCTAGTTAGTATAGATTTTCATGTGTCAATTTCTAAACTAATGCTACAGAAATGAAATATTCTAGAAATTATGGAAAAATTAAATTTGAAAAAAGTTTTAAAAAATCATAATGTTACATATTGAGCTTTGACAGGCCGTTTAGTTTGTGGATTTCAAAACAGGATGTGTAGGTAAACAAAGGACAGCGGAAATGCCACGTGAATTGCGCAGGAAGAATTGCGTAGGCGTCCGAAAAATATATAACAACATTAGCCCGGGGAAAAGGCGGCCCTGTATCAACCTCTTGTGTAAGAAGCACAAAGAAGCCGAGTTCTTTGGCGGTGTGTAAATCTGAAGATATCGTATCTTAGCAGTTCCCTGTTTATCCGACTCTCACTCACGCAACCATTCCGCCCATTCGTAAATAAAAAGAAAGTTTACATCACTTTCATCTCTGCTATACAGCAATAAAATGTTTACCGTGTGTATTTACACCCCCTCCCCGCCGCCACGAATAGAATGCAACACAAGGCCAGTTTTTAAGCGGTGTTTAACTGGTTTGGATTCAGAGTTTTCCATCAACAACCTATAACGTCATTGCAAATGTAAACTTTTTCTTTACATGTAAATCTAATAAGCTTTAAAAAAAGAAAAGAAAGAAAACGCTCAAAACATTTTCGCAAAGCATTTTTAATGTTATTACTTAAGAAAAATTGTGCAACTATTAAAGATATATATGTTTCGTAAATTATTTGTTTTTCTGACACAACCTACCATATCGCTCATGCAGACGCAGAATTGCTATGACATTTTTATTCCTTTAAGACATTTCCTTTGTGTACGATTGAAAATATATTGCTGGCATTTTTATTTCTCTGAAAACTTTTTAAACAAATATATACATGTGCAACTGCTTGGATATTTTTTTTAGCTCAGCGGTAAAGCCCACAAATGGTTCTGAAAAGTGTCATATTAATTACGTTGTGATTCAGGTGCCGGGTGAAGTGTAAGAAGGAAAAGAAAAAGGAAAATTTGAATTGAAAGGAGTTGAGTCTTATATTTCGTATTAAGAAGCTATATACGAGGGTTATTTAATAAATGAGGCGATTTTGTAATAAAACGTCTCACATTCTTGCTTTATTTTTCAAAGTAATCTCTATTCTTTAAAACTCATTTTACCCCCATCGAAAAATAAGCTTTTGCTTCAGCATAGAAATCTTTGGACCGAAATTTTTTGTCACTTGCTCACAGTACTCTTCACTTCATTATCTCATGAAAACTTTGTTTCACGCAGAAATTCTTTGCGGGGACTAAAAAAGAAGAGATCAGATGAAAACAGATTATGACTGTAAGTGGGGTGTGCCAGTTGTTCTCAATTAAACTGATTGATACTTTCCACTGATCTTGCTGCAGTATGACACCTTTTGAGAGCCCAACAACCTCAGAAAAGGTAGAAATTTCCAGTTATTCATTAATGTTCTCTATTGTAACTCAGGTTAAATGAGCGCATTAACTGAATCCATCATATCTGATGTATTCACCATTGAGGGCTTGCCTACCTTCCCTATCTTCATTTTGAATACTATTTCATCCTCCTTTAAACAATTTAACCCATTTATAAACATTTTTGACCAAAACATCTTTCTCTGTTCACATCACACATTCTTGTGTAAATTTCGCATGGTTTGCACTTCTCGTACACAAAATTTGTTGACAGATGTCTACTCAAATCTGGATCACGCTGTTTGAATAGCCTCAAAACAAACGTTTTGTGAGATTAAACGAATTCTTGTATTAAACCAATTCCCAAAAATGCAGAGCTCACATTTGTGGGAAAAATTACTTTAAAAAAATTACTTTAAAAAAATTCACCTTCTTTATTTACAATGAGATGAACACACACACACACACACACACACACACACACACACACACACACACACACACACACACACACACACACATATATATATATATATATATATATTAATATCTATTATATAGTTTGCTATATTTATAAATAAAGAATGCTCAATATTAGTGATACAGAATGTGTAGATCTAAGTTAGGATAGCGTAGATACAAAGTCAGCGGCACTGGGAACTGTCAATTTTCTGTATCAGTCATCATTGAACCAAGACTTAATATTGACCTCTCCTTATATATATATATATATATATATATATATATATATATATATATATATAATTCATGTACATAGTAGTATGAAACTAAAATCTCTGCTTGGAGGCAGACATGTAGTGGAATAGATAACTTCGAACCTACAATAATCGATAAACATTCTGTCAGGGAACTCGTTAGTAATTAGCTCATTTGCAACTCTATCAATTACTTGGAATCAATCATTATTTCTATTGGGTAGAAACCAGAGGAAATATATCTGTATAAATCAATCAGAAAAGAAAATTTCCACTGTTTCAATTGACAGTTGTTTTGTTGGAGCCTTGTTTCCTTTCTGTTAGAAATGCCCAAACAGAAAACAGCAAGAATTGTCTTTTAACTTTATACCAACGTCTTTCAACACTCTCCTTTTCATTGTTTCAATTGACAGTTCTTTTGTTTTCTTATCTATTAGAAATGCCCAATCGCTTTCTGTGGTCTGCAAAAACTTTTGACTGTAGACTGATTTGCATATCTTGGCTTCAGTTAGTATTTACTTTAGGAATGGAAATAAATGATACCATTAATTTAAATAATTTAATCTAGTTTGTTTAAGAAATATTTTATGGAGTTAGAGCATTCAGCTATCGAATAAAATTGTTTTTGCATCTTCTCTGTTTTTAGTTTATTTACTGCTGAATAAAAAAAAAAAAACAAGATGAACATTTTCTAAATGTGCTGATTTTATAAATTTTACCAGGGGTTATATTAGATTAGTAAATATAATGAGAAAAAATCATTTGTTTTTTACACTAATATATATATATATATATATATATATATATATAGAGAGAGAGAGAGAGGGGGTGACCGCGTCCCTGTAAGTGTACGATGAAAGTACAAGACACATCAGGTTAAGTGGTCGCGCGTTAATTTAGCATCGCTTGTGTGCGATGTGGTAGAGTTTCGGCTCTGCGGTCGTTGGTTCGATCTCCAGTGGGGGAGATCACGGTATACATTGCTGATGAGACCTAATAAGGTCGAAACAGCTGTCCAGTGGTTTTGTATATCGCATACAGTACTTGCCGGATTTTCTGGTTATGGAAATTCAATTTATGATATATATTGTGTACTTAGGCAGCAAGCCATTATTTAAGCATGTTCTGTTGAAGACCGCGGAGTATTTTGCTTTTTAGGATCTTTAAGTGAAGACGTTCAAGTCTTTTTCTTATTTTCCTGATGTTTGGGTCGGGGTAGTGAAGAAAGTGTCCCATACTAGCTTGGGCTTGTATGGGACACTTTCTCCTCTAAAAGATCCTAAAAAGAAAATACTCCGCGGGTTTTTCAACAGGACATACTTATATATATACTCAAAGAATGACTTTTCTTGAAATATTCGGATGCATAAAAATGTTTTTACCTCAATTTAAATCGACTGAAAGGATTGAATGACTAAGAGGAAAATTGACTTAAAATTTAAATCGTCTGTTTATTCTTAAAATTTGATTGTTAATCTTTATTGCGAGAATTTTTAAAAATTTTACTCGGTCATGCACATAAGCCTCAAATTTGTTACGTTACCCATCTCAGCTCTGAGGAGGCTCATTTTTGCTCAGTGTCGGTGGTTGGTACTTTAAATCTGACTTGATTAATCTTCGCAATCTTCTTTCTTTAAGAAAAACATATTCTAATTTGAAAAAGGTTCATCTTTACAGATTTTTACGTTCATACCAAGGTGATTATTGTTCAGGGTGAAAGAGAAATAGAGATCTCAATGATGACATAACACGAAGAAAACGTATATATATATATATATATATATATACATATATATATATTACGGTCTTTCAAAAATTAATCCCCCAGAAGAACCAATACTGAACATTTTCGTTGTGACTACACATTACCACTTCTTACAATACTAGAAAAACTAATTCAGCTTCCTATCCATGTAACCATTCTAAAATCTAGGTATGACTTAGAACTATTTGAACGACAATGGCATATATATATATATATATACATATATATATATATATATACTTTAAGAAAAACAACAAAACCGGTCACATAGGATTATAAATTTATTTCCATCCTGTTACGCATTTTTGAAATTTCCAAAAACACGAAAAAAAAAAAAATTAACAGGACTTCTTCAGAACCTTTTAGATAAAAAAACTAGAATAGACACAGAAAAGTGGGAGGGGATAGGAGAGGGGTGAAGAGTTATCTCCTCATTAAGCCCATTTCCGTTTTTAATTTTAATTTCGGTTAGAAATGTAGTAAATTTATTTTTTAAAATTTTTTTATTTTTAATTTTTTAATTACATTTAGACCTACATTACCGATTTTATATTGAATTAGATTTAAACTTTAATTAATAACCTTACTCGTAATATATATATAACACTGACGAGTCATAGTCAACAAAATAATATTTGCCCATCTTCACAGTAGCGAAGAATGAACTAGCAACCTGCCTTTTCAGCGAAGAAAGTAACCATGGGTTGCTAGTATTTTTTGCCGCGCGCCCTATTGGCGGATGTCAGAATGTGAGCATATGTGTCATGACTGATTTGCCGCATCAGCAGTCATATATAAATCGTTTAAAATAATTGAAGCCTTAATATTTAAATCAGAACTTTATTTCAGCCGACTTCGATCTTGCAAGAGTCATCAGCCTTCGTAACTTTGGAGATATAGATAGCTCATTTCTTGTGGAGTGGAGTGGGGGGGTCCACTGGTAGCACTCATCTTCTCGTCTAAAAGAAGTTAGAGCTGGGTTTATAACCCGGTGCCTAAGGCGCCCATAACGAGGAATGCTGGCGAAATTGGAGCTATTTTTGGCACAGCCCTCGGAGGGCTTACTTCCAAGGAGGTCCTTACTCTAAACCGACTTGTGACACATCACAACACCATGGTTGTTTGTCAATTAATTTGGCTTTTAGGACTCAATGCTGTGTAGTTATATTGGTTGGCTACAAAAATGACAAAATTTCAGAAACCTGTTTTCTTAGTATATCAACAAATGTTCTCATAATTATTAATCCACACATGAAAATAGTAATTTTCTATTTTTTGTTTCTCTTTCTTTCACAGAGTTCACACATAATTTCCTTGGAATTCGTATACAAGGATTGACGGTTCTTTTAATGAATTGCTGGATCGTCTTGGGGCTTATATTGAATTTCTTATTTTTTTGCCATCCCATGATGAAAGCTGGAACTTTCTGCGTTTATATGATTAAATTTCATCGAAAAGTTGAGAGTATTCAAGTTTTGGGGTCCCGAAATTGGAAAACCCCCGCATTAGATATAAAGATTGTGAAATTTAATTTTTGTGTAAATTAACTTTCAACACTGCCAATCATGTGCACAGATTTTAAAACTAAAAGAAAAAACTTTGCTTATAACAGTCGAGTAACCCACATTGCACCAGGCTTGGTATTTAAAATCGACTCGACCCTCTGACACAACATGTGGTGATTTATGAGTTTATGAGCGATATGTAGGTAGAATTTGGATGCAAGACAACCTTTCACATTTTCCCCACGGTCAATAGCGGGTTATTTTATCAGTAGACCTGACGCCGTAGCTCGTGTAACAGGTTGTCTGCACATCGCGTTGTTACTGCGAGCGGTGTTGCGTTGGCTAGTATTACTATGTCACACGATGAAACACCCAGCATGATAAAACCATGATTAAACAAACGATGGCGAAAGTGCATTATCAGTTATAGATTTTGAAACTTCTAAATGGTATCTTAGTAATAATCAATGACAGTTTTAGACATTAAAGCTTGGGCAGAACAAAATAAATATCTGGAAAGCTTAGGCTGAGTATTTCATCAGCGTTTGCATAAACTAATAATCCCGTTTAATAGGTTTAGAGATGTGAAGCAGCGACTTGTAATAATATCTCAAAGTTAATATAATTTTAAAAAATTACGAATTTTGACAAACTAATCACCATTGTTATTCTAGTTTATACGATAGACACCTAACGTGCTGTAACGGTTAGCAAACTGGGATATCAGATCATTGTTAGTGAGTTCAAATCTTATTGAGTGCCTAATACTTCAGACCTTATGCTTATCTAAACTTACCAAATGAGTAATCTTATATGGTTAGTTACCGATATTTATTAAACAGACCAGGGTTTACATGTCAAGAAAATCAGCTTTTGAACTGTTGGTTTTTTTTTAAAAGGATCGAATATAAAATATGAAACCATTTCAGCCGCAGACTTGATATAATTGCTTATTAGAATTGATAAAGCATAGTAAACACAAGTATTGAGCACCTAACGATGAATTGCGAGATCTTGCATCCATTATTTATCGATGAGATACCTTCTTATCGTTATTAGTATTTTGAAATACCAATTAGAATGGAAATTTTTTTTTTTACTAATACATTTTTATTCTAAAATAATGAAGCAATTATTTTCTAAATTGTGTCGTTATTTAAAGATCAAAAGTCAAGTAGGATAGTAAAATACTGACACTTACAAAAGACAATGATAAAAATATACAAATAGAATTGTGTGCAAGGAACTGACTTATGGAACCACTAGTAACAAATTTAAAAACAAAAATCGAACATTTGATCTTTAAAACAGAAAATACAATGCAAGAAGTCGTCTTTGATAGAAGCAAATATTGGTACTAGCAAACGATGCGAAATATATCGTAACTGTATTGGTTTTTAAGATATACAAGCTCTTGTTTGCCATTGAAATTTTCTGTCATATTTAGTAAATTTACTAATGTTGCAGTATATTAAAGATGACCAATATTTCTTGTGCCAACTGTATGATTGTATGTCTTATAAGCGAAGCTGTACTGAGTAAATGGCTGGCAGCTATGCCACAGGAGTTTTTAACTTGAGGCGGGCATGTGCTAGTATTGTATTGATCGATAATAATTGAAAATCTTTTTATGATAAACTTAATGATGTCCAGTAATTAATTTTTGTTTGCTTGAATTTTGTCATTCATTATTTCCTTTCCTTAAGTATTTTCCTACTTGTTTTTTTTGTAAAAATCAAAATCAATTTCTGATTTAGTTTCTAAATAGTTATCAATATCCAAAAGTTTTATTCCATGAACTTTTAGCATATTCATAGACTTAAATTTTGCTCACATTATTTGTCTTTATTTGACGGAATATGAAGAGAATACTTATTTTACCACGTCAAAATTTTAAGACAAGAGAATACAGGAAATAACAATTCTTGAAAAATATTGATAATCCCATGTTTTCTTTTAATATTGAAATGATGCATTTCAGAAACTAACATGGAGATATTTGTGAAAGAATTTCTGCATGTCCTTAATTTGACACCACTAAACATCATAAAACAGAAAAAAGAAAGAAAGAAAAAGAAAGCAAAAACCGAACAAAAAACAAAAATAAAACACCGAAACTCTGATAACAAGTGCAATTGACATGATATTTTTTCTTTTAAAAAATCTCTATGCTATTGGCTACATAAAAAAAAAACTGTAACGCTGAATATGTCCACTTCTCTGAAACAATCCTTTTGTGTAACATAAACGGTTACATAAAAAGTGGCAATTTGATATATTTGGAGATACTAGTTTCTCGATTTGGTAAATAATAATGCCACTTCATTTAACAAATATCCACGTTTTGAGTAATTATGCCCTAGATCAAAATTATATTCTTTAATACCAGTTTTTAACTCAAAAGTTTTAATAAATGATAGTAATTGATTCGTTTTAATAGGTATAGTTGCTAATTAACTAATTTTTAGGTAACACAAAAAATGTTTCTCAATAATTGTAGGTTAGTAGTTGTTAAGACTACCACATGCCCGTTTCTAACTAAAGGCACCAGCTGTATGACTTTTAGACCTTTACTTAGTAAAGTACTTAATGCACGTACGACTTATGTCACATCGTCTGCTTTTACCATGCAGATTTACAAATGGCATGGGAGATGTGGGCAGCTTAATGATTATCGTTGTTGAAAATGAACTTGGCGAACCTTCACTTTGCATTAATTTTCAAAAAGCATCAATCTATTATCCCCACCCATTGGCAGGCAACCAATCTACGAAAAGAACAACTTTGTATGACGACATTTAGATATGAACGTTGTCTTCCTATTTAACATTTGACTGACATCTGAGTATCCAAAAATGCTTAATCTTTCTTCGGCGCACAACTTGCAACTTTTTTTCACATCCTTTACATGCTGGCGTTATTCTTTAAATTAATTTTTCATTTGCCATTTGAAGATTAGTGACTTTCATATATTGTTCCTATCTTCCATATATGGACAGCCAATGTATTATTATTATTATTATTATTATTATTATTATTATTATTATTATTATTATTTCTTGCGAGCTTTTTACACCAGCGTAAGCTGATGGTCAATTTCTGGAGCACGAGTGACAGCAAGTCTCCTCAAGTCTCCCGAACTCTTCTCAGTATTCTGGCCGATCATAGTGATGGATGGTCTTGGTTCGTTCACCGATTTCCAACTGTTCCACTCCCCTTACCAAGGCTTTGGGGACCGTTCCGAGTATACTAATTATAATTAGTATCACTGTTTCTTTCATGTTCTAGAATCTTTTCAGTTCTCTGGCAAAGTCTAAGTGCTCGTCTTTCTTTTCGCTTTCATTGATTTTCACTGAGTGGTTCGCTGGGACGGCAAAATTGCGATTTTTTCACACTAGGGCCAGTTGATGGTCTTTCACTGAAGTCTGAGTAACAGAAAGTCTCCTCATGTCTCCAAGTATTCTAGCTGATTTTAACCATGCTGTGGTCTGGATGGTTTCGATTCTTTCTTTAATTTTCAGTTCTTCCAGTCTCTTTTCCAAGCCTTTTGAGATTATTCCAAGTGCACCAACTACTATTGGTATCACCGTCACCCACATATTCCACAGTTTTTTTTAGCTCTCAGGCAAAGTCCAAGTATTTGTCTATCTTTTCACTTAAATTTTTTTTTTCAATCTATGGTTCATCGGAACAGGAAAATCTACTTGATAGCATTTTTCCTTGCTAATTAACACTTGATCTGGTTTTCTGACTGAGATTAGGTGATACGTTTCCATCTCAAAATCACGGACAACTTTATACGTCTCATTTTTTTGGACGGATTCTGGTTTGTATATATACCATTTGGTAGTATGGTGAAATTTTAATCACTTGCACAATTATCAGTGGATCAGCTTTCCCATCCAGTTGTACCGAGTCTTGTACTCTGTTTTAGTTTGATACATTCGCTTATTATGTGCTTAACTGTTTTATATGTGTCGCCACGTAGCTTACACTTGCTAGTCGGTTGTGTATCATCAATTTTCATTTAATTTGATTGATCCTTATGACGTTGTTTTATGCTGCTGTTAAAAGACATTCAGTTTATTCCTTGAGGTTTCCTTTTCTTAATCATGTTCAGGTCTTCTGGTGTTCATTATCGTCAGTTTGTCGCTTGAAATATCCATATGGCTGTTTTTCTTGCCATTTTGCTTTCTAGGTTTTGTTGTTTTTCTGTTTATTGTTATTGTTGTTATTGGCTGCTGTAATTAGTCTTTCTTTGATCTTTTTAATATCCTCCTCGAGACTTTGTACGAATGCATCTACGCAATTCTCAATTCAGGTGAGTCCTCTTGAGTTCCGTGATATCCATTGGGATATTTTTTAATAATCTATTTTCCTTTTCGGTTTCTATCAACACTTTTTTCTGTCTTGATTTCGTTAGAAGGCAAATGTAATTTTTTTTTTGTCATGATTTTTTAAAATGATCTTACCTTTGTTTTTCTGTCTTCTTGTGTCAATATTGATGTGGTGCTGGGCTCTATGTTTTATTATTCTCATCATTTGAGAGTTCTTCATACCTGCGTTAGCCATTGGTTTTCCACTGAAGTCTGAGTGACAGCAAATCTCCTCAAGTCTCCCGAACTCTTGTCAGTATTCTGGTCGATCTCAATAATGCTGTAGTTTGGAGGGTCTTCACTCGTCCTCTTATTTTTGAGGCCTCCAGTTCCTGTACCAATCCTTTGGTGACTGTACCGAGCGAACCAATTACAATTGGTATCAACCGTCACTTTCATGTTCCATAGTTTTTTTAGTTCTCTAGCAAGGTTTAGGTACTTATCTCTCTTTTCGCCTTCCTTCAGTTTTAACCAGTACTCAGCCGGATCAGCAAAGTCCACTATTCGGTAGGTTCTCTTTTTTTGTTGACTATCACTAGGTCTGGTCGTCTGGTCGAGATTAGGTGATCCGATTGTATCTCAAAATCCAAGAGAAGTTTGTGCGTCTCATTTTCCGGGATGGATTCTGGGTTGTGCATATACCATTTGTTCGTATGATCAAATCTAAACTTCTTTCACACTTCCCAGTGGATTACCTTTCTCCCCCAGTCGTGTCTAGTCTTATATGCTTTTGGGGCTAACATACTGTATTCGCTTATTACATGATTGATCATTTCATCTCTATCACTTCATAATCTACATCTATTTTGTTGCATCTTGTCTCTTCTTGCTTTGACATAGTTCTTATGGCATTGTTCTGTGGTGCTATCAGAGGGGATTCAGTTTCTCTCTTAAGGCTTCCTTTTCTCAGCCATGTATAAATCTTTTCGTGTGAGATATCGCTTGTTTGTGGCTTAAAATGTCCATAAATTGTTTTTCTTCTCATTTTTGTTTTCAGGTTATTTTTGTTCTGTTGATGTTTGTATGGTCTTTATTGTTTCTGGTCGCTGTAATCAGTATTCCTCTGCATTTTTAAAATGTATTCTTCGAGTCTTTATATGGATGTATCGACGCTATCTTCATTTTTAGCGAGTCCTCTTCCTCTTTCTTTTCTTGAGATATATAGTCTGTCAACGTCATCTCTAGGATGTAAGTCCTTATGCATCGTCATGAGTTTTCTTGTTCTCTGGTCGATTTTCTTAAGTTCCTCCCTCGTTTACTTCAAGAATGGTCCCAAAAATGCCCTGGCATTTATCCCTTTGATGAGATTATCGTCATTAGTTTCCTTGTTCTCTGGTCCATTTGTTGAATTTGTTCCCTCGTCCACTTCAAGAATGGTCCCGAGTGACTTAAAAGGGGGACAGCCTAAGTATTTATCCCTTTAATGAGATTTCTGCTCTATAGTTTGGCTTCGAGTAGTTTTCTAGTTCTCCTGAGATATTCTTTTTAAAATTTTTATTTCATCTCCACTTGTTTGATGGTGTACGCTTTCAATATTTCCAAGTACTTGTAAGTTTCCTTTTCTCTGAGCGTTCTGACTTTCTTGATTTGGTAATTCTATTCCATCTGTTATTTGTTATTTTTCGGCGACACGAGTTCAAACCTGGACCAGACTGATTGCATTTCACATAGCACTAATACCCTTGGGAAAGGTATGAATCCAACTATTCTCCCTCCAGCTATGGGCAAATAGTAGAACAGACTTGGTTCTTCAGCCTTGGTGAGGCAACTAGTCTAGGAGAAGGAAAACTCTGAATTCAAACCTGTTAAACTCCGCTTAAAAATTGACCTTGTGTCATATACTGCCCGAGCGGAGGGGTTGGTAAATATGGTTATTTGTTATTTTTCCGCTTCTCATTATTAACATGGCACATTTTTCTATATCAAATTATTAGTATCGTTATTTCCAAAACTTGTTCAATGATTAAAAAACTGTTTCTTCCATTACATTCCGAGGCTCCAATATAGATCTTTCCGCTTCCATTTTCATTTTCGCCACTTTTATCACTATCATTCATATATATTCATATATGTACTTTATATATTACATTTTTTTGTGAAGTAGTTCTCTTCGAAAGGTCAACTTTCAGGGTCTCTTCTGATTGTCAGTCTACTCCTTCAAAAATTTTTGCGCTGTCACTTTCAAGTTATTTTTATCAAATAATTGCTGCTGCATTTCAAACTGGCAAAATATTTGTCAACCAACCGAAGGAACACGTACCTATTTGCTCTAATGTTAATCTCATTATTGGGGGAATTAAACCTTTAATGCCTTTCTGTGTTTGTTGCGTCTTCAATTATTTTGGATATCAATAATAAATAAAAGGATTATTTTTTAAAAAGCAAAATATTTTTTCAGAAATATTTTCCATAAATGTAAACTCTACTTTTTTTGGAATTTGTTTTTAGCAACATTTATTTTGATCTCTTAAAAATATTTGTTTTGGGGCTATTCAAAATATTAGCTAATCAAACAGATTGGTCCAGGCTTAAACAGAAGTTTGTTATCAAATTTTTGGTAGCTGAGAAGTGCAAACCATGAGAAATTTTGCTGATGGAGTTGAACCACACCCAGTAGTCAGTAAAGAAGGTCATGCTGACAGTATTCTGGGACATGAATGGACCCATTACTATTGACTTACTTGAAAAATGTGCAATTGTAAACAATGCTTCCAACTCCTTCGGCAAAATTCTCTTTATTTATTGAGTAACCCTCGTATATATCAACCAGTTATTGAGGCTGCTATTTTACAGGACATTTTCATATCCTTTTTTCACTTTATTTGGTGCTATTTGAATTGGTTGATAATCTATTGGCACTTGATTTGTAAATGTGCTTAGTTGCGCTTGTCGGATGGTTAGAATTTATGTAAATATATGATGACATTTTTCCCCTTTCGGTGAAATTAGTATGTCTCTTTTATCAGGTCGAAAATCATACCAAGAAAGTTGACCTGTTTCAGGTTCGATGCTGTATCCAAATTCAAACTGTAAATCTTCAAATATTTTTTTATTTATTTTTGTTCTGCTACAACTCATCTGTCTGTTATAACAACCCTCATTCAGAAGCAGCACTTCGTCTCGATATAAACCAAAATTTTCCTTATTGAAAATGTATACCAACTTGCAAATCATGGTAAAACATGGACATTTGCCAGGGTTTGATTCATTCTTTCATCTTCAATATTAATAATTTGTTCTGCTCAGCTTAGCGAGGATGTCCTCTAATTTATGGATAAAACTTCGTGATATAGAATTATAGGAAGACGTTTTTACATTTATTGTCGGTGTTCTTGAACTATTCAACGGTTACCCGTGTGTTCTTTCATTGGTTTACCCTAAGACTTTAATAATTAAAAAAGAAAAAAAAGTGTGTGTGTGGGGGGGAAGAAGATTTGATCCTTTTTTGAACTAGTTTTATTAGTATTAATCTTTGGTTCACATTCTAATACATACTATCAATTTTGAAGTTTTTTGCAATGCTCAATGTACACGAGACATTAATTTTAAGTAGCATTTTGTGTTAACAGAATTTCCAATTCCGCCTCTACAGTGAAACCAGGTTGCATTGACGGGTAAATAAATATATTTTTATAAACTTATACTTTTTTGAAAAATATAAGTAGATAAGACAAATTAAATAGTTATGAGTTTTGTTCGGAAAGTTTTTAAAAGAAAAATTGGCAAAACAAACAAACACCAAAACCAAGAAATAAAAAAAAAAACAGTAAAGAAAATAGAATAATGTAAGGGAGACAACTCAGTATTTTATTTTTTAAAATAAGAGTTATTAAAACGGCTTAATTTAACATAAAGCAAAACTATATCAAATAGAGGTTTGGCTGGAGGGTGGCTCAAATTACTTCTATCAAATAGTTATTGAGAAATATTTTCGCAACGAACTTATTAGTGATATTCAATTTGCAACTATAACTATAATCAGGAATCAATATAATCATTTTTGTAATATTTAATTGAAAAGTTGATTTTAAAAAATGATCTAGGACATAGTAAGTTGGCGACCGTAGTCGAGGGCGACCGGAAGGCTTCCTTTTCAGTAGCTACTACACCGAGGTATAGGGGAGGGCCCTACTCCTTTCTCTTGATTGCTCCACTTTTCGCTTGATACGTACCTTATACTGCTGAGTGTTAAGCAAGGAGGTGTTAAGTACCATTTTTAAAGTGTTTGGTATGACCATTGGTGAACACTCTACCCATTAGAACAAAAAAAAAAAAAAAACAAGAAAAAAAAATGGGAGATAGTTGTTCAAAATATTGATATTTGTTGAATAAAATGACATGCCAAACATTTGATGATATCCCAGATGTGGAAACTAGTATCCACAAGGATATTAAAACATCAAAGCTGTGTTACAGGAAAAGATTGTCCCCGGAAGTAAAAAAAGATCAAATTATACAATTTTTTATGGTTAAGAGTATGGAGATTTTTTGAAAAGAAATGGATTGTGTGTATTTAAAAATTTCACTGGATACAACAATTCAGTGTGATTCTTTTGTTTTATGATGTTTACTGTTTTCAACTTAATGATGCAGAAATTCTTCAATAATATTTGAATACCTTAGTAATATAAAGCTTTATCACTGATAAAATATGCACTGTTACATAGTATTTTTAATGTATTTATGTCGTTTTCTCATTAATTTACGAATCTTCATAAATCAAAAAGTAGAATAATTTTAAAGCAAAACATATACATTAAATAACATATTCTGATAAATTATAAAAAAAAAAAAAAAATATGCAAACGTTTTGAATTTTAAGCAATACAAGGGAGGCAACTTAATTTCTCACAATCGAGTTATTTCCCTTGTATTACAAAAACGATAACCGCCATTTTGTTACATTGTCAAGAACCATATGGTTGACAACAATGTAACTAACATGTTTGAACGTTATCTTGTTATCTCCTGCGGACTTACAACATTGAGCTTTTATCACGTTTCTTAAGTGTAATTGTATTTTCTACTAATTCCACCAACGAACGGACTTTATAAAGGCAGTCTTTTTTACTCAGTACATTAAAACTCGCTTTAAAACGGCGTGTCGTTCTTTTCTCTGGTGGTAAGCGTGTTTCTTTTTCGTTTTTCTGTTTCTCCTCTGGAGTTAAAATAGTTCTAAATAATAATAATAATTATTCATAAATTGGAATTATACTAATTACTCTGAGTCTTTGTTTACTTCCGGATTTAAAAAAATGCTTTGCTTTCGAAAGTTAGATAAAAAGAAAAGAAGAAAATATGGTATTTCTTCTGAGAATCTCTTATAAATATGAAGATCTTTTATTTATTTATTATTAAAATTCAATGTTTGAAAAGGAATGGAGGATAAATTACAGTATTTGACAAAATATGTCCAATTGTAAATGAACAAAGGTTGATTAGGTGCATTTTAAAACAAAAATGATCAGAATATAGCCGAAACGGGCCCTATTTGAAAACGCCTCCCGAGGGTCCTCATTGAACAGTGCTGGTGACAGCAAAAAACTTTATTAATAATAGTTCACGCCTACCGAATTTTACAGTAATTAATCTCACCAGGCATCGCACCGTGATGCAGTGATTAGCGAGTTAATCTTACAGAACCATTGTTGTTACTGAATAGTGAGTTTGGTCCTCACTGGATGTTTTGTGCTAAATCTAAGCTATACTTAGTTTTTTTTAGACTTACGGTCAAGTCTCACTAAAGGTACCGGTTCCTGTCAGATCACTGAAGTTGAGCAGTGATTATCCTGCTCAGTACTCAGATAGGTGGCTACTTTAGTAACAGCAGGTACTGTAAGCATTGTTCCTGATTTTTTACTAAATGTTGGGAAGGGGGTCTATCATGGAGCCCAAAACCCTCTTTCTAGGTTCCAAAATCTCTGGTTACTAAAAAACAAAGATTGAAAATTAAAAATCTGTAGATAAAAAAAGAACTTTATTTGTGCATTATCATAATAACCCCTTGACCCTAGTCAGAATATTTTGAAATTGTAGGTAGACCATTTCATATCCGTAAATGCTTCGGATCAGATTTTTTTTTTCGTCAGGAAATGGCAATGTCTTTGTTATGAAATTTGTAAATATTCATATTGATTTGAATAAAACCAAGACTATAAATAAATACTGCACTTTATTTGTGCTGTAGTAAATAAAACGAGATAAACATCTCCAAAAACCGAACATATTTTTAAAAAAATTCCATATCAAAATGATAAATTTTCGTCGTTTTACAGAGATTGTGTTGTATTTATGGACAAATCAAGATTGTGAATAGGAGTTCTTTGTTGAATTCATCAACATAAATGCTTTTTGTTGTTTATATTATACCTGGAGGAGGTTGGATAATTTTTAGATAGCTTTAATATCAGAGATTTTAATTTTCCACCCACTTTTTTCATATCATAAAAAGTTACATCCCTTATTCCAGAAGGGAAAGGTAATGAGGGCGACCCCCACCCACTTCATAATTTCTGTAAGTGAATTTCTGAAATAAAGACTTATTCTATTTCTCCAGTAGCCGAGTGGATAGTCATGAATTTAATCCTTAGGTGAGATAATGAAAGTTACACATTCACTGGGAAAAAAACTGAAGAGGCCTTGCAAGACTGAAACATGGACACTGAATTGATAATGATCTACTCCTGTGGATTCAATAAAGGATTCGGTTTAGATTTCTCAGAAGGTTACCAAAGGTTAAAATTCCCCGAAGATTATAAAAGAAATACCAGAAGTGCCGTAGCTGAAAAGCTGTGACTAGACAAACCAATATATACATTTATATATCATTTAGGTATTCATTATGTTATCTATTTATCTTTGTAACTGTAATGCAATAAAAATAGCACATCATAGTGAGATTTTAATTCGAGCAATACACTTAAAAGGTTCTAATATAGAGAATAAAGCAAGTGCCCGTGGTGTAATGGTTATCGTCGTAAGGAATGGACACGGCGACACGAGTTCAAATCCTGAACGAGACTGATTGCATTTCACATAGCACTAATATCCTTGGGAAAGGTATGAATCCAATTATTCTCCCTCCAGCTATGGGTAAATAGTAGGACAGACTAGGTTCTTCAGTCTTGGTCGGGCAACTAGTCTAGGAGAAGGAAAACTCTGAATACAAACCTGTTAAACTCTGCTTAAAATTGACCTTGTGTCATATCCTGCCCGAGTGGAGGGGTCGGGTAAATATGATAAAGCAATTTTCAATCCAATTTGCTACAGAATGATAATTTTGTAGGGTCTGCATTTGTGTTGATCATCATTTTTTAAAATTATTTTTTCAATATAATGGAAATAACTATGAAATGCTAATCAGTATCATATTTTCCTTTCTAAATAGATGCATCAACATCATTATGGTTCACTGTTATAACAGGAACCCAGCAATATATATTAGACTAATAATTAAAATACACAGTATTTTGACAGTATAAATTATTCAAGTTGAATTTTTCTTAATAGAGAAATACAAGTTGAAAAAAGGTCTTTTTAAAAAATAATGTTTGATTCTCTTTGTAAGAAAAGTATGAAACTAGAGATTACTGATAAAAAATTAATTTTCAGAGTGAATACATTATATATTGTCGATAATTTGGAGAAGAGGCATTAAAATCTTTCAATTTTTTCCCCAGACTATTAAATTTTTCTTTACTTCTTTAATATGATCAACACAACATTGTGGCCAGTCCAAACTACAGGCTTCTTTGAATGCACAGTGTGTATAGAATGACAAGCTCTCTTTTTCTAAAAGACAAAAACAAAGAAAATGTTTGAAAACAAAAATGTTTCAAGTTTTAAAAGAATATTTTTTGAAAATATCTGTAAATCTTCCAATAAAAATAAATCTGGATTAACACATTCACTAAAATAGAAAATGGTTCTAATTTCCTTAATCCATTTAGATGAATTTGTTCATTTATTGGGCTTGTGATTCTGAGAATATAAGTCCAATATTTTTGGGTGTGCAGTATTTCACCATAAAGACAATATTTTAATCTGAGGTAGATCATAATAATAAAAGGCTTAATATTCTGGTCCATCACAGGCTTTATTTTAATGGAATGATAGGAAAGCATTAAACAATGATTCACCCTGGAAGGAATTTCAAATGTGTTGTGAGCTTGATATTTTGGTGAATTTGAGAAGGTTAGGTACAGAGTATCTGAAAGTCAAGGGGGTTAATTGTTCAAAGGTATAAAAGTTGAACTTATATTTTGCATAAGAACAATTTAAGATTCTTTTTTTTTTTTCAGATTGATTAACTTTTTTGAAAAATTTTAAAATGTACAAAGCAGAATTAAATTCTTATTTAGCAATCTTAAGATGTTTAAACTGAAAAATGAATGTGTAAATGTTTATTCTTTGCTTAGCATATTTGAAAGATTTATGACAGCGCTCATAGCATAATGGATGAGGTGGTTTGCATTTCACATTATGCTAATGCCCTTAGGAAAAGTATGAATCCAACTATTCTCCCTCCAGCTATGGGTAAATTGTAGGGCAGACTATATATTGATATTGTATTAATAGTATATATGTTCTGTGGAAAGATTTTCTCTTTTTTTCACTCTATTAGATGAAGATGTAAAATATGCTGATTGAATCTCTGCAGAGGGGTAAAATCTCCACTCTCCAACAAAGCCACCTGTTAACGATGGGTGGTGACCTGTAATGTTTAAGGATAGGATACTTTGGCTGAGCAGCAACCAAGTGGTCATGTGACTTGCAACACTCCACTTTAGCCCTTACTGGGGTAGACAGGTGGTTGAAGAGGCCCCCTCTGATCAATCAGCTAGTCATGCCAAGCCCTGGTACATAATATGATTGTCTTGACCATATTCTTTTATTGCTCTTGTGGTAAATCAATACCTGACTATTTTCTTAAAGAGGTTACAAAGTGGTTGGTGAAGGTTAATAGTGTTGAAACAGCATTACTTGAAACCATTTCAACAGTGTGTAAACAAACCCATAATGTTTAATATGTCATTTAATAAAATAAGCAAACCAACCTTCTCTTTTTTTTGTAAAGGTTGATGTGAGAAGATAATAAAAAGCAGAGATGGCCAAGGAGGCATAACAAATGAAAAATAATAATTGTAGAATCAAAATTTACACCATGAAGATATTAAGGTGAAAAATCAATTTATATATATACTAGGTTTCATGATTAATATACATATACAGAAATAATACTTTTGTTCATATATCTATAAATGAGGGTTGAGCAATAAATAAGATTTCCAATCCTTTAAAACAAGTTTTAGGCCAGATAGAACAATGAAACTTGTATTGAAAAAAAAGTACATTCCTTTTTCTTCAAAATTACAAATTATTTTTCAACATAGCCACCATTTAATGTTTTTCTAAACATTTTAATCACAAAGAAAGTTTCTGGTTTAGTTTTTTTCAGTTGCTTTTATTAAGCTAAACTTTGGTATTGAATAAAAAATGTTGACCTTTTGTTGCTTGATTAGGAACAAGAAGAAATCAGTTGATCTGAAGTGAGTTTAACAAGTGTGAATTTCAGTCTTCCCCTTTCAGCTTTCATTCTGTGAATCTTTTGCTTAAATACTCAAAAGGTTTACCAAGAGTTTACTAAATGAATTACTTTTGGCAGAAATTCAGTTTGAATGACTTCTTTTGTATCCCCCCCCCCCACTTAACAGAATCTAAGAGTTATTTCATTTTATAATGAATTTATATATCTACTTTTACTTCATTGAATTTATTTAAAAGAAAAGAGAAATATATCATCGTCAAAAATGAATGAGGCACTTTTTGTGTATAAAAAAGACTTGAATGGAAACACTGAATTTTTTACAATTTAATTTTTTTTCAGATGCTAAATAAACAAAAAATATTGCAAATATGAATATTGTTTAAAATCTTTTGAAGCTTTAAGTAGGTTTAATTTAAAAATAAAATTTATGACAGAATATTTTAATGTAAAAATTTGGAGTTTTCATTTCTTATCATTAAGGGTTTTCAGACATTTCCACAACATTTTTTTGGATGATATGTCCTCCGGCCTTCTTTAGGTGTTTGTCGAACTTGGAAACCTACACAGATCTTAGAACTACATCCTTTATTGAATTCATATGGTTGAATGTTTTGATTCCATTAGCCATAACCAGGTACAAGTGTTAAGTGTTCCTGTATTGTTACTTGCCTGCAGTCGGGATTGAACCTGCAATCTCCAGATGATTGTCTCCTTAGAAGCTTAGAGAACCAACACCTATAACTGTTACGCTATGTGTCTTGCTGGACAGTTTAGAGTGAATTTTTAGGACTTATAAACTTAATGTTCTTACTTGACTAGGATTACTACAATTATGTATGATTTTTTTTACCTATACTCATATTCAGATTTTTTTTATCTAACCTTTTTAATTATTGGTTCCCATATTGTATTCATCTCTATACTTGGTCTACTCAGCTGGTCATTGTTGCCCAACATATGTGCTGATTCTTTAAGGCGTCTAATCCTCCAATGTTCAGCTCTATCAATTGTTTCAACTTTATCCCATAAAGGCAGATGGTTTCCCTTTTCCTTCCATATATAGTCTGCCATACCCGACTTTTCAATCTCACCTCGTACTTCTAGCCTTACTTTTAGTGGGTGACCTGTCTCACCTTTGTATATTTTTTCACAACTGTAAGGGATGGAGTAGACACAGTTCTTGATCATGTTGAATTCCGTTGGTGGCTTGACCCGGAAGAGATATCTCTGGAGAGTTGAACCATTTGTGAATACTGTCCTGATGTCATATAGACTACATATCTTTTGGATCCTTTCGGCTAGTCCTTTGACATAGGGCAGACATACTGTGGTGAGTTTTCAGGTATTGTCCTATATCCTCCTATCTAGGTTTCTTGGAGCTGATGTTATCCTGATGTTATGGTTGTTGTTGTGATGGAGGTTGAGTCTCAAACTAATCATTTCTTCTTGAAATGCATCAGTATTGCTACTAATAGTTTTTGCTCGATGTTGTAAGCAATGGACTATTCCTTTCTTTACCATATATGGATGATGGGAGTTGAAATTGAGGTACTGTCTGGTGAAGGTGGGCTTATGATACATTGATGACTTGAATACTGGCTCTGTACGTGTTACTAATACATCAAGGAAGTGTAATTTGTTATCTTGCTCTTTCTCCATAGTGAACTGTATAGATTATCAGATTGAGTTCACATGATCAAGTAATGTCTGAACATCATCCTAATGAGGCCAGAGAACGAATGTGTCATCTATGTATCTAAGCCACATAGATGAATTTATTGATGTAGCTCCTAATGCCATTTCTTCATTTCTTTTTGTTTTTTATCTTAAATTACAAATGAGATTTATTTAAAACTTTTGAAATAATATTCTGCTTTTCAACTTATAAGAAAAACAAAACAAAAACAAACCCAAAAAATTTGACGATTTTTTTAATCATTCGAGAGAATATCTGACTGAAAACATAAAATGAAAAATTATCAATTCACCTAATTTTTTTTGACTCCTACATCTTTTTCTTTTGGTTCTAAAGTATTTGCAATATGAACAAACTTGGATTTTTCCCTTGGAGAATCTTTGATTTAAACTTGAAACTGTATTAGTTTTTGATCAAACTTTAGAGAGACTTATCCTGTAACCTGGTTTGGTTATAGGGGTGCAACTCGTGTAGCATGCATTGAGTAGGAATAGTCTAGGTATAGCATGACTCGGGTACGAATAGCCTGGGTATAGCATGACTTGGGTAGGAATAGCCTGGGTATAGCATGTCTCTGGTAGGAATAGGCTGGTGAAGCTCATCCCTCTCCATGTCTGGTTTGAATTTAGATTTTTCCTTCTAGACCAGTTGCTATACTAAAGTTAGCCCAGCCTGCCCTACTATTTTTCCATAGCTGGTTGGTGAATAGTTGGACTCGTACTTTTTCCGGGAGTATTAGTGCTATGTGAAATGCAAACTGCCTTGCTCAGGATTTGAACTTGGGTTGTTAAGTCCACTTCCTACAATGATCCCCTCTCAAGACATATTTCAAAATTGAGAAGAAAAAAAATCTCATTTACTGGCTCAATTCTTAATCTAAAGCTAACCCATAAAATCATCTAAAAGAATTCATATAAATTGAATTAAGATAAGATTGACATTTTTTAAAGGGATTCAAAAATGTCCATCTTATCTTATTTCTTAATAAAAGTTAAGCACTGCCCAATTCATCGAATAATTTTATTAAAAAAAAAAATTATTTTGACAAAATCTATTGCTGTTTACATAATTATCATGTCTCAAGTGAAAGGTAAAAGGAAATGCCCTATTATGCTTTGTGTATATGTTATGATAGTTGCCAATATATGATATATACCCGTACATAGTAAATTCACATTATAAATCTACTTGACGAAATTGTTTTGTAGTGGGACTCTGTATTGACAACAGTTTTTCTAATTTAAACTGAGATATAGTGCAATTCCAAGGTGAAGAATTATTGATAATCAGTTTTGGCTGATTATTGGGATGCTTATTGCTGGTTTTTCTGTAAATAAAATTAGAAGACAGCTCAATATAAGCCATGCTGTTGTCTAGTACAAAAGTACAGAAAAACAGGTCTAGACCTAAAACTGGGCTATTGAGAAAAACTAATGTTTATGAGTACAGGCTGCTTTTGAAATTTGTTGCTTTCTTTTAGATCAATGGAATATCAATTCCAGAATATCCTCATAACTGATAAGGTGTTGCTATGCCATCAAGTAAATAGAATAAATGAAACCTACACAAAAGAGCACGTGCAGTTAGGGAACATTTGTAGTATAACACCAGTGACATTCTTCTATGGCTTGCCACAAAACATGGTCTTTAGCCTTATTGAACATTTATGGGACATTTCAGAGCATGATTTGCACACTAGGGCTTCCCTATTCAAACAGTTGCAGAACTTTTGCCGGCACTCCAGAAAGAATGATGCAATATTTCCCAAGAGTAAATCAGAAAATTAAGAAGTAGAAAGAAGAGACACTTGGACAGTGTCATTTGTTCAAATAGTGTATAACAAACACAAGGATGAACAAGTTTTTTTTTTCATAATTGTGATTATTTGCAGTATATTCATAATAATGTAGAAGTATATATGTTACTTGCAACATTGTACCATAAATTGTTTTCCTTACAAAGTTGTCATTAAAATATACATTTTCCATATGGTATCAAGTATGCTTAATTTTATTTACCCGTTCTAAATTGCTGAAAAATATGTCACAAAACAGGCTCCAAATGAGATATTATAACTTTAATTTCTTTTAAAAGTTTTATACCAGAGAAAAATTATATTAAAAAATAATGTGAAACCCTGGTTTAATACATTTTCTTTTATATATTTGGAAAAGTTGGATTATTCTAAAGAAGGTCTGATATTTGAAAGGTATGATCAGAATATTATAAAGCTATATATTTTTCTAGAAGAAAAAATTTCAACAATTACATGATAAAAAGAAACCTGTTTGAAGTTAATGAGATTTATCTGTTTGAATATAATATATTTTTATAAATAGATATCAATCATATTTGTATGCTTCAAGCTGTCACTGATCATTTTAAAAGTTTTCTAATTCTGTTTTCTGACCAGTACATATATCAAATTTTATATGAGGGAAATTGTTACCATGTGTTGTCATTCGTTTTCTTTGGGTAGACTGTGTTCTTTTGCAACTGTTATTTATTCTGCACCAAACAAATGAGAAATACTTGGACAATGATATTATTTTATTTGAAATTGATAGACACATAAATATTGTATATTCTTTTCTTTTATCTTTTGATGAAATTTGAACATCTTGTCATCAAATAATTTTTTTCTTTTTGTTATTTACAAAACAAACAGACATTGTTCTAAATGCTCTCCTCTTGATAAAAGAAACAACCCCAAAATAATAAAACATCAATCAATGACTGTCATGCATCAGTCATTCCCTCAGTGAAAAAAGCTCATTTAATTCCTATAACTTCTTCCATTCTCAGCTTTGTGATCTTGTGGTCAACACCTGCTTCCACCTGTTTTTCTAATTGTTCCAGGATCTTGCCTTCAGAATGGCTACTGACACATGTTACTTTTGTATTTCTGCTATTCTTCCTCTTCCGATTTTTATCACCACCACCGCCCTCAACTGCCAGTGATTTTTTGTTCAGTTATTGACTCTCAAGTAATCCTATTTATCCTAGAGCACTGAGTATTTGCAACAGATGTAATACCTGCTTATATCTTTTATACTTACAGTTCTGATTGAATATGGTAACATTGACATATTGTTTATTATTGTCCTTATAACAAAGATGGAACATATGCTCAATTTTATTTGAAACAATTATTTCCTTTGGGATGCACTATCTCTTTTTATTGGTGATTGATTTTGCTCTTAGGGAAAGAAAAGACACCACATAACCTCCATCTTTGATGGATGTTATGTGGTGTCAAGCTGTTACACTCATTAAAAGATCTCTGTTCAATAATTATGGTTTGGTGAAGCAGAAAACCTTTTAAGAATCAGAAAACAATAAAAAGGTTAATAGTTTAATTGGTGTATAATAAGGAAGAATCAATGGTGACGTTTCATCTTTTAATACTAAATTCTTTGTTGACTTATTATTTTCTTGTATTGCCTGTTTCTCCTGATATTGGTTAAAATCCCAGATGGACTATGTTTGCTTCTACATGCCTTTTACTCTTTTATCAAAGCAACAATTTTGTTTCTTTTGATAAAATAATGGTAGAAGAATGCCATGCAACAAATTGATTGCAGACATTGTTACATAGTGTGAAAAACAACTTTTATTGTCTTGGACAATTATTTTCACTTATTAATTCTAGAGAGAAAAATTGACAAAATATCTCAGGAAATTGGAATTCTAAACTTTAATTCTTTTTTCTGTTCTTTATGCTTTCTACTTAATACTTTGAATATTATTCCAAAGAAGGATTTTTAGAATGAAATCTGAGCAGGATCATTTTTTTAATGTTGTCACTACTATTTACTATTTATCTCAGTCTGAATTGATTAATGAACAATTAGGAGCTACAACTAAAGGAATGAACATAGAAAAATCATTAAACCAGTATTATTTTCATATGGTCACCCTTAATATTTTATTTTATTGTTATTACTTTTATCCTTATTCATTTATTTTCAGAGTGTCTCAACTCTTGAGTTGAACAATTGTTTTTATTCTAAGAAGTTAATAAGAAGTATTTTTTGAATTAGATTTTTATTTTCTTTTTCAGTTTATGATTTTGATTCTTAAAGATGTCAACTGAGGAATTGATGTCTGATGTAACATATAAGAAACATGGTCTGGCCATTTCTGATCGATGGGAAATTGTTTGGAAGCTGACTAATCTGGTTATGGCAGTATTCTTTCTTTTAGCAGCCTTTGTCAATGTAAGTTTGATTGACATCATCATTATCAGTATTAATAGTAGTAGTTGTGTTTTATTGTTAGATTTACTACTGGTCAGTTAATTTTAATTGTTTTTTTTTTTGTTTAAATAAATATTAAATATTATTATCATTGGTTTATCAATTAGAAAAAAGATGATTTAGTGTCATACAAAAGAAAATTTGGGCAAAATGATTTTTGTATAAAATTATGATAACTGAAAATTAAAACACATCCCATAACTTTAATATTTTTACCTACTGTATATAATTGAGTATCATCGGTGCTATCTGGGGGTATTTGGTGACTTTTACGATTGGAAATTATAGGCATAGCTGTTTGCCTAGTTCAACTATTTCTACACACAAAGTTTGTATCTCACTTTTTGTGCAACCCCTTATGGCTAAAATTTAGGTCTCAGAAAGTTGCATGATACATGAATATATACTGTAAATCTTTTTCCTTTGATTTATTTTCTTTTACCTTTATGTACACTGATATTTGAAACAAAATTTGAATCCTGGAAACATTTTAAGTTAGTTTATTAAAATGATGTAATTTTGCAGTAATCAAAAGTACCAGATTTGACATCTGGTCCATTTGGCTTACAATAATGATAAGAATGTAAAGAATTCTTCTTTTTCTTTATTCCAGACATTCTTGAGTGGTTTTGAAAAAAATTAACTGATTCCTTTTTACTTGGTAAATTTTAGATTTAGATTAACAAGTGTTAAAATTTGATTGATCTGTGAAAAGTAAATTTTGTTTTTTATTCAAAGGTTAGTCAAATAAAAAAAAAGAAAGATTTTGCATTTCACAATCAAAAAATACTAGTGACATTTTCCTTTCTCTATTACATGAGTTTAGTGTAGTGTAAAATGCAAATGCAAGAATATAAACATATCCTTAGAGATATCTTAATCTGTCTAATGTTGATCATAATTATTTGTAAAACTAACATTCATCATTATCAAGACATGCTGACTTGACTCACTTTCATCCCTATTGGCAAGTTCTCTGGACAAGCTTCTAATATCTACACAGAGCTGATGAATGTAAGTTTTTGCTGCCTGGTTTACACTGATGTGTCCCTGTATAGGAGTCCATAGGAGAATATTACTTATCAGTTTATCCTTTCTCTCTAGCATTGCCCAGCATGTCTTGCTCATCTTTCTTGGATGATTTGTGAGATTAGAAGTAAGTGGCCATACAGCAGCTGTTCTGTAGGGTGCTACTTCCAGGATTTGTTCAAAAGAGCATGCAGCATTCTTGTGTACTTCCCATCTAGCTTTTTCTCCAGGAATTTCATTAAAGTCCAAGTGGTGCAACCATACAGCTGACACAGCTACAGCTTGGAAGAGCTTTGGTCCTATAAAACATGAGGGGTTTATTTACGTATGGATCAACACTTCTACCAAGGATCAATGTAGTATATTAAGAAATAAAAATTATCTTAGACAGGATGTGCATCATACTACACTTTGATCTTTGCAGGAGATGAAGGAAGAAAGGAAGAAATAAAAAAAGCACATTGTTTATTATATGAATAGATGATATAAAAAAAAACTTATATGAAAGTAGATTGATAACTTATAGCCTGACAAATAGTAATTAGCTAAATTTTCATTGCATAATTTTTGTCTATGTGATTAGCATTTACTAGAGAAGTAATTGTATTTGACTAAGAAAGAAATGTTGAAAAAGAATTTATTGTGTAAAAAGTTGATTGTATTTATGCATATGAAAGTCAACAAATCTTAATTTTATTTTAAAAGTTAACTGTTTACTAGAAGTATATATTAAGATTGAGAAAATATTGTTGGAATGAAATGTATTTTGTTTTCATTGTTTCCTTTGAGCCTAATTTTCTTTTACAGCATAATGACAATGATTGGTACATTTGGATGGTGAGTGAACTTTCTTTCATTTCTGATTTATGGTTTATTATCTTATTTTATTTACTTATTTTGGTTGAAGGGTTAGTGAAATAGTCATGAAGGATAAATTACAACTCAGAAGTGAGTTTGATCCTTACTAAGTGTCCTATATTTATGGCTTTGTGCCAAATCTAAGCTAACTCTGGGTTTGGATTAAAGTGTGTGTGTCATGTTTGAATTGTATATAAAATATTTTGCTACTTATATACATGTACTGCCAAAAGGAGGTGTTAAATATAAAAGTAAATGGCCATCATTTTTTGGTGGGAAGGCAGGATGCTCCTAAATGATTCTGAGTTTGCAACCTTGGTTTAGTACAGACTTTATCTGGAATAAATGGTTTGTTTCTACTTTCAACCCATTGTTGCCCTTAAAGTTTAGCATCTGTTCATCTCCCTTATCAGTGGGTCTTGTTTTTGTATAGGACATCATGAAATACAAAAATTGTGAGCCTAATACAGGGGATTTCAACTCTGCAATAACACCTCCCTTATTGTACTAAGGAGAGGAACTACCACTAGTTGTAGAAACCAGGGTGGACCTTACTCATAAGGGAGCTCTTGTTAAACTGACCCTGTGTTACACCTAATGAACTCAGGGGATTGTAGTTAAGGAGACAAAGTAAGGTGATACAAGTTTGATTTGTAAAAACATAAGTAGAATAAAAGTATTTTATTTGAGATAAATTAATGAGTATTTTTGAATCATTATTTTGCACACACTGACTGCACTTCTGCAGAGAGGGTAAGACCCTCCCTAATGTGTGTCCTGGATATGACACTTATCAATCTGATGGTGAGGTTCCCATGATGCTGGGGCTTTGAGGAATGAGGACCACCCCTTCATTGCCATTGCTCCCAGGTCCACTCTGGCCCAGAATGGTAGCACCTGATAGGGCCCTATCTATGGGTTAAATAGAACTTTATTTGTTCTCCATCCTACCACCGGACAAGTACGGCACAAGGCCTTTTTAAAGTGGGTCTGGACGCAGGACCGCAGCCCACATGCATCCAGCAAGACCCAAAAATACCTTGGGGCGCCTCAGATGCCAGGAAATAAAAACAGCAAACAGTTGAATAGAACTAAACGTCTGAAATAGAACGGTTTGACTAAACTAAATAGCTTGAAATAGAAATGTTTTTGACAATTAAACTGTGTACTTATGCTAAACTGAATTATTTAAAATGGAATTGTTTTGACATTTAACTGTGTGTAAACAAAATCTGTACTTATACTAAACTGAATTGGTTGAATTAGAACTGTTTGAATAAACTGAATAGCTTGAAATAGAAATATTTTTGATGACTAAACTGTGTACTCATACTGAATTACTTGAAATAAAACAGGTTATTTGTAAAAAAAATGGATTTGACGTTAAATAACCTACAAAGGTTGATATGCCATAAAACCCAACCAACCAACCAATTATTATTTTGTAATTTTGTCAGATTATGGTAATTTATTTTTGAGCAGGTTAAACTATTATGAACTGTACAGATCACAATAAATGGAAGTAGTTACATGAGAATGAACATAAAACATTCTGTTATGATTGTGTGTATTGACTTAAATTGTAGTATAGAATTCTTAATTCCTTACCATGGTTGCTATGGTGATTAATAGAAAAGTAAATAAATATCTTTGAATAAATAATTGACAACAAAAAGGACTATTCACAAGGAATTCATAGTTCACTAACACTGATAGAAAATAAAAAGAAAAAATTTGTTTAGCAATACATGACTCATATAAGTATCAATGTATCAGAATTGTATTATTCATCTTTTTATAATAATAAGCATATAATCACAAAAGCCATATTTATATAACAGTACAAATATAATTCACTTTTATACAAAGGTGAGTCAAAAAGTAATGCAGGAATAATTACTGACACAGAAACATGTATCATTCATCAAAATGAAGCTGGTCCTCTGTGGATCACATCTTTACTCCTCAAAATAGTTACTGTTTCTCTCAATAACCATGTTCCACCTTTGAATGAGAGGATGTATCCCTGCCTCATAAAATTCTGTTGACTGTTCTTTGAGCCACTTCATCAATGCAGTTTTCACTTCTTTGTCACTGGCATAATGTTTGCCTCGTAAATCCTCTAAAGAAATGATAGTATGAAGATGCTAAATCTGGTGAGTATAAAGGATGCTGTAAAGTTGTCCACCCAAATGAGGCATTTGTCTCCCTTGTCTTCATGCTTGTGAGTGGTCTAGCATTGTCATGCAGAAGGAGTACATTACTGATTGTCAAGATTTAGCAAAGAAAATGTTCTGGGTGCAATGGTCAGTAAAGAAGGTCCTGCTGACTGTCTTCTGGAACATGAAAGGACCCGTCACTATTGATTTCCTTGAAAAAGGTACAACCATAAATAGTGTTTCTTTGAAATTTTGCCTACCTCAAAATTCACCTAATTTATTGAATGACCATTGTATATATATATATATATATATATATAATGTGAGGTGGAAGGGGCTCAAGTCTAATGACAAAGCTGTGATGAAAGCAACAATTGTAGGAGATATTAACTCCAAAATTAAACCTGGAGAAGGAATCTCCTGATTTGTAGGTGTCCTTTGACAGAAAAGTCTACAAGATACTCAGAAATAAAATCTGCAGTTTGTATAGTCACCAGTTATCTTGCTGGGCTATAGCTATGTAGGCCCAGAAAGTGGTGTAAGTGTCATACAAGCATCACTATAATTCTGTAACATACAGATATCTTATGACCTTATCATCTTACACATCTTGTATATTTTTCACAAGCTGAACTAGTTATTAATCAGGATGTTTAAATTGTAATTTTGGTGGCTAAAATGTGGCTGTTACCCATCGTACATTCTTGTTTTGTATGTTTCTATGTGTGTGAGTACAGTCACTGGTTTCCATTCAGAAATGGTGGAAAGATTTAGTATTAAATAAATAGTCTATTAAGTGGTTGTTGAGAAAACCTTTAGTTACAAGCATCAAGGGTTGACAGTACAAATTATGGATTTTATCATAGTGTCAAGTGAATTTTTAAATGTGTGAACAAACATTCAAATGAATATTCAGAATAGTTTTCCTTTCTTTAAGGAAGGACTTGATGAATGTTTGGATCATTGTTAAGTAATGCAGATCAATTCTGAATCTTTTGTATTTGCTCTGACATACATGAATGATATCTGGTCAACTGGCACTCTGTCCTATACAAAAAAAATTGAGGATAAAGGTGAAAAAAAAGTAAGACACATAACAGTTGGCCTTTGAACCATTTGTCCATCTGATCATGTTTGAATTGAATTGACATTTTTCATGATCAGACCACCAGTTACTGCTGATCCAACTTGATTTCTCAAAAGCTTTTCCAGCTTGTAGCAGCTGTTCATAGAACTCCAACCTCGCCTTTTTTTAGAACAGTAAAATACATCTTTGCAAACCAATCTTGAAGGGATTAGATGTTTATTTGTTTTTTTTTATCAATTTTTTATATTCATGGTTATAGTTTCTATATCCTGTGAATTATAAGACATAGCTCTCTCTTTTTAATTTTTTCATAAGGTTTTTTTAATATTTTATCATATCCACTGTTTATTGCCCCAACTATGTATATCATTTGATTTGAAGTCCCCATCTTAATTATAGACTTAACTGTTAGTGGAGCAGATAACAGCAAAATTGCAGGAGAATCTTTTATTTCAAGAAACAAGCATCAAAATTGGCACAAATACTCCTTGGGAATTGATCTTTTGATAAAACCCGTTAGTCATCTAAAAATTTAAGATAGCGGTCATTTTTCAAGATGGCTGCCATTGAATATACAGAAATCAATAAAATCGCAGAATTGTCCTGTTTGAATGATCTCGGTGTCAAATCATATATTTTTCCCTATGGAGAACCCAACTTTGGAACTATACACCTTCTCACTAGCTTCCTTGGGTCATAATATCAGTCTTGGAATCATAATTAGGGTAACACATACCCATATCATTGGCACCATCAGTCCCATATAATATTTGATATACATGTAAGCAGTCGGCCTATACTTTTTTTTACCACATATTGTCTTGCTGCCTGGATGAGTATGATATAACATATCTAAACCTTGTATCAGCAGCTGCACAGTGCCATGCAGATCATACAGTAGCATTTGCATTGACCACAGCATTCCGACTGGCATCTACACTTGGTCAGCTGTTGGCAACTTTCTGTAATGGGTGGGAGCTCTGTCCAATCTGCCACAGACCACCTGTTTTGATCCAGCCCCAGTTGGCAGGAGTCTGCCTTTCTGGTTGATGCATTGTTAACTGACTCCAGATGCAGCCAGCCTAGTAGGCAGCATGCTTCACATGCTGCTTTAGCGCTCCTCGGGTTGGAGATATAACTTCATATGGCCTCTGCTTCTGAGCATACATGTCTAACCTCGCATTGACACCTTCAGCTGTGCTGGATCTGTCATACATCATAAGCACAAACTCCTCCATGGTCTTCCGGTCTTCATCATCCTCTACTGGTAGATACTGGCTGAGTTTACTGAAGATGCTGGAAGCTTCACCACAAACATCCCAGGTTTGCGAAGCAGACTTTTGTCATGGAATGCTGAAACAACATCATACCCAGTGAATACATGGAAGAAGAGCATCTCTTTGCTATTTTCTGCAAGAGCATAACACAAATCATGTACAGGAACCTGCCTCAGGTTTTGTCCTTGGCCATACGCAACCCACAGCTACTGCAGAACACTGACTGCAATGATAACAACATCTGTATCACTGGTTTTGACCATGATGACTTTACTGCCAGTTTGAGGGAATTTTGCCATCCCTTGTCACCCTGCATCTCACTCCACGTCCTCGCATTAATCTAGTTTCTTTTTTAAGACTTGGTGGCTGGTAGACATCAAACACAATGTCTGTTCTCTTGTATTTGGTAGAGTATGCTTGTATTGTATGAAGGAGCACTGCATATTCTTCAAATGTCTCTGAACTTCGTGGGGGCAAACTGTTCACCAATGATAATGTGTCAAAATCTGGCCCTGTCTCAGGTGTTGTAAGTAGGCTCTCAAGAATGGTAGTGAGGTGGGGTTTCTGACAAGTGTGGAGCTTTCCATCATCACTGAGAGTTGCAGAATGTGACTGGTTCTCATGACAGAAGAACTTCTTCAAGTCACACTCTCTGCTCTGGCATGATATGAACAGCTTGGAGAACAGTTGACAGTCTGCCTTCGGCACTTTTTCCTTTGAAGAGTCAACAGATGCTGGTATCTGTTGGAAAAAATCAACCCTGTTCTTCTTGATTGGTTCATAGAAGGTGGATTCTTCATACCCTTCCTGTACTTTCTTGAACTTCTGGAAACAGACCTTACCATTATAAAGGTGTGTCTCAATGACCTCAGCAGCAGTTTGAGGAACAATATCCTTTGCATCACAGGAAAGCAGGTCCCGACTCTCCTCCTGGTAAAGATTGCCTATATATTACATGGCCTGTGTGAGCTTTTCTACTTTCTCTAGGAACTTTCTTTGTGTTCATTCTGTGGCTGATGTGTTCAGTGACCTCCTTTAGTCCCATATGCTGCCTCATACTCTGCCACCAAGTGGCTGACTTCAGGACCAGCTATCATCCATCTTCTCAGTGCTGATGGGTCTTCAGTTACGCCAATTGCACCCCTGTCTGCCTTGATAACAGCGTTAGCCTGCTCGTGAGCTTGGTCAATAGCCACTGCTGAGAACTGTCAGTTCAATTTGTGTACAACAAAGATTCCACACCCAAATTCCTGAGCCAGCTGAGGATGCTTCTGTTCCAGGGTCACCATGTTTCTGTTGTTGATTGGAAGCCACTGTGCATGCTTTACATTGTTGTTGGCAAAGAAGTATGGTATCAGCTCAGCCAGTGACTGACAGTACAAAAAGAAATTAGCTTCTTTGAATGACTGGATTAACAAGAAGGTTACCAGTTTCATTGACAGCACCATATACCAGAAATGAAACTGGGGACTTTGTACTTTGTGATGCTCACACTAAGCTTCAAGCTAGGCACGTTGTCAGGGGGTTCATCTGTCTCTTTGAAGTAGTTTGTGTGGGGTGCCTTCAGAAGCTTGTACAGACTGCATGCTGTTATCTGGTGCATCTGCTATATCCCAGTGATGATTGGAGCTTTCAAAAATGAATCTGCTGTCCCAGGAGATGCTATTCCTGTCTCCACAAGGGCTCCTGTCCAACCACTGTCCTTGAGTAAGGTTCCAATAGACTTCAGTGCCACCATTTCTGTATGCAAGCCTCCGAGCATTATGACAAACTATCCTCACCATCAATTTCAGGCCAGTGCCAATGGACCTGCTTGGCTACTGCATATATTGGTTGGTCAGCAGTAATGACTGGCACCTGACTAGGGTTCAGAAATGCTACTATCTCCTTGATCTTGTCCATCACATGCTTAACTGTAGCAATTGAGTGGGCCTCATTTCACAGCAGAGGCAAAAGTGATGTAATGCTGACCTCAAATGGCTTTCTTCTCTTCTGTGAAGCATGGTGGGCTGACCAAGTTACATCAAATGGCCCATCTGTTTTGTGACCTTCTCCAGCCACTCATACTCCATTGCCAGGTATCTGGGTGTGTCACACAATTCTGTGGAGGAGAGGGTTTCTTCTTGGCGAAGAAGGCAGGCTGAATATTGGTGAAGGAATCTGGAAGTTCTGGAATTGTTTTTCACTTTCTACTCTCTAAACTTCAGCTGTCCCCACCCTTCACTTTTATTTTCTTTGGTTTGGCGCTCAAAAACAGAGATGCTGGTTCCATGAAAAGAAGTGGTTGCTGTTGTTGCAGGGGGATTGTGGTCTATGTTGTCCATAGCAGATGTAGTGAACAGCCCTTTTTGCAGAACTGGTGGACAGACAACCTCATACTCCACATACTTGCTGACTGTTGTATCTCCTAGTTGTGCAGATATCTCTGTCATAGGAAATGCAGATACCATGCTCATAAAGCATTTTCATCAACATTCTCTTTCTGGTCTTTGTGTAGACAGATAGCCCCATGTAAACTGGAAATGGGGTCTCTGTCTTTGGAGTGTTTGTGAGTTAGTGCTCCTTCTTTATACCTAGCATAGCTGTTGTACTGAAGAAGCTGTGCAATTGCTAGATCTGTCTTTGATGCACCAAACCTCAGTTATGATTTGATGTCTGCTTCATGTTCAAGCATGGCCACAAACTGAAGAAGGGTGGGTAGAATGGCCTGCTCAATCCACCCTTCATGAAAGGTTCCATCAAATGCGTAGTTGTGGTCCAGCATGTGTCTTCGCAAGATATTAGCTGCTTTGCTAAGAATAATAACTTCACTATAATAATCAGATGCTTCTGATAAGACAAGGCCCACATCTTTGTGGAAAGCCAGAAGAACATCCCTTCCCTGCTTGTGAGCTTCCATCTCATGTATTTCTGACAGTAGTTTTTCCTTAAGTCTTGTGGAGTTGATAGTGGGTGCATCAATGGCCAGCTGTTCCAGGTGCTGGGCATACAGGTGAACTATGTCTGCAAATTGGAAGACCGTTGGACCCAGATCAGAAAGTCTCCACTAGATATGTGACTAGTTCTGAGAATGCCTGTAGGTTGGCATCTTCTTTGAGTGCATGTTCCTGTTCCAGTCTCCTGGTTGCTCTGAGGTATGTCCTCTGTCTATTGTACTGGCATCTCTACCACTTGCAAGAAGTTTTCTGTCATTTAAAGTTTGGACACATTCATGAAGTCTGTTATTTAGGTTTATTGTCATAAATTGTCTGAGTTCTGAGAATGGGACTTTTTTGTCACACATGAAGCATTTTTTGCTTTCAAGGATAGTTCTATGCAGCATTCTACTGGCTGTGCATTCTCTGTTTTTTTCTGGCTCTTTCCAGTTTTGTGTTGTTGAACATAAAGCAACAACTTTGGTGATACTGTGCCTTGTTCTTCCTCAAGATTTCTCTAATGTCCCCTCCATTATCAAGTCTGGCAGGATCAAGAAAAATAGGCATCTCATTAATTGCATGAAAAAGAGGAATATTCATCACAATCATAGTGTAGCCATCATGTTCTTGTGGTTGTTCTGTGTGTGGTGACTTGAGCTCTTCACTCTTCTTCTTCTGGCAAAGACAGCACTTGCTCCTGTCAGTCTGGAATTTAGACTGTCCTGGATCTGTATTTGCCATCTTAGTGAATTGTATTCAGGGTATCATAGTATGATAATTATTTGTATTCTGTGAATTAAGTTCGAGGGTTTATATTTTTACCACCTTGATAACTATCATGCCCAATAAGATATTGGATATGACTAGGTTCGGAAATAACAGTATATGACCTACACCTTGCCTGATTGTTCATTCAGTATCATTTAAATCTTGTGCGATTGGTACACCATCCAGGTAACTACATGCAAAGCAATGTAAAGCCCCATTACCCTTGGCTTAGCTCTCCTGCACTGTCACACCCTGTCAATTCAGGCGTGGCTGTTTAACTGAACATCTAATGTTAAACTACATTAATCTACAGTACTTAACAGATGTGGGGCTTATTAGGCAGCATTTGGGACACTAAACAAAGTATTTAGGTACACTAAATAACTATTGAGCTGATACTGAACCCCATGCTGAGTTTTACAGCAGCAATGCCCACCAGCGTGTCCTGGTTGTGCATTGACGTCCGCTCTATTGATACAAGGAAGCCAATGTGATAATCCATGGTTCCAAATTTGGATTTTACATAGTGAAAAATATATGATATGACTCCAAGTTCATTCAAATAGGACAAGTCTTTGTGATTTTATTGATTCCTGGGGCCATTTTTCAAGATGGCCATCATCTTAAATTTTTAGATGGCTAACGGGTTTTATCAAAAAAGCAATCCCCAAGGAGTATTGTGCCAATTTTGATTCTTGTTTCCAGAAATGAAAGATTATTATTGTTATCTGCTTCACTGTGTGTGTGTTTTCCCATAGTTGTTGGGGTGCCATGCTGAATATTTCCTTTCATCGTATCACTCAGGGCAATGAGGATTACTTGATGGTGATCATCTCCTCTTCAAGTAACATGTGGCTGGTTGTACTTGATTTCACTTAATAATCTTACCAAAGAGTAGAAAATTGGATGCAAATCAACTTCAGAATGTAAATCATCTTGTTAACAGTAGTATAAAATAATGAGTCTAAGTCTTTTTAAAAGATTTTTGTCAAATATTCATTTGAGGAGTTGGTTTCTTTAATTTGAAGATGAATTGAAATAGAGACTTATATAAATCTCTCTTGAGTAATCAGTCTAACGTTTTTTGTCTGTTCTAGCCTGTTTATCTACTGCCAGCAGTATTATCAATACCTATTGCAATTGATACAACCATTACAGGTAAGATTTATTTATGGATATTGTGTAATAACAATTATAATTGGATCTTCAATGTGAAAAGCAAAAGAAAAAAGGTATTTTAGAGACGAAAAATGATTTTCAGTGTTTATAGTTAGATGAAGCCATTTTCTTTCATTAGATCTATTAAAAAAAAGCAAGAAGTTAGATGATATCCTACTGAAATTATTACTAATGTAGACTATGCAGATGATCTAGTGCTTCTTGTAAACACACCTTCTCAAGCTGAATTTCTGCTGCATAGCTAAAGGCATTGGTTTCTATTTGAACTCAGATAAAACAGAGTTCATGTGTTTTAATTAAAATGTTGCCATGTCCTGATTAAATGACAAGCCTCTGAAATTATTAGACCAGTTCATATACCTTGGTAGTAATATCTCATCAAATGAAAGTAATGTCAACACATGCATAGGTAAAGCATGGACTACTGTTGATAGGTTAATGATTGTATGGAAATCTGATAAAATAAAATGAGAATTCTTCCAAGCCGCATCAGTACTAGTGTATGGATGTATAACTTGGACTATAACAAAATGCTTTGAGAAAAAGCTAGATGGGAAGTATACAAAAATGTCATGTGCTGTTTTGAACCGATAATAGAAGTGGCACCCTACGAAACAGCAACTGTGAGGCCACTTACCTCTCATCTCACAAACCATCCACATAAAATGAGCAAGACATGCTAGGCACTGATGGACCATCACATGGACTTTATTTCAGTGTTAACTGACCAGCAAAACCTTACACTCATCAGCTGGATGCTGCCTTGAGGGCTTGCAATGAGTGATGGCTGATAAAGATGGATGGTGAGAGAGATACAGAGTCAGAGAAATGCATATATTTTGGCACTCCTTGATAATGATGATAAACGAAAGGTATGAATACAATTCTTCTCCTCTCAGCTATGGGCAATAGAGCAGCTTGACCTGGATTAGAAACCAGTCTAGGAGAAGGACAATGCTGCATTTAAAACTTTGGGCTGGTTCTCCTAAAGTAGTCTGGCAATGTTGACTTCAACCTTGTTCTGGCAGCTCCTGTGACAATGTTTGTGTTAAGTTGTGTTGGCCCTTGCTATTCCTTTGGATAATATCAGTGATGTGAAGTGAGGAGACTTGATGCATAGAAAACTTCTCATCCAGGTCCATGGGGCCTCTAGAGATTAATGGATGTCACAAAAAGATGCATTGAAAAGGATGGATAAATAAATTATTTCCTTTGTTTTTTAATTAAATTTTCGTGTTGATTATTTTGAGCAAATTTTGAATCCACTTTAATTTTATGCATTTTGTTTTGAGTAGTTTATATCCATTTTGAAATCTGCCCCATCTGTGGGGTCTAGAATATGTTAACAGCATGAAGAAAGATAAGACCCTCTCCAACAAAAAAGGGTGTTCAGAGTATGATATTAAATTGTATCCAGTGATGAGGCTCCAGTTGCTATTACTCCTGAATCCTATCTATTCTTGATTTGTATATCTGACCTATGAGTCAAACAGATCTGTTTGAAAACTATTTATATTAGATAGGAATACTTGAAACCATATAACTGTGTGCAAACAAATGATTATCATTATCAAATAAGTATAGTTACTTGAAACCTCGCAAATTATTGATATTAGATTGGAATTCTTGCAACCATATAATTGTTGGTAATTTATTTGTATTAAGAATAATTATTTGTTGCTATAATTGTTTCCAAACGATTTTTATTAGTTACTTAAAGCTTATAATTACTTGCAAAAAAAAAAAAATAAAGTTAACTTCAGCATTAAATAAACCAACCATTTTGAAATGATTATCAAAAGTTCATCCAATTGAAAATACTGTCTTGAAAAGATATTTTAATGATTTTATTATTTTTCATTGAAGAAAACAAATATTGGAAAAATGCTGCTCTTGTCCATTTGGTGATGTGTTGCGCTTTTTGTGTATATCAACTGGTTATTTTGTTTGAAGTCTACTCAGATAATTTCTCTAATCCTCTACGTGAAGAAGAAGGACGGTAAGTAAAAATGATGTTTGTCATTTACTTTATTTTGTTTTACATAAAAAAATCTCTTACATTCTAATGATATCAACATTTCTATTACATGATTGCATTTTTTTTTCTTTATTTTCTATTTTGTAAGTGAACATAAACGATTTGAAATTATAGTAGTAATAACAACAACCTACTTTAATATCTTCTCTTTCAGTGAAGTTGCTGGCCTCCTCATTATCGTCATTTGGTTGTCAGTCTGCCGATTTATGTCTCTTCCAAGGTAATACTGTAGGTATCTTCTTACAAGTTTTAGTTATGTTGTATATGTGTAGTGTTTAGTTTATTTTAATAATTGTTATTTTGTTACATCATTTGACTGCTGAGATAGTTTTGTATATATCTATTATATCACAAGCAAACAATTACCCATCTAAAATGACCCAAAAACTCTGTGGTCAATGTTATAAAAAAGATGACAAAAGAAAAAAGACATTTATCTATATGAATAGCAATAATATTTCATTTCAAAATAAACCATATTTTTATTTTGACTAGTATTGTTTTAATTTAATTTTAGGTCACTCAGGTCATCAATCTGTTTTGCTCATTGTTGTCATAGGTGGATCAATTAAGTTGTAATGATAAAGCAATTAAAGATCTTAAGATAATACCAGTCAAAATTAATGGTTGGCAATGCTTCATCTGAAAATTTGAAAAAGATGTATGTCTTTCATTTAAAAATATTTCTTTGGACTAATATTGATCAAGAGAAAGCAATGTGGGAATGAATATGAGATAGAAAGAAATAAAATTTGAATAAAATGTTATAATAGTAGCACGATCATGAAATTGAAATTGCTACATAGAAAGTCATAAAAGCTGCATGTACAAACTGTGGCTGCAATTTGTCAGTGCATGATATAAATAAATATATCAAATGCATAAAGGTTTTTCAACTCATTTTCATTGTCATTTGAATTATCAGATCAAAGTAAATAGTTCAATATCAGTTTTGTGTTTGTATTGTAAATATTTGCAAATTTCAGAGGTCATCATCAGTGAACAGTGAAGCAATAGAAATTTATTTCAAGATTTTTAAGGAGATTGTTGAGATTGTATAGTATAATTATTTATGCATAACATACACTTTTTTCATATTTCTAAGCTTAAAAGTTAGGGATGTATATTATTTACAAGAACTAAATATTAGCTGCTTATCTGGCTACATGCATCACCATCTTCAGGATGATATGACTGAATGAAAGTTATATCTATGATCCAAACTAATTAATGTGTAACAAACACTTCTTTTTTATGTTGCTACTGTAAAATAGCCACTGGAATGTGTGTTTGTTTATAATTTCATTTCTTCTTGTGTGAGCTTATGTTTGCTGCAAGTTTGTTGAATTTTGTGTGAACATGCCGGTGTGTTTTGCACACTATGTAAATGTTATGTTTTGAGACCTAAGCAAGCTGTATAAATTTCTATTTTTAGTTCATGCGAACCAGATAAAAAATTTAACAAATGTTATATTTAGCTGTTAAAGTTCTAGAAAGTAAGTGCATATTATATACAAGATACTTTTTTTCTAAATTTCATAGCCCAAATTTAGGGGTGTGTGTTATATACAAATACTATATTTGCCTTGAACAGATGTTGATTTTTTACTCAGGTTTTTGAACATCTTAAGTTGTATTAGATTTGTATCTACTTTAAAATGATCATTAAATTCATTTCTGTATATACATCTCTTTTTATGTCCTATTTGCTAACATTTGAAAAATAAGAGCTAAAAGAAACTGATTTTGTTTTCAATGTATTGCTATGTCAGAGATTATTTCTATTTATCAAAAATATTTTTGCTTTATTTCTTTTTTTCAGTATTTGGTTTGAACTGAGAACTACGAAACTGTTGTTCTTGCTGATTCTCAGCTTGACCTTTGTTCCTCTTTTTACATGGTCACTCTGTTATGTTGGTGACTGGCACAAGAAATTTGGACATTGTCAAGGCATGTTCCCCTAATGACTTCCACTTTGTTTCATTATTAAACACATTTTCTTTATAATAATCAAATGTGAAACTATACAAATACTGAATTGAATAGATTTTATGAAGCAATGATGAATCAATAAGTCCATAACCTAACTCAGTTGTTTGCTGAATGTCCCTCTGAAATGTTCACAGTATAATGTCTGATCTATGTGCTCCACATAGAAGAATTAGGTTAAATGGATTGACACAGAAAAAAGATAATGTTGAAAATGAATACTTGTTGTGTTTGAAAAATTAATGTTTTTTATCATCAGACTAGAGACTAATTGACAAATCTATATTATAATAATAATAATAGATGTATATCTTTATACCTATATATCTATATAATATATAATCATTATATGATTTTAAGCTGGAGTCTTTCGGGAACTTTGCCACTAACCCTTTTCCAGTTAGTGTATTGTTTTCAGCCTCCAATTTCCAACTCAAATCAAAAGGGTGAGAATAATCAGCTGGCAATGAATTGTTTTGTTTGGGAGAACCTGGAAAGCAGAACATCATTTGGATTTTTTGCTATTTACTTGTCTTTATTAATCCTTTGAATCTATTACACTGGTATACCAGTGGTACTTTTATTTTGCCCCACACTGCAGCACCAGTTTACTGGTGTGAACATCAGGCTCAAATAGCAGTGTGTAAATTTAGGGTCAGGAGCTCAGGGTTTAGTTTTTTGATAATTTTGGCATCTTAAGCTTCCATACAAAGTAGAAATTGTTAAAGTTTACAGTTTATCTTGAATACAAAACATTAAAACTATGATTCCTATATTAGGTCAAATTCCAAGTCAATGTTTCATGAATGTGCAAGTGTTAATGTGTGGGATAACAACAATTGGAGATTACAGACTTTTCATTTTGAATAGATTTGAATTGATTTAATCTTTCTTGTTTAGATTACAAATTATTTTATTTGTAACAAATTGAACCTTTGTTCTGGGATTCCAAGAGATGAAAAATTGATTATTGCATATGAGAAAATTATTCAGTGACATACATCCCGCTAAATTTTGAGGTTTGGGATCCTTCAAGTCATTGATAAATATGTCAAAATCTCTTAAAACAATAATGATAACAATGTTTTTTTTAAATTGATATTTTAAGCTTTCTTCTTAATAAGCTTTGTATAAGGAATGGAATTTAAAGATGCAAATCTACCCCCCACCACACATTCATTTTTAAAAGTTCTGTTACTTTATACTCAGCTTGTAACTTTATTATATTTTACTTATTGTCAGTTTATTAGTTAATAAAATCAGTGTTTACTGAATAATTGACATCTAACATAACAAAATGGGCAGATGAAAAGCTCTAAATGAAAGAAATTTAGTTAAACCTTTTACATGTTAAAAAAAGGTACTTCCAAAAGGTATGTTTGTTTTTTTGATATCAACTATTGACTTCATTTTATTCTAAATTCAATGGAATTAGAAGAAAGCAAAGATAACTTATCAAGTATTTGAAATTATCAAGTGATATATGTTAGAGAATAGGAAATACATTTTTAAATTTCCTATTTTAGAGCAAAATTTTCTTGGTTTTGATTTCCTTAAAAGAACTGTGCTGAATTCTTTATATCTGTATACCAACAAATATATCTTCCTTTTGGAATACATATGTTTTTTAAAAATTCTATTTAACTAGTCCGTAGAAAGAACTGCTTATATGAAAAAAATGAAAAGTTGTTTTTTTGAAATTCTTTATAAACCATCTTATCATTCCTTATTTTGTAGAGTATTAGACATTTAAAAAAATGTATGTAAAAGATGTCATATCTTTAAGAATTTCTGCTTTAAATAGAATGGCAGAAATCAATATTAGGTTTTCCATATCAGTCAGTCAGTGTGTCAAAAACATGCACAGATGGAAATAATTGAGAGAAGTCAAGAAAGATGAAAGGGATGGAGAGGATGGAGTGGAAAGGTCAAGTACAAATGGCTTCTAACAGAAAGAAAAGCTGATGCAAATGGAACACTTAAATCACATTTTGTAAGTAATGTAATCATTAAACAAAAGACTGGAACACACACACACACACACACACACACACACAGATATATATATATATATATTTTGTAAAATGAGTGTCAGAAATTTGTACTCAGTTTCAGTAGAAATTATTTTTATTTTCAATCTGCCTTTCTGTTAAAAGCACTGGACACACATTTCTCCAAAGGGTAATTATTCAAAGAGAGAGAAAAGGACAGTGAGCAGAATAAAAGAAATGTCAAAAATAAGTTTGCATTAAGCAGGCAGAAGATATATTACCAATTGTAATAATAAAAGAAGAGTGTGTACTACTACTTAGTTTAATTAATGCTACATGTACTGAACAAATTTCACTACCATTGGCAGACTCTTTAAATATAAATATATATATATATATATATATATATATATATATATATATATATATATATATATATATATATATATATATATGTTATATGTTTATAAATATTTGATATTTTTCTATATTGTCAGTTTCTTTTTTTAAGTTTGTCTATTTTCTTTTTAAAATGGTTTTGTAGAAGAGAACCAATTTAAGAATATTTTCTTTGATTTCATTTTTTTAAAATCCCCTTTTAAGTAATTTATAACTATTTGTTGTAATGGATTTTTCATATAATAATCCCAACAAAAGATTTTTCTTTGTTTTTTAAAGATTTGTTCTTTATTCTTGTAAAATATAAATCTGTGAAATTTGTGATTAATTCTGTAAATATACAGTCCTGATGACAATTATTGCAAAAATTTTGATTCCCTCTATACAGTCTTGGTATCAATTATTGGCACCCATGAAATTTCAGGATATAATGTGAATATCTTCTGAAAAACAAATCAAAAACCAAATCTAGTGAAACAACTTAGGTCTGATAAAGAACAGCAAATGATAATACAAGTTTATATAATTTTGGTTATTTTCCATTCATTTCTGAAGATAAAGCAAAAAATGAAAGGGTGCCAATAATAGCCAGGACTGTATTCCTTCAAATCAAAAATGAAACTCTTTTCAATCCCTATTTCATTTTCAATGCAAATTTTTAAATATCTTTGATGCATTTCTTGATAATGAAGTTCATTCAAATAATATTTTGAATAATTATTTCAAATCTGTGTTCTAAAAATGAATAATATATTATTTTGTTTTATTCAACTGAAGGATACTTGAAATCATTAGTTCACAGAATTGAGAAAATAATAATAATTTAATTTTAAGCAATATTCTATGAGTGTGTGTAATAAACGGTTTTTTAAAACCAAATTTTCACCTGAAAAACAAAGGGGTTACATAACATGTTTTTGAAACATCCAAACTTACCATGTTTTTAGGTCTATCCTAAATGATAAAACACTGTTTATGATTCATTCTTCAGGCCTCTTCAAATGATGACGCTATAGTGTGTACCCAGTGGCATATCTATGGGAAATAGCAACTATGATAAGCACTGGAATTGCACCACTGTCTAAATATCTGACACTAATTTTTTGATAACTTTACCATAAAATCAGCTTGAAAATACAAGTTGATTTCATTAATCTTTTAATTTACAAATTATGGCACAAATGAAAATTACAATTGCAACTTCCTTGCTTTCACTGATGCAAATTGGCCTATGATATGGTCATAGTCTGTTTTTTCAGTTTTTTCTTTTTCTTCACTCAGCAGAGCAAGATCACAGAGTCTGCCTTGACCCATGGAGGATCTGAAATATGAAAGTATTAGTTTTATGTTGATGAATGATCCCTCACAGCTGATGATGGGAACTGCAATAGCATTATCAGAATAGCAATGTGAAGTTTGAGGAAGACTCTACCAGTACCTTTCAGTGGCAACCAAGGTACATGCCTACCTGCCATACCATAGAAACACCATTGTGTATTGCTAATGCTGCTGAAATGAATTGTTCAGGTTGATATATTAATGACCACTTTTTTTGTTATCATTCTTTTCTTTTTTATGTTTTCAAGAATAGTTTTGAAAACAACAAAAAAAAGAAAGAATTTTTTTTCTTTTCTCACAGAATATACACTTAATTGCTGAAGACTTAGTCAGGTAAAATGTGTTAACAACATCATATATACAAAGAAAAAATATTTAGAAAGAAAAGCTTTGGTCAACATGTAAAGTTCCCAAATAGTTCTCTAGTTGATGAGAGTAACCACCTAATATTTTGAACATCTGAAAATAAACAAAATTTGGTGATAAAATTCATTTTTGAAATCAGATCACTTTCATTGATTCACGAGGAAATATTTTAGTTTCTGAAAACAAAAAAAAAATGAGTTAACCTAAAACATTTTTGATTATATCAAATTTTTTTGAATTGATCATTTTTTTCATGTTGAAAATGTTTATATTTCTTTATCAAATAAGCTCTTTTGCGCTAATAAATTTCTATAAAGTAATTTAGATTAAATGAGCATATACATCTTTCTTGTTTAATCACAACAATTTGATAACCTCTTTTTAGATTATCTTCAGTTATTTTCTTATTTATATATGATTATTATTACAAAAGCTTATATTGAGTGGACATCTGATACTCAGAATTTGGTTTACATCTATGAAATATTTATAGGTCTATCATTCATATAGTTATACCAGTTATATAGATTTGAATGATTTTTTTTACTTCTTGTGAACAAATATTAGTCCTGTATAGAATAAGGTATTTTCAGTTGAGAAATATTTTACATTCATATTGCAACTGAGCTGCTAAAATTTCCTGGATTGCTGGTTTGTATTATATTTTTCATGTATAACTCAATCCTTGTATAATATGTGTACTAGATTTCCAGTTGCGTGTAGATTTATGTGATAGTAAAAATTGAAAGAAATTTATTTTTGACATTGTCTTCTCACTCTTTCCTATATGATAAAAAAGCAGACATATATATATATATATATATATATATATATATATATATATATATATATACATCTGTACTCCTTTTGTCCCAAATCACCCACCAACATTTTCAACTAGAAAAATAAAGATGTATTATTTCTTTTTAACAAATATTTTTATATTTATTTTCATAGAAAAATGAGAAAAAATGTTATAGTTTACTTTGTAAATAAAAAAGATTAAAGCAATACATTTTACAGATGATTGTATTGTTCGGATCCAATAAAAGTCAGTTGTTGTATGCATTTTCTTTTTAATCTTTTATTTTTTAAAGATTTTAAAATTGTTTTTGCTTTTTGTTCATTTCATAAAGAACCCGACGTTCTCTGGGATAAAAATCATATAGTGAAACACATTTTATTAAACAAAAATTAATTCTATTTACTGTCTTAAAATTTTCTTCTTAAAGTGGGGACACTTTATTAAATGGTAATATGATTTGCTTTTCCGGACAAATAGATTTTAAGCTAAACTGTTCCGGGCACCTCTGGGGCAGAGAATTCACTTTGGTTCTCCTCTCGTAGATATTTGAGACCAAGGAAATTCACGTGCTTCGTTTTCATCAAGATTTACTTTGAGTCTTTAAGTAACAAATACACAATAATATATTGTTAAAACTTGACTTAGGTAAAAAACATATTTGTTCCTTGTAGGTATTGCGTATTTTATAAGCATTTGAAAAGCAAGGCCCAGGGTTCAGATTGTCTTTCTTTGCATCACGGACAATTGAACTTAAAACCTTTAAAAGGAGTGGGGGCATTTATGTATATGTGAATATATTTTACACCGATGTCAGCAGTCTGTTCAAGCTCAGGTACAAAGCAAAATTTCAAATGCAGATTTTCTAGGTACGACTCCATTTAGAAGTCTGGTGTATGTTATATACCACCCTTATTTCCCCTTTCTTGTTTTACATGGTACGAAGCTAAACTTAGTAAATATATATATTGGAAACTTGGTCTTTGAACAAATATGATAAATCATTTTTGGCAGTAAATCATACAGACTAATTTTAAATGCTTTGCTAACACATCACTCAATAAGTCCCTGGTCTAACTAATAAAACAACAACTTTTAGGCAAAATTCGAATTTAGTTATCAACATAGTCTCCTTCTTAGCTGATACACTGATTCCAATGCTTCTCTAATAAATCGATGCCTTTTTTGTTGAACGATTTGTCTTTGGCCTCAAAATAGGCTTCCGATATCACTTTGGAACCAAATTTCTTTCCCTGGAGCATTTTTTTGAAGTCCGCAAACAGCCAGTAGTTGCTGGGCGCCAGATCTGGAGAATAGGGTGGGCACAGAAGCAATTCGAAGTGCAATTTATGTAGTTTTGCTATCGTTGCGATCGACTTGTGACACGGTGCATTGTCTTGGTGAAATAGCACATTTTTCTTCATCATTTGTAACTGTTTTTTGGCGATTTATTCCTTCAAACGCACCAATAATGCTATATAATATTCGCTATTGATAGTACTTCCTTTCTCAAGGTAATCGATGAAGAAAATATCTTGCGCATCCCAAAATACGGAGGCCAAAACCTTGCCTGCTGATGTTTTTTCAGTCTTTGGTCGCTTTGGACGACTTTCACTTGCTGCTGTCCACTCAGCTGACAGCCGATTTGTCTCCGGAGTGAAGTGGTGGATCCAGGTTTCACCCATTGTCACATATTTACTCAAAAATTCCTTTTTGTTGCGTTGAAACAGTTGGAAACAACGCTCTGAATAGTTGACGCATTGTTTTTGATCTACTGTGAGAAAACGTGACACCCACTTTGAACACAGCTTTCTCATTGACAAATGTTCATGCAAAATAGTGAATTCACTGCCTTCTGATATATTCAACTGCCTTACTATTTCACGCAACTTCCATTTACAATCGGCCAAAACGCGTTTGTGGAATTCTTTTGGTGTTTTCCGGGACAACTGCCAAATTTGAGCAACCTTGGCGTTCAGCATCATTTGTGTCTGTTCGACCGCGTTTAAAGTCAGCATACACCCTCTTAACCGTTGTTTCCGACGGAGCAGAGTCTGAATAACACTTATCAAGCCATTGCTTTGCTTGAATTGTATTTTTCCCATCAGAAAGCAATGCTTTATCAACACACAAAATTCAGATTTTTCTATTGTTTTGAAAATTAACAACAGTAAGGAAATAAAGTTAGTGACCATGGTCGAGGGTGACCCGAAGACTTCCTTTTCAATTGCTACAACAACGAGTTGTTGGGAAGGGCGCTACTTCTTTCCCTGGATTGCTCCACTGTACCCTTATAACATACCTTATATTGCTGAGTGTTAAGCAAGGAGGTATCAAGTACCATTTTTGAGTCTTTGGTATGATTCAACCTAGGATTGAACCTCGGTTTCCCTGGCCTTTGGCGAACACTGAAACACTAACTGTAATTTGTAAACTAATAACCCGATTGGGCTCAAATTTTGACACATGCCATTTGAAGGTTAGTACTTTATAAAAATCATATGGATTTTTTAAAATTAGAGACGCCATTTATATATCAGGCCCGGGACTTATTGTGTGATGTGTTACGCACACATACACATACGCGCGTGCGCTCTATCTCCCTCTTATTTCTTTCTCTCATACACGCAATGTCGCATTGAAATACAATATATACAGACGCGTTGCTTGTTTTTTCAATAGCATTTTGAATTTTGTACGAAGATAAATACATTCAATATTGCTTTTCCTGGAAAAAAAGAGGTACAGAGAGAGAGAGAGAGAGAGAGAGAGATCACGAAAACCTTAACTGTTGCAAAGTAAATCAGTTTCGTCTCAGTGGATTTATTTTAAAAAAGAATGGAATATTGTGACTGATCGCAGAATCATTCAGAGAATAATGGATCGTTTTAGACGCACATTTCTTTTTTTACCCAAGGCATTCCAGTGATTGTTCTAATCCACATCACTGTTTTTTTTTCATTTCAAACATTACTTTCTCTTCAATAATGTGATGCAAATTACTCATGTTTCAAATTAATTATTGTTATAAACTAAGTGATTGAGAGGAGGGAAATAAATACAAAACAAGCGCTATGTTTTATTTCTAACACATCAGTATAGCAATAGACACTGATATATTTGTACCCCAAATTATCTCTCACTCTCTAGAGTGTTCGCCAATGGCCCGGGAGACCGGGGTTCAATCCCTAGTCTAGTCATACCAAAGACTCAAAAATGGTACTTGATGCCTCCTTGCATAACACTCAGCATTATAAGGTATGGATCAAGAGTAAAGTGGAGCAATCCAAGGAAAGGAGTAGCGCTCTTCCCTACACCTAGATGTAGTAGCTATTGAAAAGGGAGCCTTCGGGTCACCTATGACTATGGTCGCCAACTTACGAGTACCAGTTGATACATTAACGTTTCCATTTCAGAGAATAGATTTTCTTTTGAAAATACAGTAAAATTGACCTTACGATTTCATTATAACACTTGACAGAATTTTGCCCCGGTGATAGAGCTCAGTGTTCAAACTTAGGTAAAGATAAGTTTTTTTGGCAACTTTCCCCTACCTGGAAAATTGTCATAACACAATATCTTTACTCAATTTGCGATACAAAATAATCGATTTTCGCAGAGTAAATAAATATTAATGTCGAAACTTGACCCATGTATACAAGGTGCAATGGGTAAATTGTTGCCATTTTAAATTAATGATTTTGTGCATGTGCTTTATTTGTTTCAGGTTTTGTCTACTCTGCAGCAAACTATAGTCAGTTTGACACTGTTTGAGGAAAGCACCACTATAACACAATTCACTCCTCCAGACATTTGAAAACGTCATGCTGTACAGTAAGCATTCACTTTCGGAATTTCCAATACAAAGATTTCAGAGTATTTGGATGTCAAACAGAGAACAGATTCATATTCAGATTGATGAAAAGCAAATGCCCAGTCGACATCCTGGTGTCTGAGGTGGTCGCAAGCGATTGTGATGTTATGATTCCATTCATTTTCTCACATTGCCCCAGACTTAACATGGAGGCCTACATCAAGTGTCCGGAGAAGGTAAAGCTGCTCTGGATCAGGAGGGTGGCTGCTAGAAGAACCTACACCTAGAAATTAAAATCTGCGCCATGCCACTCAAGCAAGAGAATCCAGTCCTGGCTGTCAAAATTTCTGCGATCACGTCACACTTGATATGTGGCGGCCTAATTCCCCAGATTGAAATCCCCCTGATTATTATGTGTGGAGCACGGTTGAGTGAGAGACCCACCACCAAAAAAAATCAAACTTTGTGCAACATCAAAGATGAACAGAAGGCAAGAATGACGGCAGAATTTATCAATTTTAATTAGGAGACCGTCGGAAAGGCTTGCAGGAGACTCTGTAGTCGTCAGGAGACCATGATTGAAGCTAATGGCCATTTCTTTGAATAAATTTAATCTATAGTATTTCAAGATATTTTCATATAATTTTGATAGATATATCAAATAAAGTGAAACGTCGCTGTTATTTTTATTTTTACGTAATTTAGACGACAATTGAGTCATTGTACCCAGTAGAGGTGAATGTTGATCGTTGGTAGCCAAAACACACTAACATACAATAAGTCGTTTCTTTATTCACATCTTCACTCACATGTAACCCTACCCTCTCTGAAAATTGGTGGGGTAAAATCTAAGCATATGCAAAACATGCTACAGTTAAAGGCTTCACGTTTAAAGTGACTCTGACAGTGACAAATATGTGTGGGTAGGGTAAGTTGGTGTGTACACGATTTTGAATTATGCTTCGTCAATTCATTTTAGAGACAACGTATGACTCGATGAGATGATAAGTAACATCTATGGCCCTAAGTGACACTCATATTTTACGCCCGGCTTGCTATTTAAGAGCGACAAATCTGGCGTAAATACAACAGTCCTGGACTTAATCGGAATAAGACGATCCAAGAGAGAGAGAGAGAGAGAGAGAGATGCAATTAAAAGGCCGCCCTGTGACATTCGGTCGGGGGACCAACCTCTGGCGAGGCGAAACATCGAATGAGTTTTGATTTTACAACGAAAGGTTATAATGGAAAGTCTAACAGACATTGTGTCTTGGGAAATCTCGGAATGGCGACCTGCAGCGGAGTGGCACAAGCGGTCGGCCCACAAAGGTGCCGTCCGAAGGCTTTGTTCATTCAATAATGACTTACTCTAAATACTGAGAAACGTTTATGGTATTAGAATTGGCGGTATGCCTAAATAATATACCTCAGCAATATTATTATAGTAGCATCTACGTCCATTTTGGTAAATTATATATATATATATATATATATATATATATATATATGGGTGTTTTGGTGTTCCTGTGTTTATGTATATAAGTGTGCATATAGACCTATATGTATGCGTGTTTATGATATGAATATATACAAATATAAGTGCTCACGCGCGTATGTGAGCACAAACGCATATGCATCCCTTATATATATATATATATATATATATATATATATATATATATATATATATATACATGTTATACACACGCACCTATGCGCATATATGTAAGTGTGTGCGCGTGTGCATGTGCGTGCGGATATGCGCACACGTGTGTATATGTGCGTTCGCACATATTTGAAAATGTATGCTTATGTGTGTGTGTTTGTGTGCTTGAGTGTGTGTCTCTGTGTGTGTGCATGTGGGAATGCATTTATATGTCGATGAAGCTATATGTGTGATTTTATGACAATACTTTGGTTTAATATCCATTCAGAAAAAAATGTAAATCAAATCAAAGAATAAAGATGAAAAATAAATAAGTAAATAAATCCCAGAAAAAAAAAAGGAAAAAGAAAAAAAGGAATCAATAAGCGATAAATTACTTAGCGAATGTTAAAGAGAGTTTAAAAGTTGAACACAGGGGAAATAAGGAAAGCTGAAAAATATGACTCCGATAAAAATAACATAATCAGTAGTCAATATATTCAATCAAAATAGAAAGAAAATTGGATGCAGCAAAGCGTAAGGAACCCCTTACCACCCGAAAAAGTAAAACAAACAAAAAATACAAAAGAAAAAAGAAGGATACTTAATCAAAAATTATATATATATATATATATATATATATATATATATATATATATATATATATATATATATATATACAGAAGAATGTATTAAAAACAAAATCTGTGAGAGAGTATATATCGAAATTAAAAACTGAATTGTAAATAATTAAGGTAAAGTTAAAATTGCATCTTTTCATTCATGACGTTTTTTCTAAATTTGAGAGTTATATCTAAAGTGTAATTAAAAAGTATCGGGACTGAAGCTTTAATTTTTTTAAAGTTAAAATTCAAATGAAGCCCAGTGCACAGCTGAGTGACTCATGTAATAAAAGGATGATGTCTAGATGTCAAGAAAATCTTTACCAATTAAAAAAAAATAATAAGATATAGCCATACTCTCGATACTTTTTGAATAAAATGATTTTATCGAAACACAAGATTGTGTGAGTGCAGCACCCTCCATAATCTCCAGACATAAAGAAAATGTTTTATTTTTTGTTAATTTCTGTCTTTACAATAACTCTTTTTGAACACACTTCATATAATCTGTATTTGTTTTGTAAAATAAAAAAAATAAAAAATTATTGACAAATTAAAAAAAGAAATACAGGAATGAAAAATTAATGAAATTACGTAATCAGCAGTCATTATTAAACTTTAAAAAGTATGAACTCCCTTCTTACCTCCATAACTAGGTGGTATAAGAGGGTTCATGCCTTTCCCAAGGGTTTAGTTTCTTTGATGGCATATCAACCTTTAAGGGTTTGTAGAAGGACAAGAGTGATACTATTTAACCCATAAATGGAAGGAAAGGAGGGTTCAATACCTTTCCAAAGAGTATTTGTTCAAAAGTGAATGCATTAGCGCGAGTGGAATTCGAACTCCTTTCCGTCGAGATTGTAGTCGAGCACTTTAACCATTACGCCACGGAGAAACACCAACACATGTTTTTATATGTGAGATGGGCCATGCTGGCTGAAAAAGAGACAGATTTTTGGCATTTTTTTGCGTCTTAATCTGGGCTCGGTTTCCAATTGCAACAGTGGCGTTACTAACCAATCGTCATATGGGATCCCCCTGAAACTAATTTGTCACGCAAGGTACTTATTTCACGTGTAAACTGTGCCACTATCGAAAATGTTATAAAAAATTGATATGCTTCAAGTAAATTGTATTTCTTTCATTATTCCCATATGAGATGTACATGATTTAAAACTAATTGGTTAAATGTAATAATGCGTTTAATTGTGTTGAAATTCGGATTTCTTACATTATGACATTATGATATATAGTATCTGTTGACATTTGGCCATTGCAAAAAAAAAAAAAAAATGCTGCAAAAAACATATGCACATTGGATACTGAAACATGCCAACGTTTTATGAATTGGGGCCCCTGATGAGTTTGGCCAAGGGTCAACAAGTAGGTAGATCCCTCCTTGGGCGTAACGCCTCTAAATGTGGTGGTTCTGAATGAGGATAGGTTTGGTTTCTTTCTTTAATGACACATCAACCTTCGTGCGTTATTTAATACTAAACCCATTCTTGTAAAAGGACAGTAGAGATATAATATCTTGGGAGGGGAATAAGGGAGTTAATACCTTTCCTCAGGGTGTTAGTCCGAAAGTAAAGTAATAGCGTGACTGGAGTTTGAACTCGATTACTACAATATCGTTGTCCGACACATCAGCCACGACGCTACGGGGACTTCCCTTGAACAAGAAAAGGTGATTAAATATTCTGTATGCATTTGGCAAATCAAATATGGCTGGACTATTGGGTTATTGTCCAAAGTGATAATTTTGTCATTATTCTTTTCACCACATGCAGAAAAGTTAGTTAAGTGTTTAGCAGACACTGTAATCGGCTAATACGATAAAGACAAAATAAACTATATTATGATACAAAGTTAAACACTGGTAAATGTTGATGCTTTCAAACATTTGTGAGACTAAAAGCCAAATATGTCCAGCTTCTTTTTTTCGATATCGGTAGAAATATCGTACATCATTGCTAATTCCGCACGGCATCGCTCTTCATGAAAATAAATGAACAAAGATTTAAAAGTTTGATTACTTTGGACTGCTGATCGCATTGTGTCGTATAGTAAAAAATCCTAAGTCGGACTCTTCTCCGTTAAAGGAACATCTGAGAAAGAAGTACTATAAACAATATATTCAAGCCAAGATTAGAATACCCTTATTGAATGTTTTCTTCAATTTCATTGTCACAACTTTTGATCCACATGTCAAGTTTAATGAATGCTAGTCTAAGAATTATTGAACTCCTTGTTATTGATGTTCATATTATGCTTCAACCGCAGCATTCTCTGGCTTTCTGTAGTTTTATAAGCACTCCCCATCAAGAAAGTGACTTTTGTTCTGATCTCTTACTTTGATTGTATGTGTGTACGCTAACAACATAGGCACCATGGACCTTTCGTACGGTAACAAATCAATACCACTGATTGAAAAAATCACCAAAAATCCGGGAATTATCCGACTTTAATGAAAATTTCAGTTCATTTATAAATGAATGAATTTTATCATACATTAGTTATTTTATCAAAAAACTTGCAGATTTTTTCGGGTAACTTAACTTTACCTCTCTGCTAAGTGCATGGCGCACGCTATTTAATCGGTAGGGGTATATGATATGACTTACATTCTGTAGATAATAAAAAGTATAAGTCTGAATACGTGGATGAAATAAATGAAAAAAATAAAATGGGAGCTGTTGGAAGAAATTAGTACCCCAAATGGGAATACTAAATTAAAAATATTTTGAGCGCTTTTAACATTATGATTTAATAGAAAATTTAATTTTATTTCAGATTATAAGGGGAATAATTCTGTATCGATATCTATTCTGCTTAAAAGGGGGACTTTACGCTTGCATTAAATTTTGAATTAATTTTCTCCAATCACAAGTTAAATCTAAATATGTTATTTTTACTAATAAGAATATTTTTACTTATCGAAAATATAAAATTTAAAGCAAGAAACTAGGACCTTTAAAAAAATATTTTTTTTTTGTTTTTTAAGATCTAAAAATGTTAGACGAAAAAAAACAACCTTATTAAGCAATTTCTAGTTTTGTCCTTTGTATTCGTGGCCCAGTAAGCTAGGGCTATTGAATACACCGACTGCATCGCTGAAAAGGGGTTAGACTTCCCTAACGAGTGTCATGGATATGACACTAAACGATCTGATGGCGAGGCTCCAGTGATAGGGTCATATGTATGGGTCAAATAGAACTAAACTGTGTCATCATCATCATCATCATCATCATCTTATCGTGCCGCCAGCACGGATATCCCTGATCTTCTCTCTATCATTCATCGCCTCTGGCAGGTCTTCACAGAGCTGCTGTATGTATGCTCGAGCTGGTCGTCCTGCTTTTGCTCGGCCATATGTGGGGGTTCATCGGAGTACATCACTTATGAGCTCGTTCCCGCTTCTCCAGCAGTGTCTAACTTGGAGAGTTTTCGTGATGGGAAGTAGGTGGCCGTATAGTTGGTTCTTTGTCGGGTGTTGCCTCCAGGACTTGTTCAATATTGCTCGCAGCATTCTTGTGTAATTGCCGTCTAGCTTCTTCTCCAGCCGTTTTGTTAGCGTCAGTCGATGTTCTAAGCACTTAGTCTAGACAAGTGATAAAGAGGTGTGGGGCTAGCGTGTCCCTTGTAGTACTCATGCTACAATGTCGAAGTATTCTGTGTTTCCATCCGGTGAACGTACTTTCACTTTGATGTTTCTATAGAGAATCGTTATTGCTGCGACGGTCTCTTTCAGTACGCCGTATGCTAGTAGGATTTGTTCCATCTTCCCTCTGTGAATAGATTCAAAGGCCTTGGTAAAGCCAACAAATAGTATTGTCGCCTGTAGGTTTTTTGCCCGTACGCCTTCAAGGATTCTACGGATGGTCAATATTCATGAGGTCGTGGATCTATTTCTTCGGAAGCCATTTTGGTTTTTCCTAAGAATGTTGTCAATTTTGGGTTCTATGTGGTTTCGTAGTAGGGCATTGTAAATTTTGGCTGCTATGGATGTAAGTGTTATACCTCGGTAGTTCTTGGCTAATCCGAGGTCCCCCTTTTTAGGGAAGTGGAGGATGCATCCCTTCATCCATCTGTCTATCTGATTTTGATTATAGACTGCGTTACAGTGTCGTCGAATTGTCTGGTCTTCCATACTTCTGGGGGAATCTTGTCAAGCCCTGCGGCTTTCTTATTTTAAATTTTTCTAAGAACTGAGTCGAGTTCTTCATGAGTGAACAGTCCTAGTTTAATGTCCAATTGTTTACTAATAATTCTGGTGATTGGTTCATGTGCAATTTTCGGTGGGTTTCCTAGTAGATTTTCGAAGTGCTGTTTCCACAGTTTTATTCTTTCTGGTTGGTTTGTAGCTTTCAATTTAGCTTTGGTTGTGCTCTTCCTTCTACTCACTTCGTTTATTGTTTACCAGGCTATCCTAGATTGCCTATCTTCCACTGAGTCTCTGATCTTATCTATCTGATTTTGTATGTATTCTGTCTGTTCTTTTAGATATATGCTTGCTACCGTGTAATTACGCTAAACTGATTTGTTTGAGATTAACTGTTTTTACACTTAACAGTGTGTATAAAAAACATGCTAAACTGAACTATGTGTAAACAAAAAAACTGTACCTATGTTAAACTGAAATGTTTGAAATTGAACTGTTTTTAAACTGTGTACTTATGCTAAACTAAATTGTTTGAAATAGGACTGTTTATAAGTAAAAAATGGATTTGGTATTAAATAACCTACAATGGTTGGTATACCATAAAACCAAACCAAACCAGACCAAACAAAACCTTTGTATTCGGGTAGAATATATAGATATAAATGCAAGGAAAAAAAGCAAAATTTTGTTAGAAAAATAGAAAAATTTTAAGTAGTTAAAAATGAGTATTTTATGGGCAATGAAAGATTTGTTGATTATTACCAGGTAAACACCAAATACAGGTAATCAAAAAGTATAATTATTTCATTCTTTTAATTATAAATTGAAAATAATTATTTCATTGAAACCATTTTCCTTTTTTGAGATTAAATGCAAAAAATAAACTATTACTGATACGATTTTCTATACTTAAAAAAAGTTGAGTTTTTCCTTTTTTTTCCGAACCTATTGTTCTTAGCAGAAAGCTAAAGCGCACTGTAATAGCTTTATTGTCAAGGGACGCTGAAATGCTCTCGTGATTAATTTTAACCAGCTACTTGGATTTAAATACCATTGTAAGTGACAGAGTTTTAATAACTATATCATTTACAATGGTATTTGAGTGTAAGTAATATCTTTATATAGATTGGTTTATCAATGTTTCTAGAAATTATATTCATTCCAAACACTTTAAAAAATTGTAATAAAACTTTTTAATTTACGTAAACTACAGTTAACTTATGTTGTCAAATTGATGAATTTAGATCTTTAAAATGTATCAAAATTTAATTAGACTATGTAATGTTATTTTGCTTTTAATACCGATGATTGTGGGGTTACCATCTTTCAAAGAAAACTAAAATTTAACCTTGAATAATAACTTTAATTATTTTTTAATTTGTTTTATCGGAAAAAGAGCGAATATATTTACAACCAACATATATATATATATATATATATATATATATATATATTGTCAGGAAAATCTTTACTGTCACTTGATACTGCACACGTTATATATTTAAGGTGCATCTTATTAATAATGATCAGTTAATTTATTCTTTGCAGCAGATATCAGAATGTATGCGATTCTTCTTCAGTGCAATGGAGAGGTGGTGATCGTGAGACCTATCATCAGTTTTCTCTTATCACTCATAAGCAAAATTGAACCAATAAAGTATTTAGGTAAGTAAAAAACATAATTTTATTCAAAAGACCATTTGAAAACCAAAAAGTTATGCTTTGTAAACCTCCAATCACCGCTTTGGCGAGTAATTACCCCAACTTTAGGGAATTGAGTGTTTAAGGTTTTGCTTATGTAATAAAAATCAAATAGCATAAAAAGCTGGTGAAGCATAAAGAATGAAAATATTTTTGCTAAGAAAGAAAACTGTTGATCAGAGTCTCCTATGATTTTAAGATTAACCCTTTTCAGAATTGAAGTAAAACTTATCACCCACCAGAAAAATATTGAGACATTAGAATTTAGGACTTCTTTTTAATTCGTAATTATTCTCTTACATCTGCACAGCAAAATATATTTATTTGTAAGCTGGTATTATATTCTGGGATACCTCAAATTACTCCCACTTAGGTAACCTTTACTTCTTGTTTCTTAAAAATTCCTAAAGTCAATACTGAACGTTTTAAAGTTTCGCTAGGATATTTACTATCCCTACCATAGTACGACACATCGCTAAAAAGAGCGAAAATAATGATATAAAAATTGTGTTAGGCCAGTTTTCCAAGTTGGGAGGACCCGCCAACTTTGAAAATCAGCATTCGAAAATACACGCCTTTACTTTACACGCTCAAACTTAGTCTGGTGCAAGGCTATGAGAAGTGCAACATCTTGTGAGAACTGAAAGCACCGTGTGAAATGTTCTACGCTATGATAGGCGCACTTTATTGATTTCTTTCTTAAAAAAGCAACAACATCAAGTTTGTCCTGTTCCCTCTTTGAACGTCGTTGGTCTTTTTGACAATTTGTCTGTCTTGTCTGTTGTCAACCCGTCTTTTCAGTCCGTCTCTAAAAAGCACGTTTCAATTACTATATTCACACAAACAAATCTACAGAATATATGTTGGTCCCGCTCTGTTTGTTCACTTCTGCCTACAATAAATCCAGATAAATACTTAATAACTAACAATTCAACACAGTCCAAGTTTTTTGTTTGTGAAGTCGCTATATTTTATGGCGACTCACTAATTACTCAATCATTTCACTCTGTTTCGTTGTTGAGAACAGATATTTTACCCTCAGACAAACTCTGTCACTTCTACTTCCACCCACCCAAAAAAAGACTGTACATTAAAGAGAGAAATAAGTTGATGAGGCAATGTTAACTAATTTTGAAAGAAGAATAATGAAAAAGGGGCAGAGAGAGAGAGAGAGAGAGAGAGAGAGAGAGAGAGAGAGAGAGAGAGAGAGGAAAATGAGTGAAAAAGAATTATTAAAAAATGAACGAGAAGATAATGAAAGAGAAAAAGATAACTAGCGAAGTGAAGAGAGTAAGAGAAAAATATAAATAAGAAATAGGTCGGTAGAGAGAGAGAGAGAGAGAGAGAGAGAGAGAGAGAGAGAGAGAGAGAGAGAGAGAGAGAGAGAGAAACAGTATTGCTAAAAATGAAAGAGAGAAACGGAAGAAAGAGACAGCGATAACTAATGAAAAAGAAACGAAGAGAACATTCTAAAATGTATGATTATATATTGAAAAGGGAAGAAAAGAGAAATAATGAAAAAACGTTTACATAGATAGACGGAAAAGAAGAGAAAGAAAAAGGGAGAAAGGGTGCGAAGCTGTAAGGTAATGGATTACGTGCTACTCTTGCTGATCAGTAGTGAGTTCGATCCTCATTAAAGGTCTCATTCGAGTAGCCTCGTGCAAAATCTTAGTTACGCTTAGTTTGTAGACGGCCAAGTTACGCTGAAAATATCCGTTCCTGTCAGATCATCGAAGCAGTGATGAACCTGTTTAGTAATTAGATGGGTAACCGTTGAGGAACACTAGGTGAAACAAGCAATCAGAAAACTGAGTGACATACTAAGCAAAGCTTTGTAAAATACAAGGAAGAGAAGTGTGAAAAAGAAAGAGTAATATGGAAGAATAGATAAAGGTAATGAAAAGCATATATATATATATATAATTAGAATTAGTAACTTGGTACACTCACCACGAGATAAAATCTCTAACGTTCGATAAGATCTAAGATGGTTGTAAAATCAGCAAAATTACGAAAGTACAGAGCAAATATAACAATTATGAAATATTTCAAGTTATAAAAATCCCTCATGACTCGGAGTTTCACACAATCGATCTTTAGGTGAGTATTTTCAACCATCTCTCTCTCTCCCTCTCCCTCTACCTCCTTCTCTCGCTCTCTTTTTTCCACACACACACACACACACACACACACACACACACACACACACACACACACACAAACAAATATTAATGATATCATATGGCTTGCTATATTTATAAAGATTGCTCAATATCTCTGATAGAGCATATGTAGATCTAGGTTTTAATTGCGTTGACATCGAGTTGAAGGCGTTTGGTTACAGTCAGTTTCTCGTCTATGTGATTATCAAACTATATATATATATGTGTGTGTGTGTGTGTGTATGCGTTTTTATCCAACTCTTCTGCACAAGCAGGATTTGATATAAAGTTAATTTTTAGCGGAGTTTAACAGGTTTGGATTCAGAAGTTTACTTCTCATAGACCAATTGCCATGCCAAAATTATAACTGGAGGGAGAATAATTGGATTCATACCTTTCCCAAGGGTATTAGCGCTAAGTGAAATAACAATTTCATCCAGGATTTGAACTCAGGTTACCGTGTCCATTTCCAACAGCAATAACCATTACACCACGAGCGCCTTTAAGTGTGTATGTGTGCGTGTATATATATATATATATATATGTGTGTGTGTGTGTGTGTAGAGAGAGAGAGGGGGGAGAAGTAACTCTTTTTTCGCTCTATCATAATCTAATGTATCTATTATTTTCTTCGTTCATCATAAAATCTTTATATTTCAGAAAATCCTTTGGATATTTACTTATGTTAATACAGTGTGAAGTTAAATACATCAATAGTCCGAATGGCAGTGGTGGTTGATTCTACTTCCGTAGTAAATTAGTATTGGAAATTCTGGTCTTTATATGGACACTAAACATTTTTAGGGACTATTACATATTTTCTTTTTCAATCTTATTGCTGCTCTAGCTTTGCTGTCTTCTGCGATTATTATTATTATTATTATTATTATTATTATTTAATACTTCTTCTTCTTTGTTAATATTATTGGGGGCACGTGTGACATTGTGATTATCATTAAAAATATGGACTCGGCTTGACAAGGCTATTTGCATTTTCACTCCACACTAATGTTCTTATTTCATCTTCTTCTCTCAGCAATAGGTAAAATAGTTGGGCAAACTGGGCTCTTTCGTCTTGGTAAGGCAACTCGCCTAGCAGAATGAAAGACCAAATTCAAAAGTGTTGTCAAGAGAATCTGTAGCACATTAGTTAACCATTTTTTTTGTTATCTGCTCACCCCAAAAAGTTGGGTTGGTTGAAAATACAAACAAATCACGTGTGTAGTTCATTTACTGAGCTTCGGCTTAATGATTAGTTTCATTGATACTGATGAATGGACATCATTATTATTCATTTATACATTTGCAAATTTTTCTCACCAGTTTTTATTGGTGTTTTTTCACTTAAAATGTCTGAGTGATGGCAAGTCTCCTCAGCTCAAAAGAACTCATCTAAGTATTCTAGCAAATCTCTGTAGTAATTTTATATGGATGATCCCAATTATTCCTCAGATTTCCGGCCTGCCCACTTCCTTTTCCACTTTCTTTGGAATTGTTTCAAGGGCTCCGCTTATAATTAGTATCACTATCACCTTAATGTTCCATAACATTTGCAGCTTTCTTGCAAAATACAAGTATTCATGTATGATTATCAATTTTTACTCTTTGCGAATTTTTCACACTTGTCTTAATTAGTGGTCTTTTTCAGGAGTCTGAGTGACGGTAAGTCTTCTGAATATTCTAGCCGATCTTGACAATACTGTAGTTTGGATTGTCTCGATCAATTCTTCCTCTAATTTCCAGTCTCTTCAGTTTCCTTTCCAAGCCATTGAGAACCGTTCCAAGAGAACCAACGATAATTGGTATCAGTCATCTTCATATTCCACAGCTTTTTTTTAGTTCTCTAGCAAGGTTCAAGTATTTATTTATCTTTTCGCTTTCTTTCATTTTCATTTTCAATCGGTGGTCCGATGGAACGGCAAAATTTACCAGACGACAAGATCTTTCTTAATTAACTTTCTGGTCAGGATTAAGTGATCAGTTTGTATGTCAAAATCCCAGAGAATTTTAAGCATCTCATTTTTAGGATGGAATATGGTTTGTGCATATACCATTAGATTGTATGGTCAAATTTAATTTCTGGAACATTTCCAAGTAGATCACATGTTCCTGTTTGCTGCAGTCGTTTATTATGTGATTAAGAGTTTTATTTCTACATTGCCTACACTTGATATTCTGTTGTGTATTAATTACTCCAGTTTTCTTTCCAAGCTCAAGGAGACCGTTTCAAGCTAATCAATTAGTGGCAAGATCCAGATATTTTAGTTTTCTCTTATTCATAATTCGCCGGTACGACAAAATCAACTAGATTGCAAATTATTCTCTTTTTGTTAATTAATACTTGGTCAAGTCTTTTGGTTAGGATTGAGTGATCTGTTTGCATCTCAAAATTCCAGAGAATTTTTTGCGTCTCATTTTCTTGTACAGTTTCTGGTTTTTGCATATACCGTTTGTTTATATGCTCAAATTATTATATATTTCCGGCATTTGCCTGTCTATATTGGATGTGATGTTTGGTGTTTATGACTGGGGATTAAGTGACAGCACGTTTTTTTCTAAAAATTCAGCACCTTTCTCAATATTCTCACGGTTATTCGGACAATCTCAATTCTTCGTTGGATCTTAATTCTTAGGTTATTGACACTGGTTCAAGAGTGCCAACTATTATTAGTTTGACTATGACCTTCATGTTTTTCAGTTTTCTTAGTTCCAGAGAAAAGTACTGCTTCTCATCTATATCTTTGCTCTAAACCATCTTTTTTCTTTCGTCTTGTCCACTGCTACAGTCATCTCTATGATATGCTAGATGTTCTTTTCCTTGTTTACAACTATCTGATCCGAACTTTTTGCTCAGCTGGAATGGTCAACATAGTTACAAAGTCTCATATTTTTTCTTTTAATTTGTTATTTTGTCCTGTCGGCAGGGCAGTAGAATACGCTGTTGCATCTCCTGCATCTGATGGTGAGGCTTCACTTCTGGAGTTCTGGGCATTGTGGAGTACCCTTTCATTGCCATTACTCCTAGGTTCTATCTGACTCGGAGTGGTAGTAACAGTTAGAATCCCTTCGATGGGTCAGATAGAACTATTCAATCATTTACTAATGATTATCATTATTAATCATTTGAAACCATACAAAAGTGTGTAAATTGTTAGTTGATAGGAATTTTTGATATTACATAATCATGTGCAACAGTCTTAAAAAACTTCACAAAAATGTAAATATGAACGAACAATGAAGGAGTTTTACGAATCTCTACGCATAAAATAACCCTAGATAGGTTGACATGCCGTTAAAATCAATCAATTAATCAATCAATATTTTGTTATTTGTTTGTATTTCAAATTTCAATAATTTTGTCTTGAATTTTGTTTCAACTTTTACGTTTATTTTGTCTGATTTTATCTTTCCCTTCAACGATGAGATTGAGAAAAGATTTCAGCCCAACCAAGAAGGGAATGATATAATTTTTTAAAAACCTCATTATCCGCCATAAATAAATTTCAACACAATCTGGTGGTGAAATGAACAGATAATAACAAACTATTCAGTATACTAAGTATATTTAGACATTTCCACCGCGAAATTAGCACCTTATTTGAAAACATTATATAAAAATTAATGAGCTTTTTCTTATTTTACTAGAAATAAAGAAGCCGTAAAAGAAAAAAGATTAACTTTCATAAACCACAGCGAAGAAATAAACTGAGATAAACTTATTATTTACTTGAACCATCAATAAATCAAGTATGCCGTGATAGTTAATTAAAAAAAAATATGGCTGACTGGTGATCCTTGTTATTTACTAATCATTGTTTAGAACTGACACATAGACCCCAGATTGCTTACAGTAGCTTCTGTTTCTTAAATGGTCACAGGCAGCAACTGGTTTGGTTTGGTTTCTTTGTTTAATAGCAGGTAGTGGCATGTCAACCTTCATGGGTTATTTAATGCCAAAGCCATTCTTGTGAAAGAACTGTAGTGGTACTATTTTATGGGTGGGGAGCTAAGGGTGTTCATACCTTTCCCTAGGTTATTAATCAGATAGTGAAAGTAATAGTATGACTGGAGTTTGAACTCACTTACTACAATGTCGCAGTCCAGAACGTTAGCCATTACACCACGGGGACTTCTTGATGGTAACTGGATCTTTCAATGTGACTTGAGCGTGAGTCTGGGAATCTTTATTTTGCTGAAGAAAACTAGCTCCGAAGAATCGCGACCAACATACCGGGTTGAGTGCTACTTTACCATAAACCTTAAACCCATATATGACGAGAGATAAGGGTCTTCTATTAGGAAATATATTTGACTTAAGCGATAAACAGTGAAAATTAAATCAATTAAACAAAATATTTTAGTAGTCAATAAACGAAACTTGAAAAATTTTAATTCATTTTATCAATTTGAACTTTTTTCTTACAGAATCCGATAACACAGACTTTGATGATATTGACGACATTTAAATTGATTATCTTTTTTCAAAACACGATCATTATTAAAGAACTGTGTTTGTTTTGTTTATATGAAATTGATTTTGCTAAGTAGTTTTTTGTTTAATACGAGGTATATATATATATATATATATATATATATATATATATATATGGTAACTACCACAGTTACGGCTCAAACATCCTGATCAATTATTAATTCCCATTCATGAGCTCTCAAGTAACTCTTAAGGCAAATATGACACTCATGGCTTGAATTTTTTACAAGGTTAATGTGGAATATAATTTTTATGAATTTTCATGAGTCTTTTAAATCTAGAACTTGATTTGCTCATAGTGCCAAAAACAATACATGCATTACTGTGACGACGAAGTGGCAACGAAAGATCTTGAGTTCTTTTTTTTTCAGTTACTAGAGGATTTGACATGGTAACTTTTGATAACAGACTATAATGGCAGAATTCGAGGAGGTGCCCGTGGTGTAATGGTTATCGTCGCATGATATGGACACGGTGACACAAGTTCAAATCCTGGACCTGACTGATTGCATTCCACATAGCACTAATACCCTTGGGAAAGTTATGAATCCAAATATTCTCCCTCCAGCTATGGGTAAATAGTAGGGCAGACTAGGTTCTTCAACCTTGGTGAGGCAACTAGTCTAGGAGAAGGAAAACTCTGAATTCAAACATGTTAAACTCCGCTTAAAAAATTGACCTTGTGTCATATCTTGCCCGAGCGGAGGGGTTGGGTAAATATGATAATGGCAGAATTCGCAGAATTTTCAATTCTCTAAACCACCAAGCAAATTCATAAATGAATCATTCTTATGTAAAGAACGCTTCAGTTTTGCATGTATATTCTGTATCTTCCTTTTTCGATCTCGGTAAAACAACTCTTAAAGATTTGGTGACAAATATTTTCCTTCCCTTTCATTGACATATATACATACAGACATACATATGGATATAGGAACCGTGAATAAATGAAACCGTGGATAAATTAAACCATGGGTAAGCGTAACTGACGGTCAGCTCTTCATGTATTCGAGATTTTGAAATTTTTTTAAATTTGGACAATTTCCAACTCACTTGTTTCCATATACCTCTCCATGTTTTCTTTTTATACAGTTAGAAATACTTATTTTATCTTCGATTCACACACACACACACACACACACACACACACACACACACACACACACACACACACACACACACACACACACACACACAATGCGCACACACGCACGCATACGCATACAGATTTAAATTGATTTAAATGAATTAATTAGTATGACGTTTTTATTCAACAAGCGCACAAACATCACATACACACACTGCACATACGTACGCGCCAACACACACATATATAGACACACACGCATATACACACTCATATATGTATATATACTGAGGGATCTACTTACATACATACATACATACATACATGCATGCACACATACATGTATTTAAATAGATTCATTTACTTTTTCCTTTCCATGTCATTTCTCTTTTTCTTGACGCAAATGTCCGCTCTTAATATTTGCATATTTCTCTGTTTTTCTCGCGTTCTTCTCCCTTTCATTTTCTGCCGGCAGATGGAGTCGCCACCGCTGCTGTCAATTGCCAGGGATACATCCACCTGGGTAGGTCTTGTTTTCTATTCTATACAAAACTAATGACGTGTGACGCTTAGAAAGAGATCGCTTTTTACCACATCACGAAAAAAAAAAAAAAAAAGAAAAGATAAAAATGGCCACAAAACCGACAAAAGCAAAACAATAACAAAATAAATAAATGAATGAATAAATAAATAAAAAAAAATATATATGACAAAAATGCCGAGTAATGGAACTGCAAAACCTGTAACTTATTCTTCTTTATGTTTTTCTTTAACATCATGGCGGAATAAAAAGGCTGCAAAATTTGCTGCTAGTCTATGTCAAAATTATGGCTGGCATTTCAATTTACTGAATGTTGTTTTCACTCAATGTTCTTTATCACTTGTAATTGTTGTATGAACATCATTAGCAATAGATGTCTGCTTCAATTTACATGTAATGACATATGCAACAATATACTAATTCCAAATAAATTTATTTTCACTACATTATCCTTGTATATGTTGAATATATATATATATATATATGATGATTGTCACATCTTGAGAGATGATAGCCGTCTTTACCATCCAAATTACAACTCAAGCATTCTGATTAATAACTGAATCAATTTGTAAAAAATATACAAGATGCATAAGATGAAAAGATAGTAAAACAAAACGATGTTGGATTATTGTTACTTACACATGTATGACACTTATGTCACTCTCTAAATCTACAGAGCAACAGCCCAGTGATAAGCATTGCCAGATAACTAGTGATGATTCAAACTGCAGATTTTATTATAGAGTATCTTTCTTTAGACTTTTTCGTCAAAGAATATACCTATGTCAGGGGCTTCCTTCTCCAGTCTTGATTTTAGAGTTCTTCTTAAAGGGTTACCTTCACCATGGCATTGTTATTAGACTGCTGATTCATATATATATATATATATATATATATATATATATATAGAGAGAGAGAGAGAGAGAGAGTATTTGATTAAAGGAAACTGACAATAATATTTTTCTTTTTCAATCATAATATTCATAATCTTCAGTCAAATTTTATGGTATTATTAATGGATCCTAAACTATTTTATTTTCTACAATGATCTTTAGTTATATCGTATAATAATAATAATAATAATAATAATAATAATAATAATAATAATAATAATAATAATACTGAATTTCTCCTGATAGCAACACAAAACAATGCTATAAGAAACAATCATATCAAAGCAAGAATATATAAAACGCAACGAAACAGTAAATGTAGGTTATGTGGTAATGGAGACGAAACCATCAATCACATAATCAGCGAATGCGGCAAATTAGCACAGAAAACGTATAAGATGAGACACCACTGTGTGGGTAAAGTGCTGTACAAGAAATTGAAGTTTGACCCTACGAACAAATGGTATATGCACAACTTAACATCTGTCTTGGAGAATGACACACACAAATTCCCCTGGGATTTTGACACACAGAAAACCTAATCTCAGCCAGACGACCACACCTTATAATAATCAAAAAAGAAAAAAAAAGAGAACTTGTAAAATTATGGACTTTGCTGACCACAGAGTAAAACTGAAAGAAAACGAAAACTACCGCGACCTTGCCAGGGCATTGCAGAAACTGTGGAACATGAAAGTGACGTTTATACCAATTGTAATTGGTGCTCTTGGTACAGTACCCAAAGGATTAATAAAGAGACTGGAGGTCTTGGAAATCAGAGAACCAGTGGAAACCATCCAAACAACAGCATTATTGAGATCAGCCAGAATACCGAAAAGAGTCCTGGAGATTTGAGGAAACTTGTTGTCACTTAAACTCCTATGAAAGACCATCAGTGTAAAAATATTCTCAAGGATTAATAATAATCATACAATCGAAACGAATAGATGCTTACAAGAAGTAGACGTACCCGAATGGATGACCAAAGGAAAGACCACATTGATCCAGAAAGACCTCCTCAAAGGAACCACCCCAAGTAACAACAGATCCATAATGTGCCTACCTATAACGTAGAAAATACTAACGGCACAAATAAGAGAAGAGATTTATGACTTATTAACAAACCACGGATTGTTCCCCGAGGAACAGAAAGGATGCTGCAAAGGATCTAGAGACTCAGGAGAGCTTCTCTACATTGATCAACACATCCTCATCGAGAGCACGACGAGACGAAAAACCTAGCAATGGCGTGGATTGACTACAAAATAGCATATGATATGATCCCGAAAAGCTGGATAATAAACTGCCTCAAGATACAAAATATCAGACGAATTCATGAACTTTATTGAGAAAACCATGAAAACCCGGTGAGTAAAATTGACAGCAGGAGGGAAAAGTTTAGCTGAAGCGAAGATCCCGGGAGAAGCACTATCACCATTACTATTTGTGATAGGCATAACAAATCACATACTCAGGAAATGCACAGGCAGGTGCAAACTTAGTAAATCGCAGGAAAAGATCAATCACCTAATGTACATGGAAGACATCTGTTTTCCAAAAATGAGAAAGAACAGGAAACTCTAACACAGGCAGTGAGAATGTACAGTCGGGACATAAGGATGGAATTTGGCATAGAAAAATGCGACATGCTTGTAATGAAAAGCGGGAAACGACACATGACGGAAGGAATGGTACTACCAAATAAAGAAAAAATTAGAACACACGGAGAAAAAGAAATAAATCGCAGGAATCTTATAAAAGGGATAAATAATTGGGCTATCCGCCTCGTAAAATACTCGGGACCATTCTTGAAGTGGACTAGAGAAGAACTTAAGCAAATGGACCCGAGAACAAGAAAACTAATGACCATGCATAAGGCTTTACATCCCAGAGATGACATTGACAGACTATATGTGACAAAAAAAAAAAAAAAAAAGGAGGAGGAAGAGGACTTGCTTGCAGTGAAGAAAGCGTTGATTAATCGATACATCAACGCGAAGTTCACGTAAAAAAGTGCAAAGGTTGACTGATTATAGTCACCAGAAGCAATATTGAAAACACGAGGATCAACAGAAGGGAAATAAGCAGAAAACAAAAATGCGACGAAAACCAACTCTATGGACGTTTTAAGCAACTAACAAGCGACATCTTACGCAAGAAAACGTGGACGTGGTTAAGAAAGGGAAACCTTAAGAAAGAAGTTGAATCTCTTCTAATAGCAGCACAAAACAACGCCATAAGGACTAATCATATCAAAGCAAGAATAGATAAGACGCAACAAAACAGCAGATGTAGGCTATATGGTGATAGAGACGAAACCATCAATCAAATAATAAGCGAATGTTGCAAACTAGCCCAGAAAGAGTATAAAACTAGACACGACTGGTTGGGCGATGTGATCCACTGGGAATTGTGCAAGCAATTGAAGTTTGACCATACGAACAAATGGTATATGCAAAACGCACAACCTGTCCTGGAAAATGAGTCGCACAAATTCCTCTGGGATTTTGACACACAAACGGATCATCTAATCTCAGCCAGACGACCAGACCTTGTAATAATTAGCAAAATAGCGTAAAATTAAAAGAAAGCGAAAAGAAGGATAAATACCTTGCTATGAAATAGAAGAAACTGTGGAATATGAAAGTGACGGTGATATCAGTTGTAATTGGTTGATACTCTTGGTACAGTCATCAAAGGATTGATACAGGGACTGGAGGACTTGGAAATAAGAGGACGAGTGGAGACCATCCAAACTACATCATTATTAAGAAGAGTCATAGAGACACGAGGAGACTTGCTGTCTCTCAAACTCCAGTGAGAAACCATTAGGTAACGATGAAATGAAAAACTCCCAAGTGAGTAAAATAATAAGCAAAATTAAAAGAAAGTGAAAAGAGAGATAAATATTTTGACTTTGCTAAAAATATGGAATATGAAGGTAACGGTGATACAAATTTTAATTGGTGCATTTGGGTCAATGCCAAAAAGATTGATAAAGGAATTAGAAGACTTAGAAATCAGAGGATAAGCTGAGATCATTCAGATTACAGCGTTATTAAGATCCGTCAGAATACTGAGAAGAGTCCTGGAGACTTGAGGAGACTTGCTGTCACTAAAACTCCAGTGAGAAACCATTAGGTAACGCCGGTGTGAAAAACTCACAAAACTGTAAATTAATAATAATAATAATAATAATAATAATCAAAAAGAGTTTCAAATAATTTTCAAGTTTTAGATTTAGCACTTTCTGACTGATCGATGTTCAGCGTTTGTTTCCATGACAGTTTACGTTAGCAAATTCCGTTATCATTTTTAAAACAACTTCCTAGAATCTGATGCAGCTCTGTAGGAGAAACATGTCACCATACGAATGAATTGTTCATTTCAACTACTTAGTTTTAAATTGTATTCATATATCTTAACTACAGTATCAAATAGAATTATTCAGTTGATGGCATACTGTAAGATTATTATATATCGGGTTAGCTAAAAAGTTCATTTGGTTTATTAAGTGTCCTCGGTAGTATAGTGGTAAGTATCCCCGCCTGTCACGCGGGAGACCGGGGTTCGATTCCCCGCCGGGAAGGTGCATTCAATATTCAACCGGGACATTGGCCCAGCGGTTAGGGTGTTCGCCAATGGCCCGGGAGACCTGGGTTCAATCCCAGGTCGAGTCATACCAAAGACTTTAAAAATGGAACTTGATACCACCTTGCTTAACACTCAGCATTATAAGGTACGGTTCAAGGGTAAAGTGGAGCAATCCTGGGAATGGAGTAGCGCCCTCCCCTACACCTTGGTGTAGTAGCTATCGAAAAGGGAGCCTTCGGGTCACCCTCGACTATGGTCGCTAACTTTACTTACTTACTTGTTTCCTGAATTCTGTCCGAGTGTTTTAACTTCCGCAATCATTGCGTTGATTGAGGAAAAAGAAAGACATTTGTGTATTATATTAATATCATATATTCAGCAGACATCTGAAGAAGGCAGGAGAGTACAATAACCGAAACTTTGTGAGTCTCAAAACCAAGACAAGAACACTTGTAGAATATATAATACTTTAAAAAATCTTTTGATAATGTTTTATTGATGTCAATTATTTTACAAATCCTAAATATAATGATAATCCTTATGCTACTGAATGGAAACACGGTTTTACGGGTTATTTCATTCATATACAATATAAATAGGATAGCAAATGGATACCATGAATTCGACTTACTAGAATAGGCTTATAGAGTGAATCTTGTGGACTCAAAAGGAGATAAAATTGTCTTTGAAGAAGATATTCACTATTTCATTGTGCTTCACAACATCCATTGCATTATTGAATTATTTAGCTTACGGTTAAGTCATGCTCAAAGTATCGGTTCTTGCCTGATCAATGAAGGTAAGAAACGACAAGTCTGGTCAAATGGGTGACCACTTAGGAACAATTGGCATTTTAAGCATCCTGTTTGCCAGACTAAATAAAGTTTTTATAAAAGAAAAAAATCCGCTTTTTGTCTGATCAGTGAAGTTATGTTGTATGTGGCTAGGACTTAGATTGTTGATAGCTTAGGTAACAATAACCGTGAACTGCTCGTCGTTTTGTGCCAAATGAAGTAAAGCTTACTTAATAACTAAAATAATACGTTTGTCACATTATGAATTATCACATTTATCAGCAAATATCACAACTATTTTTAAACAAAGATAGTATTAAATAAGATGAGTTTGTTTTGACCAAAGGCTACAGTTGTGCGGCACTTATTGAAGCTCTAAGTCACTAGTGTTGATCTGCGAGACCAGTTCGCTAATCATTACTCAACATAAAGGTTTCTCACTCAGCTTAGTTTATTTTTTTTCATTTTTTTGTGCTGACACTCCCATAATGAGGCGAAACATTTTTATGTTTTATGTAAAATGTGTTAAGCTTTCTCGTTTTTCCATAAATGTAAATGTACATAAGTATTGATAATTATGTAGGAAGCAGGAATTTGTTAGCAATCGTTTTGTGGTCACATTTCTGACATCCGTTCTAAAAAGGTTACTTGTAATCGGGAGTTGAAATGTAATTCTAATATATATATATATATATATATATATATATATATATACATATATATATATATATATCGTTTAGAATTACACACACACACACACACAAACACACACACACACACATATACACACATATATATATATATAAACATTTGTTGGTGCTACCCAAAATAATTAAGGAATTTGAGCATAAAGCACAACTTACAATAATTTCTTTCTCAGTAGCTTTAGCTGCTGTTTCCTTTTTTAGTGGCTAAAGCTATCACTCTCTAAGGGTAGTAACAAAGGATTGTATTATTATCATTCCTTGCGAGTTTTTCACATCAGCGTTAGCTGATGGTCTTTTACTGGAGTCTGAGTGACAGAAAATCTCCATAAGTCTTGCAAGGATTCTTCTCAGTATTCTGTCTGTAGTTTGGATGGTCTCTGATCGTCTTCCGATTTCCATCCCTTCCAGCCTCCTTACCAAGCCTTCATTTTGAGCCCACTAATTATAGTTAGTATCACCGTCACCTTCATGTTCCATAGCTTTTTTAGTTCTCTGGCAAGGTATAAGTACTTGTCTCTCTATTCGCTTTCTTTGAGTTTCACTCCGTGGTCCACTGAGACAGCAAAATCCACTATTCGGCAAATTAACTTTTTTGTTAATCCTCATAAGGTCTTTTGGCCGAGATTTGGTGATCTATTTCTATCTCAAAATTCTAGAGAATTTTGTTGTTCTTTGATCAATTTGTCTGAGTGAAAAATTGTCCTTGTCCATTTTAGGTACCATACAAGGGGGATTGCCCATGTGTTTATTCCTTTGATGGGGTTTCAGTAGCTGAGCTTGGTAACGAGAATTTTTTTTGAGGTTTTCTTACTTTTTCTTTCATCTTTGTTTATTTGAGGGTGTCTGCTTCCAATATTCCCAAGTACATATAATTTTCTTATTCTCTAAGTGTTCTTTTTTTCCCGCTTTCATTACTAGCATGGCCTATTTTTCAATCCCAATTTCCATTCCTTTATCCTGGTTGAATATTCTTATATTTTGTATCAGGGTTTCTAGTTCTTATTCATTTTTTGCAAATATCTTGATATCATCCATATACATATGGTGGTTTAAATTTTCCCGAGAATTTGTAAATTTGAAGCCCTTTGTGCATTTCCTACGTACGTTGCTGAGTCGCATCATTGCAATATCAGTGGCGAGAGTGATGTCTCTTTGGATTTTCACCTCAGCTAGGGTTTGTCTCTCTGCTGCTAATTCCACTCTCAGTTTTCTATGGCTTTCATGATCAGGTTTATGATTTATTGGATAGTTTATACATTTTCCGACATTCTAGAATCCAACCTTGTGAGACCATATCATTGGCTATTTTATAGTCGATCTTTGCCATGGCGACATTTTTACACCTTGTTTTAACTCTTTGAGAATATACTGATCTATATATAGTAGGTCATATGTTCCTCTCCAGCATTCTTTCGGAATTAGTCCGCGGTATTCGAGCGAGTAATATATTTTTCTCTTATCTGTGTGATTTTCCACTTCATAGACCCGTTAACAGTCTATAGTTACTGGGGGATAGTTCCTTTTGGGGATCTTTCTGGATCTGGGTAGTTTTCCTCTTCTTTATTCATTCGGGTATTATTATTGCTTCTTGTAGGCATTTACTCATTTGCTGATGGACGTAATTTTTAAAAACCAGAATCCATGTATACTAACACGGCAAAGCGTTTATTATTATTATTATTATTATTATTATTATTATTATTATTATTATTATTCACGGAATACATGTGCTTTAATCAAAGAGGAAACATCTCCACACTAAATGGTAGTTCTCTGAAACTGGTGGACAAGTTCATCTACCAAGGAAGCAGTGTCTCATCAACCGAGACAGACATCAACACGCAACTAGCAAAGGCATGGACAGCTACCGATAGACTTTCGGTCATATGGAAGTCAGACCTGACCGATAAAATAAAACGCAGTTCTTTCGTGTCGATACTACTATATGGATGCAATACATGGACGCTAACTAAACGTATGGAGAAAAAGCTTGGCGGCAATTACAAAAGAATGCTGCGAGCAATATTGAACAAGTCCTGGAGGCAGCACCCCACAAAGCAGCAGCTGTATAGTCACTTACCACCCATCACGAAAACTATCAGTTAGACGAACCAGACACGCGGGACACTGCTGGAGAAGTAAGGACGAACTCATAAGTGATGTACTCTTGTGGACCCCTTCACATGGACGAGCAAAGGCAGAACGATCAGCTAGGACCTATATACAACAGCTCTGTGCCGATACAGGATGTAGCCTTGAAGATCTACTGGGAGCGACGGACAATAGAGACGGGTGGTGGAAGATCCGTGGTGGCAGCGCGATATGATGATGATTATTATTTGGTTTAGGCTTACTATTCAAATCCTCCGAACTATTGAGTAGTATCGCTTATAAAAATATAAAGACAGTATTCGGTTTGAAATGTTTTGTGCACAAATACACACACACTCTCTCTCTTTCTCTCTCTCTCTCTCTCTCTCTCTCTCACACACACACATACACACACACACACACACACACACACACACACACACATTTCTTATTTAACCGAGAGACGTTGCCAGCGGAGAATCAATAATATATGGTTAATGTATATCTTTTGTTGCCAATATATCTCAGTTTGCATAAGCAGAGGCTCTTATTCATATTTGCAGATATATCCTTGTATCAAACTTCATTTGTCTGTGTATATATACGCATGCGCACGTGCGCGTGCGCGTGCACACACACACACACACACACACACACACACACACACACACACACACACACACACACACACACACGTTGAAATATTTAACCAAGAAAAGCTGTAAAACGAGTCAATTATGTGCACCGATCTATCAGAATTACTGTTCAGTATTTACGATCATATCTTTCAAAAATTGCCTGCGTGTATTTATGCAATACACTCCTCTCCTTATATAAAGTTGGTTGAATTGTCTATAAAAATATATCTAAATATGTGTGTGTGTGTGTGTGATTACGTAAAATGATGAAGTTAAATTAGCTGCCGTTTATGTCAGTGACTTATAAAAGAAAGAATTGAAACGACTCCTGTATTCGATTTTGTTTCAAAAATGTATATAACTGATCATTCTCACTCCGACAGAATAGAAATATTTAATGGCTCTGGGTAAAAATCAGGTCAGTTTATTTATACAAGATTATTGTGTCGTTGCTGTTGATGTTACATCTCCGGGTTGTAATTTCAGGGGACGCTAGGAAAATCTTTGCTTATATAGTTATTAAATAAATCCATCTCTCGTAATTAGTCGTGTATAATATGCATTCACAAATAATACACACCCCAAACTTTCGGCTTCGAAATTCTGAAAAAAAAACAAAAAAAAAAACATTAGTGCATAACATGCATTGAATTTTTGGAACTTGTATCTTCTAAATTTATATTAAATTAAAAATTTGTTCAACTATTTTTTATCCAGTTTGTATCAACTAAAATTAAGCATTTATATCGCTTAAATGAATTTTCGAAAAGACAAAATTTACATAGTATTTAAGGAAAAAGGCAAGGACTTGTTCACGCGAAAATGTAAAAGATTTTCGGCAAAAATAAGTTCTCAATAGAATAATAATTTATAAACAAACACGCATTACAGTGGCTATTTCACTGCTGCGGTATAAAACAGACGTGTTTGTTACATATTAGTTAGTATTTCGGTCATGCCATCCCATCTTCACCCACGTGGCAGAAAATAAAGCCAATATTTAGTTCTAACTTTTAGGCTAAAAAAAATCTGGAAAAGTGCACATTATACACAAATAATTGAAAATAATTATGGTACAAGGCTACATTAGTGTGGCGCTCTGTTAAAATCGAATTCTATTGTCGTAGCAAGATGTGTTTATGAGCCTTTGCACTACGGTTGGTATTATATACGTTCTTCAGCTATTCACATGTCGTGACTAAATTTTAAAATTATAAAAATCTAAAGATTCAGTTTCAATACTTTTTGATTATACTTTTTGATTATACCCCAAGTTCTTGTTTTCTGTGTCAAGAAGTTGAAAAAGATATTTATTTATACCTCCATAAACAAACTATTTGTTAAATTCCCAGTGGCAAATAACGACCAAGAATTAAGATTGAATTCTCTTGTCATGTTCAACAAATCAAGGCGACGTATCAACTTCAAGAATTTGTCTTATTTATTACTCTGAAGTTGACAAGCGATAAATATGTTTCAAATGGTTATTAATTCTCCGCCCGACCAAGCCTGGTGACATTCGTGTGAACGATGACGAGCGAAATATGACAGCATCGTAAATGTCCATCGTGTGTCTCAACTAGCGGACATGTTTGACTGATTGTCAGCCATTTTGAAGCAGTTGTAACAGTTTTCATTAAGGAACGGTAAACGTTGGCCGACACAGAGAAAAAACAAAAAACAAAATAAAAAAAAGAAAAAAGAAAAACGAAAAACAAACTTAGTAAATGAATTAATTTATAATCTCAAGAGAATTAAGAGTCTCAATTGATCACCTAAAGATACTGAATCGATAAAAATAGATTATCATTTTAAACAGAACAGATGTATTTGAATTCAGTTAGCAAGCCTCTGAATTAGTAGAACACAAGCAGTATCCTATGTACTGAAAGCGATATTAGCATACACCAAATAAACTATCGACTGCTATTGATCATACGGAAATTTGATCTCTGATGATATAAAACAAGAATTCTTCCAAGCTGTTGTTTTGTCAGTACTACTGTAAGGTTGCACCACTTGGACTCTAACGAAATGCTTGGAGTAAAAAGCTAGAAGGAAACTACACAAAGATGCTGCATGCTGTTTTGAACTAATCCTGGAAGCAGTTCCTTACAAAACATCACCATCTATATGATCACTTGCTTCTTATTTCACAAACCATTTGAGTAAGATGAGCAAGACATTATGGACACTGCTGGGGAAATTAGGACAAATTCGTAAGCATCGTTCACTTATGGAATCCTATACATGGACACACTAGTGTTGGCCGACCAGCAAAATGTTACATTTATCAGCTCTGTGAGGACACTGGATGGTGTCTGGAGGACTTATCAAATGTGATGGTTGATTGGGACGGACTGTGAGAGAGCGTCAAGTAAATCTGTACTGTCGGCACCCCTCGATGATGATCTTCATCATCATGTGTACAGCAGGGTTAACCCACCCAAGGTACTGACGACACAAGCAGTCGCATTGGGCACTCGGGACATCCGGGACATTTAGGGTGCCCAAGGCAAAGGAACAACTGTCATGTGGCTGAGACTTTCCAAAAACAACCTAAAATGAACTAAACAAAATAAAAACAGTCAAAATAAAAACATTCCTTGATGTGAAATCAGGGTACTCACAACAAGGATTTTCTTACCCATGTTTACTTTGATTTTTATTAAACATCTTGTCTGTTTGGCTTCTTTGTTCCTCTCTCCTCCTATTCCTCTACCTCTTACTCTTTGCGGTCTTTGTGCTGCGAATCAGAATTTTTCCTGTCTTCTCTAATGGAATTCATAACTTTGGTATTGTTCAGCTGATTCTTTATTTTTTCTTTTTTGTCTTTATTTTAGTTTTGTAATTCTTGTTTCTGTTTTTTATTTTTGTTTCTAGTCGAGTTGGGTAAAAGATTACCTTTGAAGTATGATCATACTCACTTTAAAGTGATTAAATTTTCAATTTCCTTTATAATAAATGAAAACCTATTTCTTCTCTCCTCACAGCCCAGAAATTTAAAATCTGAAAGCATGCATGACAATCAGCAGGAATATAAGTAAATTATGTTGTGTCGAGACTGTTTTATTTCATTTGATTATTGTTGTAAACTTTTTATTCCTATATGTTTATTTTTCTCGTTATAAAACATAAATGAAAATGATAATACTATACTTATTGAAATTCAGTTTATTAATTGGGCCCGGAATCCCAGGACCAGCTCCCGTTTTCAGGCTCAGCTCCTATACGTAATCGGTACTGTCAAGAGGTTATCGTTTATGTATCCCGTTGGTGGCCATTTATTTTTTTATTCTGCTAACCGACGAAAAATAACAGGAGAAAAGGTAATAATTTTGTATTTTTAGCAAGAAAATATTCATCAACAAATATACTTAAGATTCGATTTAGCAAATATGAAAGACAAAAAGTAAGGGTCCAGTCTAGTACTATACTTACCATCGAAATAGAATACCCTACCTAAATTTTTCTTTTTAGATTTTGGAATTTTCAACCATCAATGTGCTTAAAATATTCCCGAGTCCCATTTGTAACTTAGAAAATTTCGTTACAATAACTTTAGAGTTCCTTGGCTTATACGATCATTAAAAGACGGAAAAACATTTGGAGGATTATAGTAAGATGAAACAACGGCATATTTTGATCAATGTTAGGGAAATCATAAAAGTTCTTAGGAACTTAAATCAGCTCTTTTATAGATTGTGTAATCAGTCGACTGTTGGGGCTCATATTTAAACATTAGGAAACGCTCACAAACAAGAAAAATCGATTCGAATGAGCTTATAAATAGGAACTTTGATAAACGCTTAAACATTTGTTATTTTTTTTTTTGCTTGGACACAGAAAAAATGATATTTTTGGACAAGACTGTCACTGACGAAGGCAAAATGGATTTATCATAAGAATCGATGATAAGTTCTTTCATATACAGATTATTTTCTAGGCTTGTTACCTCCAGTTCTGCTACCTCAAGACTCATTTGTTTCGTGCCGTGCAAGTTACATTTTCCGGTTAGCAGTTCCAACAATATCGAAAAAACTTCTCAAAGACTCAATTGAATCGAAATGGAAACCATTCTTTTATGATGAAATAAAAAAAAAATGTTAAAAAGTGGCTTAAAGTCACCGAAAGTTAAGGAACATTTTAATGGTTGAATAATGGTGCTATGAATTGATATAAAAGATTTTGTCAAAAAGGTGCTCGACATTGGCCTAGTGTTTAGAGTGTTCGGCAATGGCCCGGGAGACGGGGTTGGTTGGTTGGTTGGGTTTTATGGCACATCAACCTTTGTTGGTAATTTAACGTCAAATCTATTTTTATGTAAATAATCAGTTCTATTTAAAAAAAAAATCAGTTTAGCATGAGTACACAGTTTAACTGTCAAAAACATTTCTATTTCAAACTATTCAGTTTATTCAAACATTTCTAATTCAGCCAATTCAGTTTAGCGTAAGTACGGATTTCCTTTACTCTGTAAAATGTCAAACAGTTCAATATATAACAATTCAGATTAGTGTAAGCACAGTTTCAATATCAAAAACAGTTCCATTTCAAACAATTTAGTTTAGCATATGCACACAGTTTAAGTGTAAATACGGTTTCAGTTTAGCATAAGCAAGCAGCTATTGAAAAGGGAGCCTTCGGGTCACCCTCGACTATGGTCACCAACTTTACTTATTTCAAGAAAGACCGCCCTTTGAGTAAATTTTCAAGAGAAACATCGTGAAAATTAGTTATTAATGCATTAACAATATCTCAAAAAAATTAACCCCTTTTGTAATTGTAGAATTAAAGAGGAATGCCCAATGGATGGAAATACTAACCTAGAGAATGTGGTTTACCAGGCAAATATTTCCCCTAAGGAAGGTAATTTTAATGAAAAAGAATACATTGGTGAGTCCTCGCAAAAATGGAAGTTCAGGCATTATAACCATAGCCAAACCTTTAATAACCCCTTACTTAGGAACCAAACTGCCATATCTAAATATTATTGGGAGCTTAAAGATCAAGGATTAACCCCAATAGTAAACTGGAAAATTATTAAATAATCCTCTTGGACAAGTAGTTTGTATGGTAGATGCAATTTATGCCGAAAAGAAAAAAAAATAAATAGAAATGAATTTATATTTAAAAGTAGACATAGAAATAAATTCAAATTATGATAATAAATATTAGATTTACATCTTAATCCTGTAAAATAAATAGATGAATAATGGTTATAATTCCCTACTCTTTTGTACATAAGGATCAATTTATGATTATATAATGATTATGAATATGATATATTAATCTTTTCAATTAAGATATATTATCGAAATATCATATATAAATTTATACAATAACATCACGATTCTTTAAAAAAGTTTTTCAATTAATCTAATCTAATGTTCTCCATAGTGAACTTAAACAAGAAAAAATTAGATTAAAATCAAATTAGATTTTACCTGTACAATTATGTTTATATGGAGACATAAAAATAAACCCATATATGATAATAAATATTAACTTTAGATTTTAGCTCTGTCAAACAAATAGATATAATGGTTATATTACGTACTCTTTTGTATATAAGGATCAATTTATCCTTAAATACAATCATTATAATAGTTATCATATTAATATTCATAGTTATATATTTTAGCTAGAAATAACATATAAATTTATACAACAATATTATGAGTTTTTATAAAATAAGATTCTTTTGACTAATCTAATTTAATGTTCCCCTCAGTGAATCAAATAACATTAATATATGATTTAAATGAAAATCAAACTAAATTTACACCGTGACAAGGGAGTTAACTATAAAAGATATATGTATATATTACTCACTAAATTGCTATATAAATATAATGATACAATAATAAAAGGAGAAATTATATTGTATGTTCATCTTCATTTTTAAGTGCAGTCAAATCACAAACTGCACTAAAAATGAAAATGAGCGTACAATGTAATTTTTCCTTTTAGTTGATCTGTCATATATATATATATATATATATATATATATATATATATATATATATATATATAATTCTTTCAAATAGCCTGTCCGATGGCAAAAGCTGCTCGGTAGCGCTAGGAGTGGCAGTGCCACCTTGAGCTATCGAAAATGAGTTGTCACCCCTGGTTGGCGGCTGATGTCGGCAGGGTATCGCACGTACTTTCACACGTTGTATGATGAAAATCCTAAATTTATATTATTAGGCTAAATATTGTGATATTAACTGATTAACTCAATGGATAGAAAATCTCATAACATCAGATGACTTTCAGAATTTAAATATACTGAAATGTAGCAATTACGTTATGTAATCATTATCGTAAATATGTTACGATTTTTTCTATAAACTATACACCAACTTTAGATTTAAATTGGAAAAAACTGGAATTAAAAATATACAATTAGTTCTTGGAATTAGGTTTGTTATATATAAGAAATATCAAAATGTATAAAAGTTAAAATTTAAAAAAGATGAAGTTTGTTTGTAAAAAAAGGCTTGGTACAACACCATATACTAACATACTATTATCTCATTCATAATCTTTTGGATAAATATATTTTGTAAGTACACAATTTCTTTTATATATGTTGATTTATAATTACTTAAATGTCTAACTTAAGGTAAAATGTATTCTCCTGTGTAACGGTAAAAACCACATTAATTCTTATATTCCACCTGATGAAAGAGTCATTTTTTCTTCAAAAGAATGTTGAAATAAATTTGTAATGGATCTTATCGGTTAGGTTTCACACACACACACACACACACACACACACACACACACACACACACACACACACACACACGTGTGTGTGTGTGTGTGTGTTATTTATTTATTTATTTAGATAAAGCTTTGTCAATCATGATTATTACTAATTTTGATTAGTAATAACCTTAATCTTCCTTTAAGAAATAAGAAGAATTAGGAGAATAAGGAATAATACTAATCAGGATGATTAACAATCATGATACAAAAGAATTCTGATTAATTTCTGAAATGTTCCTTATACATAATATTTGTTTTTTTTTTCTGAAATACCTTTTTCACTATTCCTCACAATCTTATGGCTAGAAGAAAAATCTTTATCTCAGCATTCATGAGGTAAAAAATGTTTGTGCTCCTTATGAAAGCCTCATGTTCCCTTTATTTGAGTAAAATGGTGTATTTCGTCTCATACTTGGACCCTCAGTGCACCCTTTGCTATTTTGGTATCAAATATCTTTTAACAATATCCGTTCGTAATCCAAATTTTCTGTTTTTGAATGCTATAGAAAAATGTCTAAGTTTTTCTTATGGTAATTTTAGGCTGAAATATAATTTAAAACGAGGTAATATTGATATTTGCTAGAGTTAGCTTAGTTTGGAACAAGGTTAGAGATTCTGCTGTGCTAATATTCCAAAATATAGAGGTTTTAACTGCTTAGAAAATCGGTATTCTAATTTCTTTGTACTTGGAGATGAAAACTGACATCTGGCGTCGGTGGAAAATACACTGCTATATAAATGCATCAAGTATGCGAGAAGTTATCCATATTTTCTTAATAGTTGTTTTGAGAATGATCTAAATGAGTGTTTGTGTTTGGTTATGTGATTAAACTGTTGTAAACGGCTATTTTTGTTTAAGCTGAAACAGTTTTGAGATTGATCTAAGTGAGTGTTTGTGTTTGGTTATGTGATTAAACTATTTGAAACGGTTATTTTTGTTTTCGTCTTTACTGTTTTCTGAAATTGCATTCTATGGTCATCGTTCCGTGACACGAGGAGGCTGCTCTGATCCACACGCAATACAGTGATAAGTTATTAATTAAGAAATAGTATTTAATATGATTAAAAGAAACCGTGCCGTCATGATATATTGAATCACTTACTGGAAGCAGTTTTCACATGGGACATTTCCGTAGGCTGGCAATGAACATTTATACCAGTCCATAAGTCTTCATAGACCAAATAGAATTAAACAGACACAAAAGATATATCAGCAGTTAATATCACGCCAGATAAGTTAAGCGAGATTTTAAATGTTCGTTGATGCAGAATTGGACGCTATAAAGTGGTGAATTTCGTGACGGACTTGCTTCCAACGAGGCAGGCATCAGTAATCAGATTGTGGAGGAAGGTTTAGAGGAAGAATACACGAAATTGCAGAAGTCGTAAAACTGTATGGAAACACGCTACTTTAAATGCGGTGATGGCGGCCATTTTGTTGCTTTTTCTCACCTGTATTTCAATTGGCTAAAGCACTGACAATAAGTAATATAAAAAATAATCCACTCTAAAAAAGTGTTCATTTAATATTTTATTTGTATAGAATTATTTTATCTTTAAACACCGAAATAAACTCAATATCATCCTTTAAGTAAATTTGATTTGTTGGTGTACAACTTTTAATCTTTTATCTGATCTATCTTTCGGTTTATGCATAGACCCCTTTAGCTCGTGGGTTTTACAGAGTGGGATTGTTTGTCCTTGGATCAACCTTTTGCAAGTGATCGATAACTGAAGAATCCACACCTGGTGATAAATTTAGTGTTGTCTTTTTCCGAGACTGAATACCAACCATGGGCAAAAGTGGTTACTGTATTCTGCCTTTTGGCAAAAAAAAGGTAGGAAAGACTTACCACTTTTGTAGCTAATGATGAGGAACAGGATATTGGAGGTGCCCGTGGTGTAATGGTTATCGTCGTAGGAAATGGACACGGCGACACGAGTTCAAATCCTGGACGAGACTGATTGCAATTCACATAACACTAATACCCTTGGGAACGGTATGAATCCAATTATTCCCCCTCCAGCTGTGGGTAAATAGTAGGGCAGACTGGGTTCTTCAGCCTTGGTGAGGCAACTAGTCTAGGAGAAAGAAAACTCTGAATGCAAACCTGTTAAACTCCGCTTAAAAAAATTGACCTTGTGTCATATCCTGCTCGAGCAGAGGGGTTGGGTAAATAGGAGGAACAAGAGATTAATTTATAGTTTTTTTTAAAGAACATTTGGACAAAGCACAAATTGTCTCAGTCATAATTTGAACTCAGCTTTTCGATTTCATTTATCTATCTGTTAAGTTAGGTCACCGAACCCGAACTACTAAAAAAATATACATACCTTCAGGAAGGAAAAATCTATCTATCTATCTATCTATCTATCTTCAGCCCGTCCAAAGTTATTATGCAAATCAAATAAACCTCAATAACTCAAAAAGTTCTGAATCAATGTTTGTCAAAGTTAAACTCATCTATTTCCACGATTAGTAAAATATTCAACAAAAGTTTCTGTCATTTTTAAAGGCAGATTGATTTTTTCTTTAGATATTTTGAATTTACGAAAATGAACTAAATGAAGTTAGTATGCAGATTATATTAATATTAGCTTAAAACTTCTGAGATATAATAAAACGACTTGTTTTTTTTTTGTTCATTATATATGTTGAAACATGAGAAAAGGGATTGATCTAACAATTGCTGAAAATAGAAAACAACCAAGTTATCTAATGAGAAAATTTCCACTTTCGAAATATCAAAGAAGCTTTGCTAAGATCATTGAACGATAAAGAAAGGCGTTGAAAATATAACTAAGTTGAGAACTTGAAGCAAAGGAAAAGGCTTTAAGAACTTGCTTTCTTGAAATGAAGGTAAACTAAAGCGGAACGACAAGCGTTCAGATCATTGAAAAGGCTGGAATTGAGGGATTTAAGAAGGACAAAAGTTGTAGAACTCCTTGTGAATTGGAATCTGTAAAAAATCTCCTTAACAACTACCTTCACTAAAGCAAATATCTTGAAGCATCAAAATTGGGCTAAGAAATATATGAAAATTGACTTTTCTGAAGTAATTTTCACGGGAGAATCTTGAGTGACATTTGATTTACCTGAATTTACAGGAATGATTTTATCTAATTCAGTCGTGTCTGTGGCTAAAAGAAGGCAATAAGAAGACGGTAGTGTGATGATATGGGCTGGAAGTGTCGATCAAACCATGATAAGATCATTCAAAGTCAATGAAGAGTTAAACAAAACAGTATTAACTATTGCAATTTTACGGACAAAACTTTCTTTGCATGGCACGAGTCCCAGTCTCGAAGTTTCAATGCTAAATGTGTATTTATGCATGACAATGATCCTTTTCATGTAACTAAGCTTACCTGTGAATTCTTTGAGCATAAAAGATTTATAAGAGAGAAGATAATGTAATGGCTACGATCAAGTTCTGATCTGAATCCGATCAAACAGTATAACATTGGCAAACAACATAACAGCAAAGCAGATCTATGGGAAGCAATTAAACCTACCATGTTGGTAATTAAACCTGCTGAGGTAAAAAGAAAATATCAAAATCAGTGGATAATAGACTGTTATTGAAAAGAAGGGTTAATAATAGGCTGTTATTGAAAAGAAGGATTAATATATTAAAATGTAAAGGGTTAAAAGACTTATCATATGTGTTTGTTATTTCTTCTATCATAGCTGTTGATCAATTTTTCATTTTATTACCTCGAAGTAAAATGTAAATATTCGGATTTGCCTAATAACTTCAGAAGACAGATTTTTTAAATACACCGAATAATTTCAATAAAACAAATTGATGCAACCTAAAATTTTAACTCAGGTTTTGTTTTGACATCTAAATTGATTGTTTAAAATTTGACAATTTTTTTAAAAACGAAATTTGAATTATTGAAGTTTATGTGATTTGCTTAAAAACTTCAGACAGAATCTATCGAACAGACAAACAAATAAACAAACAAACAAACGAAAAAACAACAGAAAACACAAAGAAATACAAAAAAAACAAAACAAAAACAAAAACAAGACAAAATAAAAGCAAAATAACTTAACAAACAAAACAAAACAAAACAAAAACAAGATAGAAAAAAAACAAACCAAAAAACCCAAATTAATTAAAAAAGTAGAAAAAGCAAAAACAAAACAAAACTAAGAACAAAACAATCTAGCATAAAATAATGAAGTAATTTTTTTTTTCATCATACAATGTGGGAAAGCACGTGCGATACCCTAACCTCATCAGCCGCCAACCAGGGTGATAACACAGTTTCGGTAGCTCAAGGCGGTACTTCCACACCTGGCGCTACCAAGCAGCTTTTGCCACCGGACAGGGTATTTAAAAGAATATATATATATATATATATATATATATATATATATATATATATATATATATATATATTTCAGTGAATTTTCCGTGGATGTTTCCTAAAGTCAAATTGACGTTAATCAAATGGAAATAACTCCTCGCGTATCTGCTGTACAGAAAGTAAAACACCCTTCTGTTTGCTGTTTACTCTCTGTAAGCGATTCTCCAGGATCCCTGTACTTTGTCAGAATGCTTTTTCTCGTGGAATGAAATAATTGCCTCATTTATTTCAATTTGAATGCTTATTTGACTTAGTCTATGTAATCTTCTCAAATACTGTTTTAACTTTGAATTCGTATAAAAGTTTTAAAAGATCTCCACTCCTATGTTTTTTCTAAAGCTTAATGCCATCTTGTATACCTCGATATAGTCGCGTTTGATTGATGATTGCATTTGTAACCAAGGTGATATCTCCATGTCTGTAACCATGATTATGCGACAGTGAAACGGAATTTATTATATATATATATATATATATATATATATATATATATATATATATAGCTAGATGACAATCACTCTCCCATTAAAACCTTGGCAACCCGAAAACTTTTAGAATGTATATTTAAACGTTTTCTTAATAAGTTAATCGAGAAAGCATTGAAAATGATCATAAGAGCAATTTTTATGACACATTGCTAAAATAGCAGTTCAGAAGGAGTATAATAAAATAAATAAAAGGAGTAGAAAAAAGTCTTCGATCATGCAAACGAATGGTATTAGTACAAATCAGAGGCTGATGAAAGAAAAAAAGTAACGTTTGAGAATAAGGGTTTAAAATTCAAACAGATAATCTTAGTCAAAAAAGACCCCCCCCCAAAAGAAAACTTAGTGTTATGAAATAAAAGAATACCTGTCAGGTGGTAGATATTGTTATTCTAAAGGATCATGTAAAGAAAAACTGAAAGACAATAAAAAGGTAGAAAAAGAGAATTGAGAAAGTTGGGGAATATGACGCATGAATTATGAAAGTGGAAGTTCAATTCATCTTTATCAACTGAAAGGCTCAGAATTTTTCAAATTGAGTATTACGACACTCGTCAATTATAACCTTTATATATTGTTCTTTAATTATTACCTAAATTTTAAATTAAATTATATCTTTCAGTAAACATGAATCATATAGGATAACAAAATTAAGTAATTAGTCGCAAAAATTTTAAAAAGTGTGTCAGTAAAATGATTTGAAAACTTCAGCTTAGAACAATTCCGTTGAAGAGTTTTGCAAAACGATTAGAAGAAATAGACAGTAACATGTTTAATAAAATGAAAAAAATGGAAGCAAATTGAAGAGACTTTCTGTCACTTGATCTCCAGTGAAAATACGCGCACCCACACACGCAAAAGAGAGAAAAAAATGGCTGGTGTGAAAACTCAACATAATAAAATGGCTGATTGGTTTTACATGTTTTTATATGTTATTCACCATAAAAAACAAAAAAAACCCAGAAACTATGTTGTTGTATTTTCTGATTGAAGCATGAGTTTGGCAAATGCAATCGGCGCCATTCGGAATGTAATTGAAGACCTTGAGCCATTCAGCTCTCCCTCCTATCTATCGATATTAATACTTGAATGTGTACTTGGTCGATCAAACTATGAAAGAAGAACGGGCTTTCTTCTTTTATGTACAAGTACAGAAGGTTTAATAGTTGTGTTTATGTGTAGAGACAAGCAAATGAAAACTTTATATATAAACCAATAACTATACAGGCACATAATACAATGAAAGAATGATCTTACTTTTGTGAATCCTGGTCAACTAGCAACAAATACGACAATGGATCAATAAGTCCGCAGCCTAACACGTCGTTATTTGCTGAATTTGGGTCAGAAATTTTTTTTTGTATAATGTTTGATCTACGTGATTAATATGCACCACCAATGATTAATAGGTACATTGGCAAAGAAGAAGATCATGTAGAGAAATATTTACCATGTCAAAAAATACTTTCTTCGTTATTAAGCTAAGGGATCGTTAACTCACCTGCAAATATAATACAATGATAGATGCAACATGAACACGCATGTGTGCATACACACACTTACACCCACCCATCCTCACTCCTAATTCGTAATTATACAGGGTGGATAAAGTTTTATCGTGAATTTCCGGTCATATTATGACCAGAACCAAGGTAAAGAAATATCAAATAGGATATAGAAACTTATCAATGACAAACTTTATTTCAGCTGGTACACAGGCATAAAAATAAATCTGTCTGCAGGTGTTGTATAGCCACAATACAACTACACGTGTACATAATCACGTGTATACAAATACAAATCTACACGGGAATATAATCAACTGTAATGACGACTTCAATAACGAACGAATACACTTCTTTATAAAAATATAATTCTCTCACACTTTATTTTCGAACGGGTGATGTTTGTTGTGTGTGAGAGATGACTTAGAGATAAGGACGGACTGCTATATTGACCCAAGTTCTTCATCACCCATAGCAGCACTTCTTTCGTATCTTGGCTTGGGTTGCTCAACCGGGGGTCACTAGGGGTCTAAAGCCCCCTGTCTGGAGCTGGTTCTCACTTCGGCATCATGTCTCCAACTGACTCGAACCGCTTGGGCACCTGGTTATATTATTATCTAACGTCCACCTGCTTCCGCTGTTCTTCCGTTTATTTACACAGGTGCATCTCTTGCTTGACGGCTCGGTCGAGGGTCAGTATATAACATAGGGCGTGTCTGAAAATCAAGGTTATTTTAATTGTAAAATTTTCGGGAAGAACATGACAGATTTCACATGGGATATTTAATGCTTTATGTGTTCCGGTATCAACCGATGAGCACCTCTCGTGGTGTAATAGTTAGCAAGCTAGAATAGCAGACCATTAGCAGTGAGCAAGATTCTCACTGAATAGTTCTGGTTTTGTGCCAAATCAAACTACTTTTCTGTAGCACGCGACAGAACAATTTTCGTGACTAATATTTTCCTAAAACTTGGTAATTTGTGTCCTACCTCTGATAATGTTTCTCTCCGGAAAAGGGTAGAATGTACTTTGATATTTCAATCATTTTCACTATGAGATCAAAAGCTGAAAAGTAGATATAATCCAATTTTATATGCATTTGAAAATATTCTTATTAAGAACATTCGGCAAATCTGCTTAGTCTTGTTTCAAAGATCTATTGTGGTGGAGTGGTGACTGAAACTATAGATAATGAAGTTACACAACATGAAAAATTACTTTTGTTTAATAACGTTAATAACGGAAGGAGTAGATTAGGCAACATATTGTCATGGAGGGTGTACTTGAGAAGACAGACAAAAATAGAACATAGGGAAATTCTTTTCGTTTCATCACGTAAGAAGTAGATTTATCAGCTTATATTGGCATGAGGAAGGTGTACCTGAGATAGCAGACAAATAGAAAATTATGAAAAATTTTTGAAAGCGGATTTTAAAATAAGCAAAAATTATATCAGATATTTATTTGAATCTGGTAAAACTTTTAATTTTGCGTTTGTTTTTGGTTTTGATAATATGCAAAGTACGATTACAGTAAAATGGAAATAACAGAATTTATAAAAAGTGAAAACGGAAAAAAGAGTATTTGCCAAAAATAAAAACGGAATTTAGGAAAATTTAAAACGGAAAATTTGTTCTACAACATTTTTTATTAATTCATATATTCCACTTACTATTGCAAGCGTATGCATTTTGATGAAAAGAAGCAACCAACGCCCCCCCCCCAATACAGGCGACATTACTATTTGTCGACTTTACCAAGGCCTTTGATTCCATTCACAGAGGGAAGATGGAACAAATCCTACAAGCATACGGCCTACCAAAAGAAACCGTAGCAGCAATAACGATTCTCTATAGAAACACCAAAGTGAAAGTACGTTCACCGGATGGAGACACAGAATACTTCGACATTGTACCAGGAGAACTACAAGGGGACACGCTAGCCCCATACCTCTTAGTTATCTGCCTAGACTACGTGCTTAGAACATCGATCGATAAAATCAGAGAAATCAGCTTCTAGCTGACAAAGAAAAGAAGCAGAAGGTACCCCGCAAAAACAATTACCGACGCCGACAACGCCGATGACATACTGGCAAATACGCCCAACCAAGCCGAAACACTACTACATAGTTTGGAACGAGTCGCCGCAGGCATTGGTCTCCATGTCAATGCACACAAAACTGAATATATGTGCTATAATCAAGCTGGCGACATTTCCACATTAGACGGAACCTCTCTGAAACTGGTAGACAAGTTCACCTACCTAGGAAGCAGTGTCTCATCAACCGAAAAAGACATCGACACACGGCTAATGAAGGCATGGACTGCTATCGATAAGCTATCGATCATATGGAAATCAAACCTGACCGATAAAATGAAACGCAGCTTCTTCCAGGCAGCGGTCGTATCGATACTGCTGTATGGATGCACCATTTGGATGCTAACAAAACGGCTGGAGAAAAAGCTAGACGTCAATTACACAAGAATGTTGCAAGCAATATTGAATAAGTCCCGGCGACAACACTCCACCCAAAGCACCAACTATACTACCACCTGTCTCCCATCACGAAAACTATCCAAGTTAGACGAACCAGACACGCAGGACACTGTTGGAGAAGCAAAGACGAGCTCATAAGTGATGTACTCCTATGGACCCCCACATATGGCCGAGCAAAAGCAGGACGACCAGCTCGAACATACATACAGCAGTTAAGTGAGGATACGGGATGTAGCCCTGAAGACCAGCCAGAGGCGATGAACGATAGGGAAAAGTGGCGAGAGAGGGTCAGGGATATCCGTGCTAGCGGCACGGCATGATAATGATGGTGATGATGAGATCAGCATTAAAACTCTTGGAAATCACGCTTCCTTCTCACCTACACTGTAATGGTCCTTTTGACTCCATTGAGTTTGAGGCCTCTACTTTAAGTCGTTACTTGTTGCGCTCCTAAAAGATTGCGAAAAGGATTTTGCGCTTGTCATAAAATTCATTGACAACCGTCAGACATATTAATTCTTTTCCTCCCAGGTTCACTCTGACCCGGGGTGGTAGTATCTTTTAGGGTTCGATTAATGGGTCAAATAGAACTGTTCAATCATTTTCTAAGGATCATTATTATTAGTAATTTGAAACCATACAGCTAAGGGCATATTAGTCATTATTATTTATATTGGAATACCTGATGACTAGAACTACTTATTTTAAATAGCAATACTTAAAACCATTTAACTGTGTGCAAACAAATGATTGATATAAAATCGAATCATTAGTGTTAGATATTTGTAACTATTTAACTGTACACAAACAAAAGATTAATACTAAGTAGAATTATTAGTGTTTGATTGGAATACTTGAAACCTTTTAACTGTGTGCAAACAAACAAATGATATCAAATAGAATTATTAGACTTAGATAAGAATACTGGAAAACTTTTAACTGTGTACAAACAAGTGAGTTCTCACAACTCGTTTAAAAATAAAGTTACCTTCAAACTATTCACTTACAAATTATATATATATATATATATATATAAAGAGGATTTTGCATTAAATAACCTCCAAGGGTTGATATGCCATAAAACAGCAACCACACAACTAACCAACCAACCAACCAACCATTCTTTTCATCTTCATCTCCTGAATCATATATTAAATTGTCATGCACTCAAACCCACATAATCAAGATTCTGTCTATATCCCGTGTGCACATATTTGTAAATTTGCATCTATTTACTAAATGCAGGATGTTTAAAAAAGATGCAACAGTCTTTTTTGACAGTTCGTACTGAAACTTTAAAAAACTATTTGTATATATGTGTGAGTTAAAGATTTTGCCATATTTCTTGCAAATCGAGCGGCGAAATTTCTTCAATCATCTGGTTACTGTACTTTTCGCACAACAAATGTTTTGGGTCGTTTCCACGCCATCATGGCTCAATTCGATCTCATAAAGCTTAAGTTCCCGAATTACATTAGCTTTCGCGATCATCTGTGCAGCAAACAAATCACACGGAGTAAAAGCAGTGCACAACATATCAGCACACCAACTACCACAATACTACCAACTACAGAGGGTACTCTTCACGGTTTGAACTGCTTTGGTCACGTAAACTCGCATGTAAGCAAATTTTGTAAGACGTCTGACTCACCGTAGTACCATCTATGATAGTTTTTAAGAGGTTTCCCGGAGGATCCAGTTAAATGTTCGGACACATCATAAAGAATTTCAGCAGTTAACCAAGATGGCTGCTCTTTTGATCCTGTACATTTCCATTTTTTAATTGTAGCTGTAGAGATGGAAATTTTAGTATATATCTATATCTCTCAAAAAGTGTTTGAATTTAATGAGACATCATTCAATATCTATAGTAGAAATAGCATTGCGAGGTCTCGAGGAAAATTGATGGAGACGAAACGAGATGAAGAAATGATGACGATTTCAGTTTAGAAAAGGATAAAGTCAAACCCGGGGTCACAGAAAATTCCCACTCACTTTATTATTGATTTTACAAATTCCCTTTGAACCAGTTTCCAAAACAGGAAGACATGAAAAAAGTATTTTCAAGTTGATGAGAGAAAGATCTCCTCATCATTAAGGCGTAACGACAGCACGGATTCCTTGGTTGCCCGCCGTCCCTATTGGTCAACGCTATAAGTAAGTCTTCAAGTCAGCGTCCAGTGTACACACAGAGCTGTTGACAAATCATTGCCTGCCACCAATTATAAAGAGCTTTGAAAGTTAGGTCGTTACATGTAGCGTTCTCGGTAACCAACTAACTGACATTTTTTTAAAATCCCAAATTTCGTTGTTTGGCTGTCTCTCACACCTAATGTGAGAGTTATCGTAATTGACCTTTTGTTGGTCACGCAGTCTGGCAACAAGGCCACTGGTGGTGGGCGGCGGCTATTACATTGCCTATAAACTCCGGAGAGCTGTCCGAAAATATGAAAAAAGAACTACTATCATCAGAATATTTAAGAATATTACATCCATTAAAAAAAAAGTTCAGATGTTTTCATTATCAACAACATAAGAATATCATAGAATATTATATTATTCTGTAACGGTCTGTAACTAAAGTGTTTCATCAAATCTAAAAATAGAGAAAGACCAACGTGTCATAATATGTCAAAATAAGTTTTTTTTCCTATTTTGCCGCCCAAATCTAGTGCCTACCGTACTCGTCAGAAGCAGTCCAGCTGACCAGAAAGAAAAGAAACCCATACCTTAACTATATATATATCTTGTAAATAATAAGTCACTGCCCAAAATGATGCATAAAAGTCAATGTCTGTTTCAATTCTACCTCCTGCTATTTGTTTAATATTTTTCTTGTTTTATTAATCTCAGCATTAATCTTTGATTACATGACCTAGAAGACTCCTCTGCAATAACATTAAGCTACATTTTGTTACAGTAACTTGTTACGCATAATTCTCTTCAACATTCACGCTACTCTTGTAACAAATCAGTTCCTAACTCGAGTTTATCGATATGAGATGCAAATATTAATTTTTTCTTTGTATATTTAAAAACTGTTTTTTAAGAAACCTGGATTTCTGCATCTTTGTTAATATCTTTTTTATCGAATCTCGTGCTGGACGAAATTTAACAACTTTTTACGCTTACAATCGCAGAGTCAACTAAAACAAGAAAAGACAAACATAGGTTTTGTTTTAATCTGAAATCAGGATTTACCAATTAGCCATTACTCTTTTTAAGAATTAGTCCTCAGGCTTTCTATTTACAATTCAGCGTTTTAACCACAAAGCTTAAAATCGTAGGTGTTTGATAACGCAATTGATATTGCTTTTTAGTTCAACAAGTTCAAACGATTTTAATCTAATACGTAGTAATAAAGCTAACCTTTTGTTGACCTTATATATATATATATATATATATATAATGTTAACATTTTTTTTTAATTTTTTTACTTTTCTGTTGATCCAGATGTCGTCACCTGAGTACGTAATCAGACAATAGACGAGTCGAGACAATATGCGCTGAAAATCAGTTTGTAGGACATATTGTTACGGCACGAGTTGCTCATCCTTGCGTGTGTATGTTGGCGCGTGCGCACTTGGAAGAGGAAGCGGTGAAGCCTGCCGTAATAAGGGCAGAAAGGCGTCGGCCTATGAAAAGCGCTAAGATTTTCTTTCACGCTTCTTTCCATCCGGGACAACAGATGGCAACACTTCCATTAAGTCATATACAATTAAAGCAAATTTCAATTTTTTTTCTTTCTTTCACCCTCTCTCCTTTCTATATTTCTATCTCTCTTTCTCTCCTTTTAATGAAATATTTTCTCATGTTCTTTTGCAACAGCAGCAATCAACAATCATCTGTCTTCCAAAGACCAATAAACGAACAAGACAACTGCTTCACGCATTTAATAGAAACTGTTTATTGTTTTTGTTTTCTTTTTTATTTCTTTAGCTCGACCATGGGAAAAATATAGAGTTATGTATATGGTGAAGTTACAGTCGACACACATCATTATTTTAGTCAATCTGTCACGCTCAAAAGATGTTGACAGGAAAAAAAAAATTCCATGGTGTGTGGCAGGATGGGCTAATTAGACATAAATAAAAAAGAAATGAAACGAAACTTCAAAAGTTTCCCAGGAATCAAACAAGTAAATGCATCTGTCGGGAGAAAAAAATTTGATAAATTTATCAATCGATTCCAAGTCACTTAGTGTAAAGTGATATTATCACCTCGCTAAATCATTCACCTGTATCCTGTCGTTACACAGTGTTCTGATCTTGTAGCTCGGTACTAGATTAAGTTTAGTAAAAGTAGAAAGGGGCCGTGCCGTGGTGTAATGGTCAACAAGTTAGTCTAGCAAGTCATTAATACTGTATAATTAGTATGATCCTCACTGGGTGCTTCACACTTTCAGCCTTGCGTCAGATCAAGCTAAGCTTAGTGAACAGTGTTTAAAACATGAAAGGAAACTTCAGAAATTCTATTTAAATGTAGCAAATAAAAAAAAAAAAGCATTCATGAATAGTTATTTGGGTGCCTGGTTTAATGCAGTGGTTAACAAGCTAATATCACTGATGTAAGGAGCTTCGTTCTCATGACCTGCTAGACTTAGCTACTTTGTGAAAAGGAATTATTAAGATTTATTAGCTATTCTTGCCAACTATTGCAGTTTGTTCGATACTCAATGGTTTCTCGATTATATATATATATAGCTGTCAGAGTTTGGTCTGATGATAACATAAACGAGAAACTGAGTCACCAAGCGTTGTTGACTATGTGTCTTCGCTATTCAAACTTAGATCTATCTATCAGAGGAGGAGGAGGAGGAGAGGTGAAAAGTTATTGGCCCAAATAAGAAAGGGACCTTTCCACCATGAAACGTACTTGCTATTCTACTAATTAATCTTGCAAACACATTTGGTATATATTTTCGAAAGTTAAAAAAGTCAGTTAAAAAACTTAAAAAAGACGGTTGTGGTTGGACCGATAACTTTTCGGCACCCTTACATACAAAAAAAAAAAACAACATGTAATACTGGAAAAAATAATATCATTATAAATTCATAAAGGAGTGAAAAAAAATAAACGCTTATTTTTTATATTAAAAATTTACGAAAAGAAAAAAATCTATCCGTAATTTTTTGCTTTGCCATTCTCCCTCTTTTTGTCTTTTATGCTTTCTTTTAGGTAAAGTTTTCGACACAAAGTCATAGAGTTGTAAGACTCACAACCATGAGGCAAAATATGAAACTTATCTTTCAGCATTTTCTCACGTTTGACTTCTTTTAACAGTATATATCTATTTGTTCTATCACAATCATTAACGGATCTATGAATAGTAAGGTAACTAAATTAGGTCGTGCGTATAATGTTTATTAGTCATTTAATTTCATCATTGTTCAGCATATAAATTTGTGTGCTTTTATACTTTTGTCATTTCTAAATCAAATATTTCCTAATTGATTATATAGTTTTGTTTAAACAGTTTATTGTATTAAGCGAATTTTGAGTCACTCAACCGTTTAATTTTAATATTTTTTGACATTTGTTACTTGTCAGCGTCTAACTGTAAGAATATTCAAACGACAAACTAAGGAAATTGCACACGAGATGACCTGGACATGACTAAGAAGTGGTAATCTAAGGAGAGAAACTGAATCTCTTGATAGCAGCACAAAATAATGCTATTAAAAACCAATTAGGTTAAATCAAAAATTGACAATTCGCAGAATAGCAAGTGTAGATTCTGTCGAAACTTAGACAAAACCGTTTATCACAAAAGAGAATACAGCAAACTGGCACAAAAGGAATACAAATCTATACATGACTGAGTGTGAAAGATGATCCACTGGGAATTGTGCAAGAGATTAAAACTTGGTCATACTGACAAATGTTACATGCACAAATAAAAATCGAAGAAAATGAGTAGCATAAAATTTTCTGGGGCTTTGAGATACAAACAGATAATCCAATCCAAAAGCCATAAAACCAGATCTAGTGTTAATTAACAAGAAAAAGGAACTTGCCATCTTGTTGATTTTGCTCTTTCTTGTGGACCATCAAGAGAAAATGAGAAAAGCTAAAAGACAGACACACTGATCTTGCCTGAGAGCTGAAAAAACTGTTGGACATGAAGGTGATGCAAATGCTAATTGTAGTTGTAGCCCTTGGAAAGTTCCTGAAAGGCCAGGAAAAGAGAATGGGGAAACTGATATTCAGAGGAAGAAACGAGATCATTCAGACTACTGCTCTGTTAAAACCAGCGAGAATGCTTAGAAGAGTCCTGGAGAACTGAGGAGACTTGATGTCACTCAGATTTCAGTGAAAAAACACCTGTTAAAACTGGTGTGAAAAAACTCTCACGGAGTAAAATGAATGCGACTAAAAAGTGCTTAACTAACCTGTAAAACCAACTGGTAAGGAAAGCCTCTAAATTGCCGGTAGAAATTCATCATCATCATCATCATATCGTGCTGGCAGCACGGATATCCCTGACCCTCTTTCGCCACTCCTCCCTATCGTTCATCGCCCTAGGTAGGTCTTCAGGACAACATCCCGTATCCTCACATAGCTGCTGAATGTACGTTCGTGCTGGTCGTCCTGCTTTTGCGCGGCCGTGTGTGGGGATCCATAAGAGTACATCTCTTATGAGTTCATCTCTGCTTCTCCAGCAATGTCCTGCATGTCTGGTTCGCCTAACTTGAATAGTTTTCGTGATAGGGGGCAGGTGGCCGTACAGTTGGTGTCTTGTTGGGTGTTGCCGCCAGGACTTGTTGAGGATTGCACGCAGCATTCTTGTGTAATTGCCATCTAGTTTCTTCTCCAGCCGTTTTGTTAGCGTCCATGTAGTGCATCCATATAGCAGTATTGATGTGACCGCTGCCTGGAAGAAACTGCGTTTCATTTTATCGGTTAGGTCTGATTTCCATATAGTCGATAGCCTATTGATAGCTGTCCATGCTTTCGTTAACCTCGTTTCGATGTCCTTTTCGGTTGATTCGACGCTGCTTCCTAGGTACGTGAATTTGTCTACTAGTTTAAGAGGGGTTCCTTCTAGAGTGGAGATGTCCCCCGTTTGGTTATAGCACATATATTCCGTTTTATGTGCATTAACATGGAGGCCTATGCTTGCTGCTGCTCGTTCCAAACTATGCAGAAGTGTTTCGGCTTGGTCAGGTGTATTTGCCAGTATCGCTATGTCATCGGCGTAGTCGGCGTCGGTAATTGTTGTTGCGGGGTATCTTCTGCTTCTTTTCTTCGTCAGTTCGAAGCCATTCTCTTTGATTTTGTCAATCGATGTTCTAAGTACGTAGTCTAGACAAATGATAAAGAGATACGGAGCCAGCGTGTCTCCTTGTAGTACCCCTGCTACTATTTCGAAGTATTCTGTGTCTCCATCTGGTGATCGTACTTTTACTTTAGTGTTTCTATAGAGAATCGTTATTGCCGCTACGGTTTCTTTAGGTATGCCGTACGCTAGTAGGATTTGTTCCATCTTTCCTCTGTGAATGGAGTCGAAAGCCTTGGTAAAGTCGACAAATATTAATGTCGCTTGTAGGTTCTTTGCCCGTACACCTTCAAGGATTCTGCGGATGGTTAATATTTGTGAGGTCGTAGATCTATTTCTTCGGAAGCCATTTTGGTTTTTTCTAAGTATGTTGTCGATTTTGGGTTCTATTCTGTTTCGTAGTAGGGCATTGTATATTTTGGCAGCTATGGATGTAAGTGTTATGCCTCGGTAGTTTTTGGCTAATCCGAGGTCCCCCTTTTTAGGGAAGGGGAGTATGCATCCCTTCGTCCATCTATCTATCGGATTTTGATTGTATACTGCGTTGCAGTGTCGGAGCAGTATGTCGTCGAATTGTCTGGTCTTCCATACTTCCGGGGGAATTTCGTCCAGTCCTGCAGCTTTTCTATTTTTAATTTTTCTGAGAACCGAGTCGAGTTCTTCTTGTGTGAACGGTCCAAGTTTAATGTCTAATTGTTTGCTAATTATTCTGGTGATTGGTTCAGGCGTTATTTTTGGTGGGTTTCCAAGTAAGTTTTCGAAGTGCTGTTTCCACAGTTTTATTCTTTCTTGTTGGTTTGCTGCTTTAAGTTTTGCTTTGGCCGTGTTCTTTCTTCTGCTCACTTCGTTTATTGTTTGCCAGGCAATTCTAGATTGTCTATCTTCCACCGAGTCTCTAATCTTATCTATCTGATTTTGTATGTATTCTGTCTGTTCCTTTATATATATGCCTGCTAATTGATATTGTGCCGTCTTTAGTTTTAAGGCATTTGTGTTTGTTGGGTTTTTTCGATAGTTTTTGGAGGCTGTTTTCACTAGTGCACGTTTTTCTCTCACCGCTAAAGTTTCCCATGGGACTCTATATTTAGTTTTAATTTTTGTTGGAATGTATTTTGCTGCTGCCTCAAGGTGTGCATTGACGAAATTTTCGTATTCGTCGTTTGGTGTACTTTTTTCCGTCTTTTCTTGTAGTGTTTCGAATCTGTTTCTTAATTCTAATACGTATTTATCTCTTACATCTTTGTTGTTTAATAGGGCCCAGTCATAGTGTTTGGTGGTCGCTGTTCGTTTGTCGTTTTTTCGTAGGCTTAACCGTATTTTCGCCGTGACTATTCGGTGATCGGTGGACACACCCTCAAAAGAGGAGTATGCCTCGCAATTCAATGCACTATTCTTCCATTTCTTGTTTATAAGGACGTAGTCTATCTGAGCTTTAGTATTGTTTGCGTACGTGTATGTCCATAGTTTGCCCTCTCTTTTTTGGTAGTTTGTATTGAGGCATGCTAATCTATTTTCTATCATGAAATCTGTTAGATGTTGCCCATTTCTATTTGACGTGTTGTGGAGGCTGTATTTGTTGTTTCCGTTTTTCCCGATTTGTGCATTCATGTCTCCGCCAATGACTAACATGTTGTGTTTCGGGATGCTACGCACTAATGAGGATAACTCATCGTAGAAGGTGACTATTTCATTTTCTTCACTAACATTGGTGGGGCTGTAGCATGAGACGATTGTTGCTCTGGGGTTTCCGTTAAATGTAGCTACCATCATTCTAGGTTGTATTTTCTCTATGCAATTAAGCGTTTTTAGTGCTCTAGGTCCTATAAGCAAACCTACCCCTCCTACTGCGGCGTTGACAGAGTTTTTCCATGCGGATACAGTGGCGAGCGACCATCCATTGCCAGTTTCGTGATATTTGATATCTTCTGTGTGCGTGTATCTGTGTTCTTGTATGCATATTATGTCTATTTTATGTTCTTCGGCCGATGCAATTAGCTCTGGGAGTTGTCCTATTCTATTTAAGGTTCTTACGTTAAATGTGGCTATTTGTAGTGTTTGCTTGCATTTTAGTAGTTTTGATTGTTTGAGCTCTGTAGCTGATTTTTCGAACACCGAGGCCAGGGCTCCAACCTCAGCAGGACGCGCCCCTTTTTTACCCGCGCGAAGAGCGATGCGGTTTGTGTAAGTGGTTTGAGTGTGGGTCATGGTTATCTTTCGATGGCTGTTTTATTCTCTTCTATAGAAGCCACTCTTATAGAGGAGCAGCAGTAGTTCCCCGATCGAACTGTCAATCCTGAGCGAAAAGTCTTCAGACTCACGTCCAGGACCCATTTGGGTATTGAGTTTGGTCGTCCATTGTTTTATTCAAATACCTTTACGTACATCATGCTGCTTCCCATGTGTACATTTAAAAAAAAAAAAAAAAAAAAAAAAAAAGGGTGGGGGAATTTGTTTTAAGTTTTAACTTAGTTAAAGTCCAACATTAAGGTACTTTAAGACTTTCACTAGTACTGACTTATACTTTTTTGCTGTATAGGGACTTTTACTGGGTTTTTCATTTTTTTTTTTTTCCTTCCTTTTTCCCTTTCTGAGGGGGGGGCTGTGGTAGCATTCTAGGCTTTTCTTCTAAACTACTGTTAGGGCTTTCTTTACGAATTTTTAAATTATTCGATAGAAGATATTCAAAAACATTCTGCCTTGTTCGCTGACATGTGTTTATTTCCTGTTAATTACTTACAGGAAGGCACGAGGCCTTAAGTTTTGGGGGGAAGGGGAAGGCTGCGGTCTTGCATTAACTACGTTTTAACTAAGGGCACCTAGCTAGCCACATTCGCCGACCCATTCAACAATACAATATATAGTCATTCATCTGTCGCCATGCGCGCTGCTACCACCAAAATACCACATTTGCTCTATGAAGAAAGACCTACTTAAAACCCCGGAAGTGATGCATGATTTTATTTACAAATTGTGATTTTTTACAAATGAATTCATATGATGGGGATGGGAGAAAAACCCCGAAATATATACAAAAACAAAGAAACAAAGGAAAAATCCCCCGTTTGGTTGCCCTCCCATCCCCCCGTCTATAAAATTGGAGGCCGACTGTTTTCCGGGCGAAAGAACCGGAAACAAGTCGGACCTGCCCTAGGTGGGACTGGGATCCTAATCTATAGGGGAAAAAAGAAAATAAAGGGTCGGAGACGGTGTGGGTCGATACAAGTTGGTAATATGATTTTTATACATATGAATGTTCAAGATCTTCAGTAAAAGCGGGCTGGGATATGGGTTGAGGTCGAAAAATAAGGGGGATGGGGAAGATCTTGAATACTAATGACTAGATGACGGGGACAATGACTGACAACATACTGCTAACTAGGTTTCAAGGGGAAAACTTTGCCTACTTACCGGGGGTGGGGTCCCGAAGGACCCGTACCGTAGACGCCATGAGCGGGCAGAGGAGGGAAGGATGACTCCAACGTTGCCCCCTTTCGTACGACCAGGCTCGCTGCATTTACCCACCTTCTGTTGAATGTTATGCGATCCAAGCGTTTTCTATCACATCTGATTTTGACCCTCAGCTGATGCCGAAAATACAAAACCAGATCGCGATGAGAAAAGTTTGCATCGTCATACAATCCCTTCTTTCGCGTGATCCAAATCACCATTCGAGCTACAGCCAGGATCGCGAGAAACACCACACGCTTCTCACCCTGAAACGGAGGAAGAACGTTGTCCACGACGTAACCAACGTCGAGCAGCACGAGCTGCTTGGGTTCGATGCGAGCCGTCCACTCCCCGACGTGATCCCAAAACGGGCGGACTCGCTCGCAGTAGTAGAAGGCGTGCTCAGCCGTTTCCTCTAATCCACTGCTGCAGCGAGGACAATCAGGCATGTCTGCTAGGCCCGCTTTGTAGTTCAAGCCGAGAAGGGGTAACGCATTCCGTACAAGTCGCCAGGTGAGCGAGAACTCGGAGTTGTTCAAGAAGCTCGATCCTGGCGCCCAATTCCAGTGAGAGCGGATCTCCTCCGCCGTCCAGCCTCGCCGCTCGCTAAGAGGATCAGAAGCGGAACCCACCACTAACTCCCGATATAGCTCTTTCCGAGGCCGTGAAAGGTCACTGGACCCAAGAAGGTTACGAAGGGCCTTTCGGCACTCGCTAAAAAACAGTGCTTCGCCCATAGGCCTACGTCGACCTTCAGCCTTTGGGTCTGACTTGAGGCGAGGAAAAGTCCGACTCGCCTTTCGTCTCCACACTGAGTCCCCTGTCAAGGACCGGCCGAGGTATGCAAGTCTTTCAGCAAGCCAGTGGCTCTCCAGATCAGGCATACCCAGACCCCCGTTGCGTGTACGTTGGATACAGACCTGCCTACGGACCATCGGCCTTGCACCTCCCCAGAGCAATCTGGAGAGGGATTGTTGCAGTGCCAACCGACGTGCCTTAGGCAGAGGAAGTACAGCCAATCGGTAAAGGATCAGAGGGAAGACGTACGTGGCGCACGCCTCCGCCCTGCCCTTTAAGGACAACCTCCTTGAAAGCCAGATTCCCACCTGAGCATTCACCTTGGTTTGTACTTCCGACCAATTTCGCTCCAGTTGGAGGTCGGGCCCGAACCACACCCCGAGGATGCGGATGGGTCCGTCACTCCAGCGGAAGGGCCCTGGAAGAGTATTGCTACCCCTCCAAGCACCAAGCCGCAAACCTTCGCTTTTGTCAAAATTGACCTTGGCTCCTGCGATCCGCTCGTACTCGACAACCGCCTCTTTCACAGCCTTTATATCCAGACGGCGGGATACAAAGACTGTGATGTCATCAGCGAACGCGGAAACCCTTGCCGCAAGGCTGCTAACAAAAGGTATACCGCGCAGGGACGGACTTGTCCCCTCATCCCTAAGCCTGCGCAGGAGGGGCTCCAACGCGAGGACATAGAGAAGAGGAGACAACGGGCAGCCCTGCCGCACCGAACGCTCGATCGCGAATACCCTCGAACGCCTTCCGTTCACCTGCACCACTGCCTGAGGGTTGTGGTACATCATGCTAATCCATCTGCGGAACTCCGGTTTGAATCCGGCAGTCTCCAAAACAGACGCCAAAAACCGATGGTCAACCCTATCGAAGGCCTTGGACTGATCTAAACTGATCAGCGCGGCTTCTGTGTCGTCTTCTATCCCCTCTAGGACCTCGCGAATCAAGTGCAGATTGTCCTGGATCGATCTTCCCTTCACAGCAAAGGTCTGTTCAGGGCCGATCAGATCACTGATGACACGCTGTAAACGATTCGCCAAGACCCGGGCCAAAATCTTTAACTCTGTGTTAAGCAGAGTTATGGGCCTGTAGTCATCTAAACCCTCCCAAACATGCCTGCCACCTTTCTTCAGCAATGTGATCACGCCCTTGGTAACGCTACCAGGGATGGCTCCCTGGGCGAACCAATGGTTGAACACATCCGTCAGAATAGGCACAAACATGTGCGACATCCTCAAGTACACTTCGTAGGGCAAACCATCTAGTCCCGGCGACTTGTTCAGGCCGACCTGCTTCAACGCATCACGGACTTCGCATTCAGTAACCACACCCTCGCAGCCAGCCGCTTCAGCCACCCGGAGGCGGGGGAAGTCGGCAAGATAGCTACGAAACTCCCGGATCGGGAGATCAGGGCAGCGGGCAAAGCGATCCCGAAAGTGCGCCCGAAAGGCATCACGTATCTCACGACTCGAATGCAGCAGTCGCCCGTCCGCGGTCTTGACAGACGCGACGTACCGATCGGGGAACCTTCGCACTTCTTCCTCACGCGCAGTCGCGTTCGATTTCACAGCTTCGTAGAGAACTCTATTTAACCTAGATCTAACTACGTATCCCTTGTAGCGCTCGCTATTCTCACGCTCAAGGTCCCTCCTAGCTAGTTCTACACCTAGGGAGTCCCCCCCAGCCACCGCCCGGGAAAGTCTATCGTCTATAGACTTCGCCTCCTTGGCCTTATCTAGTTTGAGCTGTTGACCGTATTTGGTGGCGAAGTCTCTAATCCTATATTTGAGAGAAGCCCACCCGGAAGTCCCGTATCTCCAGTAAGGAGGTATTGAACTTCCAGTAGCCGGCCAGACTAGGCCTATTGGCTAACCGTAGACTGACTCTAACAAGTTTATGGTCAGTCCACGCTATCAAGTGGAACGTGGGACAACTAACAAAGTCAATGTCAGCTCGTCTCACTAACACTCTGTCCAAGTAGGAACCTACTTTGGCAGAGGGCGAACTATCTAGCCACGTCCACATCTCCCGCCCTGGGTGATCAAGACGAAACCTGTCGACGAGACCGTGACGAGTCACGAAGCCGACAAGGCTGCTCTCACACCTTCCCGCACTACTAGCTCCCCGACCGACCTTATCTATCTTGGGATCAAGGATCGCATTCCAATCACCCATTAAGACTAGCCGCTTCGTATCGTCCAGGAACGGCGCCAACCGACGAAAAAAGGAAACCCTCTCCACAACGATATTGGGCGCATAAACCGCAACCAGACGAAACTTGAAACTTTTCACGGCAACATCGGCCACAACCAGCCGGCCCCCGTCACCTGCAAAAACAACGTCAACATCAGCATCAAGGCTGCGTCCAACTAGCAAGGAGACCCCAGCGCTGACGTGGCTGCCGTATGCTGAGAAAACGTTAAAGTCGTTTTCCAGCACCCGACAGTCAGCGTCGCAAGTGAAGTGGGTCTCCTGCGCTGCAGCAACATCTACGCAGAGGTTCTTGAGTTCACCAAGCAAACGCGCACACTTGCTTGAATCCCTCAGTCCCCTCACATTCAAACTGGCAACGTTTAAAGCCATCAATCCGACTTACCTTACTCATCGTCGACTACGGGCCGGAAATCCTTGGGTGTGAGGATGCCGACAGCCTGACGCAGGGAACCGGTACCGAGTTCAGTCGTCACTCGGTTGTCCCTGGTGATTCCGCCGACATCTATGGGGAACTTCAGCTTTAGGGCCCTATAAAGAGACGGGTGAACCAAAATCGGGACCCTACCCGAACAATATGTAAGACATTTTTTGAGGGAGGAGTGCTCCAACTCCGCCAGCTTTATGCCCGTATCAGTCTGACAGACCGTACTCAAGAACTTCCATACGCCCTTGGTACGGTCGCCAGCTGACCGGACAAAAGTGGTCACCATGGCTGCACTCCTGAAATTCGCGGGATTGGATACATTCATGTTTTTAACTTTTTCTAAGCTGAACAACGGCTTTAGTGCCTTCCGGAGCTGGAAGTCCCCAACTGCCTCCAGCTCCGCAGAGCACAAAGCCGCTGCCCGCTGTATCTGTCCGATGGATAGTTCCTTGTAGTTTGTTTTCTTAGGAGGGTCAGTTTTTCTTTTTGGGGAAATTATTGTTGGGAAAAGTTCTTGAGATGATAAGTCTGCTGGGCTGAGTGAGGGAAGGGATGGGGTTCGAGCTAGGCCCGAGGGTTGTGCCCTTTCAGCAGACTGAGATCTGGGGAGTGGGATTTTGTATGGGCGGTGATATTTTTTGAAAAGCAGTTCATGTTGGGGTGAAAGAGAGTCCATTTGTTGGGGAGGAGACTGTAGAGTTATTTTTGGAGGTGGAAACAGTGGTGGAGGTAGTGTAGGTGGCGGTGAAGGTACTGGTGGAGATGGGAGGGGTATTTGTGGTTGAGAGGAGGGGCCTGCCTCAGATTGGTTTTTTTCGGGGCACATTTTTTTGGCTGCCCCTTCCCCACTGTCCCTTCTCCTCTTCAGATTGGTCGACGTTTCCATTTCTTCGATGATTTGTTTGTTTTTCTTTTTCGTCTTTTTTGGTGATAGTGCTGTTGTTGTTGGTTTCTTGGGTGTCATTGTCGCTGGTGCTGCTGATGATTCTGTTGTTGTTGTTGTAATTGCTGCTGCTGTTGCCCGTGGTTTTGTTGGTGTTTTTGCTGCTGCTGATGCCGGTGGTTCTGTTGTTGTTGTTGTTGTTCTTACTGCTGCTGCTGTTGTTGCTGTCGGAGATTTTGCTGCTGCTGCTGCCGATGGTTCCGGTGTTGTTTTTGCTGCTGCTGCTGCTGCTGGGGCCCTGGTTTGTTTTTGAGGAGGGGATGAATTTGGACTTTTTTCCCCTTGTTTAGGGGATCCCCTCCTCTTTTTGGTCACTTCAGTCCAGCCCTCCTGGTTGTTTTTGGGCTGGACCTGACCCGGGCCCTTGGCCTCCGCTTCTTTGGTGATGGTGGTGGCCGCTACGTCTGTTGTTGTTGTTGTTGACGCCTTGTTATCAGGTCGCTGGGGGCAAAACTTAGCGATGTGTCCGATTTGTTTGCACCCCCAGCACCTGGGGCGTCTCCCTTCCACCATCACCATCATCTGCCGATCCCCGCATATCAGTGTTTCGGGGATGGCTTTGAAGCCATCCCTTGACAGGCACAGCCGGAAGGCATAATCCCCGTAGGCTGTCCCGGCCGGGGATCTGAGGAGGTTAAATTCCTCGACGTGGCCAAAGGCACTTAGATACGCCGCGAGGACCTCCCCAGTGATGATGGCCGGGACATTACATACCGTGACGCGAAGCCTACGGGTGCCTTTATACTCCGGCTGTAGCCTGAAGTGTTTTGTAATTATGTCCGATTCAGCTGTTTTTGCCGCTTGTTTTTCTGTAGGAAGGAGGACATCCCATGTCGCGAAACTTTTACGGCAAAAGTATTGGCATGGGATGCCTGCCTTCCTCAGCAGCTCCTCAAAAACTTCTTTTGTTAGCCCCACTAGCCTTTTTGTTTTGAGGTCGGAAACGACCAGCGAGAGGACTCTAGGCGTGATCTTGTCTGCGATTTCCGGGATGGGCAGTATTTCATTGCCTTTGAAATACTTGGCAAATCTGCCCACCCGGTCCTTTTCATATTCATCTGGTCCTCTCTGCTAGCCTTTCCAGGCTGTGGGGCTTTGTTGGGCCGGCTGAATCGGACTGTCTTGTGAGACTTGGGTATCGTCGGGGATCGGCAGCGAAGGCCAATTTGATCCTATTAGGCTTGCTGTGGTCTTTGTAGGGGTTGCCGTTTCACCCTCCATGGCTGAGGTAGAATTAGCAGCCAAGGAGGGTAAAGGAACTAAAGCCTCCACCTGTTGCAAGTATGGAGGGGGGTTCTACTGTTTAAACAAAAGACGAAAAAATAATTAAACACAAAAACAGTGAAAAAAAGCCACAAAAACACGTAGAACCCCTGAAAAAATAAGAAACGACAAAACAAACAAAGAATAAAGACACAAAAATAATAAAGTCCGACGACAAAAACACAAGTCGGATAACAAAAACAAGAGATTTAACAAGTGTCACAAATAAAGAATTCTCGGTAAGACTTAAAAAAAAATAAAAAAATTCAAACAGAAAAAAAACAAAGTCTTACCGAGATAACCAATTTAACAATCCGAGTAACGTAGGTAATAACAAAAATTTGACTTCAAGTGAACGAGCAAGTCTGACTGCTTGTGGCTTGTGTCCTTGTTCGCTGACATGTGTTTATTTCCTGTTAATTACTTACAGGAAGGCACGAGGCCTTAAGTTTTGGGGGGAAGGGGAAGGGTGCGGTCTTGCATTAACTACGTTTTAACTAAGGGGACCTAGCTAGCCACATTCGCCGACCCATTCAACAATACAATATATAGTCATTCATCCGTCACCATGCGCGCTACTACCACCAAAATACCACATTTGCTCTATGAAGAAAGACCTACTTAAAACCCCGGAAGAGGTGCATGATTTTATTTACAAATTGTGATTTTTTACAAATGAATTCATATGATGGGGATGGGAGAAAAACCCCGAAATATATACAAAAACAAAGAAACAAAGGAAAAATCCCCCGTTTGGTTGCCCTCCCATCCCCCCGTCTATAAAATTGGAGGCCGACTGTTTTCCGGGGCGAAAGAACCGGAAACAAGTCGGACCTGCCCTAGGTGGGACTGGGATCCTAATCTATAGGGGGAAAAAGAAAATAAAGGGTCGGGGGCGGTGTGGGTCGATACAAGTTGGTAATATGATTTTTATACATATGAATGTTCAAGATCTTCAGTAAAAGCGGACTGGGATATGGGTTGAGGTCGAAAAATAATGGGGATGGGGAAGATCTTGAATACTAATGACTAGATGACGGGGACAATGACTGACAACATACTGCTAACTAGGTTACAAGGGGAAAGCTTTGCCTACTTACCGGGGGTGGGGTCCCGAAGGACCCGTACCGTAGACGCCATGGGCGGGCAGAGGAGGGAAGGTTGACTCCAACGTTGCCCCCTTTCGTACGACCAGGCTCGCTGCATTCACCCACCTTCTGTTGAATGTTATGCGATCCAAGCGTTTTCTATCGCATCTGATTTTGACCCTCAGCTGATGCCGAAAATACAAAACCAGATCGCGATGAGAAAAGTTTGCATCGTCATACAATCCCTTCTTTCGCGTGATCCAAATCACCATTCGAGCTACAGCCAGGATCGCGAGAAACACCACACGCTTCTCACCCTGAAACGGAGGAAGAACGTTGTCCACGACGTAACCAACGTCGAGCAGCACGAGCTGCTTGGGTTCGATGCGAGCCGTCCACTCCCCGACGTGATCCCAAAACGGGCGGACTCGCTCGCAGTAGTAGAAGGCGTGCTCAGCCGTTTCCTCTAATCCACTGCTGCAGCGAGGACAATCAGGCATGTCTGCTAGGCCCGCTTTGTAGTTCAAGCCGAGAAGGGGTAACGCATTCCGTACAAGTCGCCAGGTGAGCGAGAACTCGGAGTTGTTCAAGAAGCTCGATCCTGGCGCCCAATTCCAGTGAGAGCGGATCTCCTCCGCCGTCCAGCCTCGCCGCTCGCTAAGAGGATCAGAAGCGGAACCCACCACTAACTCCCGATATAGCTCTTTCCGAGGCCGTGAAAGGTCACTGGACCCAAGAAGGTTACGAAGGGCCTTTCGGCACTCGCTAAAAAACAGTGCTTCGCCCATAGGCCTACGTCGACCTTCAGCCTTTGGGTCTGACTTGAGGCGAGGAAAAGTCCGACTCGCCTTTTGTCTCCACACTGAGTCCCCTGTCAAGGACCGGCCGAGGTATGCAAGTCTTTCAGCAAGCCAGTGGCTCTCCAGATCAGGCATACCCAGACCCCCGTTGCGTGTACGTTGGATACAGACCTGCCTACGGACCATCGGCCTTGCACCTCCCCAGAGCAATCTGGAGAGGGATTGTTGCAGTGCCAACCGACGTGCCTTAGGCAGAGGAAGTACAGCCAATCGGTAAAGGATCAGAGGGAAGACGTACGTGGCGCACGCCTCCGCCCTGCCCTTTAAGGACAACCTCCTTGAAAGCCAGATTCCCACCTGAGCATTCACCTTGGTTTGTACTTCCGACCAATTTCGCTCCAGTTGGAGGTCGGGCCCGAACCACACCCCGAGGATGCGGATGGGTCCGTCACTCCAGCGGAAGGGCCCTGGAAGAGTATTGCTACCCCTCCAAGCACCAAGCCGCAAACCTTCGCTTTTGTCAAAATTGACCTTGGCTCCTGCGATCCGCTCGTACTCGACAACCGCCTCTTTCACAGCCTTTATATCCAGACGGCGGGATACAAAGACTGTGATGTCATCAGCGAACGCGGAAACCCTTGCCGCAAGGCTGCTAACAAAAGGTATACCGCGCAGGGACGGACTTGTCCCCTCATCCCTAAGCCTGCGCAGGAGGGGCTCCAACGCGAGGACATAGAGAAGAGGAGACAACGGGCAGCCCTGCCGCACCGAACGCTCGATCGCGAATACCCTCGAACGCCTTCCGTTCACCTGCACCACTGCCTGAGGGTTGTGGTACATCATGCTAATCCATCTGCGGAACTCCGGTTTGAATCCGGCAGTCTCCAAAACAGACGCCAAAAACCGATGGTCAACCCTATCGAAGGCCTTGGACTGATCTAAACTGATCAGCGCGGCTTCTGTGTCGTCTTCTATCCCCTCTAGGACCTCGCGAATCAAGTGCAGATTGTCCTGGATCGATCTTCCCTTCACAGCAAAGGTCTGTTCAGGGCCGATCAGATCACTGATGACACGCTGTAAACGATTCGCCAAGACCCGGGCCAAAATCTTTAACTCTGTGTTAAGCAGAGTTATGGGCCTGTAGTCATCTAAACCCTCCCAAACATGCCTGCCACCTTTCTTCAGCAATGTGATCACGCCCTTGGTAACGCTACCAGGGATGGCTCCCTGGGCGAACCAATGGTTGAACATATCCGTCAGAATAGGCACAAACATGTGCGACATCCTCAAGTACACTTCGTAGGGCAAACCATCTAGTCCCGGCGACTTGTTCAGGCCGACCTGCTTCAACGCATCACGGACTTCGCATTCAGTAACCACACCCTCGCAGCTAGCCACTTCAGCCACCCGGAGGCGGGGGAAGTCGGCAAGATAGCTACGAAACTCCCGGATCGGGAGATCAGGGCAGCGGGCAAAGCGATCCCGAAAGTGCGCCCGAAAGGCATCACGTATCTCACGACTCGAATGCAGCAGTCGCCCGTCCGCGGTCTTGACAGACGCGACGTACCGATCGGGGAACCTTCGCACTTCTTCCTCACGCGCAGTCGCGTTCGATTTCACAGCTTCGTAGAGAACTCTATTTAACCTAGATCTAACTACGTATCCCTTGTAGCGCTCGCTATTCTCACGCTCAAGGTCCCTCCTAGCTAGTTCTACACCTAGGGAGTCCCCCCCAGCCACCGCCCGGGAAAGTCTATCGTCTATAGACTTCGCCTCCTTGGCCTTATCTAGTTTGAGCTGTTGACCGTATTTGGTGGCGAAGTCTCTAATCCTATATTTGAGAGAAGCCCACCACCTATTCCCGGTAACCGCCCCCACTAACGCCCGCTGAATTAGGGATTCCAGCCGGTCCCGGAAGTCCCGTATCTCCAGTAAGGAGGTATTGAACTTCCAGTAGCCGGCCAGACTAGGCCTATTGGCTAACCGTAGACTGACTCTAACAAGTTTATGGTCAGTCCACGCTATCAAGTGGAACGTGGGACAACTAACAAAGTCAATGTCAGCTCGTCTCACTAACACTCTGTCCAAGTAGGAACCTACTTTGGCAGAGGGCGAACTATCTAGCCACGTCCACATCTCCCGCCCTGGGTGATCAAGACGAAACCTGTCGACGAGACCGTGACGAGTCACGAAGCCGACAAGGCTGCTCTCACACCTTCCCGCACTACTAGCTCCCCGACCGACCTTATCTATCTTGGGATCAAGGATCGCATTCCAATCACCCATTAAGACTAGCCGCTTCGTATCGTCCAGGAACGGCGCCAACCGACGAAAAAAGGAAACCCTCTCCACAACGATATTGGGCGCATAAACCGCAACCAGACGAAACTTGAAACTTTTCACGGCAACATCGGCCACAACCAGCCGGCCCCCGTCACCTGCAAAAACAACGTCAACATCAGCATCAAGGCTGCGTCCAACTAGCAAGGAGACCCCAGCGCTGACGTGGCTGCCGTATGCTGAGAAAACGTTAAAGTCGTTTTCCAGCACCCGACAGTCAGCGTCGCAAGTGAAGTGGGTCTCCTGCACTGCAGCAACATCTACGCAGAGCTTCTTGAGTTCACCAAGCAAACGCGCACACTTGCTTGAATCCCTCAGTCCCCTCACATTCAAACTGGCAACGTTTAAAGCCATCAATCCGACTTACCTTACTCATCGTCGACTACGGGCCGGAAATCCTTGGGTGTGAGGATGCCGACAGCCTGACGCAGGGAACCGGTACCGAGTTCAGTCGTCACTCGGTTGTCCCTGGTGATTCCGCCGACATCTATGGGGAACTTCAGCTTTAGGGCCCTATAAAGAGACGGGTGAACCAAAATCGGGACCCTACCCGAACAATATGTAAGACATTTTTTGAGGGAGGAGTGCTCCAACTCCGCCAGCTTTATGCCCGTATCAGTCTGACAGACCGTACTCAAGAACTTCCATACGCCCTTGGTACGGTCGCCAGCTGACCGGACAAAAGTGGTCACCATGGCTGCACTCCTGAAATTCGCGGGATTGGATACATTCATGTTTTTAACTTTTTCTAAGCTGAACAACGGCTTTAGTGCCTTCCGGAGCTGGAAGTCCCCAACTGCCTCCAGCTCCGCAGAGCACAAAGCCGCTGCCCGCTGTATCTGTCCGATGGATAGTTCCTTGTAGTTTGTTTTCTTAGGAGGGTCAGTTTTTCTTTTTGGGGAAATTATTGCTGGGAAAAGTTCTTGAGATGATAAGTCTGCTGGGCTGAGCGAGGGAAGGGATGGGGTTCGAGCTAGGCCCGAGGGTTGTGCCCTTTCAGCAGACTGAGATCTGGGGAGTGGGATTTTGTATGGGCGGTGATATTTTTTGAAAAGCAGTTCATGTTGGGGTGAAAGAGAGTCCATTTGTTGGGGAGGAGACTGTAGAGTTATTTTTGGAGGTGGAAACAGTGGTGGAGGTAGTGTAGGTGGCGGTGAAGGTACTGGTGGAGATGGGAGGGGTATTTGTGGTTGAGAGGAGGGGCCTGCCTCAGATTGGTTTTTTTCGGGGCACATTTTTTTGGCTGCCCCTTCCCCACTGTCCCTTCTCCTCTTCAGATTGGTCGACGTTTCCATTTCTTCGATGATTTGTTTGTTTTTCTTTTTCGTCTTTTTTGGTGATAGTGCTGTTGTTGTTGGTTTCTTGGGTGTCATTGTCGCTGGTGCTGCTGATGATTCTGTTGTTGTTGTTGTAATTGCTGCTGCTGTTGCCCGTGGTTTTGTTGGTGTTTTTGCTACTGCTGATGCCGGTGGTTCTGTTGTTGTTGTTCTTGCTGCTGCTGCTGTTGTTGCTGTCGGAGATTTTGCTGCTGCTGCTGCTGCCGATGGTTCCGGTGTTGTTTTTGCTGCTGGGGCCCTGGTTTGTTTTTGAGGAGGGGATGAATTTGGACTTTTTTCCCCTTGTTTAGGGGATCCCCTCCTCTTTTTGGTCACTTCAGTCCAGCCCTCCTGGTTGTTTTTGGGCTGGACCTGACCCGGGCCCTTGGCCTCCGCTTCTTTGGTGATGGTGGTGGCCGCTACGTCTGTTGTTGTTGTTGTTGTTGACGCCTTGTTATCAGGTCGCTGGGGGCAAAACTTAGCGATGTGTCCGATTTGTTTGCACCCCCAGCACCTGGGGCGTCTCCCTTCCACCATCACCATCATCTGCCGATCCCCGCATATCAGTGTTTCGGGGATGGCTTTGAAGCCATCCCTTGACAGGCACAGCCGGAAGGCATAATCCCCGTAGGCTGTCCCGGCCGGGGATCTGAGGAGGTTAAATTCCTCGACGTGGCCAAAGGCACTTAGATACGCCGCGAGGACCTCCCCAGTGATGATGGCCGGGACATTACATACCGTGACGCGAAGCCTACGGGTGCCTTTATACTCCGGCTGTAGCCTGAAGTGTTTCGTAATGATGTCCGATTCAGCTGTTTTTGCCGCTTGTTTTTCTGTAGGAAGGAGGACATCCCATGTCGCGAAACTTTTACGGCAAAAGTATTGGCATGGGATGCCTGCCTTCCTTAGCAGCTCCTCGAAGACATCCTTCGTTAGCCCCACTAGCCTTTTTGTTTTGAGGTCGGAAACGACCAGCGAGAGGACTCTAGGCGTGATTTTATCTGCAATTTCCGGGATGGGCAGTATTTCGTTGCCTTTGAAATACTTGGCAAATCTGCCCACCCGGTCCTTCTCGTATTCATCTGGTCCTCTCTGCTGGCCTTTCCAGGCTGTGGGGCTTTGTTGGGCCGGCTGAATCGGACTGTCTTGTGAGACTTGGGTATCGTCGGGGATCGGCAGCGAAGGCCAATTTGATCCTATTAGGCTTGCTGTGGTCTTTGTAGGGGTTGCCGTTTCACCCTCCATGGCTGAGGTAGAATTAGCAGCCAAGGAGGGTAAAGGAACTAAAGCCTCCACCTGTTGCAAGTATGGAGGGGGGTTCTACTGTTTAAACAAAAGACGAAAAAATAATTAAACACAAAAACAGTGAAAAAAAGCCACAAAAACACGTAGAACCCCTGAAAAAATAAGAAACGACAAAACAAACAAAGAATAAAGACACAAAAATAATAAAGTCCGACGACAAAAACACAAGTCGGATAACAAAAACAAGAGATTTAACAAGTGTCACAAATAAAGAATTCTCGGTAAGACTTAAAAAAAAAATAAAAAAATTCAAACAGAAAAAAACAAAGTCTTACCGAGATAACCAATTTAACAATCCGAGTAACGTAGGAAATAACAAAAATTTGACTTCAAGTGAACGAGCAAGTCTGACTGCTTGTGGCTTGTGTCCTTGTTCGCTGACATGTGTTTATTTCCTGTTAATTACTTACAGGAAGGCACGAGGCCTTAAGTTTTGGGGGGAAGGGGAAGGGTGCGGTCTTGCATTAACTACGTTTTAACTAAGGGGACCTAGCTAGCCACATTCGCCGACCCATTCAACAATACAATATATAGTCATTCATCCGTCGCCATGCGCGCTGCTACCACCAAAATACCACATTTGCTCTATGAAGAAAGACCTACTTAAAACCCCGGAAGTGATGCATGATTTTATTTACAAATTGTGATTTTTTACAAATGAATTCATATGATGGGGATGGGAGAAAAACCCCGAAATATATACAAAAACAAAGAAACAAAGGAAAAATCCCCCGTTTGGTTGCCCTCCCATCCCCCCGTCTATAAAATTGGAGGCCGACTGTTTTCCGGGCGAAAGAACCGGAAACAAGTCGGACCTGCCCTAGGTGGGACTGGGATCCTAATCTATAGGGGGAAAAAGAAAATAAAGGGTCGGAGACGGTGTGGGTCGATACAAGTTGGTAATATGATTTTTATACATATGAATGTTCAAGATCTTCAGTAAAAGCGGGCTGGGATATGGGTTGAGGTCGAAAAATAAGGGGGATGGGGAAGATCTTGAATACTAATGACTAGATGACGGGGACAATGACTGACAACATACTGCTAACTAGGTTACAAGGGGAAAACTTTGCCTACTTACCGGGGGTGGGGTCCCGAAGGACCCGTACCGTAGACGCCATGAGCGGGCAGAGGAGGGAAGGATGACTCCAACGTTGCCCCCTTTCGTACGACCAGGCTCGCTGCATTTACCCACCTTCTGTTGAATGTTATGCGATCCAAGCGTTTTCTATCACATCTGATTTTGACCCTCAGCTGATGCCGAAAATACAAAACCAGATCGCGATGAGAAAAGTTTGCATCGTCATACAATCCCTTCTTTCGCGTGATCCAAATCACCATTCGAGCTACAGCCAGGATCGCGAGAAACACCACACGCTTCTCACCCTGAAACGGAGGAAGAACGTTGTCCACGACGTAACCAACGTCGAGCAGCACGAGCTGCTTGGGTTCGATGCGAGCCGTCCACTCCCCGACGTGATCCCAAAACGGGCGGACTCGCTCGCAGTAGTAGAAGGCGTGCTCAGCCGTTTCCTCTAATCCACTGCTGCAGCGAGGACAATCAGGCATGTCTGCTAGGCCCGCTTTGTAGTTCAAGCCGAGAAGGGGTAACGCATTCCGTACAAGTCGCCAGGTGAGCGAGAACTCGGAGTTGTTCAAGAAGCTCGATCCTGGCGCCCAATTCCAGTGAGAGCGGATCTCCTCCGCCGTCCAGCCTCGCCGCTCGCTAAGAGGATCAGAAGCGGAACCCACCACTAACTCCCGATATAGCTCTTTCCGAGGCCGTGAAAGGTCACTGGACCCAAGAAGGTTACGAAGGGCCTTTCGGCACTCGCTAAAAAACAGTGCTTCGCCCATAGGCCTACGTCGACCTTCAGCCTTTGGGTCTGACTTGAGGCGAGGAAAAGTCCGACTCGCCTTTCGTCTCCACACTGAGTCCCCTGTCAAGGACCGGCCGAGGTATGCAAGTCTTTCAGCAAGCCAGTGGCTCTCCAGATCAGGCATACCCAGACCCCCGTTGCGTGTACGTTGGATACAGACCTGCCTACGGACCATCGGCCTTGCACCTCCCCAGAGCAATCTGGAGAGGGATTGTTGCAGTGCCAACCGACGTGCCTTAGGCAGAGGAAGTACAGCCAATCGGTAAAGGATCAGAGGGAAGACGTACGTGGCGCACGCCTCCGCCCTGCCCTTTAAGGACAACCTCCTTGAAAGCCAGATTCCCACCTGAGCATTCACCTTGGTTTGTACTTCCGACCAATTTCGCTCCAGTTGGAGGTCGGGCCCGAACCACACCCCGAGGATGCGGATGGGTCCGTCACTCCAGCGGAAGGGCCCTGGAAGAGTATTGCTACCCCTCCAAGCACCAAGCCGCAAACCTTCGCTTTTGTCAAAATTGACCTTGGCTCCTGCGATCCGCTCGTACTCGACAACCGCCTCTTTCACAGCCTTTATATCCAGACGGCGGGATACAAAGACTGTGATGTCATCAGCGAACGCGGAAACCCTTGCCGCAAGGCTGCTAACAAAAGGTATACCGCGCAGGGACGGACTTGTCCCCTCATCCCTAAGCCTGCGCAGGAGGGGCTCCAACGCGAGGACATAGAGAAGAGGAGACAACGGGCAGCCCTGCCGCACCGAACGCTCGATCGCGAATACCCTCGAACGCCTTCCGTTCACCTGCACCACTGCCTGAGGGTTGTGGTACATCATGCTAATCCATCTGCGGAACTCCGGTTTGAATCCGGCAGTCTCCAAAACAGACGCCAAGAACCGATGGTCAACCCTATCGAAGGCCTTGGACTGATCTAAACTGATCAGCGCGGCTTCTGTGTCGTCTTCTATCCCCTCTAGGACCTCGCGAATCAAGTGCAGATTGTCCTGGATCGATCTTCCCTTCACAGCAAAGGTCTGTTCAGGGCCGATCAGATCACTGATGACACGCTGTAAACGATTCGCCAAGACCCGGGCCAAAATCTTTAACTCTGTGTTAAGCAGAGTTATGGGCCTGTAGTCATCTAAACCCTCCCAAACATGCCTGCCACCTTTCTTCAGCAATGTGATCACGCCCTTGGTAACGCTACCAGGGATGGCTCCCTGGGCGAACCAATGGTTGAACACATCCGTCAGAATAGGCACAAACATGTGCGACATCCTCAAGTACACTTCGTAGGGCAAACCATCTAGTCCCGGCGACTTGTTCAGGCCGACCTGCTTCAACGCATCACGGACTTCGCATTCAGTAACCACACCCTCGCAGCCAGCCGCTTCAGCCACCCGGAGGCGGGGGAAGTCGGCAAGATAGCTACGAAACTCCCGGATCGGGAGATCAGGGCAGCGGGCAAAGCGATCCCGAAAGTGCGCCCGAAAGGCATCACGTATCTCACGACTCGAATGCAGCAGTCGCCCGTCCGCGGTCTTGACAGACGCGACGTACCGATCGGGGAACCTTCGCACTTCTTCCTCACGCGCAGTCGCGTTCGATTTCACAGCTTCGTAGAGAACTCTATTTAACCTAGATCTAACTACGTATCCCTTGTAGCGCTCGCTATTCTCACGCTCAAGGTCCCTCCTAGCTAGTTCTACACCTAGGGAGTCCCCCCCAGCCACCGCCCGGGAAAGTCTATCGTCTATAGACTTCGCCTCCTTGGCCTTATCTAGTTTGAGCTGTTGACCGTATTTGGTGGCGAAGTCTCTAATCCTATATTTGAGAGAAGCCCACCACCTATTCCCGGTAACCGCCCCCACTAACGCCCGCTGAATTAGGGATTCCAGCCGGTCCCGGAAGTCCCGTATCTCCAGTAAGGAGGTATTGAACTTCCAGTAGCCGGCCAGACTAGGCCTATTGGCTAACCGTAGACTGACTCTAACAAGTTTATGGTCAGTCCACGCTATCAAGTGGAACGTGGGACAACTAACAAAGTCAATGTCAGCTCGTCTCACTAACACTCTGTCCAAGTAGGAACCTACTTTGGCAGAGGGCGAACTATCTAGCCACGTCCACATCTCCCGCCCTTGGTGATCAAGACGAAACCTGTCGACGAGACCGTGACGAGTCACGAAGCCGACAAGGCTGCTCTCACACCTTCCCGCACTACTAGCTCCCCGACCGACCTTATCTATCTTGGGATCAAGGATCGCATTCCAATCACCCATTAAGACTAGCCGCTTCGTATCGTCCAGGAACGGCGCCAACCGACGAAAAAAGGAAACCCTCTCCACAACGATATTGGGCGCATAAACCGCAACCAGACGAAACTTGAAACTTTTCACGGCAACATCGGCCACAACCAGCCGGCCCCCGTCACCTGCAAAAACAACGTCAACATCAGCATCAAGGCTGCGTCCAACTAGCAAGGAGACCCCAGCGCTGACGTGGCTGCCGTATGCTGAGAAAACGTTAAAGTCGTTTTCCAGCACCCGACAGTCAGCGTCGCAAGTGAAGTGGGTCTCCTGCACTGCAGCAACATCTACGCAGAGCTTCTTGAGTTCACCAAGCAAGCGCGCACACTTGCTTGAATCCCTCAGTCCCCTCACATTCAAACTGGCAACGTTTAAAGCCATCAATCCGACTTACCTTACTCATCGTCGACTACGGGCCGGAAATCCTTGGGTGTGAGGATGCCGACAGCCTGACGCAGGGAACCGGTACCGAGTTCAGTCGTCACTCGGTTGTCCCTGGTGATTCCGCCGACATCTATGGGGAACTTCAGCTTTAGGGCCCTATAAAGAGACGGGTGAACCAAAATCGGGACCCTACCCGAACAATATGTAAGACATTTTTTGAGGGAGGAGTGCTCCAACTCCGCCAGCTTTATGCCCGTATCAGTCTGACAGACCGTACTCAAGAACTTCCATACGCCCTTGGTACGGTCGCCAGCTGACCGGACAAAAGTGGTCACCATGGCTGCACTCCTGAAATTCGCGGGATTGGATACATTCATGTTTTTAACTTTTTCTAAGCTGAACAACGGCTTTAGTGCCTTCCGGAGCTGGAAGTCCCCAACTGCCTCCAGCTCCGCAGAGCACAAAGCCGCTGCCCGCTGTATCTGTCCGATGGATAGTTCCTTGTAGTTTGTTTTCTTGGGAGGGTCAGTTTTTCTTTTTGGGGAAATTATTGCTGGAAAAAGTTCTTGAGATGATAAGTCTGCTGGGCTGAGTGAGGGAAGGGATGGGGTTCGAGCTAGGCCCGAGGGTTGTGCCCTTTCAGCAGACTGAGATCTGGGGAGTGGGATTTTGTATGGGCGGTGATATTTTTTGAAAAGCAGTTCATGTTGGGGTGAAAGAGAGTCCATTTGTTGGGGAGGAGACTGTAGAGTTATTTTTGGAGGTGGAAACAGTGGTGGAGGTAGTGTAGGTGGCGGTGAAGGTACTGGTGGAGATGGGAGGGGTATTTGTGGTTGAGAGGAGGGGCCTGCCTCAGATTGGTTTTTTTCGGGGCACATTTTTTTGGCTGCCCCTTCCCCACTGTCCCTTCTCCTCTTCAGATTGGTCGACGTTTCCATTTCTTCGATGATTTGTTTGTTTTTCTTTTTCGTCTTTTTTGGTGATAGTGCTGTTGTTGTTGGTTTCTTGGGTGTCATTGTCGCTGGTGCTGCTGATGATTCTGTTGTTGTTGTTGTTGTAATTGCTGCTGCTGTTGCCCGTGGTTTTGTTGGTGTTTTTGCTACTGCTGATGCCGGTGGTTCTGTTGTTGTTGTTGTTGTTCTTGCTGCTGCTGCTGTTGTTGCTGTCGGAGATTTTGCTGCTGCTGCTGCTGCTGCCGATGGTTCCGGTGTTGTTTTTGCTGCTGGGGCCCTGGTTTGTTTTTGAGGAGGGGATGAATTTGGACTTTTTTCCCCTTGTTTAGGGGATCCCCTCCTCTTTTTGGTCACTTCAGTCCAGCCCTCCTGGTTGTTTTTGGGCTGGACCTGACCCGGGCCCTTGGCCTCCGCTTCTTTGGTGATGGTGGTGGCCGCTACGTCTGTTGTTGTTGTTGTTGACGCCTTGTTATCAGGTCGCTGGGGGCAAAACTTAGCGATGTGTCCGATTTGTTTGCACCCCCAGCACCTGGGGCGTCTCCCTTCCACCATCACCATCATCTGCCGATCCCCGCATATCAGTGTTTCGGGGATGGCTTTGAAGCCATCCCTTGACAGGCACAGCCGGAAGGCATAATCCCCGTAGGCTGTCCCGGCCGGGGATCTGAGGAGGTTAAATTCCTCGACGTGGCCAAAGGCACTTAGATACGCCGCGAGGACCTCCCCAGTGATGATGGCTGGGACATTACATACCGTGACGCGAAGCCTACGGGTGCCTTTATACTCCGGCTGTAGCCTGAAGTGTTTTGTAATGATGTCCGATTCAGCTGTTTTTGCCGCTTGTTTTTCTGTAGGAAGGAGGACATCCCATGTCGCGAAACTTTTACGGCAAAAGTATTGGCATGGGATGCCTGCCTTCCTCAGCAGCTCCTCGAAGACATCCTTCGTTAGCCCCACGAGCCTTTTTGTTTTGAGGTCGGAAACGACCAGCGAGAGGACTCTAGGCGTGATTTTATCTGCAATTTCCGGGATGGGCAGTATTTCGTTGCCTTTGAAATACTTGGCAAATCTGCCCACCCGGTCCTTTTCATATTCATCTGGTCCTCTCTGCTGGCCTTTCCAGGCTGTGGGGCTTTGTTGGGCCGGCTGAATCGGACTGTCTTGTGAGACTTGGGTATCGTCGGGGATCGGCAGCGAAGGCCAATTTGATCCTATTAGGCTTGCTGTGGTCTTTGTAGGGGTTGCCGTTTCACCCTCCATGGCTGAGGTAGAATTAGCAGCCAAGGAGGGTAAAGGAACTAAAGCCTCCACCTGTTGCAAGTATGGAGGGGGGTTCTACTGTTTAAACAAAAGACGAAAAAATAATTAAACACAAAAACAGTGAAAAAAAGCCACAAAAACACGTAGAACCCCTGAAAAAATAAGAAACGACAAAACAAATAAAGAATAAAGACACAAAAATAATAAAGTCCGACGACAAAAATACAAGTCGGATAACAAAAACAAGAGATTTAACAAGTGTCACAAATAAAGAATTCTCGGTAAGACTTAAAAAAAAATAAAAAAATTCAAACAGAAAAAAACAAAGTCTTACCGAGATAACCAATTTAACAATCCGAGTAACGTAGGTAATAACAAAAATTTGACTTCAAGTGAACGAGCAAGTCTGACTGATTGTGGCTTCTGCCTTGTTCGCTGACATGTGGATAGGCTTAATATCAAATTGGCTTTATAGTAGAGTAAGCGTGCCTTTACATTTAAAACGCATAGTTTAAGCATTATTTCACAAACAAAATACAGCATAACATTTTGTAAAATTCAGCATTTTAAATTGGAATTAAAGACATACTGACCAATATTGACATTTCTTCCACTCGGCTCCTGAGTTCAAATGCTCTTCTTCGTTTGGACTTTTATTTACTACTGATATTTTAGGTAGCTTTGGGGGTGGCGGTCTACTGGGGTGGAGGGGAGAATTCGTTTTTGTTGGTTTTTTTTTTTCTTCCTTCCTTTTTCCCTTTCTGAGGGGGGGGCTGTGGTAGCATTCTAGGCTTTTCTTCTAAACTACTGTTAGGGCTTTCTTTACGAATTTTTAAATTATTCGATAGAAGATATTCAAAAACATTCTGCCTTGTTCGCTGACATGTGGATAGGCTTAATATCAAATTGGCTTTATAGTAGAGTAAGCGTGCCTTTACATTTAAAACGCATAGTTTAAGCATTATTTCACAAACAAAATACAGCATAACATTTTGTAAAATTCAGCATTTGAAAAAAATATGACCCATTAGTGGTTGTGGATGTCTGTATTGAAACCAGGAACAGAAGCGTTTATACTTATCGCTCAAGAACAAAACCTTGCTAACAAGATCTTACTAAGCACATATTTTAAAGAAGAAAGCAGATCCAAGATATCTTTTCTGTACAAACACTGGGAAAAATTATTGACCATCTGATATCTAGATGTTTTACACTGGCTCCAATTGAGTTAAAACATAAGCGTGATAGGGCATGATAGCTGTACTGATAGATATACTAACATTATAGGTTACCACCCTATGCAGAAAAGCGCGCACAAAATCCTCCACCTTTGCTTGGAGGTGAAGAGGCGACTGGACTTCACTACTCATACCGATCGTACTATAGAATCCGAAAGACCAGATATAATAATAAAAGATTTAAAAGAATATAACATGATTAAAAAAAAAGAACTTGATCAATTAAGATTTGCAAAAAGACATTGTAAGAGTGTGGCATTTAAACACAACTAGTATTCCAGGAACATTAGAAATGATTAATAAGAATACTGACACACATAGAAAGAAAATCTAAGCAAATCCATCCCTAGCTGGGAGGTGGCCTCGTGGTGTAATGGTTAAAACGATGGACTGCGTAATCGTAGTAAGCGAGTTCGAACTCCAGTCGCGCTTTTACGTTCACTTTCGGACAAATACCCTTGGGAAAGGCATGAGCCCCCCTTATCCTCCCAGCTATGGGTTAAATAGTACCACTACTGTTCTTCTTGGAGAATGGCTTTGGCATTAAACAACTTACAAAGGTTGATATGCCATTAAACAAAGAAACCAGACCAAACCATCTCTTGCTGAAATACAAAGATCGTGCTAATTTGCATTGTGCACCGGCTTAAAAATCTCTCTCAGTATAATATGCTCAATAACTTTGTAAGAAAATGTAAACTGTATGATTTCCATACTAAGCTGTAACAGTCTCTAAATCGAGTTGGTTTAACACATCTAAAAACATAATTACTCTTTCGTAGAAAAAGGTCCAAGTGTATTATCATTTCTAAGAATAACTTGTTCTTATTTTGACACAAAAATCTAGTAAATCTGGGACAAGCTATTCCCTACCAAGAGAGTAGAATTCCAGCATTCAGAGAACATATCAAATATATTTTATTGCCACCCTAACAGTCGAACCAAAATATCGGTTCCGAATTTCACAGACGATAACACTATTTTATGATAAAACAATTCAAGCTTGGCATACAAGTAGTTAAGTAATTAAAAAAAGAACACTAAAAACCTTTATGTAGACTGTACACATACAACATGAATATACATCCAAAAACATTTGTAAATTATTGATTATTACCATAAATATATAAATACATAAAAGACGTTTGTGTAACTTAACCTCCAGTTATTTGTTTTAGGCTTGTATATTTTATCCCTTATCCATCTCAGTATTAACCTGTTATCACATTTCCTGGAAGACTCTTCTATTTCAGTATTAAACAACATTTTCATGCTGTAACTCGTTACCTTAGTTTGCTTCACTAACTAAGCAATATGGCCCAGAAAACGTTTTTTTTTAAATTTGATTTTATTGTATACCAACCATTGTAGGTTATTTAATGTCAAATCCTCTTTATACCTACATATCAAATATATGATTTGTAAGCATATTTTGCTGATTTTAAACGAGCCTGAGCTCTTTTTTTGACACACAGCTAAGTAGTTTCAAGTATTTCTTTAATACAAATAATTCTATTGACTATTAATCTGTTGTTTGCACAAAGTTAAACGGCTTCAAGCATTGCAATGTAACAGTAACAATTTAACATCAGTCATTTGTTTGCATACATTTAAATATATTGTTTTTATGTGAAAAGTTTGTTGGTAATTTCCTTTTAAAACGAATTAGAACTCATTTGTTTGCACATTAGTATTGTTATTGTTTCTACTATTAAATGGTTTCCATCATTGCTATCGAACACTAATGACTCTGTTCAATATTAATCATTTGTTTACCGATAATGAAGTGATTACAAATATTGCTATTAAACTCTAATTATTCTGTTCAGCACTATTCATTTATTTGCACACAGTCAAATGGTTCCAAGTATTGTAATGTAATACTAATAATTTAATTTAGGCATACAGATAAAGAGTTTTAAGTATTGCTATTTAACAGTAATATTTCTATTCAAAATTACTCATTCGTTTGCATACAGTTAAAGTGTTCCACGTATTGCTATATATCTCTAACAATTCAATTAAACATCAGTCATTTGTTTACACATAGTAAAACATTTCTATTTCTAAAAATTCACTTTTGCCAAATCATTTATTTGCACACAGTTTAATTGTCAAATAGTTCTATTTAATCTATAGATAGGACCTTCTCAGGGTCAGAGTGGACCTGAGAGCAATGGCAATGAAGGGATACTCTACATTCCCCAAATTTCCAAGGTTGGAGCCTCGTCATCATATAGTTTAATATCATATCTAGGATACTTGTTGTTGGGTCTTACCCCTATACGATGTATTTTACAGCTCCAATCAATTGGGCTAAAACAGTTTTAGTGAGGAAGTGATGGTTATAATGGAATATGCATAATTTTCAACTCAATTGTATTTATATGAAACTGTAGTGCGCTGAATTGTCGGTGTGAAATTATCTTGTGCCGAACTGTTGGGTCAAACCGAGAATCAGTGGTGAACAAACTATCTAAACTGGAATTCGATCCTCACTGTGTTATCTACGTGTGTGGCCTTGAACCAGACGAAATGATTTTAGTAAATATCGGTATTAAATAGGTTATTTTAGGAAGTAGTTTCTATCAGCGTTCAGGATGGGCTCCCAGGTGTCGCATTACACAAGTTATTATTACTTTAAATTGTGCAGTGATACGAAAAGGTCTTGAGTATTTTGAGATCATTTAAAATATTCGAATAACTTAGCATACACAACGGAGGCGTTAAAAAAGTATTCTTTTAACGGATATTTATATGTGTCGGTAAAAAGTTGTCAGATTCAAGTTGTGGATCAAGCCGTGTCTACTTGCAAAGGATATTTGCATCATTATCAATAGATAAGGAGAGGAGTGAAAAAAAAAGTGTGAATGATGAATATATTAACACAAATATGAGCTACTTTGTGTCTGAGGTAATTGCGTATTTACCAGCTGTGTTCGAACTCAGGTAAAAGACAGGATTCCAAATGCTGCTCTTCAAGGAAGAAAAGCCTTTCATATTTAGGAGACTGGTGTAATACATTCTTTTCCCTTCACATTTGACGAAGTACCGAACTTAAAGTTGGCAACTGTTTATCGTTATTTGATTGCCAACTATTTTAGGTAGTCTGAAGGTCGAAAACTGGTTGTTATTTACTAAGATTTGTTTAGATATGACACACTGGCTCCAGTATCTGTTGTCACTGGAATGGTTACCCATCTAAGTACTGAACAGGCTTATCGCTGATCTTGTGGTAACTGGTCCTTTCAGCATGACTTGACCGTAAGTCATGTCGTATTCTGATTAGGTATTGGTTGCTTTCCGACATATTTCTTTTCGTATTAATTGCAGTTGATTCGTCCAGTACCCTTAGCCTTCGAATAAGAACGAGTCCCATGAGATTAAATGGCTATCCCAGAGAGTTACCCTTACTATTTACAGTTTCAATTCATTCATCCGAGATTGCAGAACAGAAATGAATGCCTCTCCCTTTTAAATTGTATCATTAGTTTGTAATAAAGAAACAGGAAAAGTAAAGAAATATCCAGAATAATTAAAGCTGCGCGTTTGGTTTGTGCAGCTTATAACAAATATATATAACTCAAATGCATGTAAGTAAGTTGGCGACCTTAGTTGAGGGTGACTCGAAAGTTCCCTTTTCAATAGCTACCACATCGAGGTGTAGTGGAGGGCACTACTCCATTCCCAGGATTGCTCCACTTTACCCTTGATCCTTACCTTATAATGCTGAGTACTAAGCAAGGCGGCACCAAGTACCATTTTTTTAGTCTTTGGTATGACTTGACCTAGGATTGAACCCGGTCTCCCGGACCATTGGCAAACACTCTACTAAACTTATAAAACAGCAAATAATGATGAAAAATTAGCAGTTAATAGTTTTAAAGGATAATAAATACATTAGATGATATTTCACAATAATTGAGTTCAATATGAAATATATTGTACTTGTTAATGATTAAACATTCAAACACGATCTTGATATTCGTTTTTTAAATGATATCATATTTACCAACCCCTCCGCTCGGGCAGGATATGACACAAGGTCAATTTTTAAGCGAAATTTAACAGGTTTGAATTCAGAGTTTTCCTTCTCCTAGACTAGTTGCCTTACCAAAGCTGAAGAACCTAGTCTACCCTACTATTTACCCATAGCTGGAGGGAGAATAATCGGATTCATACCTTTCCCAAGGGCATTAGTACTATGTGAAATGCAATTAGTCTCGTCCAGGATTTGAACTCGTGTCGTCGTGTCCGTTTCCTCCGACGATAACCATAACACCACAAATGATATAGAATATATAACTCACTAGAGAATATGTAAAATATATCAGACACAATTTAAAATATATCTTAACTCAGTATAAAATATATGCGTCAGTATAAAATATGTCATATTTTCATTATATATCCTTTTAGCTGTAAAAACGTTCCCGTTTTCATAAATATTACTTCCTTATTAAGAAAAGCACCCACGAAAGATTGATTATCAAAATTAACTCATGCGCCTCACAGTAGAGTTGGAGTTAGCAAGCTAATTTAACAGACCATTACTATTGCATAAAGTTCAATCCTCATTGGGTAACCTACACTTGTTTTCTTGTAACAAACTAAGCTAACTTTACAAAATATCACACACGTGGAGTGATGGTTAGTAAGCTAATCTTTCAAACCGTTACTACTAAAGTAAATTCGACCATCACAGGGTATCCTACTCAAATTACCTTGTGTCAGACGGGAGTAAATTTAGTACATGCCTATGTACACTCTACTGTGGAGTACTTGTACTGTATCTTAGTGGGTTAGATATTTAGGAATTTCCAATGTCGGTATTAAGTAAAGATTTTAAAGCATGTTATTCCAGCTTTGAAGATTGGCTCAAAACAATCTTTCAAACATTTTATACATTTAGCTTCTTCTCGTGATAATTTTATCAACTTTTAATTACGATATTCACAGTAATCTCTCAAAGTGATCTGGTCTTTCTCAGGAGAGGATTATTTATTGATTATCACTACTACCAAGAATGTTGAAGAGAGAGAGAGAGAGAGAGAGAGAGAGAGAGAGAGAGAGAGAGAGAGAGTCTATTTTCAAAATATGAGTAATTTTATTGAAGAGATAACATTTTGAAGTACTCTGTACTGTGTTCAAGAATGACTGGATGCTGGACCTTATGGCTGAGGTAGTTATGTATTTATTATCAGTACTAGTGGTTGGTGTTGGGGCGCAGGGAGAAAGAAGTAATGATTTCTTGTACTTATTCTAAAGAGAACTTATTGGTTCATATTTGGATAATTGCTGGAATAAAATCTTATTTTCTTTTTCTTTAATTTGATCCAGTACCGCATAAAGCTTTTTACTCCCCCCACCCATGATACAACATTATGGAACCATATGAAGTATATCGAAATATTCGTTGGGTTTACAGAAGTGAAAATTTGATATCAGCTTTCGAAAATATATTCTGCACCAGACGAAGATGGACATTATTAATAGATTTTACTATTTACAATAACGTCGGGACATTGGCCCAGCGGTTAGAGTGTTCGCCAATGGCACGGGAGACCTGGGTTCAATCCCAGGTCGAGTCATACCAAAGACTTTAAAAATGGAACTTGATACCACCTTGCTTAACACTCAGCATTATAAGGTACGGTTCAAGGGTAAAGTGGAGTAATCCAGGGAATGGAGTAGCGCCCTCCCCTACACCTTGGTGTAGTAGCTATCGAAAAGGGAGCCTTCGGGTCACCCTCGACTATGGTCGCTAACTTTACTTTTACTTACTATTTACAAAAAAACCAAAAAAAAAAACCGCCTAATTTCACACATTCAGGTTTTAAAAGTTCGTTTAAAAAATATCTAATTTTCAGTGTACGATTGCATTTTCTATCGATTAGTGGAATGTTTTTCTCCCTTTAGTCAAATCAAATACAATGTTTTATATAGGGCACTTAGTGAGGTTCTAACTCCCTAAATAATAGTAATGGGCTTCTAGTTTAACTTTTTAATCATTTATGGCTATTATATACAATCATATGTTCAACTTTCTGTGACCAGCAGTTATTTTTCGAAGGATATCTCCTTTAAACTAAACAAAATAATTATATTAGTTCTAATAGTTATTATTATTCAAGTACACAACTTCAGTCCCAATTACAATGACGCAGTTAAACATTGCTTGATATGTCTATATATATATATATATATATATATATATAAATTTTATATATACATATATATGTATATATGATTTTTTTTGTATGTCCAAAAAGATATCTTAAAATGAGTAGATCCATGAAGAAATTTGTATTTCTTAGGATTTATTTATTTATTTTATTTTTACATACGTGTATGTTTCCAGCTTGATGCTTTCGTCAGAGAATATATATATGGCACAAGGCCTTGTTAATGGGGTATTCAATGAGACTTGAACTCACTCATGTTTGAACACGTACGTAAGAACAAAATACATAAAAAAATCCTAAAAAATACAAATTTCTTCGTGGACCTACTCATTTTGATATATATATATATATATATATATATATATATATAATATTCTTCCATAATTACGATGATGACCATTAACTAACCTGGAGCTTTGCAAATGAACTACATAGATGATTTACTTGTAATGCTGAGGATGTATGTTGGACCAGTCACACATTTTGGATAATATGATAAAAAATGGTGCAGCACTGGCCGCAGATTATCGGAACTCTTTAAGTTTCTGTTTACTACAAAAATGATTGTCTTACCAAGACTAAAGAGCCAAATCTGCTCCACTCGTAGCTGAGAAAGGGGGAGAAGAGTCAGATTTATGTCTTTCCCAATAGCATTAGCCTAAAGTGTAATGCAAACAACCCATATTTGCACTCAACTTTTTAGTCCATTTCCGATGACGATAACATGATACCTTATGCTAATCTCTCTCTCTCTCTCTCTCACTCTCTCTCTCTCTCTCTTTTTCTCTCTCTCTCTCGTGAGCATCCCTTTTACTGGAATATGAGAGACATCTGAAGAAGTACGGAATCTACGTTGGGATAAAAATGATGAAGATGTAGAAACTACCACTGCATAGAGCTATAACACCAATTATAGAAATGAGTTTGATTTGATTCATAGAACTGACATCAATTTCTGCATTATCAAAGATTCGCATATTAAAATCAAAGATAAAAAATATTCGATTTAAACAAAATATTAATTTTTGGAGTAGAATTTTGTTGATCCAAACGACCGAACACCTCATACCGATAATATTGTAGAATCAGGATCTAATGTTACGAAGGAGTTAGATTTGATCAATGAGAAGCATTGGTGCTCTTTTCAGCTTATAGTTACCGGAGTATTTGCTGAAAATTTTAAAAGAAGAATGCTTTGGGAATATTTTTGCATTCATAATTATTGTTAACAAATGTACGATTTAAAAAAAAATATAGTATTTATTTTTCTCTATTATTTGGTGTTGAATAAAAAATTTGAAAAATTGGGATTTTAAGGATCCATTTTGAATTGGTGTATTTTAAAGTAGGAATATTTAAGGATGGCTTAGAATATGCTGGCTGTATCCCTTTTAAAGGGGTAAGACTCCACCCACCAAAAAGAGGAGTGTCCTGGGTATGAATCTAATCTGAATCAGATAGTGAATCTCCAGTTCTAGAGATCTGGGGAATGTGAAGTACCTCTTCATTGCCATTACTCCCAGGTCTACTCTGACGTGGTAGTACTTGTTATGGTTCCATTTATGGGTCAAATAAATCAATTAAAAATTATTTTTATTTGATGGTAATACTTGATGCCATATAAATGTAAATCACTTGTATTAGGAAAATTTATTTGATGCTATAATTGTTTACTCAGGATTATTATTAATTACTTGAAACCATATAACTATTTGCAAATGACTGTCAACAAATAGAAATAATGATTATAATTATTAGTATTATATAGGAGTACTTGAAACCATATAACCGTTTGAAAATAATTTCTATTACACAGGAATACTTCATATCATATAAATGCGAACAATAAACTTTCAAGAAACAAATGCACAAAAATGTAAATATGAATGTACAAAGAATGTGATTCCCGAATTTGTAAGCATAAAATAACCCATAACAAGTTAGCATGCTCTTAAAATCAATCAATGATTTGAGAACTCTCTGATTTCTTGATAACGTTACTCTTCAAAATTGTTTCTTTTTTTGTTTCATCGCTCCTAATAAATATTGTTCTTCTGTTCGATCATCAAATTGTTTTATAATTGCAAGAAACTTTTTTGTTTTAAGAAAAGTTTTTTTTTAATCTGATATTGCCCTTTTGAGCATTTGAGTAACTTTTCTGGCGCCTAGGATGAATCTTTAAATTTTTTGGTCCTATAAAATGAAATTGTTTATTCTACTATGGAACTATACAGGATACTTCTCATTCGGTTCTATTTCTGTGGCAGAAATGACCAAATTAATATTAGATTAAGTTATTTTAGATGCAAAATGTTTTCATTACACTTCGCACTAATTCCATTGAGAAAGGCATGAACAACAGCTACGATTAAATAGTAACGCAGATATGGTTTGGCAACTAGTCTCAGAGAAGGGAAACTCTTAATCTAAACCAGTTTTACGCCGCTTAAAATGACCTTGTATCACATCTTACCTGTTGCGAAGGAATTGGGTAAATACTACTGAATATACTCGAGTAATGAACAATTTAATGTAATGATTGTTCTCTAATTTTTAGCCTCGAAAAGGCGTTTTTTTATTATATGTGTATGCGTGTGTATCCGTATGTACTCTTGGACACATATTGAAAACAAATGGAAAATGTGTACATGCAATAAAAAAGGGAAAAAGTCGTTTGGTGAAAGTTCTCAAGCACGCACGCGCGGCCGCGTGTGTGCGTGTATCAAATGAAATCCTACCGACTTGTCTCCTTTGATGCACTGCAACCTTACACGTCATCAAGGCATGTGTCTCTTGGAGTGATGCCGAGAGAAAGAGATTTAGTTTTCGCGGGTTTACTTGGAGGCGTTGGAACATTAACTAACTGTAGTGCCTTTCCAGCGGTAAGTCTGTAAACTAAGGGAAGGTAATCCCACATGGTATTGGTTATGCGGGGAAACTTTGATTCGAAGTAACGGCAAGGTTAGGCATAGAAACAAGGTAAGCTTCGACGCATATCGCGTGTAATGAACGACTGCTTATTTTTTAGGAAAAAAAATTGATCTTAAAATGTCGTTCATTACACGAGTATATACGGTATATATCCAATTCTGTTTACATCTATTTAGCGTGATAAATACCTTGAATTTCACGGTCTTCATATCTGATTATAAATATCTCCTGTGTGTTATCTTTGACATATTCATAAACATATCTTGTGTAATGAACGCCCTGTTGTTTTTTAGGTGGAAAATTTGTCCTATAAGTCGTTCATTACACGAGTATATACGTTACTTTGAATGTGGAAAATAATAAAACCTGGATCAAAATATTCTCTGCCTACCAACAAATCCATTTTGATAGCTTAAAAATAAATGATTTGAAATGAATTTCTTCTTAATCAAGGAAGCCGGCAACTTTTAAAAAATAGAAAAAAAATTCTTGGTTATTTTCCCTTAAAAAACATTTATAAAACTAAGCTTCAGGTACACAAAGGTAAAGAGACGTTATTAGATAGCACAGACAACATGGTGGGGGGTGGAACATAAAAAAAAAGCCGACACATAAGACACCAACGTAACGTTGACCGCTATGATTGCCACAAACGAGCCAGTAAGCAAAGTTGAAACTTAAAAGGTTGACTGAAAATGATGCCGATTTTGTAGTTAGTGATTTTCTTTTCTTTCTTTTTTTTCATCTATTTCCTTTTTTGCTACATTTTTGGACGATTCACCTGAGAAGTAAATGGCTGACTTCTGTTGTCATGGTAACTAAGTTGACCAGTAACAGCGTATAAAAATATCAACATCAAAAGCAAATATGAAATAGGAAAACGTGAACGGATACAAAAAAGGGGATAGTGACAGATATATGTTAAAAAGAGCAAGTAAAGTAAATATATATAAATAAAAATAAATTTTATAAAATAAATAAATAAATGAATAAAATGATATATATATATATATATATATATATATATATATATATATATATATATATATATATATATATACAAGAGGTCCCTCTGAAAAGTAAATAGAGTGCTGTGTGAACTATGGGTGAAAGAGGGATAAGCGGATTGTGTTATAATCTTGAATGATACCTCAGGAGAATATGAGTAATTTTAGTTTTCTGCAAGCTTCTATCTTTTTCACACGTTTTTATTTACACCTACTCCTTTTCAGGTCATTTAGTTGTGCGGATTGAAGAACGAACGATAAACAGAGAGCAACGAATAAAACTGAAATTTGTGGGCCGATTGAGGAAAATTCCGTCACAAGCCCTTGAAATGCTTCAGCAAGTATATGGAGATAACATATCACACACGTATTTTTGAGTGGTAAAAGAGTTCCAAAAATAGGCGCGAAGAGGTGAAAGATGACTCCAGGAACTGGAGGCTATCAACAGGCAGGACTGAAGTCAACATCGAGTGGATAAGGTAGGCTGTGTGTGGAGATTGTCATTTGACTGTTCGAATGATCACAAATCACCTGGACATGAAAACGGAAAATGTTTGGACGATTATCACCGAAGATTTTGAGTATGCAGAAAATCTGCGCAAAATTGGTGTCAAGACTGCTGAATGTTGATCTAAAAGAGAACCGCATGCAGGTGTGTCAGGGCATCATCGAGCGTCTTCAGACTGAACCAGACTTTCTTTGTAGAGTCCTCACTGGTTATGAGAAAGATATTAGAGTACGGCCCCGAAGCCAAGCGCCAGAGCATTCATTGGGAGTCTCCGACGTCACCGAGCCAAAGTCATGTTGATCACATTCTTCAAGGGACATCGTCCACGGCGAATTCTTGCCATGGGGCCAGACGATCAATCAGCAAGTCTACAATTAGATCCCGTGGCATATGCTTCGCTCAGTGGGTGAGAAGAGACGAGATTTATGGTAGGACAAATCGTAGTTGATTCACCTCGACAATTCATCTGTTTACAACATCCAGCAGTTCCTGGCTGAGAGGAGCATCTCTGTACTGGAACAACCTTCCTATTCTTCAAGATCAAAAGGATCATCAAGTGGAGTCGTATAGCAGGCGTGGAGGCCATCAAGACCTCCATAACGACGGAGCTGTGGGTCTTCCGAGAAGAATCCTTCCAGCAGTATATAGAAGTGCATTAGACTGGAGGGGGATTAATTTAAAAGCGAAACCGTGTAGTTTGTTGTTTGTAATTGAAATAAATTGTTTGTAACACCAGTCCGGTTAATTCCCCCCCATATATATATATATATATATATATAAGAAGTCTTCTTATTTCTAAAATGCTAAATATTTGTTTTTTTGTTGCAGAGTTTCAGGTTTATAAAGTACAGGCAACCAAACTCATTCCAACTATATGTTATAATATCAAATTTGCATCTATTTGTATCGCTTTTCGGCCTTTTGGCTGGGTCACCTTCGGGTGGACGGTCATTGACAAGCATTGTATACCACTGGACCTCTTGGTCCAGTTTAAGTTATAATCAGGTATCCATGCCTGGATTCATGTTTGAGCCCATGTCAAGCTAGGCTCATCAGACTCACATTGCACAAAGTGAGCCGATGACCAGCAAAGTCCGGCAGGATTCGAGTTTCGGCTCGTGCCCACCCTTTCTTTCCCCTAACCACCATTAAAAGCCGGCCTTCGGGTCATTGATCTTATGTCAAGTCCTGTCTAATGGGAGACAGACAAATATCGCTTCTCGGCCTTTTGTCTAAGATCAAAGTGTAGTATCTGTTATTATCAACTTAATATCTGATATGTCCCCTATATGGGGACTACGATATTAAAAGTGGCATAAGAGATTCAAGGAAGGCAGGGAGTCTGTGAGGGATAATGAGTGGTGTTGGAGGAGTAAGGAAGTCAGAACACCAGAGTTGATTGGCCAAATAAAGAATTTCATGGATAAGGACCGTCATGTGTCTATAGAGACAATAAGTGCACAGTTTGATGTCAGTGTGGGGACTGTACACACAATTATTCGCGAGGAACTAAAGATGCAGAAGATTTGCCCGAAGTTTGTCCCAAGGGTGCTCAGAGAAGATCAGAAAGAAAGACGTTGTCATGACAGCAGGGAGATGGTCGAGCTGATCAATTCAGATCCTGCAATTCTTGATGCTCTGGTGACCTGCGATGAAACCTGGATCTACTGCTATGACCCAGAGACCAAGAGACAGAGTTCCCAGTGGAAGCATGCTGGCTCTCCCAGACCCAAGAAGGCCAGACAGAGCAAATCCACCCACAAACCTTTGAAGATCCTTTTTTTTGACAGCACTGGCATAATCTACATGAACTGGGTTCCCACTAGACAGACAGTCAACAAGGAATTCTATGTTGAGGTTTTAAGGGAGTTCAGGAAGAGATTCCGCCGGAAGAGGCCAGCACTCTTCAAATCAGGTCAGTGGCATTTCCAGCAGGACAATGCACCAGTCCACAACTCCATCCTTGTCACAGACTATTTGACCAAGATGGGCATCAAGACAGTTCCTCAGCCTCCCTATTGTCCAGACCTTTCTCCCTGTGACTTTTGGTTATTCCCTAAGCTCAAGGAAAAACTTAGAGGCTGTCGTTATGAGACAATTGAGGAGATGAAAGAGGCTGTGTACTATCAATAAAAGTGCTCATACGAAAAAAGTCTGGAAAAGTCTTATTTAATGAGCCTTGTAGTTATAGAATAAATAGTGAGTTCACTTCTTGTTAGGTGACCAAAACCTGTCTTTATGCAGTACCAAATTAAGCTTAGCAAATGTTTAGAAAAGATAAAAGAAAAAAACGTCAATAAATACCGTATGTAGTTGAGTATAAGTTGATCTCGTGTATATGTCAACATTTAATTCATGGTCATGAAATCATTAATTAATGAAATTCATTTTTTAAGCAAAAGATTGCTCCAAGTCCTTCCCATTTTGCTTCAATTTCAGCCTTTAAAAATTATCATGTATGTATAATTTTTTGTTTGTAAACGTATTTTCAAAATTCGACTAATGCACAAATATTTACGGTAAGTTCTTTATAAGTAATGTGACGGTTACTGTATCTTTGTTCCGAGGTTACATTATCCTCGAAAGACGGGGAGAATCTCCGTCACAGTACCGTACCACCCAAGCTCTAAATTCTCCGTAACTAGTTATATTTTATTGATAGCTTTGAAAGCCCATATAACTAGTTAAGTATAAAGCTTGCGTATAGGTTTAATTTTTCGAGATACCAACGAATGAGGATGTGTCAAGGGTAAAGAGGGCGACGTGATATAACTGACCACGTGGGGAATTCCGAACCGGACAAACAATATGACGCGTAGTTGTTTTTCTTTATATATGTATCTTTCTTACATATTTTATTTTACAGAAAGCACAGTTGTAACAACAGAAAAACAAAAAGCAAAACAAATACAAAAAAAAAAAAATACAGAAATGTGGAGGGCAAGCCGCTTCCAATAGTATTTGACTATATCCTTCCAATAAGATAAAGTTCTCCTTTTTCTTTTTCTTTTTTTTTTCTCAACTTATTTCAAAATTATATCCGTATCTTGTTCCCTTTACACTTAAAGGGAGGGAACTTACTCGTTCTTTCTCACATTTGTTTTACTTACTTTTTTTTCTTCTTTTAGCGAAGAACAAAAGTCTCTCCTCTTCGTCTTTAATATGGATATACAAATTTTAAACAAATATGTTTTCCGCCGAAACTAGCTGCTAATGAACAACCTCAAAAATGTTTCTTTGGAATAGTCTTGATACGGACCTTTATTTAGGTTACGTATATTATTTGTAATAAAATTTTTGACTAACCTTTTCTTTTTCCTTTCCTTTCTCTTATTATTATTTTTTTCTTATGTTCGTTAGTTTCTTATAAACAAGTCGCAAGGCACCAGTTTTTTTTAAATTTTAATTAAAAAATTTTTTTTTTTTACGTTGAGCCTCAGTTTCTTACCCAACGGAGTCGACGGCTTCTATTAGGCCATTCTGTGACTAGAATTTCTCCTTTCACCGGACCACGTGAAAAGGCGACCTTTCTCTTCCTTGGCGAAGCTTGGAACTGACTTTTTGGGTTTCGTTCTTTTTGGCGGTAAAACGCCCTCCCTGCCTCGACCAGTGACATGTCTTTTCCTTATCTGGGTCACGACCTTTGCCCCTTCTCGGCTGGTCCTTCACTGTTGCTAGGGCTCGAAGGCCCGCCGATCGCCTGCCCCACTTCCGGTCCTCATAGTAGTCCTTGCTTTCCTTACCGTGGCCGATGGCCGTAACAGTAATTATAAAAAAAAAAAAAAGAAAAGAAAAAAGAAGCTTAACTTATAACTGAGTTAGTTACATATTTCTCAAATTCGAACTCTTGGTTTTCTTCCGGCCTGGAACACTGACCTCCAGCACAAGTGGGTAATATCTGCCTCTCTCTCGAAGTAAGATACAATTGTAATCAGTATTCAAACTAAAGCTCAAGTTTCCAGTACTGATTGTCAAGGCAGATAAGTGCACCCTTCAGATATAGATGAGTTGTCTCAATCTCATTTCCTTCGATTTTCCATTATTGGGTTGTTCTATTGAGCAAATATCAATAGTTACAAAATTTCTCGAACCAACAGTTGCTCCTAGGGTTCCTGTAAAATTCAAGGTTTAAATATAATTTCTAGGTCTAATTTCTTCCTTGGTATCTACCCATCTATCTACCTGAGTCTCTTCAAATACATTTATCTGATCCTGTTATTTTCCCTTTCTATTTACTCAGTGGGATTTGATTTTCATAAGTGCTCTACTAATATATGTATTAACCCAACATTTTCACAAAGGGCAGAATCCAACACAAGGTCAATTTCTAAGCGGAGTACAGCTAGTTTTAAATAAGAGTTCTCCTCCTTCTGAACTAATTGCCTTATTAAGAATAAAGAACCTAGTTTGCCCAACTCTTTAACCTTCGCAGGAGTGAGAACGGATTCATGCCTTTCCCAAGGATATTAGCGCGAAGTGAAACACAAACAAGCTCATCCAATATTTGAACTCTCGTCGTTGATTCCATTTTCTTCGGTGATAACAATCACGTTAAGTTGGTTGGTTGTCAAATCAGTTTTATTTCAGATAACTCAGTTTAGCATAGGTACACAGTTTAGATGTCAAAACAGTTCTATTTCGAGCAATTCAGTTTAGTATATGTACGCAGTTTAAATGTCAAAGCTGTTTTATTTTAAACAATTCAGTTTAGCACAAATACCCAGTTTAAATAAAAAAAAACTCTGCAGAGAAGCAATCGGTGTATTCTACAGCCCCAACCTACGAGGCAACAATTACGGTAAGAGATCTTACTAAGGGCACAACTAATGTTGCCTTATGCCAAGCTAAGTTAATATTAGTAAATATTACGGCACTTACCGTAATGCAATGGTTTGGAAATATGTCTTACAATCCGATCCACTAGTGTAGCGAGCTCAAACATCTACTCTGGCCATTATGCCCCTCGGAGCAAAGCATAATAAATAGCGTTTACGCGAGTTAGGTCATACTGAAAATACCTGTTTTAGTCTGATCTTTGAAGTTAAGCAGTTTCCAGCTTTATCATTATATAGTTAGCTGACTACTTAGAGAAATTAGAAACTGTAAACCCAGTAGTCTTGCGCCATACTTGGAAGAACTCAACAAATAAATCCACACTAGTGCAAATGGTCAACATTCGAAGTCAGGAATTGAAATATTGATTTTCTAAAAAGGCCTATTTGGAAGATTGCAGAAATAATTTTCCTTCCTACAATTACAGACCCCGCCATTTGGCCAGATTCCCTATTAAGTTTAACTTTGCAAATCTATATTGATCCGATTTTTGTATGTATGTTATCGTATTGATGCATCGTAGCAACGTTTTTGTTTGCCCAATAATGTTAAAATGCTATCAAAGATAACATTTTCCAGAGCAATTTGTAACTTAACTGTGTTGATTCTGTATTCACTCTAAACCTGATCATTATAAATTATCAAGGAAGATAACTATCAAATGCTCATTATAGTGTACACATTTGACATTTATTATGATATAAATTCTATGAATACGATGTGATTTGACATTGAGTTTTATGTTCGCTAAAGACATAATTTAAGAGAATATCATTTAGAAATATAGAGAACTTGAATGTTTATCCGAAATCAAGCAATTACATATTTAGAAAATATTTTGGACAAATTTATTAATCAATTCCTTCTTGTAATGTGAACTTAACCAGTCATCAGGTAAATTTCAATAGTGGTCGGTGTTCGAGCCAAAGTAAAAAGCCAGAATTCTCCATACTGATTTTTAAGGCAGGTAGGCAGTAATGATTAACAAGCTATTCTCGCGTGACAAAAAAGTTAATAAACTCGTGCTATCAATTCAATTGTAAGTTCTGCTGCTGTTGCTTGATGACAAAGTTTAGAAAGAAAAATGGGAAAATAGGTAGCAAGCCTGTCGAGCAGTTCATCACTACTGGCTAGTTCGAAATTCACTGGATGCCCTAAATTTGTGGCCTTGTACCAAACTTGACAAAGTTAAGCTTACTAAATACCTGATATTAATGGAATTAATTTGATATTTGTTGAATGACCCACGCTTGTTCCTTTGTACTCGAAAACCATGTTATCTTATTGTACCATACCCATGATACGGATATGTGAAACGTACATTAGAATGTTCACAAATATTTAACATAGAACATAGGAATCTCGAAATACGAAAAACACTTACGACTTCTTAGTTCAGGTACGAAACTTTTTATTACCTTTGAGTTTAAAGGTTCTTCGACATAAGGAGGGAGATACACATTCTTTCTATTCTGGCATTTTCATCTGCCTCCTCCCCCAAGACTTGTGGCACCCGCCACAAAGGCCACTGCCTTGGCTTCGGCGAGCAAGCGAAAACCAACCGTCTTCTCCCGAGGCAAAACTCAACTCAACTAATTGGCTTTTTCAAGATCCCCTAAATCCTCCGCACGCTTCCGGTGCGTGACGTCACCCGCACTCTGTAGCCCCGTTTCCCATCTCGGGTTTCTAATGTGACATCTGTGAGTGACAAGTCCGCTCCACGCACGCGCGTGAACACCTGCATTAATGTTGCACCTAAGTAACCCATGCACTGAGCCGAAAGGTTCTCAGCCTAACTAAACCCAAAGGCATAAAACGAAATCCCTCGGCCATTATATTACATGCCTTTCCCTCTACAAATAAAATTATTTGTTATCGATGATGACAAATTATTTTCCTAAACTAATAAGCCGCTTTTCCTCGTCAGACACAAAAAATATCTGTCTCTTAGTTGCTCTGCCCCTATGGCGAGATTATTCGAGACAATTTTCAGTCGACTGGACAACGAAAAGTCCGAAGCGTTCAACTGCGCCTCCGAATAGTCGGTATCGACAAACTTAAACAAAAACCCGGCCTGATTTCACCAGCGCCCAAAATATCGATTCTCCCAACTTCACAAATATCGAACCTGTCCCAAACGTCTTAACTACAGATATACGAAATCTTTGGACAACTCCATCGATGATCCCAAAATTCCATCTCTCGGATTAAATTCCTAATTTTCAATTACTATTTGCTCGGACCACTGACAAGTTACTACAAAATTTTATTCATAAAAATCCCGTTTACTATAAAATTTCATTCATAAAAATTGTTTACAATAAAAATTCATTCATAAAAATTTAAAACTCAAAAATTTACTTTATGGTTGTCAATCATTTCAAAGTCGGGCCATCTTTCTTTCTTTTCTTTTCACCCACTTGCTGGTCCGTTTCCCTTACTCTCTCCTTTTTTCTCCCTCACTACGATACGATACAATATTACACATAGCAGTTTGTCATTTTCTATGCTTTGGGCTCAATCTTTTTTCTTTTTTTAAAAGTTATCTCCAATTTTTTCCTTCTAGAAAGGCCCTTGTCATTAAAACTTACGCTTTCACCATTATAATCAATTTAAATTCTTTTTTTACGAACCCAAATTATTAATCGACAGCAGAGAGAAAATTTAAAAAAAATTCCAATTCTATCGTTTACAATTATTTAAATTCTATTCACAAATTAATCTATGACAAAAAGATAACACCTATACAATGAGCAAATACCTTCTTTTTCTTTTTCTTTTCTTTTCATGCCTTTTTTCTTGACTTCCCTGGTTTCAATTTTTTTTTTCATTTTCCGCTCGCCTTTTTCTTTTCTTTTTCTGGGGGCCTTGTGTCGACAGTTGTGTTTCTTCTTTTTTCTTTTCTTCTTTTCTGGGGGCGCCGCATTTTTTTCTTATTGTTTTCGGTGTTGAGCTTTTTTCTTGTTTTTTTTTTTTTTTTTGGAGGCCTTGTGTTTTCCCCCTCTCTCCTTCCATCGCCTGAACAAGCCGCTTGAAATAGATCTTATTTTCTTAGCAGTTTCTCTGATCGTGTGGACATACTTGTGAACCCAGTCGTAACCATGCCATGAACGACATGCCCAGCTCTGGCACCAAATATATTAATGTACCATAGCCATGATACAAATATGCGAAATGGACATATAATGTTCATATATATACATAGAACATAGGAATCTCGAAACACGAAAAACACTTACGACTTCTTAGTTCAGGTACGAAACTTTTTATTACCTTTGAGTTTAAAGGTTCTTTGACATAAGGAGAGAAATACTCATTCTTTCTATTCTGGCTTTTTCATCTGCCCCCCATCTCGTTCGTACCCTTCACAAGACCTCTGCGAGCAAGCGAAAGTCACCTTTCTTCTTCGGACGGCAACACTCAACTCCATTTTTGACTTTTTCAAGATCCCCCAAATCCTCCGCGCATGACGTCACCCGCACTCTGTAGCCCCGTTCCCATCTCGGGTTTCTATTGTGACCTCTCTGAGTGACAAGTCCGCTCCACGCACACGCGCATGAACACCTGCATTAATGTTGCACTTAAGTAATCCATACACTGAGCCTAAAGGTTCTCAGCCTAACTAAACCCAAAGGCATAAAACGAAATCCCTCGGCCATTATATAACTCGCTTATTATGATGTCGTAATTCAGCACGTTATCCATGGCTCCTTCCAGAATTTAAAATAATCTCGCCGAGTTCATTTTCTTAAACTATCACCATAACGCCATTGTCAGTCTTAATAAACATATACCTTAATAAAAATATATATAAAGTTTTGAAAATCACAGAAAAATAATTGGTTGGAATGGGTTTTATGGCATATCAACCATTGTCGGTTATTTAATGCCAAATACAGTTTATACATATTTCATAATCATCAAGTCGAGCCGCTAGCACGGATTTCCCTGACTCTTTCTCACTATTCGTCCCTATCGGCCATCGCATTCGACAAGACTTCTAGATTACATCCTGTGTCTGCACAGAGGTATTGTAGATAAGTTCCAGTCTGCTTGTCCGTGTGAGTGGGTCCACAAGAGGATATCGCATATGAGCTCGCCCTTACTTCTCCAGCAATGTTTCGTTTGTCTGATTTGAATGGTTTTAGAGATGGGAGGTAGGTGGCCGCACAACTGCTGTTTTGTTGGATGTTGCTTCCAGGATTGTTTAATATAGCTCTTAGCATTCTTGTGTAATTGCCGTCAAGTTTTTCTCTATACGCTTAGTCAGCCTCCATATGGTGCATCCATATAGTAGTATGGACACGACCGCTGTTTGGAAAAAATTGAGTTTTATTTTATCGGATAAGTCTGATTTCCATATGACCGAAAATCTAACGATAGCTGACCATGCCTTCGGTAGTCGCGTACTGATGTCATTTTCCGTTGATGAGACGCTGCTTCTGAGGTAGGTGAATTTGTCCACTTGTTTTTGGGAACGACCTTTTAGTGTGAAGATGTTTCCTCTTTGATTGTAATAAAAGATCATGTACTTTATTTTGTATGCATTGACATGGAAACTTATAGCACTTGCTGCTTTCTCCAGACTATGCAGTAGGGATTCGGCTTGGGCGTGTATATTTACCAGAAGCGCTATGTCATCAGCGTAGTCTGCGTCCGTGATAGTTTGTGCGGGTATCGTCTGCTTCTTACCTTTTCCAGTGTGAAGCCATTTTCTTTCATTAAATCTATCGACGTTCGAAGAACATAGTCTTAACAGATTATGAACAGGTATGGGGCTAGTGTATCTCCTTGCCGAATATCTGCAACAATGTCAAAGAAGTCTGTATCTCCGTCCAGTGAGCGAACTTTTACTTTCGTGTTGACCATAGGCTAGAAGTATTGGCTCCATCTTTCGGCTGTGTATAGAGTCAAGTACCTTAGAGAACTCTTCAAATAAGAGTGTGGCCTGAAGATTTTTTGGACGTACTCCTTCTAAAATTGGACAGATTTTCAGAATTTGTGATGTTGTCGATCGATTTCTCCAAAAAACATTGATAAACCTATCTCGAAAATTATTAATAATGAACGAGACATCAAACTAGGACAGTTTATGCAAGAGGAACGCAATGTAGTACTAACAAAAAATAAAAACAGGAAAGCTGCCAGTCTTGATGAAATACCACCAGAATGATGAAAAACAAGGAAATTCGACGACATACCGCCCCGATACTGCCGTATATTACCAGAACACAATAGACAGATGGACAAAAGGCTGTATCCTTGGATTGGCCAAGAACTACCGAACAATAACTCTTATTTCCATAGCGGTTAAGATTTACAATGCTCTGCTACTCAACTGCATCAAACCTGATATTATACATATACATTAGATATATATGATTTGTAAACATAAGTCAATAAAGTTAAATGGTTCCAAATATTGCTATGTATTATAACAATTCAATTAAACATCAGTCATTTGTTTACACACAGTTAAATAATCAAATTGTTCTTAAAAAAATTAATTTAGCATTAGTCATTTGTTTGCTCTCAGTTCAATATCAAACAGTTCTGTTTGATCCATAGATAGGACCCTTTCAGGTGCTACCACTCCGGACCAGAGTGGACCTGACAGTGATAGTAGTGAAGGGCATTCCCTAAAGCTCCAGCATTCCTGGAACATCACCATCAGATTGTTTAATGGTATTTCCAGGACACTCTTTGGGAGGTCTTAGTTCTCAGCAGAGAATCTGTCGGTGTATTCTACAGCCCCGGGAAAAATGGTGTTAGTATTCATAGATTTTCATCTTTTAGCTGGATCATATATTTCTGCCGAGAAAGCTTCCTGACTGGGATAGTTACAATTTTCTCAGGGGTGCTAGAGATCGGTGTTTGCGTCCAAGAAAGAGGCAAGGAATTCGTATGTCGATTTTTAAAGGCAAGCACATTCGTCTTAATCCAAACTCTTCGTATATCGACTTCTCTACTGGGCTTTGTGCTATCCTATGCTAAATTTGATAAATTCTAGACGATCTGTGAACCCACTGAAATAGTAAGCTATGATGATATTGATGCTTTTGTTTTGGAAGGAGTGGCGCAATCTAATTAGCAGTTCATAGTTAATAGAAGTCCATGATGATATTGATGCTTTCATATAGGATAGATTGAAGGACTCTAATTAGTCGCTCACAGACATCACGCTATATCGAGAATTTGGATGTCTAAATATATGACTTTCAGCACAAAGGCAGACCCCCATAAAATTAACATTTAGTTGTAAACTGAATTGGACATTCTTCGTTTTCTAATTAGGAGCATATGAAGTGTATGCTCTAATTACAATCTTGCTATGATGTACTGCTTTTTCTGAGTTATACATACATAAACAAAGATTGAGAATTTTTAGTAATATAAAGATATTAGAGAGGAAAAGAACACTATAGATTAGCGAGCTGGTTTAGGAGACCGGTCCTCACTTAGTACCCCAAACCTGCTGACTTGTGCCTGACTTAACTAAACTTTGCATAGATATAAAAGAGCAGGAACAAAAGAAAAGAGAAAAGATAGAGTTAATTTCCTTTAAAGATTAGTGGTGGTAATATCAAAATAAAATAATATACGGACATTAGCAATATATATGACATTAGCAATATATAAAGCTGATTGTAAGGCTGTTTCTCAGTTGGAGCTCGCATCTTGACATTACAGAATGTTAATGACATCCGCGTTGAGGCAAATGACGCTCACCTCTGTGCGTTTTCTGTCACTTGATACGGACAAACAGTTTTATCATCACCATTATCCCCCCTCCGTGACCCTAACACTTTTTACTATACGCACTTCGATAGACTCAGGTAGGTTGGGTGATGGTGAAAGAAGAAAAAAAAAACCGACCAAAAGAAAATTGTTGATGATGATCACCGTGAGGGCGGTGCAACCTAAAAGAAAGTATGTGGGGTTATTTTTATGGCATGACATTTTTGTCTGTAAAAAAAGTAAAAAAAAAAAAAAAAAAGAAAAAAAAAAGAAATGATGAGGCATCGTAAATTAATGCTTACTTCTGAATTTTTGAGAACACACACAAACACTTAGTCATATATAGGATTTAAGATACTAAAGTTGTGCCGAGAATTTTCTATATAGTGAAATTCATTATTAAAAATTTGGAAGTGCAAAGCTCTAAAGTAAAAACCTGCGATTATTCCACTTTTTATTTTGATGTTATGATGTGAGTAAAAATGTATATGGTCATTTTTATTTGTGAATTTGTGAAGAACTTAAAATCCAGTTTGTTGCAATCATTTATAAGTAAAATGTTCAAGAAAGGTAGGGTGTTGTTATTTTTCAAGTTCGTAAGTAAAATCTTTAGTGGGTTCAATGTTGTTTGATCAATCCGTAATTTTTAAGTCATTATTCCGTGGATATTTGAGTAATATATTATCTATATAACGGAAATAGAATGTTTAGGTATTATAAATTTAAAGAGACCAGATTCAAGAAATTTCCCTGCAATTTATGGACTTTCTAAAACTCATAAACTTGGAATTCCTCTACAACCAGTTAATCATTTCTTGGATTGGATCTGTCCCCATAACATCGTAAAAACTTTTGCCAAAATGTTATCCTCTCTTATCGGTTAGTAATTCGCAACTCAAGAATTCCAGTGATTTTCTCAACAAAATAAGTGATATAAACAAGGAAAACAGTCTTGACGTAAAATCATCATCCACTAATATTCCTGTCAACAAATGTTTAAAAATTCACCTCAAGAAAACAAATTTCACATTATCTTTACCGGCAAACAAAATGATTAAAATTGGCACATTATGCAGGCTTTATACATATATCTCATCGTTACTTCACTGTGGAGAAGAGCTGAACAACTTAGTCTTGAGTTCAATCTTAGAAGGTACAATTCAATTTCACAGGGGTATTTACAATATTTTAGTATCATTCCGCTTCACTCGAGAAACAAGAAATACCTGGTCATTTCTTGTTTCTTTGTTCTCCTTCCTGCGGGTAGCCTCATGCTCAATCAAGGTCACTAGGTTGCTTCGTTCAAACCTACGTGTTGACCTACTAGCCAGCAACGAACCGCATTGATACACCACAGCCCCTACATGAACGCACACATACATATACATGTACACATACTTATATATATATATATATATATATATATATATATATATATATATATATATATATATATATATACACACACACGTCTATACCTATGGTCAACTCGCAACGACACATATATGTACACACACATCTAATCATATGTACTAACATACCAAAAGTCAATATTGTCACATATATCTTGATTCTCTTGCATTAGGAAATGTACAAATGGAAATTTACTCAGATGTGGCACCCAATGAGACTCGAACTCACTCGTGTAGGTTTTCTAGTCGAGCTTGCTAACCATTACACCACCAGAGGCGCCTAAGGAAATGTACAAATGACCTATAATCATATCACGTTCATATTATTGGTTCCCATTTGAACACCGAAGTTAGGCAGAAGTTAAGTACTGAGATGGGTGACCACTTAGTAACAAAAGTTATTGTAAGTAGCTTCTGTGTCAGTCTAAGTAAAGTTTAGTAAACAACAAATGTTTAGATTTTTGTCTTAATGGCATATCAACCTTCGTGAGTTATTCAATGTCAAATACATTCTTGTAGAAGAACCGTAGTGGTACTATCTAACCTATAGTTGGGCAACACCAAGTCATACGCTGAACGAAGACTGAACAGTTGTGTTTTTATTTTTTCATTTATTTACATCTTAGAGTGAATAAAACTTTTAAAAAGTTAAATGTTCTTTCCTTGCATCAGTCCTAAAAAGAAGAATGTGTTTTGTTGTTGTTAGTGAATTTTTTTCTACAATTCGATGGTCGGTCTAACTAATCCGCTTTTCACGACCTTAATTCTTATTTTTAAGCCTTTAAGTGTAAATCCCATTGGCATATAAATCATCGTGTCATTTACTGCTGTGAACCCAGTATATCATAGATCATCTACTTCCATTTGTGAGGAAAAAAATATTACTTCTAATAAAACATTACAACCAGAAGCTTTAAAAAGACGAGCAAATCAAAATCCGATATCAGTAGTCGTAAAAAGAATTAATAGAATTACAGATAAACTTTGAGATTAACAATAAGATTTTTTTGTTTCCGTTCTGTGAGGAAGCAAGGCAGATAATTCTTAATTGATATAAGGAATGCATGAGCTTAACAGTTATTCAAGGTAAACTCATCGCAGTAATTCATTGTTGGTAAATTCATCATATCGTAAATTCAGTGTATAGAAAATTTATCGCCAGTAAATTCGTCACATGGCAAATTTCATCATCATCATATCGCTCTGACACCACGGTGTTCCCTGACACTTTCTCACCATCCGTCCCTATCACTCATCGCTCTTGGTAGGTCTTCTGATAATTTTTATAAATATTTAATTTCCTTCTAACCCAAAGATACCAGAATTGTACCATGATTATTATCAAGTATTATTTATTACCAGACTCTGCAGTATTATAACTCAGTACTTAAAGATATAAAGATACTGCAGTTCAAAAACAACTACACTCCTTATGACATATTTGTGAAATTTTATTTTAGGCTCGAGTTTCAGATATCATTTTTATTTTTAAAAAAATCTGTAGTGGTGTATTTATTTATTGTCGATTTTATATTTCCAAGCGGTGCAATATGTAGTCATTCGAGCCCAGGTGAAAGCTAAAAAAGAAAAAAAAATCAGTATATTAGATGCTGATTTTCTCAGTATTTTGGATGGCTCCTCTAGGATCATCATCACCATCAAGGCGTGCTGACAGCCAGGATTCCCTTGACTCTTTCTCGCTATCTTTCCCTATCAGTCATCGCTCTTCGTATGTCCTCTAGATGGCAACCAGTGCTGATGTAAGTTTTTGCTGGTCGGCCAACAGCGGTGCGTCCATGTGTTGGAGTCCATTGGAAAATGTTATTTATGAGTTTGTCTTTACTTCTCTAGCAGATTCCAGTACGTCCTATTTGTCTTACTTGTCTGGTTTACGAGATGGGAGGTATGTGGCTGTTCAAATTAATTTTAAAAGCCAAAATGTTATATATTTTATTGAATAGATTGCCTAATTATGGTATAATGTTCAGCAAGTTGGTCTTATAGATCATTACTACTGAGTAGAGAGTTTGCTTCTCTCTAAGAGCTTCAAACTTATAACTTTGATCCTAAACTATGTTAAACTTATTAGATAATTGTACTAGAAGATAGTTAATAACGTACAAGATCAAATAAAAAGATTGTTTTGTGCTAGTCTTGCGAGTGGAAAAAACTTATCTCGAAAATTTCAAATTCATAATCTTAGATTTTATTTGAGCTTGAACCCTGATCTCCGGCTCTAGTGGTAAATGTGTAATTATTCAGTCGATATGTGATTATTTCAGCTAATATCGAGTAGTATAAACATCTGAAAGTTGTGAAAATTTGACTCTTTATCATTAATATATTATTAGTACGTTGATGAAAATAATACATATTTCACTTATGATATAATAAAAATGGCAGACAACTGATGTACATCACAGTTGCTGATATAAAAGTGTCAACGTCATCACAAGTAGCGCCATTCTTCTGGAGAAAGACATTACATAGAAACGGTATTGGCTTACGTAGATTTACAACATCTTTTAAATTCAAAGTTCTCTTCTCTAAGAAGCGGATGAAGGCGGATGTTCTGTTAAAAGGAACATTTCCTTCCAGGCAGTACCATCTCATTGCACTTCAGATCAGTGTTAGTCCCTGATGCTTAAAGTACCCAAATAGTGTAATGGCGAAGAAACTGGCCGAAGCACAAGAGTGGTCTCCTACAAAAAAATAATTTTTTTAAAAAAACATAAAGGTAATATCTGCATTGTGTGAAATTGGTTGATAAAAATATTTGTTTTGAGGCTATTCAAAATGGTCGAAAATCAATTAGAGTACTCCAGGTTTGAATTGAGGCTGGTCATCAAATGTCTGGAGGATAAGTTATATAAGAATCTTTACAAATGGGCAAAACATGGATTTGCTACTGCGATCCTGAGTCAAAAAGATAGTCAATAACGTGGAAATACTGATTCTCCAGCAAAGAACAAGTTTCGGGCGTAGCGTTCAATAAAGAAGGTGATGCTGACATTTTTCTGGGATATGAAAAGACCCGTCTCTATTAATTTCTTTGAAAAAGGTTCTACTGCAAACAATGCTTTCAACTGCCAACTCCTAAGGTAAAATTCATCTTATTTATTGAATGACAACGAAGCAAACCGAAAAGAATAATAAAATATCCAAAAAATTACAAATCGGATAATGTTTCTGTTTGGTAATTATATATATATATATATATATATATATATATATATATATATATATATATATATATAGTTTTCTTAAAGTTGCAGAAGTATTTGGGATTTGTTGACGTTCTTTAATATGATAAAAAAATTGAAAAGAAAAGAAAAAACAACCAACCAAACAAATAACAAAATAAAAAAACTCGGGAAATTGATGAGTCATTGTGATTTGTAGGTTAAATCAGATACTAATTTTTGTTTGATCTCAAAATTAAGCAATGTTTAACCGGATCAGCATTTAGATGAGTGACTGATTAAGAACATCAGGTACAGCAAGTGACTTGAGATATTGTGATATATTAAACAAACAGGGACATACACTGATTAGAATTTTGATTGAGTACCATTTATTGAAAGTGATTTCTTGTCATGTATGGCGCTCACCGCCAGGGATGGTGAATGAGTGGGTCCATCTGACAAAACATTAAAAATAAGCCCAGTCTCAGAGGGCTATCCCCTCCAGCAAGAAACTATCCTTTCCTTTTAAAGAGTAAGGGTATATTGCTTGATGCCCGAAACGCTGGTTTTATGAGGAAATGCCGACGGGACTGGACAACTTTTAATCGTAAAAGCGGGAGTATCACTTTATGAAGGCAGTCGTGTTAAACTGACCTGATGTAATGTTTTGCCAAGTGAGATGAAGGATAAATCATTCATTTGCTTACGTAGAAATGTTCGATCCTTGCAAGGTATCCTACCCCCGGTGGACGTTTTATAAATAAGTGGCTGTGATATCAGGAATATGTTTTTTCAATTTTCACATCACTAAGATATCCATTAGTTAAAGGAATTAAATGATATAGTTTAATTCACAAAAACAGTGACGATAAAATAGCCGCCAACCCATATTTGGTCAGAGGAACTGGTTCTAAAATAAAGGATTTTCCTTGAAATAATCCATTTTGATATTAAACATTTTCTTAACAAGTTTATCCGTTCTATCAGCGAAGCTTAGATGCCGTTGATTGTCTCCTCTGCGGATGGGTAAGATCTTCCTCAAAAGGGGTCCTGGGTATAACACTAAACTGCATTTGGTAAAGTTCAGGAGTTCTGGAGAGTACCCCTTAATTGTCATTACTTCCAAATTCACTGTTACCAGGAGTTGTAGAATCCAATTGACCTGTTTAAAAATGATTCGTATTCGATTAAACTTTGTGCCCCCCCCCAAAAAAAAGATTTCCCAAGAAACACCTACGCGAAACAATGTAAATATGAACTGACCATGAAGAGGATTACCTTACGTCTAGGTATAAAATAACCCACATGGTTTGACATATAAGAATCAGTCAATCAATCAATATAATTCAGTTCAATTACTTTAATATCTGGCCGTATCGAAGTGAAAATATCAACGCATGTCGTTCGATTTATCTGATAGTGGATCAATAAATCCTTGTTTACATTTCCGGAAGGTTTTCTCACCACATATATTCCTTCTACATTGTATCGGGAACCAACGTATATAACCGTTACGCTATGTGTCCTGCAGGACAGTTCAGAGTGAATTTTTGGACTTATGAACTTTATGTTCTTACTTGACTAGGATTACTCATATTAGGTATGATTTTCTACCTGTGCTAATATTCAGATTTTTTTTCAAAGCTTCTAAGGAGACAATCATCAGAAGGTTGCGGGTTCAATCCTGACTGCAGACGAGTAACAATACAGGAATACTTAACACTTGTAACCGGTTATGGCAAACAGAATCAGAACAGGCGACCCCTATGGATTAAAACAAGGACATAGTTCGAAGTTCTGTGAAGGTTCCCGATTTCGACAAACACCTGAAGAAGGCCGAGAGGACATATCGGCCGAAACATTGTGGAAATAACAATTAAGATGAAGACAATAGTCCGAAAATCCTTAATGATAATAATACATTCCTTTATACTGGAAAATATATATTTGAATAAAAGGCAAGTTTAAAAAATTGTCTTTGAAATGATAAATTTGTTGTAGACTCTATAAGCAACTATAATCTATTTAAAAATTTCTGTTTGTGTTGTTTTACACCTTTTATCTCCCCTAGAAGTCCTTGCATTTTAGGGTATACTTTTTAGAATAGTTCCTTGACTTTCGGTTTCATTCCCTCGAAGAAAGGATCCAGATATCTTAATCCATCCATAATTAGTCCTTTATTTCGAGCATCGTCGTTTTTACCCTTTCCTGGAGATTAATAAAACTGTTCATGAAGACTAACTTTGTTACAAGGTTTTAATTATCAAAAGGTATTTATCTCACCGTAAGAGTTTCTCTGAAACAGCCGTATGCCAACGAACACGAATGAGTTTGTTTCATCCCTTTTCGCCTTCTTTGCCGAAGAGCTCTTTTGAACATATCGGCATTATCGAAGCGTATTAATTCTTGATGTCTCACTTAACAAACAAAAATAAAGCAATGTTTGGTTTAAGAAAATGATAACGAACGGCCACGCTTCGTTTGTATTTTGGAGGTGGACGTTTTTATTTTGTAGCTTCTAGATAAAACGCATTACCCTACTTAACAAAAAGCAAGAGGATCGCCATTGCATCCCTGATTATTCTTGGAAAAAAAAAGAAAATATTTTCAGTTAAATACGCCAGATGATTCACTCATTTGTAAGAGAGCGAGACACTTTCTCTTCTTGCTCTGTAAAGCATGTGATGTATGTTAATAGAAAATAAAGATTGTTGTAATGATAATTTGATAAAAAAAAAAAGAAAAAAAGAGAAAAAAAGAGATAACTTTCTTTTGTGACGGTTGATTCAAAATGACACTCTGTATTTGAATCTATTCCAGCATTTGATTGATTAATTTTAACGGTATGTCAACTTGTCTAGTGTTATTTTATTCCAAGAGGATAGGGAAATTATTCATTGTACATTTATATTTACATTTTTTGTGTAGTTGTTTCTTAAGAGTTTTGAACACAGTTATATGAAATCAAGTATTCCTATCAAATACAAATAACTTGTACACAGTTGTATGATTTCAAGTATTCCTATCTAATACGCACAATTTTAAACAGATGTATTTGACCTGTAGATGGGGTACTTCACATTCCAGAGCTCCGGAACTAGAATCTCACAAACAGATGTTTAATTTCATACACAGGTTAAGTTCTTTTTGTGGGGCGGTTTTTACCTTTTTACAGGGGATAGAGTCAGCTTATTCTTAGCCCCACCAACAAGGATATCCAGAATTTGAGAAGAAAGATGCAATTTATCAATCAAAGAGAAGGATCAGTTGAATGTAACAGGTTTTTATTTTAATCAACGAAAAGACATTTATTTAATCATCACCAAATAATTGTTTAGAATCAAATTTCCAAACCTTTCCAATTCAAATATTCTACAAGTAGCACCAATCTCATTATCAATCAAACAACATTAATTTAATAAGAGAACAACGTGTATGAGTGTTGATTTTAGGGAGTAAGGAGTTGCACAAATAGTGGACTTGCCTTTTCGACATACCCTCTTTGATCCATTTGCAAGGTGGGTCCAGGAAAAGTGGTGAAAGTTCTTATGCAGTAAATGGTAAGCTCAAATTTGCCCTACTTGAGGTTTTATTCGCCAGTTAACAGGTCTTTTTATCTTGCTGGTTGTCTCACAAAGCATCGTCTTGTATAAAGCTGTATGTTAAGGCAGCTATGAGGATTTAACTCGTAATCCTACCAGATATCTATCTATCTATCTATCTATCTATCTATCTATCTATCTATCTATCTATCTATCTATCTCCTGAGCAAACTGAAAATACTTTTGCAGTATGTCTTGAGAAAACTGTGGAATGCATCGGCGGAGGAGTTGTGTTTGTAAATATTTCAGCCCTTCATCTCAGAATTTCAAATAAACCTATTACAATATAGAGATAGAATTTAGCCAAACTTCTTTCCTATCCCATGATTCTAGGTGGGTTTATTCTTGTAAAATGTTCCAGAATAAAATATCTGAAGTGACATACTTTAAATTTGATATCTCTGTTTGGACAGAGAAAAGATTGATTTTCGATTTTCATATGCAATACATCTAAACATTTCAATATATATTTAGGTCATCAGATCACTGTTAGTGAGTTCGATTCTCCCTTTGCGTCCCATGCTTCTGGCATTTTGTTATATCTAAGCTAAGTTTAGTAAATAACTATGTTTGTGTCAAGCAGTAACAAACGTTTTTGAAAGTTAACAGTCTTGATTTCATTATGCAATCAGTGTTTACCGTGTGTATCGATTAAGAACGAAGTAAATAAAAGCAATAATACTTAAGTAGAGTAGAACTAACAATAAAATTATTAGAGAGAAAATACTTATTGTCTGAATTTCTGAGACGAAGTTGGATGATACAGCAGGACACATAGCGTAACGGTTATAGGTGTTGGTTCCCTAAGCTTCTAAGTGACAATGATCTGGAAGTTGGAGGTTTAATCCTGACTGCAGGCGAGTAACAATACAGGAGAACTTAACACTTGTACCGGGTTGTGGTTAATGGAATCAGAGCAAGCGAACCCCATGGATTGAATAAAGGACGTGATTCAAAGATCCGTGTAGGCCCCTTAGTTCGATAAGAAACAGGAGGTTACATTGCCCGAAAAGTTGTGAATATCACAACAAAAATAAAGACAACAGTCCGAAAACTCTGAATGATAGAAGATCCTAAATTTAACACTTTTAAGATATAAAACAAATATGACAGAGAGAATTGGAAAGCAGTGAGTGGTAGCATAACTACAGATTTGTAGTTTGCTTCCAATCAATACATAATACCCAAATCAAAATTGACATCGTACTTTGAGCTGTTTTGATTTTATTTTTCATTAGTATATTTTAAAAGATACTTCTTTTACAATTTCATAGTTCTGTGGATTTTTTTCTCAAATTTATGAAGCAGGCAATCCAGGTTAATTATTATTCATTTATTCATGGCGCGAAAATTATTTTGTGACATTTTAATGTATTCATATTGTTGTAATTCGTAACATGAAGTTAAAAAATGTCTTCTCTTCAGATTTGACAAGTTGACTGAAAACTGTGGGTTTAAAAGATGTCGTTCATACATATGTATAAACTACGTATATATATATATATATATATATATATATATATATATATATATATATATATATATAGTCAGTGATTTAAGACCGGATTACATTCTAACCGAACAGTCAATTCCCTCGTAAGTCGAACTGTCATATATATGTAAATATATATGTATATATATGCGCCGTATAGACAAAAGCTGACATAATTTTCTCCTTTTATTTGCTCACTTTGGTGGCAACTCACGCAAAAGATCCTTAAACGCTTTAAACCCAAGCAGGACTCCTTTTTTGTGGACGTATATTGATCATTCAGGAAGCTTTTAAAAATCCAGTTTCCTCTATGTTGAAAATCTTTTCCGATAAATATGCTTCTCTTATTAAATCATTGCCGATGAACAATATACTGGGACCAGCCCGCTTTCCTGCTTTCCCGCTGTACGAAAATTCATGTCGTTATATTTGATTTTTGGTTTTCACTTGAGCCTTTTCGTCACGATCGTATATGTGCGTTGTTGTAAGTCATGTAGGTCGGGAGTCAAAATAGCCTCTTCCAAATTTTTAAATTTAAATGAAGGCTGTTTTGTTCTAAAATGTTTCAATTATTAAAAAAGAAAAATAAGAATTAAACTTACGTTTTGAAGTTAATAGGTTTTTATCTAAGATAACTGGTCAGTCCAATGCTTTGTGTAGGTGCTCTGAGTGTTTATGGTGGTCTGTTCGAGGATTTGCGCCACAGACCCATAAAATATTTGGGTAGAATGTTTGCCAATGGTACGGTTCAATCCCAGGTCGAGTCATACTTTAAAAATGGTACTTCATACCTCCTTGTTTAACCCTCAGCAATATAAGGTATGTATCAAGGGTAAAGTGGAGCAATCAAGGGAAAGAAGTTGCGCCCTCCCCTACACTTAGGTGTAGTAGATATTGAAAAGAAGTCTTCTAGTCGCCCTAGACTACGGTCGCCAACTTTACTTTTACTTATTATTGAAAACCCGAGAAAACATATATGCATGAATTCTAAAACATTTCCATGTTCATTGCTATTTACCTTTTCCAGATTTAATAATGTTTAGTCATGTTTACTTTGTATAATATACGTGTGGTACAAGGACATTCATGCTTATTTGATTGAGTAGAGATAATAATTATACTCCTTGCGAGTTAGTAGCGGACTAAAGGTGGGGGCCGGGCCCCGAGCGTCACTTAATGGAGGTGGCTTTTTGTGATCATTCATTTTTCTGTTTTGGTCTTTCAAAAAAGAAATCTAATATTTTGTTTTTTAATTCAATTTTTTTCACATTCATTCCTTTTTGTTTGAAGATCTCAAACACATGACATGTCACCCCGTCGGTGATCTCAGCTTTTAAAAAGCTCGGTCGACTGTCTGAGTTGCCGGTACTTTTATCTGGCCCTGCTGTGAATGACCTCTTGCTGAGACGACAAGACCACACCAGGACATACCACGAGACATCCTCACTATATTGTATATTTTGTGCAACCAATATATATTTACTGCTCCCATCTTTTTGTATTGTGATAATTGACCTAAATATTTTTTGGGTCGTTTTTAAATTATTTCTAATAAAAATAAAATATCCGAAGATGTCTTTTTTTTTCAATGATTTCAAAATCAATTGAGAACATGTTGAAATTTTAATGAAATTCTTGGTATTTTATTCATTAATGAATTATTCTTATGATGAATAGGTTCTTTGATTAAAAAAACATTGAGAAAATATTTTCATCACTTAACAAGAAGCTTTAAACGTTTGGTCATTTGAATAAAAAAATTCCAATCACTAATTTTTACATTTCTAGAAAGATCAAAAACGAGAAGACCACATTTAAAAAAGATCAGCTTGAAAAAGTTATTTTAAAATTTTAATATATTTTTAAAAACTCAAAAAATAATTTTATACCGTATTTTCTTTCAAGCGGAGTTTTAAAAACAATGCTTTTTTCTTTGGGTTGACCCAAAGTAAAATTTCTCTGATGCAATTTACCTACATTTTATTCCCTTAAAAATTTTACGGTGAATTTTGAAAGCCTTTGAACCTTTCTGCCGAAGATAAAATATTTGTAATTAAATAAAGATTTATCTAATCTATTTGAAATGTATGATTAAAATTTCCCAATGTAGGAGAGCATATTTTCCGAGATTTTAATATATTAATAAACATTTACGAACGATTTTTTATTCAGACTAAAGTTGCTTGAAGAAATAAAGAAAAGTCGCTTTCTTCTTTGTAGCCTTAAGATTTTTAAGATTATATTATGGAGATATAAAATTGGTCTTTTTTGAAAAGTTGCGCTCCTTTAAAAAAAAAAAAGGTCTTAAATTTAAAAATGAAATAAAATACCACATTTAAAAAATGTTTTTGTTAGATAATAATTTATATTTTTTCTTATTTTCCAAGAAATTTGAAAATATTTGCATTATTATTATTAATATGTTTAATTAATAATTTGATTATATGAAATTTCCGATATTTTCTTTAACATCTCACGAGATACTGATGAGATTTAAGAGCAAAATCATTGAATTAAAATAAGGATTATAGTTGATTTTGATAGTAAACGATAACGCATATCAGTTTTAAGAAATATTTGGGTTTTGTTGTTTTATTGCCCCAAAGACATTTATTCATAATATATTTTATGGGTCTGTGGCGCAAATCCTCGAACAGACCACCATAAACACTCAGAGCACCTACACAAAGCATTGGACTGACCAGTTATCTTAGATAAAAACCTATTAACTTCAAAACGTAAGTTTAATTCTTATTTTTCTTTTTTAATAATTGAAACATTTTAGAACAAAACAGCCTTCATTTAAATTTAAAAATTTGGAAGAGGCTATTTTGCCGCTCCCTGTACAATAAAGACCCTCTCGTTATTTTTTTTTAACATAATTGCTATGAAGTTATAAAAAAGTCTAAACTATTTATTCATAAAAAAACAAAACAAAACAAAAAAAACAACAGCTAGCTTATTTGGTTATCTTCAAGATACTATAAATTTTCAGCTTATTTCTAAAGGAATATCTCTACATAGCAGCAGCAGCAGGAACCAGCCTCGTACGCTCTTTTGATCAACTTTTTTCGATTAATTCTGGAATAATATTTGATTTATTTTCCAATTCATTGTTAAAAAGTTTTCAATTCATTGTTAAAAAAGTTTTCAAATTTTATTATTAATAACTTCATTGATATATATATTCATTAAAAATGCCCACATTAGTTTATTGTACAAGAAATTTATTTAAGAACTTAGATTTAAAATAAGTTTATTTTCCCGAAAAAAGCAGATCAAAAGGTCGTATGAGGCTGACTCCTGCTGCTAATTTGAAGGTGGCGTTCCTTTAAAAAATCTGAAAAATTCAGGATTGCATATTTTGAAGATAATCAATTATTTGCTTTTTTTTTAGATTGGAAAACGTTGATATAAAACATCGAATCAGTTGAAGAATACCCCTCCACCTCCAGACTAATCAACTCTAAAATCTCCACTTCAACTTAACTCAACAGCAGAATTTCCTCCCAGACTGATCAACTGTATATCTTTGAAACTTGTTAAAAAATGAATGTTATTTTTTCTTTTCAATTAGTTGTTATATTTAGCGTATGGTAGCAAGGAAAAGACAAACACAAGTTGAAAGTTTTTAACAATATATTATACAAAAATAAAAAAAACAAAAACAAGGTGACAAGGCAAAGAATCAAACTGTACAAATTGGTAGTGTACGAATATCAAGAGAAATAGCGAATCGCGATGTGTGTGTGAAGCCAGTGTTCGTGGACGGTCGTGTATGTTTATAAGTTAAGGAACTCACTTGGTGGGTATGGTGGTATAAAGGTGGTAAGGGTATCAGATGATGTTGGTAGGTGGTAGAAATCGTGGACAGGGCGGCGTTGTAGCAAAGTCAGCAGTTGTTCACAGTGGGTGGTATGTCATAAATCTGTCAGGGTTCAAGATGAGTTCTTATGGTGGAGCGTGTTCTTCCCTTCGTCCCTTGGTTGGCCAGTCTGACGCCTTTAAAGATTTTCGCTGCTTAAGTAGTTACTCTTTGGATCAAGTCGGTTCTGGGAATTTTTTAGGGGGAAGATTTATGATTGGCTGACAAAGGGTATTTTGTTAATGAGAATTAATTTTTTGCATTCTCGCCCGGAAGTTCTGCGCGGAGCCTCTCGCGCAAAGACACATTTCATTCATTGTCTCGGCAGTAGCCGGGCGAATGCTATCCTTCTCCAGCCACGTGTATATTTGTTGAGTGAAATTGTAAATCGGGAGAGATCTGAATTCTGCTATATAACATAGTTCTTTTTGTAGAAAAAGATTGCAGATTTTTTAAATAAAGAAAAACATTCATAGTAGAACCAGAAATATACGCGATTTAAAGTTTGTTTACATTTTGTAAGTTTTTACTAAACATGCAATTCTTAAAGCTAAAAAAAAATGTATAAATATCACGCCCTTCAGAGACTTCAATAGGTTTGTCATGAAATCACAACTTTAGAATTATCATGTGAAAATAACAACATTCTACATTAAATTTTAAATTCTTAAGAGACTTTCAGAAAAATCAAATATAGTCCATATTGCAAGATTAAATTTTTATACTAGTATTTCAAACTAAGAATCTTAAGTTTGTAATATCAAAAGGTAAGTTAAAATTATTTAGATGTAAAATTTTTAAATATGAAGGTTTAAAGTCCTTCGGAACGATTTTGAAAATATTTTAAATTATTCACTAAGGATCAAGTGTAGAATCTCCATTCCAACTCAACTGTAGAATCCTACCCCCGAGATTCTTCAAATGATCCAAATTATTATTTTTACATCAAGTAGTAGAAAAACAAAAAAGATTAAAGACTTGTTTATCTAAAAAAACGAAAGCAAAGTTGTTAGAAGTGTAATTATTTAATATTGGCTTTTAATGTTTATTGTATATTGTTTTAAAAACTTTATAGTAAAACACGAATGTTTTTTTTAAATAATGGGCTGAACTGATGGAAATAAATTATCAAATATTTCTCTCCTTATTATTTTAGTTTCATTGTCGTATTTCATAACACCGTAAGGTATAAAAAAGTATACGCTGGCAAAATAATGAGGAGGTAATTACTTTTCCCAAAACTTAATTGTCAGTCAGTTCCCTGAAGAATAAGTTAATATTTAATGCGAGTATCAGAGGTAAACATTTCTTATGAACTTTTAATGTTCAGTTATTTTTATTACGACCAGTACTACGGATTAAATTTTAGATTATTATTATGAATTTACGAATGAAATTAAAAGATATAAGAAAAATGAATTAGAAAAAAGGATAGTAAATTTTAAAGATTGAATTTAATAAAAGATTGAAACAGTCATCGGCTGTAGAGGATAAACTCCTGTAATCATTCACCTCTTTTATTTTTAAGTAACACTTCTCTATGCCATTATAAGATGCGAGTGGGTCTTGAATGTGTCTAGCTAAGTTTGGGAAAGTTAGAAAAATTATCGACATTTTTTACAACCCCACCTTCAGTCTTTTTTTCATCGATTAGAATGAGTAAACGGCAAAAACTGGATGGTACATCTTACCACAAGTTGAAAGCTACCAGAGGAAGTGGGGAAAAGTGTGCTGTATCTTTACCTGTTTTCCAACAGAAAAAATATGTAGCTAAAGCAAAATACGAAGACGAGGATACTGAATGTACATCAGAACTAGTTGGGGATGAGCATGGAGAAAATGCAAATATGGTGGAGTCAAATATAGGAATAAAAGTTGAAGAAGAATTTCTTGCAGGAATTAACGTTCTTAAAGAACTTGAAAGTGACAATGATGATGTTTCAATAGAAAGAGCTCCAATGCAAGTGGTAAGGACAGGTAATAATATGAAGAAGGAACTGATGAAGTAACTGGAAATAAAGAAAAAGAATAGGCAAACATTGAGATTGCTTTGTTAAAAGACATCGCATTTTGGCCATGAACTTGTTCAGAGCAGTTGCTCGTTGATCTGGTAATATTGGAACCTAAAAGGTTTCAAAACAAAAGTGAACCATTTGCTCCGACATTAAGACCGGGGGAAATAGTCCGAGGGTAATGCTATATCACTGATTTTACAAAACTATGGAGAATGGAGAGACTGTTTTGAGATCATAGTAGCTTTTCTCAAAGACGAACAAATTTCTTCATTGTTTCTGCTATCGCAGCTTCCTGAAGACAGATCATTGCAAATCAAGTCTAGCAAGAAATCCAGGATTTCAAAAGTTCTGGAAGCTTAATTCAAAAATGCCTGAACATAAAAATTCGTCTGACTACTAAAGAGTTTTCAAGGAATGGAAGATTTTGGAAATGACTCTTAATAAAGGTAAAAACTCTTGATAGTAAATTACAAGAACAAACTATGGAAGAAAGGCAGATTCGGAATCAGGTTTTAACACGGTTACTTGTCGTGAAGTTTCTGACGAAACAGAAGCTGCTTTTATGAGGTCATCGATAAGATGTACATTGTTCCAATAAAGGTAACTTTGTAGAACTTGTTGAACTTATAAGCAAGTATGATCCTATTCTTGGAAATCATTACTTGAAAGAAGTAAATGATAACTGGCGGTACTTGTCATCGAAAATCCAAAATGAATTCATTCATATCTTGGGAAACCACGTGAAGGAAAATATATTGGATCGAATTCGAAAATCCAAGTATTTTGCGATCATCCAAGACAACACGTCGGACATTTTTCATACTGATCAGATGAGTTTCATTTGTCGATATGTCGTTGTTGAAGACTAAGTGGAGGTGCGGGAATCATTTCTTGGTTTTATCACTGAGAATGTGAAGACAGCTTATGATAAGAAGATGACTTTGGATCGACTAGAGAAAGAAACTTGATTAAAAAAAAACGTAGAGGTATAGAATTTGACAATGAGGCTTTTATGGCTTGTCTTCATGGTGGTGTTCAACGTTTTCTACGAAACACAAATGGGAAATGTTCTAATGTGCCATGTTCTAATTATAGTTTGAATTTATGCGGTGTTCATGACTCAGCTGTGAATGCAAATGCCATTACATTTTTCGGAGTGATTGAGAGACTATACATTTTTCTTCCAATCACCACAGGAAAGTTTTATCTTCATATGTGACGGTTAGGATGAAGCGTTTGGTAACCATCCATTGGAATTCACGTTACAAAACTATTCGTGCAGTGAAAACCGGATTTCAAGGAGTGATTCAGGTACTCGATTCATTAACCTCAGCTTCAGAAAATCTTCAAATGAGAGGGGATGCACAACTCATTTTGCTTTCAAGTGAAAACTTCTCCTTCATGTCACATTTGTTTTATTGGGAAGAAATTCTGGGACAAATAAATTTCATAAAAAGAAAAAAACTTCAAGAACCTGGTATTGGTGTGGATGTGTGTGTAACCCACGTGGATGCGACTAAAATTTTCTTTAAGCGAAACAAAGACAGAGTAGTGTCTGAATCGGGTAATCAAAGTAAAACAAAGAAAAATGAAAATGAAAATTCCAGTTGAAAAGTGGATTTGAAGAAAGGAGAAAGCTAACTGGGGAAAAGGAAGATGATGTATGTCAAACACTTGTGCAGGAAGTAAAGAGAAATCTTTACAAATGTCATGATCAACTTATAAATGAACGGGAAGCACGATTTGACTCAATGTCTTATCTACAAACTGTCTTTGCTGGCAATTCTGGATGATACTGAAGGCGTGTTGAAGCGAAATTTTGAAATTCTCGGTAGCGATTTAGACGTATCTATGCTGACTTTGGAAATTCTCCGACTTCGGCATTTTTTAGCAACAGCTTTCAAAGTGGAACATGACATGACCAGGATGACCAAATCATCAGATATTGAATGGCTGAGACTGATTTATCGATGGCAAATTCAAGAAACAGTGTCAAATATTGTGATTGCTCTGTGGCTATTTTTGACGCTCACAGTTTCTATTGCTACTGTAGAAAGAAGCTTCTCAAAACTGTGCTCATTAAAAGTTACTTGCGATCGAGTATGTCGCAAGATCGCTTATCCAATTTGTCACTCATTTCAATTGAACATGAAACTGTCGATAAGATAGACTTTGACCAAGTTATTAGTAACTTTGTTTCTGCAAAAGCTCGAAAGATTAAATTATGATAAGGTTTGTTTAACAATTTTTTTTAATTTGTTGTTTTTCAAGTACTAATCATTGCTATTTCATCATATATTTTTCCTTAAAAAAAAAAAAATCAAAAAAAAGAAAAAAGGTGCCATTGTGAATTCTGGCCCCGGGTGGTATTTTGCCTTGTTTACATCCCTGTTGCGAGTTTCTCATACCAGCGTTAGATGATTGTCTTTCACTGAAGTCTGAGTGACAGCAAGTTTCTTCAGGTCTCCGGGATTCTTCTCAGTATTCTGTCCGATCTTAGAAATGCTGTAGTTAGGATGGTCTCCATTCATCCACCGATTTTTAACTCTTCCAGCCTCCTTACCAAGCCTTTGGGGATCGTTTCGAACGCATCAATTATAATTAAATAGCTTTTTTTAGTTATCTGATGAGGTCTACGTATATATTTCTCTTTTCGTTTTCTTTGATTTTCTCTTTGTGGCCGGCCGGGACGGCAAAGTCCATTGTTCAGTAAGTTCTCTATTCTGTTAATTGTCTCTAGGTCTGGTCTTCTGGCCGGGATCAGGTGATCTGTTTGTATCTCGAAATCCCAGGGAAGTTTGTGCGTCTCATTCTACAGGACGGCTTCTGGTTTGTACATATATCATTAGGTAGTACGGTGAAATTTCAATTTCTTGCACACTTCCTTTCACACTCAGTCGTGTCTAGTCTTATACACTTTTTGCATTAGTTAGCTGCGTTCACTTATTATTTGATTAATTGTCTCCTCTCTATCACCACATAAGCTATACTTGCTTTTCTCTTGCGTTTATCTATTTTCGCTTTAACACAGTTGGTCCTTATAGTGTTGTTTTGTGTTGCTATCAGACGAGATTCAGTTTCTCCCTTAAGATTTCTTTTTCTTAGCCATGTACATGTGAGATTTCGTCTGTTAGTCGTCGGAAATATCCATATATTTGTTTTTCATTCCATTTTTATTTTCTAGTTTTTATTGTTCTATTAATCTTAATGTTGCCTGTGCTGTTTCTAATCGCTGTAATTAACCTTTCTATGCTCTTGTTTATGTAATCTTCGAGTCCTCGTATTGATGCATCCACGCTATCTTCAATGCTGGCAAATCCTCTTCCTCCTTTTCTTGACATATCTGTCTATGCCATTCATCTCTCGGATGAAAGGCCTTGTGTATCGTCATCATCTCTGGTTCATTTGTTAAAGTTCTTCAATCGTCCATTTCAAGAATGGACTCGAGTATCTTACGAGGGGGACGGCACAGCTGTTTATCCCTTTGATGAGATTCCTGCTGCAGAGCTCGGTTTGGAGAAGATTTCTCGTTCGTCTGAGATGATTTTTGAAAATTTCTTCTTTCATCTCCACTTTTTTTATGTGTTCGCTTCTAATATTCCCAAGTACTTGTAAGTTTCCTTTTCTCGGAGCGTTCTGATTCTTTCTTGATTTGGCAGTTATATTCCTTCCGTTACTCGTCTTTGTTGCACATTATTAGCATGGTTCATTTTTCTCTGCCAAATCATATATCCTGACTGTATATTCTCATTGTTTGTATTAGAGTCTTCAATTCTTTTTCATTTTTTGCAAACAGTTTTATGTCGTCCAGGTGGTTGATCTTTTCTTGCGATTTAGAAAATTTGTAGCTCCCTGTGCATTTTTTTGGTATGTGATTAAGTGGCATCATCGCTGTTACATAAGTAATGGTGAAAGCGCATATCTCTGGAAGATACCTCTAGATTTTTACCCCGTAAATTTTTTCCTCAGGCAGCCAATTCCACTTTACAGTTTTTCGTGGCTTCCGACTTTACAGTTTTTCGTGGCTTCCGACTTTACAGTTTTTCGTGGCTTCCGACTTTGTCGGATATCTTGTACATTTTGAGACAGTATATTAATTAGCCTAAAAGGACTATATCGTAACCCTTTTTGTAGTCAATCTACACCATAGCTACATTTCCCCGTCTCATTTTCTCTCCTTGAGGATGTGTTGATTTATGTGCAATAAATACCCTGTTCCTTTTGTTCCCATACGGTATTCTTTCTGTTCTTCGGAAGATAGTCCGCGGTTTATAAGCGAGTAATAAATCTCATCCCTAATCTATGCTATTAGTATCTTCTACATCATACGCAGACACGTTATCGGTCTATAGTTGCTGGGGGTAGTTCTTTTTGGGGTTCTTTTTGGATCAGAGTGATCTTTCTTTTAGTCATCCATTCGGGTATGTATGTTTCTTCTAAGGATCTACTCAGTTCATGAGCCAGTTTATTGTGGATAGACGTGATTTAAAAAAAAAAACAGAATCCATTTATGCCATCACGGCCCGCGTTTTCCAATTCGGTACTTTTTTGAGTGTTGCCCAGAGCGATTCCAGTTGTATTTCCCACGCAGGTCTTTCGTAGAGTCCTTGTAATTCTTTTTCTATTTTATCTATCTGTTCGAGTTTTCTGTTATGTTCTTTCCGTTCCCATATTTTACTCCAATTTTTTTTTGCTTCCTTGGCATCCAGTTGTTAGTATGTCTTCGTGCATTCTCCACTTACTTATTTGTTGATCTTTTTCGTTATTCTGGAATGCTTTGTTCTGATTGTTTTCCTAAACTCTGTTTCAGTATTATCTCCATTTCCCTCTGTCTCTTTTCCATGTTTTTTGAGATTGTTCAAAGAACCCCGACTATGATTAAGATCACTGTCACCTTCACATTCTACGATTTTTTTCAGATCCCCGCCAAGATCAAATTTTTTTTATCCAGTTTTTTCTTTCTTTTATTTTCACTCTCTGTTGGAATGGTGAAATCCTCTAACAGATAAATTCTTCTTCTTCTTTTTTTTTTGTAGTTTCTTTCACCATTCATTTTTGTTGCATATTAATTAAATAATAAATTACATTAAGATGAAAAAAAGATAACAGAAAAAAAGATAGTTTAAATTTGTGATGTTTTTCACTAAGCTTAGGTTCATCTGGTATAAGGCCACTGTATTAGAGCACCTGGTTAGCATATATATAACACCATAAGCAAAAGATAAGTGAAACGAGTTTGACAGCCACCCATTGTACGGAAGACGTGTTAGTCTTATTTAATACTGTAGAGGTGAGAAGCATTTAGAATCATAGTAAAACTGCCAGGTGGATGGTTGAATTCAAGGAAGTCTCAAATTAGAGTCAAGACCCCAGGAGGAAGTTTTTTCTCCAAATACTCGGCGAAGAAATCTCAAACTTATGTGCAAATGTTTCGCCTAGGTATTAAATCAACTACTTGTAAAATCTTTGCGCTTTATGGAACATAAACAGTAACATTTCCGACTCTGTATTGTTTTCACCCTTCTAGATCAAACTTTTTTGGCGAGTGTGATGGATTGTACAGAGGATTGTACTCATTTACTCTATGGTAGGGACTTTAGTACCTTCCCTCTGTAGACGTAGCTTAGTTTTTGCACAAGGCCGGAAGTATGGGGTGTCCAGTTAGAGTCGAACTCACTAAAGATGGTCTGCTCATTTAGCTTACTAACCATTACACCCCGTGATGCGGCTACGGAAGTTGTCAGTAAGATATATTCCGAATTTATCCTTTAACTTACCACTCCGGAAAAGTGCTTGTGAGTGTTCACTTTTAGAGGCGAAATTTAGCAAAAAAATTCTATGGTTGGTCAGTGAAGCTCATTATTACAGGTCCTTCTAGAAAGAAAAACGCAGATTTAGGATCTATATAAAATATTTCAATCTTTTGCATTCTAGCATTTGCAAAATCTGCGATGCCCATGTGCTATTGTTATTTACTAGATTGCTGCATTAGAATATATGATATTTACTCGAATTATTGAATTCTTTGCTAATTGCTTCATAAATTTAATCAATAACCATATAGAAATCGATATTGTTGTCAGAGAGATTCAACACTTTTTAATCGCAGTCATGGAATCCCAAAAAAGACATTACTTATTAAAAATTGATTACCTAATGGGACATTAAGTTTTAATTTTATTTATGGATTAAAATAAACATCCATCAGCTTCATTTCCTGCGGATTTGAATAAGATTAAAGAAACATGTAAGGAGAAAAACTTTCAACGAATGTAAAGCTAAATATCATGAAACATTCTGAAAAATTATGTTTAACAAAACAAAATTTTTTTCTTCGGTAAATTTAGAGTTCTGGTCATAACTTCCGGTTCGCCTATCGTGTTTTGTGCGCATGCCTCGTTTACTGACCATATTCACGTCATCATTCATATCTGTTGAGATTAGTGATTCGCCTCTTGCAATTTATTTTTCTTTTTCGCGTCGATATTTCATTTGTATTTTCCATTATCCTTATTACATTATTTCCTGCATAGTGACTTTAGTGGCGACAAGCTCCCTCTGGTGTTCCCTTGAGCACAGGCGGGCTTACTGCCAGTCATACATCACTAGCATTATGACGCCATGACCATCAGGGCGGAAGTTATAACACTCTAATACCGCACTTGTACATTGGGGACGGATTGTAGTCATATTCATGTGCTTGTTTGTTTGTATTTATGTGTTGGTTTGGTATTAATTTGGTTCTCTCTGAATTCTCGTTTTCCATAAATATATCCATCGTAAAAACACACTAAAGCAAGAGAGAGAGAGACAGAGAGAGAGACAGAGAGAGAGACAGAGAGAGAGACAGAGAGACAGAGAGAGACAGAGAGAGAGAAAAGGAGGAAAGGATGGAGAAATCAGGAGAAAGAAAGAAAGAAAGAGCTGTGCAAAGTAAAGAAACAGTGAGAAAGAAAATAAATGAGAGAGAGAGAGAGAGAGAAAGAGAGAAAGAGAGAGAGAGATTCAAAAAGAGAGGAAAAAAGAAGAATAGAAAAAAGAATGAAGGAAAGAAAACGAGTGGAGGAAGAAATTGAAAAGCTAGCATTGTAGGAAAAAGAGAAAGGAAGAAAAAAAATATACATAAAAAGAAGAAATATCGAAAGAAGAAATAAAATTCTACAGAAAAAGATTTGAAAAGGAAATATTCAGAGCAAAGTAGGATATCGACAAATTAGTCGACTATTATAATATATTTAAAAAGATGGCATATAGAGAGAAGCACACACACATGCACGTGCGCACGCGCACTGAGAGAGAGAGAGAGGGAATGAGGGAGGGAGGCAAAGCTAAGGATACATATATTGAAGAAATAGGAGAGAAACTAAATAAGAGAAAAAAAAACGAGAAAGGATGAACGCACGACAAAAGATCTATAAAATGACAGATTGTTAAAAAGACGTTGATTGTTTGGTTGTGTTTTATAGCATATCAACCCTTATAGGTTATTTAATGCCAAATCCAGTTTATAAATATATCAAATATGTATGAATTGTAAATGAATAGTTAGTAGGTAACATTTTTAAATGAGTCGGAGTTCATTTGTTTATTAAATGGTTCCAAGTATAGAAAATTATTGCATATTTCTATTTGACCCATAAATCGGACCCTAACAGGTACTACTAATCCAGGTCAGAGTGGACCTGGGAGTAATAGCAGTGAAGGCATACTTCACATTCACCCAAACTCCAGAACTGGAGCTTCACCATCTAATGGTTTAGTGTTATATCCAGGACAATAGATAGATAGATAGATAGATAGATAGGAACAAGTTGAGATAGATAGATAGATAGATAGATAGATAGATAGATCTTAAAAAGATCTAGCACATAATTAAAAGTGATAAATTGAAAAACAAAACCTAAAAAGAGAGAATAGAAAGTAAGACGATATATATATATATATATATAGATAGAGAGAGAGAGAGAGAGAGACTGACAGACAGAGACAGAGACAGAGATAAATTGAAGAAAACGTGATAAACAATATATATGTATTTATCAACCCCTCTGTGCGAGCAAGATGTGACACAAGGTCAGTTATTTTTATGCAAAGTTTAACAGGTTAGAATTCTGAGTTTTTTTCTCCAACACCTGTTGCCATACTTAGGTTAAAATGCCCAATATACCCTTCGATTTATTCATTGCTTGAGGTAGAATATTTGGATGAATACTTTTCCCAAGGGTATTATGTGAAATGCAAACAGCCTAGTCCATGATTTGAACTCGGATCACCGTGTCAAATTTCTACGATGATAACCATTACATTTGGGTGTAATTGAAAAATAAACTGACAAAAGAAGTTGTTGAACAAGAGTTAATAAGAAACATACAAAAAGATAACCTGTAAATCAAAGAACTATATTAGGCCTGTGCAATGTTTTCAATAGGGTTTCTTAAAAGAGGGCTGGGGATTTCTGCACACACCTAATAAATGAACTTAGGAAGCTGCATAAAGAAAAGAGTTTTAAAAAGTAACACACACAAGTACACACTTATCAACATTAAGATTTGATATTATATATATATATATATATATTATTTTGCATAATAATTAAAATTCATTTATTTATTTTTCAAACTTAAAATGTATATCAAATGATCATATCGAAAATATAAGTACATACATTCATACAAAAAATACTAATTTATATCCGAAAATAACAATTGCCCAGTCAGCTGGGGCAGTAGAATACACCGACTGCACCTCTGGAGAGGGGTAAACCCACCCCCCTAACGCGTGTCCTGGAATTAATACTAAACAATGTGATGGTGAGGCTTCAGTAATGCTATAACTTTAGGGAATACGGAGAACCTGTTCATTGGCATCACACTTGGTCTACTTTTGCCTGGAGTGGCAGCACCTGATAGGTCCTAACTATGGGTCAGATAGGACTAAATTGTGTACTTATGCTAAACTGAATTGTTTGAAATAGAACTGTTTTGACATTTAAACTGTTTTTGACATTGAAACTGTGTACTTATGCAAAATTGAATTGTTGGAAATAGAACTATTTTTGTTTACTAAACTGCATTGTTTGAAATAGAACTGTTTTTGACATTGAAACTGTGCACTTAGGCAAAACTGGATTGTTTAAAATAAAACTGATTAGACATTTAACTGTGTGTAAACTAAAAACTATGCTTATACTAAATTGAATTGTTTGAAATAGAACTATTTATAGTAATAAAAATAAATTTGGCATTAATGACCAACAACTGTTGATGTGTCATAAAATCAAACCAAACCGAAAATAACAAGAAAAAAATGTATGCATGTGTAAATTATCAGCTTTCTTTTAAATTCAATTTTAATTTTTATGTAACATTTTACGGGTTAGTTTTCTATTATCAAATCTAACAATTATCATATTTCTATAAAATATGTATAAAAATAACTCACACACACACACACACACACACACACACACACACACACACACACACACACACATATATATATATATATATACATCTTCATGATGTCGTGCCGCTAGCACGGATTTCCCTGACTTTCTTTTGCCATTCGTCTCTATCGTCCATCGCTTCCGGCAGGTCTTCTAGACTACATTCTGTGTCCGAACAGAGCTGTTGTAGATAAGTTCTTGCTGGTCGTTCAACACCTGCTTGTCTGTGTGCAGGGGTCTATTACCTTGACTCTCACTCAAACCATTATATATGTGTGTGTGTGTTATTGATGTTCCTTTTGGATTAATTTTAATTTTATACTCAATATTTTATATTATGTCAAAAATTTAATTATTGTTTTAAAGATACATATAAAATTGTTTCATGGAAAAAAACTCGAGCTGTTTGTCTAGAATTTAGAAGAAATGCTGATGAGAGATACTAGAAAATGAGCACATAAGAGCAAATAAAGTATTTGAAATCGATGTAACATGTTCTGATTGATTTCTACTTCACCAGAGAAAGAAAGAAAGAAAGATAGATAGACGCAGACGTAGAGCATGCGCGTGCGAGAGAGAGAGAGAGAGAGAGAGAGAGAGAGAGAGAGAGAGAGAGAGAGAGAGAAACACACACACACAATAAAATGAACACACACACACACACACACAGAGGGAGATAGTGGTTAGAACAACATGAAGAGGTTGATAGATCAAGAAAGACACGAAAAAAGAGAAAGTGTCGTAGATATAAATTAAAAGACAAACAAACTGATGGAAGGAAGGGATGAATCAAAAATAAGTCATAAAGTTTTGGAAACGAAGAGAAAATGTGATATGAAGGTAAGCAAAGCCTGGGGAATGGCTACCCTGTTACGCATGTGTGAGGCTACAACCCGTGGGTGTAGTCTATGAATTATTACTATTGTTAGCGTGCCAGCAGTCGACTACTGGTCAACCCTTCTTTTCGCCATTCTATCCGATTCACTGACTTGATCGGCACTTATTTTTCTGGCACTACCTCAGTTGTCACTTATCCATTGATGCCCAGAATTTATAAAGTTGCATTATGGGGGATAATCCTGAACAACTTACCGACATTAATACATAATTCTTTACTTATAAATTCATCATATAATTCTTTATGTCTATTCAGAAATAACCAGAGTTAATTTATTGTTTCGGATATCTTCGGAAAGATACTAAAACGATTTCCATTTATCTTTCTGATTTCCTTTGGGAGTGGCAACAAATTGTTTTGCTATAAAATCTCAGATTATAGTCTGGTATGTGTCAGGGCAGTGCCAGATTGGTGACACTCAGCAACAGATATTTGTCTTAAAGAAAAAACAGAAAACAAAAACAAAATAACAAAACAAAACAAATAAACAACAAAAACAGTTTATTATATGTAAAAACTTTGAAATCCTTAAATATATGCTATTGAATTGGTTGATTGGCTAGTTTTATGGCATGATAACTCTTATCGAGGTATTTAATGTCGAAATCGGTATTTTTTCAATCAATTATATTATTTCAAGGAACCAGTGATAATAATCACTTGTAAATAATTATAGTAACTATTCTTAAATCAAATGAATTATGCAAAATTATATGACTTTATGTAACTTTTTATAATTAATGATAATAATCATTTGTTTGCACGCAGTTATATGGTTTTAAGTATTCCAATATTTTTCAAATAGATTTGTACCGTAGATGGAAACCAAACAAGTATTATTACTCCATGTTTGAGTGGACCTGGGATTAATAGCAATGATGATGTGACCGCAATTTGTATAAACTATAAATCATAATCCCGAGTGTTTTCACGCACATTTGTGCGTGTATGTGTATAAAGTTGTACTGTATATTCGTTTGCTTGAGTTCTACATAAAATGGTGTTTGTGTAACACAGTGGTGTAATAGTTAGTAAGTTCCATTATTACTGAATAGTGACTTCGATTATCAATGGATGCCCCCTATTTGATTTTGTGTCATATCCTGCCCGGATTGTGTTGTCAAAATAACTGCTTTTTCTGTATCAAACAAGTTTCTTAGTAAACTACAATATAGCTTAACAAAGGCAGAATTTTTTCCCTCGTCGGTTTAGTTAATTTGCATATTTTGAATTCAAGATTAAACCCGGATTAACAACTATGTTTTATTGTTATTTTTCAATCTTATTTTTCTAATAAAAAGATTAAGTGTTTGTTTTGTTGATAGCTTTTATAATCATAATCTTCCCAGTTAGCCGGGGCAGTAGAGTTTTGGAATTTGCAAATCAGTAGCTAAACAAATGCTTAAATGTTATTTAAATTTGAACCGTTATTGTCCCTTTATGGGTATTTAAACGACTAGGCGTTTTTTTCTTCAGTCTGTTTGTCTGTTCATCGGTAAAAAGTCTGTTAGTCAGAGAAGGGTTGAAGGCAAGGTCTACTTTTTCACCGGCTCCAGAGTCAATTAGTGAAAAGTTGAAAACAAGGTTTACCTTTTTCAGGTTGCACCGGTCTATTAGGAACGGTGTACTTTTTACAATTAACTAAGTGTAAGTTAATTGGTTTCCGCGGTAGAAGGGAAGCCTGGAAGGAGTTTCTTTCTGTAGGAAACAGAAAAGTTGCCCTACTCAATGTGAATAAATTTTGGAAGACATTTTTTCAAGAAGAAAGAGTTAATTGGTTTCCGCGATAGAAGGGAAGCCTAGAAATGGCCTCTTTCTGAAAAAAACAGAAAAGTTGCTGAGTTATTCCAACTCATTGTGAGTAAGTCTTGGGAGATATTTCTTTTCAAGAAAAAAGGACAGTGAAAAAAAATTTAACGAAAAACGTTAAATTCCTCAGAGCACAATCCTTCAAAATTGTCTAAAAGCCACGGAGAAAAAGATACATCCAACTAGAAGCGAGAAGAAAATTATTCCTTGCCTGTGAAAACCACCCACCGGAAAAAAGAAATTAAAAAAGAGACGTCATATTGGTATTTCTGAGAAAAATAGTTTTTGTAACGTACAACTTTTCTTATATAAGTCCATTTGCCTTTCCAATTCGGTCCTTTTATTTTATTTTTTTGTGTTAAATCAGATGTTGTGTTTTTTTTTTTAGCTCAATTATGCACGGCGAAATTTGTCCAATGTCAGTGGAAACGTATGTGTTAAATCTATTTATTTCGAAATAAATTCTTTGTAATGGGATAAAAGTGTTTCTTATTCTCAGAACTATAGTTGTTTGTGTATGTTAATAGTTGAGAAACTTCATCCTTCTGTTCTAATACGCCCTTTTTAATTACTTTTCTTTCTCTTCCCTTCCATTCGAAGATTCTCGGACGGCAAGATTCTTGGACGGCAATATTCGAGGCTTTGTTAACTTCCCTCCCCTCGTTTTTGAACGCTCGGGGTAATTCGAAAAAGAATACGTCGACAAGATTGCTGAGGGGTCAGATCCCCACCTCAACGAGTGTCCTGGATATGAAGCTAAACCATTTGATAATGAGGCTCCAGACCTTAAGTTCTGTGGATTACCTCTTCATTGTCATTACTCCCAGGTACACTCTGATCCGGAGTGGTACTACCTATCAGGGCCCTATTTATGGGGTCAAATAGAACACTTTAATCGTTTAACTGTTTTGCAAACAAATAATAAATATTCCATTGAATTATTGGTATTAGATAGCAATACTTGAAACTATTTAACTTTGTGCAAACAAATGAGTTCTGGCTTGTTTAAGATGTTATCTACAAGCAATTAGTTTACAAATTATATATATATTTGATATATATAACTAAAGGGAGATTATTTTGATTTTGTTAAAAAAAGGTTTTACTTTTTCTTTTAGATTAAAAAAAATTATTTTAAAATGTAATCGTTAACTTTAAATATATTAATTATCCTTTGTAAATTTTACTCCGAATATTCAATTCATTAAGAAAGAAAAGAAAACCTGGTTCCGGAATTTATATCAGTAAAATGTGTATGTTTTTTGAATTTTTTTTTTCTTGGAATTTAAGGTAAATTAATAAATATTTTTGGTTATATATTTTTATATGCATAAATTGCGTTCCCTTGATTATAGAAATATTAGTAAGTGTTGTATTCTTTGTTTTCAGAAATATTTTTATTTATTTCTAAATTTCCTTGATTGTACTTTTATCATATTTTTTAAATGAGTCGGTAAGTGAAAAGAAAATGAAGTAGAATTGACATACATGGTTTACTTAATAAGTTTCCAGACCTTTTTCGTTTGGGCACTTTTATTGCTAGTAAACTCTAGTCCCCTTCGAAGTAATCTCCTCCGGCTGCAATGCACTTGTTGTACCGTTCCAACAACCTCTGGAAGGCCCCATAGAAGTCCTCTTGTGTGAGCGTGTTAATGACCTTCGTTACAGCCTCTTTCATCTCCTCAATTGTCTCATAACGACAGCCTCTAAGTTTTTTCTTGAGCTTAGGGAATAACCAAAAGTCACAGGGAGTAAGGTCTGGATTATAGGGAGGCTGAGGATCTGTCTTGATGACCATCTTGCTCTAATAGTCTGTGACAAGGATGGAGTTGTGGACTGGTGTATTGTCCTGGTGGAAATGCCACTGACCCGATTTGAAGAGTGCTGGCCTCTTCCGGCGGAATCTCTTCCTGAACTCCCTTAAAACCTCAACATAGTATTCCTTGTTGACTGTCTGTCCAGTGGGAACCCAGTGCATGTAAATCATGCCAGTGCTGTCAAAAAAAGGGATCATCAAAAGTTTGTGGGTGGATTTGCTCTGTCTGATCTTCTTGGGTCTGGGAGAGCCAGCATGCTTGGTCTCTGGGTCATAGCAGTAGATCCAGCTTTCATCACAGGTCACCAGAGCATCAAGAACTGCGGGATCTGAATTGATTAGCTCGACCATCTCCCTGCTGTCATGACAACGTCTTTCTTTCTGATCTTCTCTGAACACCCTTGGGACAAACTTCGGGCAAATCTTCCACATCTTTAGTTCCTCGCGAATAATTGTGTGTACAGTTCCCACACTGACATCAAACTGTGCACTTATTGTCTCTATAGACACACGACGGTCCTTATCCATGAAATTCTTTATTTGGCCAATAAACTCTGGTGTTCTGACTTCCTTACTCCTCCCACACCTCTCATCATCCCTCAAAGACCTTCCTTGAATCTCTTATACTATTGAAAAACTGACGCTCGATTCATGCAATAATGTCCAAAAGCAGTCTGAAGCATTCCATACGTTTCTGTGGCCTTTTTTTTTCAAGTTTAAAACAGAATTCTATTGCATATCGCTTTTCTAAAGTGTCCTCACGTTCAGATTGCATTTTTGAAATTCACCAGCTGTGACAATCAGGTTTTAGTAGGGTGTATTCCAATTCCTGCTGTAGCAATTCATTTTAACCGGAAATCATAAAAATTGGTCAGTCATCTCATAATATGTAGCGCAATAACATACTGAATCTTCAAGAGTCTACGACAATTTTAAATGTCTATACAAAAAAGTCTGGAAACTTATTGAAGGCACCTCGTATTTTATGAGAAGGTCGTTTCAAACACTTCATTTTTATTAATCTATTTTTTACTTACTGTATGGAAACGACACGACTTTCTGTGACCTAAATTTTAACCTGATATTAGAGGGTCGCACCATACACAAGATGCAAACATTGTGTGTGTATGTAAATAATTGATCAAAACTTGGCGAAGTTTGTGTCTCACGTATGGTCCGACGCCCTAATATTAGGCAAAAATTTAGGTTTCAAAAGTCACATGATACGCGAGTAAACACGGTATTTTATTATGGAATAAAATCGTTAATGAAGGGAGAGAATCCTTTACCTTGGAATAAAAACAAAATACAGTTATTACAGTTAGAATTAGTGACAGAGGGCAATTTCATTTGCTTTCTGTATAAATGAAACCTTTCTGATTAATTTTACTGCAAAAGATTTGAGATTCCCCGATGATGAAGGAGCGTCCATACAGTGGGGTGGGGACGTTATTTTCTTTCTGGGCGAATAGCATCTTTCTAATACATTTTAGCCAAAATTTTACTAGTCTGTCATCTTAAAATATCTTAAAAAATTCCTTGAAGTCGAAAGAGATTTCACGTCGAGTTTCACCGAGATTGAGTCATTGGTGTCGGTTTTAAGTTACAAGAAAGCAAATAAACATTTTTGTTAAACAAAATTAATCTTATTTGCTCTCTGTTTGAATGATTCCAGTTTTAATTTTCCCCCAAAAGTCTCGTTCGGAAGAGGCACTCCTATAGATGCCAATTTTATTTGCTTTCTGAAAAAATTAGACCTTGAGATAGAATATTCCGGACACGTCAAAGAGCTGAGGAGGGAAGTGTACTACCTCTCTCTCCCCTCATTCTTCTTCACCAATATACCTTGAAAATTTTGGCAATAATTTAGAAGTCTATACATAATGAAACACACACACACACACATATATATATATATATAGAGAGAGAGAGGCGTATGTATGTTTTCTTAGTAATTTTTAATATCATACGTAAATTTTAAGAAAATGAAACCGTCGAGAGTATAGTAAATACCATTGTCCAAATCCTCCCCGCCCCTTTTGGTAAAGAGTTAATTGAATATTAAACACGATTCAACAAATATCGTTGGAAATATTGGCTGTAGTTAACCAAACCGAGGTTCGAACTAGAAGGCTGGAGTTTGTAATGAAGTAAATTTTGCAATTGATGACAATAAATGCTTGACTGAATCAAGCTTCTCAGTCGATGTTATTGTCACTGGAACATATTAGAGCCCAGTTGGACTTGTCAGAACTTCTGTTACTAAGTGTGGTGAATCTGACACATTTGAGAGATCTATTGCGCTTGATTCAGGTAGAACTAACAAGTCGTTTGCCAGCAGATCCAGTGAAGGAACTATGGTACTATCATAAATCCTTAAGGTGCACTACATTTATCGGTGAGGATAAAATAGTGTCTCTGCCATTATTAGACGGAGAGAATGATTTTAAAATGTTCCAGGTAGTTAATTTACCTGTCCAGGTAAGGAAGGAAAAAGGAGAGCAGTGGTAAGGTATAGATTGGAGGTGAATAATATAGAAGTAAATCTGGCAGGAACTATGTTTATGCTACTAGAGCCAGAAGAGGCCTTAGCCTGTAGCGTGAGTATATTGAAAGTGTGTTCCATGAAAAGCATAATTTATACGACTAGTGGATATAAGATGTGTGTGATGGAATTGTTAAGGGGCATGTGAATGTGATCTCAGAGGTTTGTCAAATAGATATTATGACAGAGGAAGTGTTACCCCGAGCAGTGAGGATATCCGATGGGATAGCTATAGCTTCCAAAAGGGATATTGAATTGACTAAAGCGTGTGAAAAGTAGCACAAGAGTGCTATAAGGGTAAGACTTCTTTTGACTGTCATTGGGGAAACCATAGGTTGTACCGTTTTTAGTGCAACACAAACTATTTTGCCTTTCTAGTAGGCAGAGGAGAACTTCGAAATTGAGATAATTTCCTGTCCCTTGCCGAAGTGTCTACCAATAACTGGGCCAGAGTATGGAGTCCATTAGTCAAGGAGTTTCCTAAACCAGAGGCTCAAGAGGTTCCCAAACTATAAGAACCAGTAAAGACGGCCAGCTTAAAGGGTTTAACAGAGAATTCAATATCGATAACCAGTACTAAAATCCTTGGAGAATTAAAAGGGAGAGGAACAATGCTGTGATACTATTGAGTACCAATACTGCTAGCTACGTTGATCGTTTTAATTATCATTGTGATGATAATATGTAAAATGAGAAAGTTAAAGAAATCATATGAAATGGGGGAAATGATTAACCGAAATCTGAAGAAAAGGACTCAAGGGACATAAATTCTCCTCAACTGCTAAGCAGTTGAAGAGAATGGAGACTTGCTTTGACCTTGTAGCTTTTAAATTGGAACATAAACCTCCTGTGCAGATGATAGTGAGATCAGTGCCAGAGACTGATTTGGAAAAGGCGCGAACGATCGAAGTGGACATTTGAAGGAAAGGAAAACAAAAGGAACCCTCAAAGAACTTTTTTTTCAGAAAATTACATGTACTTTGGAAATATGGAATGCATTATCCATACAAAGCAGTGAACTTTTCTTAGAGACTTGTGCATGGATTAAAATGCTGATAAAGATCACATTTCACTCATAGTTAAGTGACTAAGTGAACTGATTGTAATGTAACCAGGTTAACTAGTTTTTAAGAATATTATAGTTATAATTTTCTTCACAAATGCCTGAAATGTCAAAAAATTAGATTTTTGTAATATTCTCAGGGAACAAGTTGATTTTTAGGAAGACACAGCTGTGACCCTGTATAGCGACAGGTCAAACCGTAATGTGGATTTGGAAACTCACTAGAAGTGACAGCTCGGTGACAGCGATGGACTGACGATATTGGAAAAATTCTTTTGGGTTTATGATTGCAAAAGAAATGACCCTTGATCTCGACTTGAACAATTACTGATTTGGGAGGATTCTAAGCGTGGGAATATAGATATATTATGAAGAGAACTGTATATAATGATAAGGTTTTGACTTCACAAGTTAGTTGCTGTTTCGACTGTGAATAGAACGGATCCACTTGTATTGAGAGAGAGAGAGAGAGAGAGAGAGAGAGAGAGAGAGAGAGAGAGAGAGAGCACATAAGCAAATTTTGATAGCAGTCGACAGAGATATAACGCTGTAAAAGTGTGTAAGCACCAGCCAGCCAACTCACATGCGTACACATTCATGAGTAAATGATTCAAGAATTTCACTAAGTTGCTAAAGCTAACTTAAGATTGACACACATGTAACTAGTCCAGACGCTGTATTCTGTTTTGTATGACTGTATATCCCATGCGATATTTAATTGTATTTGACTTAATATACTATTATTAAACTGTTTATATTTAATTCACTGGCATTATTTTTCTTATGAATAAGGGACCAACTCACCCTGTTCAGAACATTTGTCACGAGATTAACATGGCTTATCAGTTGAGGAAATACCTTTTATTTAGCCTATAAGAATCACAAAACTACGGGTTCAGGTTTATAAACATCCGTATCTTTTGCCTATTTGAATAACAACAAAGGTTGAGTTTTTATATATCAGTAATACTTTTTGGTTACTCAAGGATGCATTATATAAGTGATACTAACAGCAGGCATTTCGCAGACAGTAGCTATCCAGCAGCAAGCTTCCGTTTCAGCTTCCAGTTAGGTTCGTCGGAGAAATAGCTTAAGAATGAAGGTGGCACAGTAAGGAAGTAGCGAGTATAACAATAACAGAGAAATGGCACAAGGCCCGCAAACCGTTGCGCTGTCTAAGCGAGGAAAACTCTTACGCCGACCTCTTTCTTTTTCTAAACTTTGATAGTTTTACCACAATAGGTATACCTAATTAGTACCACTCAACTATCTAAGTTTAGAATTCCAATAATTTTGTTATAACCGACATATACTTTTAAGAATGCGGGTTGGATGATTGTTTATACAGAGAATGTTTCGTAAAACACGCAATCGTGAAGATGAAAGAGCAATTTTAGGCTATAGTATTGGTTATGTGGTAACTTTGTACTCAGAGAAATAATATTTGCCCGTGGAAATGAGTGTATCATTCATTAGCTTCATTCGAGCACTTATTCTTTTCTGTTATATCTGCTATATAATTTACGAATTTTGTGTATAAACCTTACAGACGTAATAGACCAAGTTAACGAAAAATTTATCCAGTTTTCACTTCCCAAAATGTCGATAATCTAGCGTTTGGTTGATAAATTTCGCGGGATTAACCGTGTATAGGACCCCCTCCCCGCAAAAAGAGCAGACTAGCCATTATTATTAACTGCCGATGTTCTCAATGATGTATATACTCATTTTATTTGGTTAATCAGAAGAATAGTTTAGATAGGTATCTTCGCAGATTGGGCCCCCTATAACTACTATTTTTAGGGCTACAAAGAAGTTAGAATATTTTAAATTCAAGTTATCAAACAGTTGGTTGCATCTTTGTTGGATCACCCTTTAAATTATGAATAACTATAAGAACTGTTCGGTGGTATCAGGTGGTATCAAGCAGTATTAGAGGGGCAATTTGGAACATTTTTTATATAACATATATTTATCACTAACAATGAATTGTGGTAAAGGAATAAAAATGTAAACTTCACCATCAAACGTATTCATTTGTTACTGTACAAAGGAATAGACCCCTTTATAAAGTGACTGCAATCATTTCCAATATTATAATAATGATGTATTTTGTTTTTAGATATCGGAAAATTTTTTTCCAGTTAGGATTTAGCTCATAAATGAAGAGATGGCTTTGAAAACAAAATATTCAGTTTGACTTTTTTGATAATGCTTTTATCGCTAAATATAATTTCTCTTCAAAAGTTATTTTTCCTTGACAATTTGGCAAGGAGAACTCGACATTTTAATTTCCCTATGGAGCAATTGGTTCTTATTAAAGTAATCGTTATTCTCTACATATTTGCGGATTGCTATACTCACCTTGGTTGCTGCAACTTTTTGGCCGCTATACTGTCCGGCCTTCTTCAGGTGTATTTTTTTGTATTCGGTAACCTTCAGGGAATTTCATACTTAACTCTTTATTTAAATCACGGGGTTAAATTGTTCTCATTTCGCCTTGAGGGTACCTCCTAAAAGTCACTTTTTGCCATTTCCTCAGCTATTGAAACCGGGACAAGGAATTGAACTCAAAACCTTCAGGTGGTTGTCGTCGAGAACATTTGACTTGACGTTTTATCCTTCTAAGACATGTATCAAGGTGGAAAAATTCGGAATTTCCAGAAGGTTGCCGAGTGCGACAAAAGGCATCTGAAGAAAGCTAGAGAGAATAGTGGCCGAAATGTGAGAACAGCAACAAAGAATAGTATAGCAGTCGGCAATGTGGAAGAATGATGATAACGATATCTCATCTCGGAAAAAGTAATCGTAATTTTAAGTGAAACATTTAAACAACAACATCACTAAAATCAACAATAATACCGAGGAGAGTGCTGGAAAATTAAAGAGACTAATTGTCACTTAATTTCCGGCGAAAGACAACTGATGCTGATAAGTCAAAATGATATTCTGCTGATTGGTAAAATACAATATATATACTATATATTTTATCAGTCATGCGGCCTAGTTTAATTACAGTGTAATGAGATATTCCGAGGTTATAGTATGAATTTACCCAACCCCTCCGTCACGAGCAGGATGCGACACAAATTCAATTATTAAAAAGATTAAAATTGGTTTGAATTCAGAGTTTTCCTTCTCTTAGACCCGTTGTTATACCAAAGTTTAAAAGCCAAGCCTACCCTACTATTTATCCATTGCTGAAGAGAAAATATTGTTTGATGTAGAGCTTTTCCAAGGGTATTAGCACTATGTGAAATGCAAACAGCCTAGTTCAGGGTTCAAACTCAGGTTGCCGTATCACTGGTTGACAACTCTAGAGTAGGGGTTTGGATTTTAGCTCAGCCGTGTAAGTCAATTCCTAGTTTTGTAGAGATTTTTTAGGCTTAAGAAATTGACCTGTATGCTGCAATTTATAGTAATAATTTTCTGTATTAACAAAATAGCAGAAGGTAAAAGGAAAAAAGCCTAAAGCTTAAACTCTTAATTTGGCAATGGTAAGACCTCGGAATTACTAAGAACTGCAGAGACATTACTCTTTCTGCTATCGTTGCTAAGATTTATAATATTCTGCTTTTCAAGATTATCGGACCTGAAGTTGAAAACATTTTTAGGAAAAATCTGAATGGGTTTCGAAGAAATCGATCCACGACATCACAAGTTCTGACTATTCGTCGAATCATTGAAGGAATACATGCAAAAAATCATGATGAAACACTTGTAATAGGATTAAGGATGGTAATTAATTATATATGTTAATTATTCTATTTGTAGTAATAAATTGTAAGTCAGCTAAAATCTTTGAGTTGAAGCGAAAGTCGCATGCAAAAGGTCAAATGGTGCACGTGTCGCAGGATGGGATTGACTGGGTGTTTTGAAATCCGTGGCAGATAGGATGTTGAAAATGAACATATTGAATGAAATGACAGCTGAATTAGCTGTCGGGTAAATGGAAAGTTTTTAAAGCCACGTATTCTTGTCATCATTAGTCGAGGAGATAATTAATATATTATATAAGTAGAGCAATTTGGCAGTGAGTGGAGTTGAAAGAGCCTGGTCGGACAGAGGGGTTCGAAGTTGTGTCGAGGAGATTTGGGTCCAGAGACGGCAGCCTCTGGGGGCGAAGGGCTTGGTCGGGGGAGAAAAGAGAAGTCGGTGTTTTGATCGCTCATCTCTCACGAATGAGACTTTTAGCGTTTCAAGTAACATGACTTAATCCTTTCACTCTATCTTTCTCTTTTGTATTGCTGATGACTGCTGTGAAATGTTGCAGTCAGAAAATAAACTTTCGTATTTGAAACAATTGGGCCCGCTTTGTACTTTGAGAAATATAACATTTTTTCATATCTATGATCCCGTAACGTTACACACGATTGTCCGTAGGCATTCCATACACAGAAGAAAGATGGAGAAAATACTACAAGAAAATGGTTCCCCAAAGGAACTGTTACTGTTATAATGATACTTTAAGAAAACATGAAAGCAATGGTTAACTCTCCCAATGGTGACACAGATATTTTTGACAATGTCACTGGAGTCTAGCACCATATCTATTTATACTCTACCTAGATTACGTAATAAGTACATCAATAGATCTAATATAAAAAGGTTTTTACAGTAAATAAAAGACAAGAAGCAGACGATAGCCTTCAGAATCTATGACAGATGCAGACTACACAGATGATCTATCATTTCTCGTAAATACACCTGGCCAAGCTGAATCACTGTTAATAGTTTGGGAAAAGCAGCAAGAGATGCATGAATTTGAATAAAACATATGAACTGTGTTTTAAGCAAGATGAAGCCATCTCTGCAAGTTTCTGAAACTAGTGGATCATTTCACATACCTTAACTGCAATATTTCATCTGATGAAATAATGCGGGATTTTTTCCAAGTTATAGCTGTCAGCACTAATATATGGATGCACTACCTGGACGCTAACAAAACGAAGGTTGATATGCCATTAAAAAAAACAAAAAAGCAACAACAACAACAACAACAACAACAACGAGCAAAATTACTTTTATTCTTTATTGCAATGTAAACAATTTTATATTTATTGGAAAAAAAAGAAGAATCCCCTCCAAACCCCTTTTTTCATTGCATAATTTATGAAAAGATTTTTTGTCAGTTTTTGCATGGAAGATTTCTGCTTTTTCTTTTTTTGAGGTATCTTCCTTTTTCTAACGTGAATTTTTTACAAAATAAATTAATATTTAACCAAAATTTAAAAAAATCTATGATGAAAGGTTTAAAAAATAGCAGAAGAAAATTAAGAAATTTTCTAACACAAATGTTAATAAAACTATTGTTTTATTATTTAAATAAACAAATAAATAAATACACAGAGGTGGTCGGTACCAGTTTTGCCGGAGTAAAAATAAAAATAGAATAAACGAAAATGCAATAAAATTGCGTTTAAAATAATTTTCAGTAATTTAAAAAAGCAATTTTGGAAACAACATAGAAAAATAAATATTCACTTCTTTTTTGACTATTCACCACACTAAGTAAGCAAGAAAGTACTCAAGGAAATTTGTGACGCTAGTTTTTTCTCCATTGAACATACTAAACAAAAAAGAACATACTAAACAAAAAAGAAAAGTAATACTTCACTTTATTATTTAGATCATTTTATTCCGAAATAAAGCGTCCGTCATATTCATCTTTACTTTCTTAAATAATTATAAGTTAACTGCATTCACTTTTCCTGGGAATTTTTAATCTAAAAAAATCAAATTCAGTAGTGTTCGTATAATACGTAAACAAATAAGTAAAATAAAGCATCAAATTAATTAAGAATGTGAATAACATGAATAATTAATATTTTGTCATAGTTGGAAAGAATTTTGTCTTAATGTTCATCTCCTTTTGAGTTTTTCTCGTGTGTATTTTAGATTATTGCTAAAATCTTAAATTTCCTTGACCAAACCCTAGAAGATGTTGTATTCCCATGTCCATACCTTTTAGTATCCTCCAAGGTTCGTACAGATGTGGAAATTTCCTGTCTTTCCGTCGAGGCATGTAAATTTAGAAGCTTCCAGAGTTCGGATATAGGAATTTAAAGTTTGTACAGCATTTTAATCAACAAGTAATTTTGCAAAATATATTGTGTTAATTTAATTGCAGTACTTTATCTGTCTAACTTCCAGTCTTGTTGTATGAATAGCCTTGCATTCAGTCCAATGTAAAAGTCATATTCGCATCTCTCAGCACTGCATCACAACTTCAGCCAATGGATTAGGATTTTCACTTTAATCTTATTCTACTTTATTTTATTTTCAACAAAAAGTAAAGTCGCATTAAAACACAATAACATAAGTTCTGTTACTATAATAAAATACAGGGCGTCTTAAAATAAAAATAGATGCAACCTATTAATATGATAATGATTTATTACTGAGACAAGTGCAATGGCGGTCATTTGGAACACATCTTGTAAAAAATGCATCCTTTGAGCTTGAGACAACAAATCAATATTTTTTCAATTATTATTATATAAGCTTCTAGGACATGTAATGTGTTTTTAGAGCTTCTTGTTTCAGTAATAAATCATTATCATATTAATGGGTTGCATCTATTTTTAGATAGTTTTGAATGATTTTGTCTCCAAAAAAGTAGTGACGCAAAATAATTTTTCCTCCCTTGTCCAAGGTATTGTGATAGAGGATTAGTAGTTGTTATAATATACTATTTTCAAATCTGAAACAAAAAGGAACACAACATAATTATTAGTAGAGTTATTAGGAGTCTCATGGGTCCCATGTATATGGAGACACCCAATACTAATCCAGAATAATACATAAAAATATTATTTCTGTTATATACACATTTATTGATAGTTTTGCTCAATAAAAATGAAAGAAAAATGAAAAATAAAAACAACACACACACACACACACACACACACACACACACACACACACACACACACACACACACACACACACACACACAGGGTCATTCGAATAGGTATTGATATAGATGTAGACACGAAGTTCAAAGAATATAAATACGAGTTTTCTATTGAATTTTCTTTGTTGTAATCCCCCCCCATATATATATATATATATATATATATATATATATATATATATATATATATATATATATAGTAGCGGCCACAAGTTGAGGAATGGAACAACAACAAATATTTAAATGATTTTTACTTAAATAAATTTGCATGTACATTTACGAAATTTTTCCCAAAATCTACTCGGAACATATATGTATTTATTATATATAAAGTTTTCAAAATTTTTTTACAGTAAATTAATAGGGAACTAAAAAACAAAAATATACATTTTGTCATGGTCAAAAGTTAAGGAATGCTGTTGAATTATAGTAATTTAGGTAATTTTTAAACAATTTGATTGCTAATTTTGATTTATAGTCTACTGTTATACATTGTTGGAACTATTTTTAAGCAAGATGGAAGTGAAAGCTCGTAATTGTTTAACTCGAAAAGAAAAAAAGCTCATCTTAGCAAATCATGAAGAAGGCAAATCGTATTCCCAAATTGCTGGCATCGTACGAAGGTCAAAAAGCGTTGTTTATCGTGTAATCAGTAGATTTAAGGCTGACAAGACACTTGAACCAAAACCGAGAACTGGCAGGACTCCTACGACTACCAAACGGGAAGATCAGATGATTGTTAACATGTCTTTAAAAGGCAGTTTCGATACAGCAACATCTATTTCTCGTGAATTTTGTGAGCAAACAGGAAAGTCAATCTCAAGAAAAACTGCTTCTCGTAGGTTAAATAAGGAAAAATTAGTGGCTCGGATTCCATGTCGCAAACCTTTGATTTCAAAGAAAAATCAAAAGGCTCGTCTTGACTTCTCCTCAGAGCATATTCTGGGGACAGAGGAACAATGGAATATGGTTCACTTTAGTGATGAATCCAACTTCAACCTGTTTAGATCTGATGGTAAGAGGTTTGTAAGACGTAAAAATGGGGAACGCTTATCTCCTCAAAGCTTTGAGAAAACTGTGAAATTTGGAAGGTGGAGCGTAATGATGTGGGGATGATTTATTCGGTGTGAGTTGGATCCATTGTTCGTTTTCACGGCAATATTAATGCCAGTGTTTATAAAGAACTTCTTTGCCAGTATGCTCTTCCTTATTTACGCAAAGGGATAGTTGAAACTCTAATATTTATGCAAGACAACCCGCTTTGCCACAAAGCTAAAACTGTGTTAAGTTTTCTTGAAGAAGAAGGAATAGCTGTTATGAAGTGGACACCACAAAGCCCAAATATAAATCCTATAGAGAATGTATGGAAAGTCATAGGAGAGAAAGCTCAGAACAGAAATCCTCAAAATATTGATGATATATGGGGTTTTCTGAAACGAGAATGGGAAAGCATCACAACAACCTTTTGTTAGAAGTTAATTGGCTCATGTGGTCGAAGATGCAATGAGGTAATCCAATGCAAAGGAAAATTCAATAAATACTGAATTTTTCTTTAGTTTATATATTGACCTAACAAGGATTTATGATGCATTCCTTAACTTTTGACCTGGGCAAAATGTATATTTTTGTTTTTCAGTTGACTATTGATTTACTGTAAAAGAATATTTGGAAAACTTTATATGTAATAAGTGTATATACGTTCCAAGTATATGTTGTGAAAATTTCATTAACGTACATGCAAATTTTTTCAAGTAAAAATCATTTAAATATTTGTTGTTGTTCCGTTCCTTAATTTATGGCCGCTACTATATATATATATATATATATATATATATATATATATATATATATATAGAGAGAGAGAGAGAGAGAGAGAGAGAGAGACACGCAAAGGGTCATTTGGGCATGATATACAATCAACCACCTGTGTTAACAGGTGATTATAAGCTTGTATAGTTTTTCTTTATAGATTTTTTTTTATTCATACCTACTTTTCGTAAATGATCTATTCTTGACCGGTGAATTGTATTTTCCGGTAGATGAATACTTTTCTCCCCACCCCAGAAAAAGATGATGATCTTCTCTGATTACCGATTTATAACTTTCCGCGTCATTTAATTTTAATCGCCTACTTATTAAAGTAGAAGTAGCCAACTGGAATAAATATCAGGTTCCCCGAAAAATTAATTTTGGGATCAGCATTACAGTTCGTTGGGGAAAAATTTCATTTAACTTTCAACAAATAAAACAAGAAAACAGATAAAAAAGGTAAGCATTTAATTTTGTGTCAAGTCCTGGACAACACAAGTTTATGGGAGGCCGAAGTGATCGTATATTCATTTATTTATTCAATCTAATTTATTTATTCATTTATCTATTTATTTTTTGTGTATGTCTGTAGTGTATCCCATATTGAAATCTATTCCTCTGAGTGAATGTCAACTGTTTACGCTTTTATAACTCTAATGCGTACAGACTTTTACATTCCCAAGGTAAAAATTACAAAAAAGTTATCTAGAAAGGAATAATCTATCTATCTATCTATCTATCTATCTATCTATCTATTAACCATATTCAGCCAATAATGCTTGTTTTAATTTAGAACATCTTTAACGCATCTTATTAGCGTTATTTTCAATGCTATTTGATATTAAAATAATTAGTAAAGCATTTATTTATATTATATGTAAAGTAACGCTTACCTTAATCCCTAATAGCATATTTTATTTGTAGCATATTTTGCACTTTACTTTTATTGTAAAGTGCCAGTAAATCATAGAATATCCTTATTTCTCCATCAATACATGCTTTCCTGATCACTGACAATTCCTAGGTTTTTGGTTAAAAATAAAAGAATTGGGCTGTTGCACTTCTTAATCCTATGCTATTAGGTAAATCACTGTCCTCTTTTTGCATTTTGAGGAACTCTCATAGAGAATGGAATATGACAAATCTTCTTTTAATGATGGGGAAACAAAATATCTACTTTTCTTCCCTCTTGACACATTTCTGAATATTGTGTATATATATATGAGAGTGATCAGCTAAAAAGTATTTATAATGAGGTCATATTTGCTGTTGGTGACTTTTTGACAAACATAATTCAACTAAGTTTGGTATCATTGTCACCTTTGTCACCTTTATGTTCCATAACTTTTCTGGCGTTCTGACAAAGGCTATGTATTTCTCCTGTTTTTTCATTTTCCTTCAATTTCTGTAATCTGCTACAACTACGAAGTCCACTAGTTGAGAGACTCTTCTAAGCAAGTTTTCCCTTGAAGAAGAAGAAGAAGAAGAAGAAGAAGAAGAAGAAGAAGAAGAAGAAGAAGAAGAAGAAGAAGAAGAAGAAGATAATGTAGTCTTCATGAAAAATTATTTGCAAGTAAAAAAGATACAAAACACTTTTCTCTCTCCTTACTTCCTTTTTCCCTCTTCTCTCTACTGTCTCTTTCTCCCATCTCTCTCTCTCTCTCTCTCTCTCTCTCTCTCTTGTATATATTTCTATTTTTCTGTGTCTCCTCTCATTTTTTTAAATTATCCTATTTTATGAAATTCATTGAAAATAATGCAAGCAGCGTTATTTTAATCACGATTATTGAATTACAGACATTTAATTCGACATAAAAATCAGATTAATTTTAATGTGGATAAACAGGAGAAGATTTGATCTAAGCGCAAGCCCCCAAAGTAGAGTACAAAGCGAATTAACGGAGCATTTCATGGGCTTTAATGACCTCCTAGCGGATCAGAAGTGAGGGTTTTACTATCGAGGTGACCTCTTGCCTGGGGAAGCCGGAAAAGAGATTCTCCCTTTTATTGCCTGGGTAGTGCGAGTTGCAATTTCCACCATACTCGCAATATTTATGAATAATTAAGTGCTAGACGTTTCTTTTCAATTCACTGATTAATTTTGGTACTTCTAAGCCACACCGCCTGGAGGTCCCACAGAGGAAGATGTCACTTTGATCTGGCCGAAATGATCGTGGATTAATGACTTGTGGAATTTTAAGGTAGGAGGCTTAACACGGGTAGGAGCATAATTACCTGTACAAGAAAGGGTCCGACTTTCCTCATTTTAGGAAGAGGGAAGAAGTTGTACAAATATACAGAGGCAAGTAAGCAATGCATGCACGTAGACAAACACACAAAGCCGCTGGTACATTTATTTCATGCCTTACAATACTGGAGTATACACAACGGAATACTTAGTGCATTGATAATAAAATCACTTTGGTTTACATCCCCTTTCGCGATGACAATTCTGCCTAAAAACACATGTACACATACATACAAACACACAGCGGCACACACACACACACACACACACACACACACACACACACACACACACACACACATAGAGTGGAAAACACACACATACACATACAGCAGCTCACGCACGCATACACTCATATAAATACACACACAAACGCACACTCACACTTATTCACACACATTCACATTCATAAACATTCCCATTCAGATACAGACATTCAAGTTTATACACATTCACACACACACATAGAGAGAGAGAGAGAGAGAGAGAGAGAGAGAGAGAGAGAGAGAGAGAGAGAGAGAGAGAAAGAATCACATGCTATGTGGTTGGAGGCATATAAAGCAAGATTGACTGACTGTTGAGAGGTATTAATTCCTTTTAAAGATTTCAAAAATAGATTTTATTTCAAGAAAAACTTTATAAAATCAAAACAGACCTTATTAGGCATTATTTATTTCCAAACTCTCCAGCATTTGATCTCTGAAACTATTGATTTTGTTACATATTCATCTTTTTGTTTAAAATTAACTCATTCCCTGTTCCTTTTATACCTACCATTATTTTCTCACTGTGATTGTCATATACGAAGCTTAGTTTAGTTTAGAATAAAGCCAGAAGAATAAAGGATCTTTTGAGAATTGAAACCACTAATAATTGCCTGCTTGCCCATTACATATCGAAAGGCGTCCATATTTTACTCTTTATTTACTCTTTCGTGTATTGTCTTTTTATTAGAGATTCCGTCTGAATGGTTCTTTTATATTTGCACTAAGTTGCCGAGCTTATTTTTCTTAATCTACGATTTTTTTTTGTTTTAATGCAATCGACATTACATCCTCAACGTACTGTGATGACTTTATATTTCTTATCTGTTTAAGGTGATCTGGTAGAGAGCGCCTATCATTAGTGTCGCCTGGTAATGTACCACCGTAGAAATTTGGTTGATACGGTCAAGCGAAACAATTCATTCAACTCGAACGTTGGTTTGTTTTTTCTTCAGTCCATAAACATCAGTGAACCTGACAAATAAAGTGCGGATATTTTTGTAGAAGTACAACTGATCTTTGTAGTGTCAGAGGGTTAAAATTTATAACTCTCTTAACGGATAATAGATGGGTGGGATGAGAACAACTGTCTTTAAAAATATTGTAAATAAAAAGTCTTCGCTTTGTACCAATATTAAGAAACCTATCTGATTTTATGACTATCCTCGAGTGATCTTTAACCTCAGAAAGAAAAAAAAAACTGGTTCTCTGGTCCAAAGTGTGGCCTTATGGGTTGGGAGTAGTATGTTTTTTGTTTTGTTTTTGCTTTTGTTTTGTCTCATTCTGTGCAGTGGCATGGAACCAAGGCAAAAGAAGAGGCTTGATTAGCTTCCCATTTCTACAAGTAGAAGCGATTTTGTTTGAAGTGGGTCCCCCATGTTTACCGAGTCCCGACGTCAAACTGTTATTTAACAGATCTGCGGTAATTGTAGATCAAACGGAAAAGGATTTTTGAAATGAAGAAGAAATAAAAACAAATATTAGAAATGAAAGCAAAGGCATGAAAGAATGAAAGAAAAAGTTGATTAATAAAAGTCTGTAACACACACACACACACACACACACACACACACACACACACACACACACATATATATATATACAAAGTTTAAAAACAAATTCAGCGTTGGTTATTCGGTAGAAAAATACATTTTTTTTGCTGAGTTTTCGTATTGCACAAATACACGTATAGCTCCGATAGTAACTACTTGTCTATGGGTTCTCGAGATGGCGATCTTTATAAAAGTCCTGACAATCATGTGACTCTGGTCAACGACTGGGGTAGATGTGTAGAGACCTAAATGACTACTAAATAACAACTACTGATAAAATGTTTTGTAAGGGCTTTATCGGTAATGTCCAATAATTTGTTGATTAGCAACATATTAGGAAAGAGCTAGCAAATATTGACTTATTTCCATAAAATTAAATCTTCAAAGAAAGAACAAAAATAACCTCAGGTACTATAGGTTTACTGCTTGAAAAATATGATTTGATTTGGTTTGGTTTTATGGTATATCAACCATAGTTGGTTATTCAATGCCAAATCCTGTTTTTACATGTATATTTGATATATGATTTAAAAACACATTTTGTAGATACGCAGTTAGATGATTAAACAGTTCTATTTCTAACAACTCAATTTAGCATATGTCAACAAAGTTAAATGATTTGGTTTTTAGTTTGGTTTTATGGCATTTCAACCATTTTTGGTTATCTAATGCCGAATGATTTTTATACATATATATAAAATAATTGATTTCAAAACACATTTTGTAGACGATATTTTTAAACAATCCTGAGCTCTCTTTTGCACACAGTTAAATATCTCTATCTAATATGAATAATTCTATTTACTATTAATGATTTGTTTGCGCACAGTTAAATGTTTTCAAGTATTGCTATTTAATACTTAAAATTCAATTAAGCATCAGTCATTTGTTTTCGCACAGTTAAATGATCAAAAAGTTATATTCCTAACAATTCAATTTAACAAAACTCAACAAAATTAAATGGTTCCACTATTGCTATGCATCACTAACAATTCAATTAAACATCTGTCATTTATTTACACACAGTTAAATGATTATATAGTTCTATTTCAAGAAATTCAGTTTAAATATCAATCGGTTCTATTTGACCTATAGATAAGACCTTATCAGGTTATACTACTCCGGGGCAGAGTGGACTTGGGAGCGATGGTAATGAATGAGCACTCCGCATTCCCCAAAGCTCCAGCATTACCGGAGTCTTACCATCAGATTCCTTAGAGTCATATCCAAAACACTCGTTGTGTGTGTGTGTGGGGGAGTATCTCTCTGCAAAGACGCAGTTGATGTATTCTACAGCACCAGGTGACTGGGCCAGAAAAATATGAATCATCAATACTGATTATGTAGTCTTATGGAGATTTTTATTTTATATTATAAATATAATTTTAAGATAATTTCAATAAATTGCCTTAGGTGAATCAACCAAACAATGATTTTTGAAAAATATATTTGATATGTTCTGTTTTCAAGTTGCAATGATGCATATCAGAAATTGACGTAAGGACTTTTGTCCTCAATTTAACAATAACAAACATTATAAAACAAAACAATTGAAATTTAAAATTACCACGATCTAAGTCCATTATCTTGAAAATAATAACACGAATTATCGAAAATATCCTCTTCTGTAGGACAATATTTTCTGGTGACATGCCCACTATATATAAAAGAGACATTTTAATATTTTTAGGGATCTTAGTTTCAAGGTCCAGGAAGTTATCAAATATTTGGCATATGTAGTCTTTTCATATTTGGCAAGACCTTTTACAATTTCCCATTTTGCTATCATCTTTTTGTTTTCAGAATAAAATAATAATTTAGAAGAATCTTCATTAATACAGTTATTCTGAATATTTTTAAAAATGTGTCCATGATAAAAAAAATAGAACAACTTTTTTTTAGTGAGCCAAGGCTTTTCGTAAACAATGTCAAATTTTTTGAAAAAGATTGATTGGTCCTCTTGTCACATTCAATTGCCATTACTTGACATTTTGATTGTTTGATTACATTAACAATATATGAAACTTTTTCAAAAAAAAAAAGTGTCTTTTATTTCGCAACTGAGATGATTTTAAGAAAAAACTTTGGTCCACCATTTAAACATTTTACCATATTGTTTTCGCAAATCCTTCAGAATTTTCAGAAAAAACAAGTAAATTTCCTCCGTAATACAGGAGGATAGCTTTTATATAAACTCCATCAATTAAAAGAATACACATTTTCTGATTTTCAGGAACTTTACAAAATATATCAAGAAAAATAAAGTCATCTGATTTTGAGACTTTTGATGTCAAATCTGATAATGTTCTAACACTGGGTAACGTAAAAACATCCCGAATTTTGTTATATGTTGACCGAGATGTTACAAAATATTCAAATGTCCTTGATAAGAATATCAGAAGCATTATGTTTTGTCCAAATTTTTTTGTGATGATATAACATTAATATTTTCTTTAAAGATGTTTTTTAGATAAATTTTTAATTGGCTGAGAAAACGAATTGCTTAATTGATTTGTGACCAGTACTGAAATGTTGAAAGAGAAAGAAAGTGTTACATGTACACCAGCATGGTAGAATTCAAATTTTAAATTTTCAAACGGTGTGATTAAATTTTGTTTTGTAAAAATTGTATGGTGCTTCTAAAAATTATATGAACCATAAATACCAAGGTCTGAAAAGACTGACGAACAGTTCACAGGTCTTGGTTCATCATGATAGCATTAGTAGTGTTGGTGAATTGGAAATGTAGAGGAATTGGTCGAATGAAATCCTTAGAAATTACTCAATTAAACAGAAAAGAAAGAAAGAAACTCGAGAGAATAAGTTGGAAAGAAAGATAAATTGAAAAATAAACCGGTAGGAAAGAAAGAAGGATATAATGTTATAGAGAGGGGACAAAAATGAGAGAGAGAGAGAGAGAGAGAGAGAGAAAGAAAGAGAGAGAGAGAGAGTGAGAGAGAGAGAAGGTAGTTGTGTAATCTACCAAGTTATTATCAGTAAAAACCAGGGATATATTAGAAATTCTATAACGTCGTGTTTTTATAACAACGGAATTTCTTCTAACTTTGTCGTTAGATCATACTAAATATGATTCAAACTGAATAAAAAATTAGAAAATTTTGATGAAGACGTGTACAGCTGAGAAACACAAGTAATAAAGTGATGATGTCTTTCGAGTGGTGTAATGGTTAGCGAGCTAGACTAGCAAACCTACACGAATGAGTTCGAGTATCATTGGGTGCCTCATTCACACGGCCAAGTGTTTCACCAAAGCAAAAAGCTTAGTACATTTCTATACGTTTAGACTGCTGTCTAGATATTTAAAAAAATGTAGAAGTATCAGTGACAATATTTTTGATCAGTAGTATGGGGACTATTTTGTTTATAGTTTTTGACGAAACACAGGATCACGCGAGTACAACATACTCCATACTTACTTGTTCCATGTGACTTTTTGTTGTTTCTTGAACTGAAAAGAGAGTTTGGAAAGTCAGATTGATATGTTTTGCTAGAAGTCTCGCGTTATCAGAATGTAAAGGAATTTATTTCTCAAATCGAAATCTACATTGGAAGAGAGAGAAGCGAGATAACTTGGGAAAAACTTTGGGACGCTTAATGTTATTTAGATTTTTCCTTTTACTGTATTGGTTATTTTACCCCCACCCCATTCTTTGTTGTGTATATCTTTTAGAATTTAAAAAATGGTTGATACAGTTTTAAAAAATTAATTAAGAGTCCATCCCCTCTACGCAAAAATGTCAGTTTGATTTTGCTAATTGTCTTTCTCATTCTATTGAATTTCAATGAAATGTTTAAAATGTTTATTTTTAATGACTTCTTAATTTTGGATGATTTCTGCTTCTTATTTGTTTTTCTTTTCAATTTACTGACTTTAATTTAAAATAAAATCTTAGAAAATGGAGAAAGTTTTGTCAGAAAAACGCTTTCGCATTTTTAGAGGGTTTTCCCCCATTTTGAATATCACGTGTGTTTGTTTAATGTAGCAAAGAGATTCAAAACGACTTTAATGACATCTTTTATTATATATAAAAATTCAATGATAATGTATCAAAGGACATTTTCTCTTTTCAGGTTGGAATTATTCATTTTTTATCATTAAAAGCTGCTTTTCAATAACAGACATTAAAACACAACATTCAGCATATAAATTGTATTACAATTACATTTCGGTACTCAATAAAATTATATATATATATATATATATATATATATATATATATATATATATATATATATAGCACATAAAGATTTCTTATGATGGAAATATCTCGTACAAAGGATAATAAAAAGACGCACATGAAAGAATAAATCTTCCCAGAGTATATAAATCCACAAAACATGCAATTGGAAAAGATTATTGGATAATCAATTTACTCATATCTCCAAAACATGTAGATACATGAATCTGGTTAGGTTGTTAACAAAATCTGACATTGTCATTTTCTATAGTAAGAAAAAAATATAAAGAAACGGTTTATTTTCTGTTTGAAAGGTAACCCGCTGTTGCTTGGAATAAGATAGGTGTTGTGCTCATAATTTCGACGGACCGTATCAAATTAAAAATATTCAATGTGAGGACACCGACTTTGCATTAGAATGTTTCGAAGTGTTATCATTTTTTATTTATTTATTTCTATGTATCTCATGTCACATTTAGTATACGCTTTATTATAATGTTAACGCAAAACTTTCCACGGGTCATCTTTTACAATACGTTAGGAAAATCTTAGAAATATCTTTCAAGTTTACTCGCCCGCTATTACTTGTACAATCAGTAGTCAGTAGTCCATAGTTTACAAACCCTCAGAGTATTCAGAAGCTAAGAAAATGAATTCTAGATGAACTAAAGGAACTGTCAGCGTTTAAAAATTTGTGTTTCTCTGATCCTGTTTTGTAGAGTGCCAATTTGAGTATAGGTTTTATAACATATGACCCCGAGGTCAAAAACAGAATAAAAACACACGACTCTGAGTTACATGCATCAGGTGAGCCAGTATCGATACGTGATTATTACGTGGCTGGCACACTAAATCTCATGGGTGCCAAATTACAAAGTAAATATCTACTTTCATGTCGGCATTTAGCCATAAATCCTGATCATTTATTTGGAAGACTACTCGAACCCAGAAAACTTATGGAAGACTTTGTATTTCAACTACGTAATACTCACGTAACATAAAGATTTCATTAAGTACATTTATGGAATTGAATTCAACAGACTTCAAACGTGTTGATATTGGCTATGAAATTCAAGGTTGTGAGTTTTTAACTTGATTTTATAGTTGGCAATGTACATTTTTTTAGGATAATTTTTGTTTCTACTGTCTGCTTCACTGATGACGATATGAAAGATTCCGAATTGCAACTTTTTTTTCATCGCTGCCTCTTCGTCTCTCTCTCTCTCTCTCTCTCTCTCTCTCTCTCTCTCTCTCACAAACACACACACACATTCTCACACACATACAAACTAACTTTTCTTTTGTCCTTCTCTGTCCCATTCTTACTCTATGAAAAACGCGTCCGCGCAAGCTCATATTGTTCAATGTTTATAGCAACAAATCAATATTTAAAATAATAATCAATCAAAACTTTGGATTCCAGACGTCAAATTTCGTTCCATAAAAAAGAGCTAAACAAATATCAAATAAAGAAAGGTCTTACACGCATCTAAACATAATTTAAAATAACCGCAGACAATCAGTTCTCAAAGATCAACCAATGAAACAAGAGAGATTTTATAGTCGTTATCAACCTATTAAATGAGACTAATAAAATATATTATGAAAACTATTAAGTAGCAAGTCAAAGAAGCTAAATAAAAGACAATGACTTCATTAGGCTCTTAAGAACTGTTTATCACGTCATTCACTCATGTTATGAACACATTTTGGGAATTTGAATTTCCGGCTTTAAGTAAATCTTGATTTAGAGAATCAATGAAGCGTGCGTCTTTCTTATAGTCTCAAACGATATTATGACAAGAAAATAGACGTGTTATATTGTTGTTTTGGAAGTCTTTTTCTTTAAGTATATCTCTTTAAAACTCGGCGTGGTCAAATGAGTCAATGAGTGACAAGGTGTGTCAAAGGGATAAGTTATGAATATACAATTTTAAAAGCTTTTAACATTCTTAAACAAGTGGAAAATTTTGAGGTCAGTCATCAGAGGTTTGGAGTACAAAGACAAAGAAGCTACATTAAAAAAAGTAGTTTGCGAGCATGTTTAGTTTAAAATTATATTATTACTAACATAGTTTCTTTCATAAATAGTAGTATTATGGATCGACACATTTCTGCTGATCGTGTTGGCAAGTTGTGAATGCATGTACATCATTCGACTGAGATCCTTTGAAAACACCCACGTAAACAGAATAAAGAATGAAATGAAAGAAAGGAAGGAAAGAAGAAAGGAATGAAGGAAAAAAGAAAAAAGGGAGGAAAAAGCAAAGAAAGAATTAACTAGAATCAAAGAAAAACGAAAAAGGAGTGAAATAATACGAAAGGATACAAAGAAGGGAGAAAACTGATGTATTGAAAGTTGTTGTAAGATAGGATAAAAAAATTAAAGTTTCTGCTTTTTGAGAAACTTTATTTCATAAAGAATTGAAAAATTAAAATTCAAAACAATTTAAATCGGTGAAACTATTTTGAAAAACAAACTTTTCTACAAAATTTTAATCGTAGTATAAAAAATTCTGTTGTCTATTCTTTGAGAAGCTTTATTTTAAGCATATTGAATTTAAAAGAAATAAAATTCCACAACTTACTGATATGTAAAATGTAAATATTTCGAAGAAAAACGAATTTTTAATTAAACAATAAATTTCTCGTCTGGTCAATACTGAATTCAAAAACAAAATTTCTGTTTCATTTTTTTTCTAAATCTTCAAATTGTATAATTTAAAAATGATTCTTTGAATCTAATTCAACCAGGAAAGAGACGTGTTCGGCAGGAAAAATATTATTAACCAGATTGAAAACTTTATTCTAAATCTTAAAAATGTACAATTTCAAAAAATCTTTTATAAACTTTCGGTCAGGTAATCATATAATTATAAACATTGATCGTGGCATTTTCCAAGAAACTTTGTTTAAAAAATGCCTCTATAAAGCAATCAAAATTCACAACTTACTGTAAAGTAGAAACTAATCACTTTGATGAAAAATGATTTTTCTTTGAACGGTTTATTAACGTTTAGTCGCTTCAAAAATATAGAAAAAACGCTCTGCGACTGATAATCTAAAATTTCTATTCTATTTTTTTTTGTTAAAATTTTTTAGTTAATTTTTTAAAAATGAATCTTCAAAGTTTATCATTAAAAAATCCTCTAAATCGTTTTTTAATTTTTGGAGTAGCAATCAATCTGAAAGAAAAAAAATGTAATTCTTTAAATTTATGTTTTTCTAAATCTTTTAAGTCCTATTTTTATTGCTTTCCAACAATGAACTTTTGGGTTAAAAAATGCTTGACCTCCACTACCCCAACAACCCTGTCGGCTGGGGCTGTAGAATACACCGACTGTACCTCTAAAGAGGGGTAAGACCCCTCTAACAAGGTTACCTGTTGGTGTAATGGAATCCTGGTGGCTAAACTGTTCAGGATTATGTGGTCATGTGACTTAAAACATTTAACTTCGGCCCTTACTGGGCTAGACGAGCAGTCGAAGAGGTTCGTCATGTCAAGCCCTTGCGATTTTATGATTGTCTCGACCGTATTCTTCTAATTGATCTTGTGATAAACAAGTACCCAACCATATTTTATTTTAAAGGTGCTAGAAGACATTGATTGAGGGTCAATTGCGCTGAGATAGCAATACCTGAAATCATTTGAACTGGGTGCAAACAAATGATTAATATTGAATGAGATAGCGATACTTGATAAAAAGAATGTCTATTAGCGATTCTTGAAACCATTTAACTCGTTTAAAAGTGATATTACCTACAAATTATTTGCTTACAAATCATATATATATATATATATATATATATATATATATATATATATATAAATGTAACTGGAAGAAAACTCAACCACGGTTAAATTGTCATTATAAATTTGTTTCGGCGAAGAATATAACCTTCGTCTCTTCAGATGACATACACGTTCAATTTAAAGGTGAAATCAACAAATATGGATTACAGTATATACATATATATATATATATATATATATATATATATATATATATATATATATATATATATATATATATATATATATAGTCATCCACAGACACACTGTTTCGTTCTATCAGAACTCTTCAGTGTGGCTATATATATGTATGTATGTATGTATGTATGTATGTATGTATGTATAAAACGAAGAAAAAGTCTTTAGGCAAAAAGGAAGGAAAGTTAAAACAATAAAAGTATTAAGGACCCAGGAAAAGGGTGTTCCAGTGGTCGTGCTATCCCAAGGTCAACATACGTGGGTTTGTCGTGGCAGGTGGAATTTTTGTTTAATTCAAGCCCGTAAACTAAATTATTATCTTTTTATTTTTCATTTTCTCATTTGCTGCCCTGAAAAAATTTATAATGACAATGTAAGCGTGGTTGAGTTTTCTTCCAGTTACATTGTATACACTCTACATGTGAGTTTGTTCTTATATAAACCTGAAAAAGAAAATATTACAATAGCTATACATCGACTATTCCCATAGTTTTATATGAAATCCCTCATATATTCTATATACGAATGAGTCACACCCATAGTCTTTAGATACCGAATGCGTATTACTGATATATATATATATATATATATATATATATATATATATATATATATATATATATATTACATTAAATAACCCACAAGGGTTGATATACCATTAAATCAAATAAACTAAATCAACCACTCACCCAAAATGTGCGCTTTCAGATTATGCCAGCAAATTATAGCTGATATAAGAAATAAATCTTATATCCTTGGATTATTTAACCGTTTATTGATCAGTTAAATTCTATTGACTGTCTTTGTCTTGAGAATTTCAGATCTTTTAATTTATACATCATTTTTACTGTCGTTATATAAATGTACATTTTCTGAAATATACTTTCTATTAAGAAACAAAATTCATTCAAAGGAGCAGAGCAGGATTTGCTATTTGTAAACAAGAAAAAATAATAAGAAAATTGTTACTAGTTTTTATTTTTTCTTTGGATACTAGTCTAATTTAGTGAAACGTGAAAGAAATTCATTTTGGGGATGAGTTTTCAAAAATCTTTTAAAGTCAATTCGATTTTTACAATAAAAATATGTAAATGGCACGACGATGCAAAGGTTTCAAGCATTTTTTAACAAAATATTTTATTCATACAAATCCATAGCATCTGAAATAAAATGAACCAACCTCATCTTTTGGATAAATTGTGAATAATTGTGAATCCCGCCATAAAAGAACGATTTCAGATTTGATCAGATGAATTCATCAATGAGTTTCTCGATATCTTAAATTTGTTAGGATCGTTGACCAGACCAGGTGGGCTGCATGGAACGAATTAAGTTTGTAAATGATAAGAATGGGGAATAGTTTCTATGTTGAAGAACTTCCGATATTTTGAATATTCTGTTCTGTCGTATTTGCAACTTAATAATAGTCATTGGCATTCAGCAAAAGTATTTGTCGTCTCCTTTGATTGAGGAAAGTTTTTTTTTTATCATTCCAGTTTCTCATTTAACAAATTCAATGGCTCATTGTAGCGTAGTCCTGATTTAAGTACGTAATAAAGAAATTTCTTTTGAAATTCACCTAAAAAAATAAAACTTTTTTCTCGCAGTAGATTCCATTCGTGCTGAAATATTGACGGTTGTCCTGTTGCTAGCCACCCTTTTCTTATAATGATTCTATTTTTTTCATCGTCAGTGACTATTTGTCCCCCAAATGACTTTTCGTGCCAAGCTAGAAGGGATAGAAAAGTTTTAAATGCTGACTTGTATTCATTCCCATAAGTCCTTATGGAACCCATTTTCTATGTTTCTTAACTTTTATAAAGGTTTATAAAGATACGCGGAGGAGCTGAGAAGTTCTCGATCTGACTAAAAATGGGACGATAGAGCAATGATACGTATATGTTATTCTGTATATTCATCCACCAGTTAAACGCAATTGGTATATTCTTTATCAGGTTTCGTTAACCCTTAAAAATGACATTTGGTTCGGTTGAGAACTTTCATCACCCACATAATATTGATCGAATGCACAAGAAATAAAGAGTCGAGTAAACTATAAATACGCTTCCGAGATTTTCTTAAAATAATGCAAAAATATTCATCTTGTATTTTTTTTATTCATACTCAACCTTCGGAAATGTGATTTGGATCCGGACAAGGGTAACAATAAGTGTTGTAGATTTTTGTTATTTTGTCTGACTTGTTATGATAGTTATGAGTGAGTGAAATGTCTTAGTGTTTCCTCATTAGAGCATGAATCCTTATGGCATGCCAGTGACGAGATATTTTGTTAGGATACTTTGATATGATAGAATGCAGAGAAATATAGATTTATGCCTTTCTCTGGGGCATTAGGTGCAAAGAGAACATAATCAGTGACCAAATTCTTTTCTAATAGATTCTAATCAATTACTGTGGCCTAATCGTTATCAGACCCTTTGTAAAATTCACCTGTTAACTTGGAAGTCGTGAGTTTAGTCACTGTGACAACTATTGAAGAAATATAGAACAACTCAACAGAGACTCAGGTGGACATCATAAGAAAAATGGTCATGGATTTTGAAATTTTGTTGGAAAGGAATTGATTGTGACAGGTGAACAAATGAGAGCTGAAAAGAAAATGTTGGTCAAACCGAAGCACATATCTGAGGAAGACATGAGAGTTCATTGGTTGAGATGTTGTGCGACGATGAGATTGGTTCGAGTAAATTTATTAATTCGTTAGAAAAAATGCATCGTCTGAGAAATTTAAAAAAAAAAAAAAATCTTTCTTTTATTTCAATGGTTCAGACTGACAATATTCATTACTTTCACCTTGTACAATAATCGATATCAAATTTACTGTGAGCTACGCGCCTTTAAGTTATTTACAAAGCTTTTTGCTTAGATTTGGCCTAGGGCCGTATGAATAGCACACCCAATGGGACCCGAACTCACTCATGAAGTCTAGTCTAGTTAGCTAACCATTACACCACCCGAGGTGCCATACGCGCTTTCAAGTCTAGTCAATATTTTGTTATGTTATTTTCATGCTCAATTTGTGTCATTCACTTCTTTCTGAGTGTACAATTGATTATTTATTACCAACCACGTCTATTTTACGTTCCAGAATTCCTTTTGCATAAACACATTGAAATTACTAACCTTTATTTTAAATGAATCGATACTAGTTTCTGTTTATTCTAATACAGAAATTTACTGGTCGGCATAGATCAGAAATTGACAGTTGGAAAGTAGAAGGTCTAACCGAACTAAGTTCATCTCTTCACAGAATTAAAATCAAAATGATATTTTTAATATGTCTATCAAAATAAAAAAAGGGAGAATTACGCACAAATATTAATGAAAGTCCTAACATTTAAGTATAAGTCAATTTAGAATATACAATATCTTAATAAAAGATGTTCCAAAAAAGAATGCAACCGTATTTTTACTTTTATTTGATTTATTATATGCTGTATCTAGACTATTTTGACTTTTTTGGGTAACCCGAAAACTAGTGCTAGTACACAGCCCAATTTGCAAAGATTATTTTTAAAGAGATTTTATGGGGGTGGAAATTTAAAGGTCCGTCATATAATCAAGAATTTCAGCAGTTAATGATGGCTTGCCAAAGCTCTTTTAATCTTGTACACTGCCAGTTTCACGATATTTATACACAAAATCGCGTTTTATACAATATTTTTCAAAATAGGTACACCCCAATTTTTTGAGACGTGTAGACTGAGAAAATATCACAATAAATTTGTTTCTCATAAATTTGTGAGATATAACATCTGTCTTTAGAAAAAAACGTAGTTGACACAACCCATTGGAATGGATGTTCGAATGAAGCTTGTGTATAATGCTATATTATTTTTGCTACTAAATACTATTGTCTTAGTATAATGTTGTCACGTGACTCATGTTGCTACGATATGAATCACGTGGTAACAATTACGTGCGCGTAAATTTTACCCCCTTCTTAGGTTTACGTAATTTATAGATCAATCTGTAGTCAAAGTAAATAAGATTGATTTTAACGGTACGTCAACCCGTCTAGACTTATTTCATGCCTTGAAGAGAGGGATTCGCGTTCATTATACGTTCACGTTTACGTTTTTTTTGTATAGTTGTTTCTTAAGAGTTTCTTTTTGCACACACTTCTATCGAATACGAAAAATCTTTAATCCAAAAGATTTGACCCATTGGTGGGAGCTTAACAGGTACTACTATCGTAGTAAAATAAATAAGGGGAAATTAATTATTATTTGTGTAGACTTAGACCACAGAAATAGGAATACCAATATGAGAATGTATGAAAATGAATAATATTACGTCTGTCCCATAATTGTTGCTACATTTAGTACATTTGATATCTCTGGCCTAATGAGTAGAGTGTTTGCCAATGATCTGGGAGACCGGGGTTCAATCCCAGGTCGTGTCATACCAAAGACTAAAAAATGGTACTTGATGCTGCCTCGCTTAACGCTCAGCATTATAAGGTAAACATCAAGGGTAAAGCAAGCAATCCAGGGAATGGAGTAGTGCCCTTCCCTACACCTTTGTATAGTAGGTATTAAAAAGGGAGCCTTCGTGTCAACCACGACTAAAGTCACGAACTTTACTTACTTTGTCATGGAGTTATTGGTATGGTTTTGTTGTATTTTATGGCATATCAATATTAGCAGGTCATTTAAAGCCAAATCCTGTTTATATTTCTATATATATATATGATTTGTAAGCGAATATTTTGTAAAAAAACATTAAACATTTTTAAACGAGCCGCAGCTCATTTGTTTGCGCACAGTTTAGTAGTTTCAGGTATAGCTATTTAACACTTAATTCTACTTAACAATAGTTAATTATTTGTTTGCACATAGTTAAATGATTCCAAGTATTTCTATTTTAGCCTAGCGGACCCTCAGCCACTCCTTTCTTGCATCTTTGAAATAAAATAGGGTTGTTTCTCGCCGGAGCAATTTGAAGAATACGGTTGAGACGATCATATCGCTGCTTTAGCTTGATGTGACCTGCCGATTGACTGGATCAACCCTCCCAGACCGCCTGTATAGCTCAAAATGGAAGGTTTCAAGTCACATGACTACTTCGGTTGTCGGGTCACGAACTGCTTAGCCACCAGAATCCCGTTCTGAAGCATTACGAGTCACCATACACGGTCAAAATGTAGCCTTGTTAAAGGAGAGTTCTTACAATTCTGCAGAGGTGCAGTCGGTGTATTTTACAGCACCAGCTAACAAGGGGGAATGGAGTTATTTAAGGTATAATTACCGGGTAAACGTCCGTTTATCAGATATCTCAACTTTAAATATGAGACCCAGATGACATTTTGAAACTTTTTTTAAAAATGAATCTTATATGCCACTAAATACGATAAATCAGGCGTATAGTCCTTGAAATTAGAAGAAGAACTAGGAAAGGTTATAAAAGTGTCTCGATCATAAAAGAGAGACTGTTGGTTCCTTCAGCGAGAGAACGACTTTGTTCAATTTACACTATAGTCGGCCAGACAACACGAAGAAAACCTCGAATAAAAGACATTGCTCTATTTCGCCTGCTTTGTTCACTGATTATTATACATGATGCTTCGTTTGCCTTAGTTCTATTCCCCGTGAATTTTTCCATTGACCTTTGGTCGACTTTACGTGAAGGTAGCAGTGGGTCTTTGTCACTTCTAATCTAACTTTTATTGCCTGTTTGTTAAAGGTAAATGATTAAATTTCTTTAGCTCTTCAAGCTAATCGGATAGCTTGCTCGCCCATTTCTGTCTCGATTGAAAAAATGCTACAAATGGTTTATTTATTCGACGATTTTTATCGTAAATACTGTAACAATCGTAAAAAGCGTCTTTTGACATCTGTCACGTTAAAATATAACGTTTTCATATATATATATATGTATATATATATATATATATATATATATATATATATATATATATATATATATTAATGATGTTGTTTTTATATCTATCTAACAAAATATTACAATAGTGAAAAGAGCCTAATCTATCTATCTATCTATCTATCTATCTATCTATCTCAAAAAGCGTTACAATTGAGGAAAAAACATTTTACTGGCTCCTTTGATCAAACAAGAGCTGTTATTTATCTATCATGCAAATAATAGTGAAAAAGAAATTCTTAACTCACTAAAATACGCGATCTATCTATCTATCTATCTATCTATCAGAATCTCATAGTTTAGAGTGTAATTTTATTTGTTTCTTCAGAAAAAAATTCTCGATCAAGTTTGTTGGCTGTGGTTTTCCACTGTCTTTTCATTTTAAGATGAGGTTTAAATGATAACACTCATATGGTTTTGATTTTTATCAATATTGATAGTCGGTAGAGTGTTTGCCAATGGCCAGGGAGACTGGGGTTCAATCCCAGATTGAGTCATACCAAAGACTCAAAAAATGGTACTTGATTCCTCCTTGTTAAACACTCAGCATTACAAAGTACGTAACAACGGTAAAGTAGAGCTACCCAGCGAAAGGAGTTGCACTCTCCCTAATATCTCGGTGTTGTAGCTTTTGAAAAATGAGCCTTCAGGTTACCCTCGATTATGGTTGCCAACTTTACTTTTACTTATATTGTTTGCATGAATTCACTTTAGGTAAAAGGTATAACTTTATGGTTTTCACTTTCTACTAATGTGTGATTTTCATTTTATAAAATCAGAACTGCACAGTATACGTTTAATAAATCCTAATAAACATTTACTTTGAGTAATTTGATATACTTAATATATGTTTTTCTTTCTTTCTTTAGTTCGTGAACTCAAATAAAACATAGTTCTTCAGTTTTAATCAAGATAGTGCTATCCCCTCATTAAATGGTAAGCCTCTGAAATTAGAGTAGTTCATATATCTCGGTAGCAATATTTCATCGACTGAAAGCGATGTCAACAAATGCATGGGTAAAGCATAGACTGACAAGTTATTGAGCATCTAGAAATCTAATCTCTTTGATAAAATAAAACGAGAATTCTTCCAAGATTTAGCCGTGTTAGTACTACTGTATGGTTACACTACTTGAAACCCAACAAAACGATTGAAGAAAAAGCTAGATTGGAACAAATAATAGGATGGTACGTGCTATTTTGAACAAAACCCTACAATAACCCTACAAAATAGTAGCTGTGCAGCCCCTTATCTCTCATATTACAAACCGTCCAAGTAAGACTATAAATAGATGCTGGGCATTCTGATGAAGTAAGGACGAACTCATTAGCGACATTCTCCGACAGACTTACACATGGATACACAAGTGTTAGCCGACCAGTAAATACTTTCTCTGTCAGTTATGCGCGGAGACAAGGTGCTTATAAAAAATAAGTGTTGATAACTGTATATGGTTATTTTCAAAATTATTCACAAGTTTTTTTTTGACTCATATTTTCGAAACATGTCTATTTAAATTTTTTTCTCCCGTTTTTAAGCGAGAAGTATCCTTTAAGAATTTAGATGTCAGTCAATCTGTTCGGCGGTTGAAATTGACTCCATTCTTTTTTTTCAAAAGAGATGTGATGTCAGTTGATTCTAGGATAAGATACGCTATCACAGAGTTGACTTCAACTGATTTGGGTACTTTATTGGTATGTGTAAAACCATCAATAGTTGTTTAGTTAGCACACGGATAAATGGAAATAAGTGAAAGTTGAAAGATTATGTTGCACCAAACTTCCAGCTGAAAAAAAGTATAGCTCTCTTGAAAATCAGAATTTGAGATCATGGCATTTTACCCAAGAATGGATCTCAATCAGTGACGCCGGTAGAAAACTTCGTATCATAAGCAATATATTCAAATTTGTAATTAGGTTACGTATTTAGATTTAGTTCCGTGACCCGGATGTATCCAACCTATATCCCAAAAAGCCCCCACGGAAGAAGAAATAATGTAAGAAAAATCACATACACACACACACACACACAAATCAACAAAACAAGCCTCCACTAAAAAAAATGAAGACTTATTTGTTATACTAAAATAATTATTTACATTTAATTAAACATTACTAAGCTGTACATAAAAAAATTAATTGAGTAGTATTACTGCTTAGTTAGGACGCACAATCGGGTAAAATAATTGTACAACATTATTGCTTAGTTAGGACTAACAATCTGGAAATGTAAAATAATGGTATCGCATAATTGCTTAGTTAGGACTATATTACAGAAAAACGAAACAATCTCTTAAGTTAATATTTCTCTAAAAAACTTTTTTTCATATTGTCACGTGATGGCTCACGGAGACGAAGAGGTAGGACTGATACTATCCTCCCGTATTGAATGAGAGTATCAAGCAGTCAAAAAGTGACCGTTAGGAAGGAATGTGGGTCACACAGAAGACCAGATGTTCACATTTAGTGAACTCAGGTCGCCGGACATCGGAAGGGGAAAGAGAGAGAAGCCAAATGATTGGCGGGGACCCCAAACGGAAGTGGGGTTCCCTTCCCCTCAGCAGAAGTAAGGCACAAAAAAGGTAGTAAGGTAGTTTTTTTGAGCAAGGCTCGTGGCAGACGGGCCATAGCCATTTTTACTCCGGGCTAAAGACAAAAGATTAACTGAGACACGAAGGACCCCAAATCCTTCAAGCCAGTATTAAAAACAGTACAAAGTCTATTAGCCCGTGAAAGAAGAAAATTCTCCAGTGGAACCCCGTCAAAAAAATAAGATAAGTAACTTTGGGACATCTTTCCTTTACACCCAAATTTTGTTTACCACTCTCTCTCTCAATTTGAAAAAGGATAAAAGCCAAGAAAAGACATTCATATTCATGGACTATCCAATTATATGTTTTGACACTTTGAACGTATATATATAACCGTAGTAAAGAACCTATGTATAGCCATTTTACCATGTGGTCTATGTTGTTATTCCATGCTTTCCTTTCAGCTTCTATTCGCCTTATGTTATCTTGCTTAGAATTGTCCTATTAATTCCTAAAGTATCACACGGGAAACCGGAGTTGCCGACTACAACAATATTAATATTATTACGACTAAGACCTATAGGCCCGTATTCTTCTATCATCTAAGGGAAAGAAGTTTAGCGGCCTGGTGGGTGTGTGATAGTGTGAAATTTGGAACCCCTTTGCCAGCGGTGGTCAGTCTGGCCCTAAATTATTCCCTCATGTAATATGCCAGTTCTTATATGACTGAGAGAAGAACTCTGAACAGGACTTATTTCTGTAGGGGATCAAGTGCCAACCTGCCCCGTCTTCACACGTGCGAAAATAAAGTCCCGTTTTGGGATTTTAGTCAATTTCGCGTCACAATATTCATTCCATAGGACAATAAAAAACATAATTGATAAATCCCTATTCTGTAATGCAATGTTTTTTTTATAGTAACAATTATCGTTTATAATTGATCAATCTTAATTTTTAATTCATAACAAAGAACGTAAAAGAAACATATGTGATTCAAGTTTTGACTTTTTATTTTGATAATGCATCCATTAAAGTATTTTTGAAGAAATGTTGTTTGGATCTGTTCAGATAATATAGATTCGTATATAATGAGTCGAATAATAAGCTGTTTGAAAAGGAATGAAAAATACTTATCAGGTTATCTTTCATTGTTTAACTTTTTAGATGATGACTCAGGCGAGGCCAAGGTATTTTATGCAATACTTATCACGATCTCTGTCAAGCTATGATATATAACGAACAGAGTAAAATATATACAATTGACAATAGATGTCACTTAGAAGCAATAAAAGGAGGAAATGAAACTTCTTATAGTTTGTCCAATGAAGTGACGCTATTATTGTTGTCACCAGTGTCTTAAATGTCTTTAAAAAAATTGTTACAAATTTACTGAGAATAAAATAAACATCTACTTGAATTGTGTTCTATTTAAGGGCTTTCAGAATATGTAACTGTTAATATTTAGATGAATTTAAATTCAGTGAATTTAAATTAAAATTAAAATTCTTCCAATATACCATAGATTCTAGCTATGTTCCTACCACAGTACAACTAAGAATATCTAATTTTGCTAAAGAATTACTCAATGAACAAACAACTTAGATATTCAAGTCATCACAAGCACATCCCAAACAATAAGGAACATAATTAATAGACAGGACAAAAACTACAGGTATTTATAGAATAAGAATTGTGAAAATATATACGTATTTATGTATTCTCACAGAAGCTTAGTCAGGTACGAGTGACTATCATAATTCCATTATATTCAACATTTAACAATAATTACTGATAACTTCTAAGCCTAGCTTAGTCTGCCACAAGAATATCTATCTCGAGGCACTCAACCCAATTTATACATTCAGCGTCTCGCTGAGGAACATTGGTCAACAAGTTGATATCATTATTACTCCATTTGAGAGTTCGATCTGTACGGGATACTTCGGGCCCCTATTTGAATAAAGTTTAGTGAAAAACAGTCTTGTAATGATTACACCAGTACAAATATATATATTGACACTGTGTTTGTCGTAAGTAGTTATGTAAACATAATATCGTAAAATTTTTGTTGTCCGAATCGTTTTCTTTCATTTTACTTTTGTTGATTTATATCACAAAGCTAAAATAATTTTTGGAATTCTACAACGATTACGTAAGAAGAATGCATGGAAAATAAAGACGTGGTATGGAGTGAAAATAGAATAATGAGTCTATACTGAAGAATTCTCGGTCAGACTAACATAAGAAAACATTTGGTTCATCGTTTCTCAAACATTTTTAATCAGTTCATAAGATTAAGTAAAAATTCTGTAAAATCACTTTCTTAGTTGGGCTGGGAACTTTTCAGCTCCTATCATAAACAATCATAATCAAATTTGAATGATGTCTGATCGTTTCATTTTGGAGCCTAATCGCAAACAGACTTTTAAAGATACGAGTTCAAATCTCGCAGAAAGCTAATTCTTTATTTTTGGTTCACAATGCTTTCTTAGCGGTCGTTGAATAGAAACAACCTGAACGTTGCAATGAAAAGTAACAAAAATAAAAGATAAAACTATTGAAAAAAAAATTATTTGTTCTCTTTCTTTTTTCTTTTTATTTGATATATCTATGCAAATTGAGAATACTTTTTATTAAAACGTTTTTTGTATAAGTGATCTATTCATCTATTATTGATGTATTAGAAGATCTAAAGATTATAATTCATTATACATACATATACATATATATATATATATATATATATATATATATAGATTATAGAAATATCTGTAAAAATATACTATAATTATCATATCAAGGCTTTATTGATCTATTATATCAGGTTTATAGCCACTAGTTAAGATTAAGTCGACACTCAGTGTTTGTACTGAAATTAGAAAGGCTGAGTTATATCAATGTTCTAACAACGCCTGCTTGCCGAGAAAATCATGATTTGAGATCCTAAATTTTTCCTGGTTCTCAACATCAATCTCTGGTATTGGTGTGCAATACGACTATCATCCAACTTATTGGAACAAGCTTAGTTTGTTAGGAGAGCATATTTACCTTGGAAATCAGCATTCGGAGTCTTTACATTTACTGGGTTCTAACACTGTAACCTTTGATATTGGTAGGAAATATACAACGTGTATATCAAATACGAGGCAGATGATTGAATCTGAGTATTTACTAGGCTTAGATAAGTCTGGAAAAAGCTCCTAATGTAGAGAGAATAATTGTTAACCACTGAGGCAACTGTGTGAATTATAAGACCATCTAAGCTTAGCCTAGCTACACTAATTGTAACGAGGCAGCTTTGCAAACTATAGAGACACGTAAATAAGCAGATAAAAGAATTTAATCAAACAGACATTTGTAAATGTAGAACACTACGAGTTGATGAAAATTACAACAGCGGTCAGTGAAACAAGCTTTTTAAAAAGTTGTTCTCATTTACGCAGCTTAGATTAGTATAACTCAAAACTAAAACATGAAAAATTACTATCTATGGTAAAAATCATAGATGTTTACTAAGGGTTTTGATGTAGCAGTAAATAAACTCATAACAGATAAGACTTACAACATTTTCTTTTTATAACTGGACATCCAGGTTTCATAAAATATCCCTTAAACAAACTAGATTAAATTATTTGAATTCATGGAATACTTTTCCAAGCCATACAGAGGAAAATATTATTATGAAATAACCCAATGTAACTTACTGTCATGGATTGGCAAAACCAGGGATTGGAGTCCCAAAGGCATTCTGGTGTCCTGGTAACTTCTGTGGCGATATGCCAAGTTACAAGGCTCATTAAATAAGTTTCCAGACTTTTTTTTCGTATGGGCACTTTTATTGAAACGCTAGTCCCCTTCGAAGTAATCTCCTCCGGCTGCAATACACTTGTTGTATCGTTCCAACAACTTCTGGAAGGCCCCTGGGCAGTCCTCTTGTGTGAGCATGTCAATGACCTTCGTCACAGCCTCTTTCATCTCCTTAAATGTCTCATAACGACAGCCTCTAAGTTTTTCCTTGAGCTTAGGAAATATCCAAAAGTCACAGAGAGCAAGGTCTGGACTATAGGGAGGGTGAGGAATTGTCTTGATGCCCATCTTGGTCAAATAGTCTGTGAAAAGGATGGAGTTGTGGACTGGTGCATTGTCCTGGTGGAAATGCTACTGAGCCGATTTGAAGAGTGCTGGCCTCTTCCGACGGAATCTCTTCCTGAACTCCCTTAAAACCTCAACATAGTATTCCTTGTTGACTGTCCGTCCAGTGGGAACCCCGTGCATGTAGATCATGCCAGTGCTGTCAAAAAAATGGATCATCAAAGGTTTGTGGGTGGATTTGCTCTGTCTGACCTTCTTGGGTCTGGGAGAGCCAGCATGCTTCCGCTGGGAACTCTGTCTCTTGGTCTCTGGGTCATAGCAGTAGATCCAGCTTTCATCACAGGTCACCAGAGCATCAAGAACTGCGGGATCTGAATTGATCAGCTCGACCATCTCCCTGTTGTCATGACAACGGCTTTCTTTCTGATCTTCTCTGAGCACCCTTGGGACAAACTTCGGGCAAGTCTTCTGCATCTTTAGTTCCTCGCGAATAATTGTGTGTACAGTTCCCACACTGACATCAAACTGTGCGCTTATTGTCTCTATAGACACACGACGGTCCTTATCCATGAAATTCTTTATTTGGCCAATCAACTCTGGTGTTCTGACTTCCTTACTCCTCCCACACCTCTCATAATCCCTCACAGACCTTCTTTGAATCTCTTATGCTACTGAAAAACTGATGCTCGATTCATGCAAGATGATCGAAAAGCAGTCTGAAGCATTCCATATGTTTCTGTGGCATGTTTTCCAAGTTTAAAACAGAATTTTATTGCATATCGCTCTTCTAAAGTGTCCTCACGTCCAGATTGGATTTTTGAAATTCACCAGCTGTGACAATCAGGCTTTAGTAGGGTGCATTCCAATTCCTGCTGTAGCTGATCATTTGAAGCTGAAATCATAAGAATTGGTCAGTCATCTCATAATATGTAGCGCAATAACATACTGAATCTTCAAGAGTCTATGACAATTTTAAATGCCTGTACAAAAAAGTCAGGAAACTTATTGAAAGCACCCCGTATATAGTGGCTCAACTTGGGCATCATTAGACTCGTGATGAGAGGAGACCAACAGAATGGGCAACTAACTTTCATAAAACTTTGCCCAGATCTGTGTTGAGATCCAAGTGCAGATCCATTGGTTTACAGGTCCGATTGATACCTGAAATTTCTGCTTGATCTTTATTTTAATCTTTAATTTTCACTTTCATTTCTAATTAAGATTTTCAAGGAGACAAGTATATACTGATCAGTATTTTTGTTTTAAAAAGGGACAGTCGGTTCTTGCGGAGAATATAATTCTATTTTATATCATAGTCGTTAAAACATTGCAGCTAAAACGCCTTCTTCGAGGCGGAAGGCGATGACCTGTAAACTGAGTTTTTTTCCAACACCTGCGCGGGCCTGGTTTCGCAACAAACGATTATTTTTTTTAATTGCTTGGCTTTAATTTTCACGCTTATAGTGTGACTAACACTCCACATGCTTCAAGTGTGTGTATGGGGTCTGCTTGACTAGAGTCCACACATGTGCGATATGAAGAAAGAGTCAAAAGAAGTATAGCCTTCAGATAGGAAATAGGGGAGGTAAAGAAAATACTTTAGTTACGGATGATTTTTTTTCAACTATTGGTGACCGCGAACAAGAGGAAAGTTAAAACAGGAAAAGGAAAATTTAAACATTTTGAAACAGTTGAAACTACTACTACTACAACAAAAATAAAAATAGTGATTATTATAATATGCGTACACACTTCTCATAATAATGATGATAATAATAATACACAGACACGTATATATATACATATATATGTATATTGGGATCAGAAGAATATCTCAGATTTAAGATTGCCGTTGTGCAGGCGCAAGCAGCAGTGAGCAAGTGGGAGATAAAGCAACAATAGTAGCAGCAGCTATGCAATTTCAGTTGCCATTATGGCGTGGAATAGTGAACCTAGGGTCTTAGTGAAATTCTTCCACTGTGCCATATGGTGATATCCTGTTACCTTCTCGTCCACCAGATTTATCCTTTCGTGATTACTTCTCCTGAGGATACCTGGAGCTTCAGTTCTTTAAAAGTAAGCTACAATCAACTGACTTATTGAAAGATATCATTCATCATGAAATCGTAACAACAATAGCGGTAATGACTGAGCAAGAACTGCAGAACTTCAGATCTAGACTCCAGGAATGTGTCGGTTGTAAGTGTAAACATTCGAATGATATCTTTTAAACAAAATAATGACAATAATAAAATAAAATCTCAGATATTATTCTTTCTTATAGCAAAATTAAATCTTGAATAGGATTTATATTGACTTTTTTTATTTATGTTCTCAACACGTGAGATCCTTCTGCCGTAAATACAAAGTGTATTTAAAAGTAATCGAGGCCGAAGCTTTATTTATCAACGCAAAAATAAATGGCGAATGAAACATTAGTTTTCTTCAAAATAATGCCCTTGGCATTCAACATACTTATTCCAGCGAGTTTTCCAGGAGTCGAAACTGTTCTTTTTCTTATAGTTGGAAGATGTGACGTTGTAGTATTTATTATTTTACTCATTTGAAAGTTCTTCACACCAGAGTTAGCTGATGGTTTTTCACTGGAGTCTGAGTGACAGCAAGTCTTTTAAAAACTCTAGGACTCTTCTTAGTATTCTGGCCGATCTCAACAATGCTGTAGTTTGGATCTCCACTCGCCCTCTTATTTCCAAGTCCTCATGAACCTGTATCAATCCTTGGTTGACAGTACCGAGCGCACCAGTTACAATTGGTATCACTGTCACTTTCATGCTCCATAGTTTTTTCAGTTCTCTTGCAACGTCTAGGTATTTATTTCTCTTTTCGCTTTCCTTCAGTTTTACCCTGTGCATAGCCGAAACGGCAAAATTACCTATTCGGAAGGATCTCTTTTTTTTTGTTGACTATCACTATGACTGGTCGTCTGGCCGAGATTAGATGATCCGTTTGTATATCAAAATCCCGAAGAATTTTGTGCGTCTCATTTTCTAGGACAAATTCTGGGTTGAGCATATACCATTTTTCTGTATGGTCAAACTCCAAATTCTTGCAGAATTTCCAGTAGATCACATTGCCCACCCAGTCGTGTCGAGTCTTATACTCCCTTTGAGATAATTAACTGGATTCGCTTGTGTGGTTGATCGTTTCGTCTCTGTCTCCATATAATCTACATCTGGTATTTTGTAGAGTCTTGTCTATTCTTGTGTTGATATAGTCCTTTTGGCGTTGTTTTGAGCTGCTATTAGAAGAGATTCAGTTTCTCTCATAGTTTCCCTTTCTTAGCCATGTCAAAATTTTCTAATGTGAGATTTCGCTTGTTTGTTGCTTGAAATGTCCATAGAGTTGTTTTTCTTGCAATTTTTGTTTTCTGGTTATCTTTGTTCTGTTGATGCTTGTGTTTTTAGTATTATTATTATCATTATTATTATATAAGTCGTCAAATCGTTTTCAGTTGAGGAAACAAGAAAAAACTAATTGAACTTGGCCTGGAGAATACAAATATTGCTACTCTTGCAAAAACGTGTGTTTAGCCAAAAATTGCTGATCAAAAGTATAGAGACTGCTAATAAAAAAGTATCGAGAAATCGCACGTCGAGGAATGTAGATCTTTAGACATCATTATTTTATAATGTAAGTAACCGAATTATATACTCATGTTCATTTGAATTTTAAATTCTAAAATAAAAAAAGATGAAAGATTCTGTCCGATTATTTTCTATTTATCCTCGTGTATATATATATATATATATATATACTTCTCTGTCACAACTTTGATATTCTGGTCGAATGGCTGGGATGAAGCTTTGGAGTCTGTCCCTCCTGACAGCACCTCTACCAATGAAATAGAAGGAGGATGCTGAAAGATATATTTCGATGGAGCTAAGCTACTTTTGGCACCACTCATACGCTTAGTATCCTTTCCATCCATTCTAATTTTGTCGCCTCCTGTTCTCGCGTGTGTGTGGTATAAATAAAACACAATGTTATGCAAAGTATTTTTTGCTTGCAAATTATTTATATTTGATAGGAATTCCTCTAGCCATATCATGGTGTATAAATTCGTGTTAAGAATTTGAACCGCTAAGTTTTTATAAATCATTATTATTATTAGTTAATAGAAACTATATAATTGCTTGTGATTGTGAACTTTCTGAATATATTAACTCTTAAAAACATTAACATTGCTACTATGAAGCATTCACATGTTTAGAATTATTGAAGATACGTTTTTGTACCGTGTATTATTGGAGACCATGATTATTAAACTGACTTCAGCTTAGAATAACTCATCAAGGGCTGACATGACGTAAAACTTACGAACTAGAAGAGTACCTTTTGAGGTAAGATCACGCCATAAATCAAGTGCCTAAATTTTGTATTTCCTTTATAGTGAATAAAAACAATTTTCTTTATGCTTTCTTTCTTCTTATTTTATATCTTATAGTTGTTAAAATAAACTTGACCTAATAAAATGCATATGAAATATATACATATATATATATATATATATATATATATATATATATATATATATATATATATATAAATTTATATATTGCAAAAAGCACTACGTAATTATTTTTATGATATCATATGAAGCTGAAAAGTTCTTGATCCAACCAAGAAGGGGATAATTAAAAAATTATTGAATTTTTTGAAAGGTTAAAGAAACTTTAGAACCCATTTGCTAAATATATCGAGATGTCAGACTAAGCAAAAATTAGAAAAATAATAAAGCTGTTGAAATGCAGGATGATAATGTGGAATAGCATATGTATCATACGGCTCTTGTTTATTGTCTTCTTGGTTGAGCAGAGAACTTTTTATCACCAATTGTATAGTCAAGAATAAGATCTATACAGGGCTACAGGTCATGTACTCAAGAATAGAAGTCTAGGAATTATCTATGTACATCGATATTTACTAAAAGTTGTTTGGTACTACAGGAGGTTATAAGCGAGAAAAAACAAGCGAAAGTTGAAACCTCTTCTGCAGTAATGGCCAAGGAAACTAGTCTCTCAGTGAGGATTGAAATCATTACAGTAATAATGGTCTTTAAAACAATCTGGCTAATCTCTGATCCACGGCGTGTGCTCTTATAATAATTTACTAAACTTAATTTAGCATGGCAAAAAGTCCTACAGGCGCACTTAGCGTAACGGTTATTGTTGTAGCAATTGGAATTGGTGACTCAAGTTCAAATCTTGGATGAAGCTGTTTGCGTTTTCCTTGGAAAAAACATGAATTCATCTGCACTTCCCTTAAATTTAGATAAATAGTAGGGCAAACTGGGTTCTTTAGCCTTAATACGGCAACCAGTCTACGAGCCAGAAAACTCTGAATTCAAATCAACGGTACACCGCGTAAAAATTGACCATGTATCACACCCTGATCGCAGGGTTGGGTAAATATACTCAAGGGCTTACAGATGTGAGTTATCCACTGAAGATCGAACTCGCTACTGTGGTAATTGTCAGCGAATTTAGCTTGTAAGCTTCATAGCAAAATGTAGATTTATATATCTTTGTTCTTGTTTGTGTTATAGTTGTCCTAATAGTCTTCAGCCACCATTCATGACTCCGTACAAAGTTCAGTTACAACTAAGTAAATATCTATTTTAAACTTCTCCCAATACTTATCAGACACGTACTTGATATACATAAACGAAAATGGAAAATATAAAATATACGAAACGCAGCATTACAAAATCCCACCTTTTACAGAAACAACGATAAACGCAGTATGAACGATCCTCATACATTACATAAAAAGAACATTTAGATGTTTAGTGCAATCAATTTGCTATCTCCCTTCTCCATTCTATTAACTATGCATGATGGCCAATGTTTGAAATATTCAGGCGTGAAACTGATCATAAAAAACGATAATGTGACTTGAGTGAAAGTAATCGTTCGCCATGAGTGACGAGGGAGGGCCGCTCATAATAGCAACAACAACACTTGATAATTTTCAATACATACAAACTCATAACAAATAAAAACATTAACATAACATCGTCGTAGTTCCTGATACATAAAAGCGTTCAGATGTCATCGACGTCCTCTCGACCGTTATATAGCACTTCATTTGGAGCTGACTAGTGTTGATTGGAGAGTTTGATTTTAGTTTCATTCCCACTGCTTGTTTTTCTTGTTTCAATTCTATTTGCAAAGTAATTAAGCTTTTTTTGTAAGTCTTATTTAGTGTTGTGGGCGAGGAAATTGTCAAGTTTTACGCAATCATTTTTTTGAATAAATAAAAACCTGATGGCTTCCTTTTTAGCTAAAATACTATGTAGTTTCCAAACATTCGTGGAATTTAAGCACACACATACAAAAAAAAAAATAAATAAATAAATAAAAAATAGATGACTGACCCAAACATATGGATTTTAACCTGGTGTTATGTCATGACCTTTTCCCCACCATCACCCACTATCATCACTCTCCAAGCGGTAAAGTGGAGATTTTACTGAAAGGACATGTGAAAAGTTATTTTTGATTAAAGCAAGCGATGAAAAAGTCTTTTGTTTTGTTTTTTTTAGTTTGATTTTTGGTGTGCTGCAGACTGGATGCGTATTTTGAATTTAACATTTTAGAAGTCCCTATTAAGGGGCTTCAATAATTTCCTTAGAAAATAAGGAAAATTTTTTATAAAAGGTAGTTTGGAAACTCATGAATATGGTCCGTTGGAATTATTAACATATTAAAAAGCGTGAGAGCTAAACTGTAACAACGTGTTTATTCTTTTGTTATCGGGATCAAGTGAGAGCATCTTTTATCACCTCTTCTTCACCTCACTTCCATACAAGTAACATTGTAAAAAACTGTGAAAACTATTCTATATTTTAGCAAGAGGGAAAAACACCCGAAGTAAAAGTTGACTTAGCAAAAGGAAGTTCAGTTGGTAGGGCTTAAAATACGCCGAATGGGTGTTTTGGGCATAACACTAAATTTACATTCGGTGGTGAGTATCTAGTTTTGGAGATCTGGGGAGTGTGTTGTATATCTTCGTTGTCATTACTCCCTAGTTCACTCTGACCCTAAGTGGTAGCACCTGCTATGGTCCCACCTATATGTCAAATAGATATGTTTGAAAATTATTAGAATTGGATAGGAATGCTTGAAACCATATAACTGTGAGCAAACAAGTGATTATTATTACTAAATAGAAATAGCTACTCGAAACTATGTAAAAGTAAAGTTGGCAACCTTAGTCGAGGGTGACCCGAAGGCTCCCTTTTTAATAGCTACTACACCGAGATGTAGGGGAGGGCGCTACTCCATTTCCTGGATTGCTCTACTTTACCCTTGATACGCACCTTATAATGCTGAGTGTTAAGCAAGGCGACATCAAGTATCATTTTTTGAGTCTTTGGTATGACTCGACCGGGGATTGAACCCACTGGCAAACACTCTACTCATTAGGCCAATTGTATAAAAATTATTAGTATTATTAGATAGACATACTTGATACAATATAATTGTGTTAAAATGCGATTTAAAATGATTGTACAAGCATTTAAAAATGGATCAAATTAAATGAATCTAATCAAAAACTTTACGAGAAAAATAAGTTCGCTATTTTAATCTAAAAAAATCTTTATTTATTTATTTGCTTCATTTTGTTGCTTAGAATTAAAAAAAAATGATGATCCTAATTTCGCTGATTAGATGACAAGTATGAGACATTTCCCTGTTCCATCACACCACTCAGTACTTCCACAGGGCACAGCTAAAATATCAAAGATTTTCCGCTCATATTTTAGTATTTTATAAAGCTTAATAGGATATTTTGAAAATTTTACATTCTAGCCTTGAACATTGACCCCAGGCATTGGAGGTTAATACACCTAGCCATCGAGCAGTTTCAGGTATTTTGTAAGTTTAGCTTATTTTGGAACAATCGTGGAAAAATCCATAATTAATTTTTTTTACACTAATTTTGTTTAGACACCCTACAACAAACCCTTTTCATCTTTGTGCTATTTTATACTATAGATTTTTTAACTGCAGAGAAATACGCAGCCATCACAGCCACATGACTGGCTATATATATTCAAAGGTGTCTATGTTTTTATCGTTTTATTTAAGCGCTGGTACATCTGTAATTTATCATTGTGGTTGTATATTTGCTTGGTTGATTTTAACGGCATATCAACTCATCCGGTGTTGTTTTATGCCTTGAGGTTAAGTGATTGTACATTTATATTTACATTTTTTGTGTTGTTTCTGTTTTGTGTTGCACATGATTTTATGATATCAAGTATTCCTATCTCAAAGAAATAATTTGAGAACAAATCTATTTAACGCATAAATGGGACCCTAACAGGTACCACCACTCCAGGTCAGAGTGAACCTGTGTGCATTTGCAATGTAGGTGTAATTTCCACTTCCCAAAGCTCCAGAACTGAAACCTCACCAACCAGATGCACTTTAGTGTCTTACCCAGGAATCTCTTTTAGGGAGAGGTCTTGCCCTCTGCAAAGGGTACAGTCAGCATATTTTAAACCCTGTCAATAGGGCAATAGTATATTTGCGTCAATATTTTCCTGATAATGTGTTTAAAGATAATTGAATTGAAGACAAAATTACTCAGCTACTTTGGCATTCAACTTTAGGGTCGCTTTAGGCACCAAAGTCTAACTTTGACTCTGCCCCTTTGTGTGCAATGTGAAGATACTACCTTGGAGTGCCAGCTCTCCGAAATTATAATATCCCGACTACGGATGACCGTTGTACAATAATCTACCAGCAACGTGAACGCTTTTTACTTTTAATTTAATTCCTAAATGAACTATTGATTTTCGTCTAAATTTTGATTAACATCATATAAGAGAAAGTACCGACCTGATTAAATCCAACCTTGAATTGACTTCTTTCTAACAGGTAACGGTTTGTCCCAGTCTGCGGGAAATTAACTTGTTAGTTATGGACATAGGTTTCTGACTTTTGATTACGATAATTTACGAGAACTGCTAACAGGATTAAACGTAAATAAGTTAAGCCCAGCGTTTCGAACCTTGCCTTTTGCTTTAAACCACGTGGTAGTCTCATTAACATGAGTGAATAATGGATCCCGTACTTAGCGGAGAAGTCATGCTGCTTGTTTTCCGATCCTACCCCTCCACCCAAAAAAGATGGCACTACAAAAGATTGGTAAAATTATTTCACCTAGCAATAAGAAAGAAAAGAAAGTTCAATCCCTTAACAAAGTGGTCCTCTCTTAGTCAAAATGAAATAGTTAAATACGCGTCATTAATCCGTCAACTTTCACAATGCATCGATGTTCGTTGTTTGAGCAAAAAACTCCTGCCCGATTCCATTAGGTTCAGTCAACGAAGCTCACTTCACCTCTTGACTCCTACACGCACTGAATGTACTGACCAATTTGGACAGTAATTCATGCATTGCTGGAAAACAATTTGACCAGTCACACATAAGGTTGCTTAGTAACGAAAGGAAAAAAAGATAAGTAGGTTGTAACACTAACAATGAAGGCTGAAGAGTAACGCTCTAATTCATTGTATTTCTCGCTCATATATTAATGTAAATCCTATTTACACGAATAGTGACTCTTTCTGTGAATTGTCATAGAGAAAGATAGTAGATGTCTAAAGCAGCTGCCGTAGTTTAAAAAAACAGTAAAATTGGAAAGGGTTGTTAGTTTTCTTGTATCAATTTTTGAGGAAGTGTTGCATTTTCTTTGAAATAATAACTGCATTCATATATTTCATATACCTTTTTAAATAATTGTGGGATTTCTATGGATACATACACGACATATGCCAAGAATACACGACATATGCTAAGAATATGCCAACTGCATCGTCTGCAGAGGAGTAAGATCCCACCACCCAAAAAAGAGGGTGTCTTGGGTATGATACTAAACTGTATCCAGGGTAAGGCTCCAGTTCTAAAGCTCTGGAAAGTATAGAATATCCATTTATTATCATTTCTCCCAGGTATACTCTGAGATGGAATGATAATATCTGTTAGGTCCACATCTATGCATTACATAGACCTGTTTGAGAATGTTTAATATTGGATGGGAATCGTTGAAACTATATAACTGTGTGCAAACAAATTATTATAATTGACAAAAAGTGCGACAAAAAAAGATTGTAATGGAACGTAGCAAAAATAGTCATAATTACATTTACAAATAAAGCAAATTTCAACATCAAATAACCCATAAGGGGTTTGATCCTCACTGAGTGTCTCACTATTATAATTGGGTGCAAGAATAAGTTTCGTTTTGGTCTTCGTGATTGAGATAATGGCTTATTTACTACCGATGAAAGTGGTCACTGTTCGAGTCAAAATAAAACTAAATATTTTGAACTCTTCAAGGCAGGCAAACTTATCAGCCTTGAAAGATTGGCACTTCATTGTCTTTCTGGTTGCATCAGCTCTGTACAAAACTAAGCCAAACTAAGTAAATAGCTCTACAAATGAGTTGTATTCGAAGAGACATATATTTAATTGGCTTAGTCTGGCACAAAGTTATGATCATATGTGTAAATGATCTGATAACTAATCATTATTTTATTTTTGATAACCTATGTAAGTTAAAAATAATGCTCTTGGTTTAAAATCCAAATAAATATATTATCATTAACACAAATGTTGAATAAATATACATTTAAACATGTAAAAAGTTATGTCCTTGATAGTAAATTGTTATATCCAGATAAAATCGCTGTTCAAATGATTAATTATAAATTATTAAATCAGAATCAGTTTTAATGTAAGGACCATGTCAGTGGGACCGATAATACAGAGACTACATTCCTGCAAAATACTATAATCTCCGCTCAAAGAAAACAAATTAAAAACAAAAGGTCACCCTAAACAGCATTTGGTAACGAGGCTCTATGTCTTGAGCTCAGGAGAATATAGAGTACTCCTTCGTTACCCTTACTCTCAGATCCTCTCTGATCTGGAGTAAACCGGTCACTGTCCAAATCATGGATCAAGTAGTTCTGTTTGAAAATTTTAAATATTAGATAAGTATACTTAAAACCATATAAATGTGTGCAAATTTCTTCTTCTTCTTCTTCTTCTTCTTCTTCTTCTTCTTCTTCTTCTTCTTCTTCTTCTTCTTCTTCTTCTTCTTCTTATCATTATTATTATTATTATTATTATTATTATTATTATTATTATTATTTGTTCTCTTTTGAGAGTTTTTCACACCAGCCTTAGCTGATGGTTTCTCCAGGACTCTTCTCAGTATTCTGGCCGATCTCAATAGTGCTGTAGTTTGGATGGTCTCAACTCGTCCTGTAATTCCCAAATCCCCCAGTCCTTGTACTAATCCTTTGGTGACTGTACCAAGTGCACCAATTATAATTTTTCAATTCCTTAGCAAGGTCGAGGCATTTATTCCTCTTTTCACATTCTTTCAATTTCACTCTGTGGTCCGCCGGCACAGAAAGTCCACAATTCTGCAAGTTATTTTTTTGTGGGTTATTATAAGATCTGGTTGTCTGACCGAGATTTGGTGATCCGTTTGTATTTCAAAATCCCAGTGGAGATTGTTCGTCTCATTCTCTAGGACAGATTCTGGGTTGTGCATATACCATTTGTTCGTATGGTCAGACTCCAACTTCCTGCGCAATTCCCAGTAAATCACCTTGCCCACCCAGTTGTGCCTAGTCTTATATTCTTTCTGTATTAATTTACTGCATTCGATTATTATGTAATTGATCGTTTCGTCTCTTTCCCCACGTAACCTACATTTATCAATTCTCACTTTGATATGGTTAGTCCTTATGGCGTTGTTATGTGCTGCTATTAGAAGAGATTCAATTTCTCTCTTAAGGTTTTCTTTTTTTAACCACGTCCACGTTTTCTCGTGTGAGATGTCGATTGTTAGTCACTTAAAATGTCCATCGAGTTGTTTTTCTTTCCACTTTAGTTTTCTGGTTATTGTCGTTCCGCTGGTCCTCGTGTCGTTAGTATTGTTTCTGGTGGCTGTAATCAGTTTTCTTCCGCACTTTGTATGTAGAAGACTATGTAGTCTTCGAGTCGTAGTATCGATGTGTCCACGCTTTCTTCAATACTGGCAAGCCTTCTTCCACCCTCTCTTCTTGATTCATATAGTCTGTCAACGTCATTTCTTGTTCTCTGGTCCATATATTTAAGTTCTTCTCTAGTCCACTTCAAGAACGGTCCCGAGTTTCTTACGAGGAGAACAGCCCATGCATTTATCCCTTTGACGAGTTTCCTGCGATAGAGTTTTGTCTCGAGTAGTTTTCTAGCTCTTCTGGGATACGCTTTTGAAATTTTTTCTTTCATTTCCTGTTGTGTTATGGTGTCAGCTTTCAATATCCCCTAGTATTTGTTGGTTTCCTTTTCTACGAGCGTTCTGATTACTACTTGATTTGGTTGTTCGACTCCTTCTGTCATGTGTCGTTTGCCACTTTTCCTTACTAGCATGGCGCATTTTTCTAAGCCAAATTTCATTCCTATATCTTGACTGTATATTCCCACAGTTTGTGTTAGGGTTTCCAATTTTTTTCGGTTTTTGGCAAAAAGATTGATGTCGTCCATTTACATCAAGTAGTTGATTTTTTCCTGCGATTTACTGAGTTTGTATCCGACAGTGCATTTCCTAAGGATGTGGTTGAATGGTATCATGGCTATCACAAATAGTAATAGTGATAGTGCATCTCCCTGGAATATGCCTCTTTGGATCTTTACGTCTGCTAAGCTTTGTCCTCCTGTTATTATTATTATTATTATTAAATAGAAATAGTTACTTAATAGTGTGTGTGTGTGTGTGTGTGTGTGTGTGTGTGTGTGTGTGTGTGTGTGTGTGTGTGTGTGTGTGTTTTCCTGTATCCAAGTGATTGATAATTAGAAAGTTCGTTGTTTAGGCTTTTCCGCTGAAACCTGCAAAGACATCATCGAAAATTATCGAACATAATTTTCAAAAAGATATTTTGGAATAGAAATCTGAAGACACAACAAATAAATTTGAAGATAATACATTGAAATCTGATGATACAAGAAATCTGAAGACGTTATATAAAAATTAGAATTGTCGTGTTTTCAGTCTTCTTCGTTGAAAACTGAAGACACAGTATAAAAATTTGAAGACGCTACTCAGAAATCTAAAAACGCGACAATGAATCTGAAAACACCACATAAAAATCTGAAGATGCTATATATAAATCTAAAGACACTATTGTGGAATCTGAAATTTGAGGACATTAAAATAGGATCTGAAGACATTAGATAGAAATCCAAAGACGTTACATAGAAATCTGATGACACAATAAAGAAATATGAAAATTCTACATAGAAAACTGAAGATACTACATAAAAATCTGAAGACGGTACCCAGAAGACATTTCATTAAAAATTCAAGACCCTTCATAGAAATCTGAAGACATTATATTGGAATCTGAAGAAGCTACGTAGAATCTGAAGACATTTCATATAAATCAGACGAGACTAATTATAAAACTGAAGACGCTATATATAAAACTGAAGACGCTATATATAAATCCATAGACACAACAAATATGAAGACACGATATAGAAATCTGAAGACACTGCATATAGATCTGAAGATACAACATGGAAGTCAGAAGACATTACATAAAAATCTGAATTCGCAACATATAAACACGTAGACACAACAAAGAAATCTGAAGACACAACATAAGTTATTCACGTCTATAGCTTGGAAATAATTAAGAGAAGATCTATTAAAAAAATACCAAACAGTAAAATATGAGATTATTCAATTGAAAATTATTTTAAAGGAAAGTTAAAATAGTTTATTTTATACAGAATATTGAATTATTTGTAAATATTTTAATACTCAAATATGATATCAGATCGTTAATGCATGACAATTATACAAATATTAATAAAACTAATATAAAATCCAGACAAATCGTATTTCTGTATCTTTTTGATTTTTGCATTTGTCTATTATCATTAACATTTTGTCCAAATTTTGTCAATTTCAAGCAACATAGATATATATTTTGATTTTTTATATGTAAAATATTTTGATTTTTTATATGTAAAAGAAAAAATCTCTTTTGATTACGAGCGTTTTGCTGCGAATGGTAGGTATTGCTCTTGCCAACAGTATGTGTGTGAACATACATGAACGACAGAGATTCATAATGGTTATCCATTAACAGCGGAGTTCGTTAGGGTGACGAAGCATCACCTGACCTCATCAACTGCATGATCGACTATATGATGACGTGAGTCTACGAACGTGTCCCCGGCACTTATAATCACATGATATTGAATATACCGAAAACACTACTCTGTTATCCAATACCTATGAACAGCTAAAGAATATTCTGCATGCATTCTAGGAAGAGGCGCAAAAAGTTGATCTCACTGTAAACCGGACGAAGACTAAACACGTTGGAGATGGACCAGATCCATCGTCTATTTTGAAAACGTATAGATACAATTCCCCGTCTTTCATCTACCTTAGATATAGTTTCTAAGACTGACGACCTCTTACCTTTAGGAGGTGCCTGTGGTGTTTTAGGAGGTGCCCGTGGTGTAGTCGTTATCGTCGTAGGAAATGGACACGGCGACATGAGTTCAAATCCTGGACGAGACTGATTGCATTTCACATAGCACTAATACCCTTGGGGAAGGTATGAATCCAATTATTCTCCTTCCAGCTATGGGTAAATAGTAGGACAGATTAGGTTCTTCAGCCTTGGTTAGGCAACTAGTCTAGGAGAAGGAAAACTCTGAATTCAAACCTGCTAAACTCCGCTTAAAAATTGACCTCTTACCTGAAATCAGTAGGAGACGCAGAATAGCTGTAAGAATCATTCAGACCCTCCACCGCCCGTTGTGGAAACATTGAAATCTCTCTCACAGGATAAAGTTCTGCGTGTTCAACACCTCCGTTGTATCAGTATTGCTATACTGCTTCGACACATGGTCACTAAATAAGATTCTAGCTGCCTGCTTAGACAGATTTGACAAGAAGGATTATTTAATAACCCCATCTTTTTTGATGGGTTCAACTCTAGTGTTAGTAGATTTGAAAAAAATCTTTAACTTTCATATTTTACTCGTTCAGACTTTGGGCAAACAAGAAAAATCATATTCGAAATTTTGTAAGATTTTAAAATTTTGTTTAAAGAAACTTTGCTAATAATTTTTTTGTGAAAAACAAAACAAAAAACAAAACACTACCCCCACAAAAATAAAACAAAAGACTAGCAGACAAACCAAAAAAAAAACAAAGACAAAAACAAACTATCCAGTAAATTTGATATCTTCGCTCCTTTTATATTACAGTTAGTATGAAAATAAGATCGGATCCGAGGGAGCTCGAAACACCCAAGATTGGAATTGATCAAGAAAATCTAATTTGTCCTGAAAGCCAATAAAATTTTGAGATAAAATTACTTAGAAAGAACTCATTTTTTCCTGGACTCCATGACTGATGTGCCACTTTTGGTGAAACTTGGCATGTGAACTCCTTTGACTTCAAAGAGTGTTCTAAAGATTTTCTAAAGGGGGAGGAAGGAAGTTCTTTGCTTTTATAGATTCTAGGAACATCGTAAATGAAGATTGAATTGTATGTCTAGAGAAAGCAAATAAAATCGTTGTCACCACTATCGAAGAGTCTCGGATTTGGTTAAAGAAAATTTATAAGACAGGACTCATTCGTACAGAAAGTAAATACAAAGCATTTTTGTTTAACAAGATTTGCTTTAACACAAAATAATATATAGTGATATAAAAAATAACTCTGTTAGTCTAAATTATTTCAATACAAAGCGTATTATATGTACCGTATTATATGTACTGTTCTAGGCAGTTTTATTATTTCTGAAATAATTCACTGCATTTCTAATAAAAGATATCCGTATTAGGTCCTAAAGCAGCAATTAGAATGAGGATCATAGCAAATAAAAAAAGGGAGGGTTTATTAACTTTGTTACCGTTTGTTCTTAAGATTCACTCTAAAAAATAACTGTTAAGGACGATTCTGATATGTTTATTCTTTTGCTTGACTTAAAAGTTACGTGTCGCACACACACACACACACACACACACACACACACACACACACACACACATATATATATATATATATATATATATATATATATATATATATATATATATATATAATCTTTAAGAAAATTGATTTACCAGTGTGTCAATTGTTCGCAAGTATACAATTATTGAATAATGAAGGTCGAATCAACCTTATAGGGAAATAAGATTCATATTTTAGGAAGAAGATAAACTGAAAGAGATAGATAGATGGATTGAGAGAGAGAGAGAGGGGGGGGAAGAAAAGGAGAAAGGAAGAAAGAAACTTTTTTATGTTTTGGAAATAATTGATTGGTACTATTTCACATCTATCTATCTATCTATCTATCTATTTGGATTTTGCTCTGATGATGATGAGAATAAACATTGAAATATAAACAAAATCCACATTACTCTGTTATTTACTTAGCTTTTATTAGTTTAGTACCCAGCCCCAAGTTGCTTACATTATATGCTGCTGTTCACCCATTTAAGTACTTCAGAGATCTGGCGCGAACAGGTATTTTCAGCGTGTCTTGACCTTAAACAATTGATAATTTATTATTGCTTGTAAAATATCTGATATACATTGCTTTTTTCTCTCTCTTCCTGTTGTATATATATATATATATATATATATATATATGAAGTAAAAGTAAAGTTGGTGAGCATGGTCGAGGGCAACTCAAAAGCTCCCTTTTCAATAGCTACTATACCACGGTGTAAGGGAGGGCGCAGCTCCTTTCTCTCGATTGCTCTCCTTTACCCTTGATATGTACCTTATAATGCTGAGTGTTAAGCAAGAAGGTATCAAGTACCATTTTTTGAGTTTTTGGTATGACGCAGCCTAGGTTTGAACCCTGGTCTCCCGGGCCATGTGCTACCCACAAATATCTGGAAAAAAGAAAAAAAAAGAAAAGATTGATAGAAAATTTTTTTCCTTGCTGGTTTGATTTCGATGTGTATAGTTTTGGGTGAAACACGTGAGACGATTGAACAATTTATTAGTGAACCATTTATTCAACTTTTCTAAACTTTTATGTTGGGCTTTATATACGAAAATTAACTCAATTATCAACTGAATTTTGCTTAGAAATGTTCACTGTATAATGTTCGATCTGTGAGATTAACGGAGAAATCCTCAGTTAAGCATTCTGTGGAAGAAGATTATGTTTAAAAACAAATATTTGTTTGAGATAAAAGTTTGTTTTATCCTGAGACCACACACACACACACACACACACACCAACAAATTCCAACACTTCTGTCAAAATTGCATAAATATATATGAGGTGAGCTTATTTTTAGATTGCTTACTTATTCATAATTTATTGGTGATACTATATATCTAGTGGAATATTATACAATCAAAACAGATATTATTGACTATTATTCATTACTAAACTCTAGAGCAGCTAATTTTTTTTTTTCAAATTGACAGGTAGCAGTCCAAAAATAAGTATCCGTCTCATATCTAAGGATAACGTAGACATAGAGTTAGTGGTGCATAGTAATAGTCTGTTTCTCGCCTATGCGATCATCAGACCAAGCGTTTTTGGATAAAAGCTAGAGTCTTTTTAGATGTTCAAGCTAGGAGTGGGGAGGATGGTCTAGTCTATGGGTCACCCCGGATAGGGCTTATTGTAGTTCGGAATTAAGTGAAATAAAATTATAAACACCTTAGTGATGATATAGAGTACTTTTTATTCATGAATATATAAACTATATTATCAATATTAAAATGCATATATTTAAAAAAAAAGTTTGTGTTACAACGCCAACGGATTATGGATTTAAAAAGTCGTACTTTTAATTAGTAATACATTAAAATCGATTATATATATATATATATATATAATCGTTAACAGATAAATGGTGATAAAAAGCATGCAGATGTACAGGCTTTATAATTACATCTCTTTTTTTTTGTAAATTGTTTTTGTCCATCTGCTTTCCTATTTTCCTATTTTCCATTTGTTTTTTACTCTCTCTTCTAGGAAAGTCCCCGCGGTGTACTGACTAAAGTGTTGGACTGCGGCCTTGTAGTAACTAATACAAGTGGAAAAGGTATGAACCCCGCCTCCCCCAGCAATATGTTTAGTAGTCTCACTTCTGTTCTACAATGACAGCTTTCGCATTAAATAACCCACGAAGGTTAATATACCATCAAGCAAATCTTTTTTTCTATTTCTACAATCACTTTGTACCTGGTGGCAAAAAATAAATTCATCTAATTATAATTTGCATATATCGTACAATAGAAACAGTGCGGTCAATATATTCGTTGAAAGGATTAACTGATCCCTTCAATTGTAAATTCCTGAATATATCAACTCTCTCTCTCTCTCTCTCCTTCCGCCATATTTTCCCTGACACTTGTTTTTCATCGTTTCTCTTGACATTCATTTCATTCTTAAACAAAACAGCTGCGCCAAAACTTATCCGCATTAAGAAGACGTTCCCATAGAAGCGGACGCCATGTTGTTTTTTAAATTTCTCCCGATACCAATTCGGCCATTATTCATCATTATATGTCGCATAGTGGCATCTTTATGTTTTCATCCGGATAGTCTTTCTTGTCTTGGCTACGGCTTTCCACGGGACACACATAGATTGGATGTCAAAAACTAAACAGAGTCTTTACTCATAAGATTATCTGGTTTTTATTACTTACACTCATGAATAAATATATACTTACCTCTATTCTTGGTGGGTATGTATAAAGGTATTTACTAAGTCCGGCTTAGGCTGGCACAAATCCACAAGTGTGGGAACCTAATGAGGATCGAACTGATTACACAATGGTAATTTGGACGAGTTCACTAATAATTGTTCCATACACAGTCGTCCAAGACACACACACACACATATATATATATATATATATATATATATATATATATATATATATATATATATATATATATATGTTCTGGGCCCGATTTTCAGTAATTTCTACATGTTCGACCTCGAAAATAGAATTTTTAATAGCATAAAAAAACCCTCCAATATACCTAAGATATGTTGATGATGTCCTTATTCTTGCTAATAATATTAACGAAATCAACATACTACAAGACACCTTCCAAACAAATTCAGTTCTTAACTTTACTCATGAACTAAACAAAAATAATAGAATTTTCTTTTTAGAACTACCTCTACGTACAAAAAACCCTCGAATAATAACTCGTGTACCCTCAACTTTAAAAGTGAATGCCCCTTCAGATATAAAAAAGCAATTATTTATAACCTGATATCTCCTCCTCCAAAACAATATCTTATAAAGAGATAGAAAACATAAAACAGGCTCTCATCAATAATGGGTTTCCTAACTATATTGTTGATGAACAAATTAAACGTATGATTAAAAATGTTAACCAACAAAATATACACAGTACCACTCCACCAAGTCAACAAACATATATCAAACATTTTTACCGTGACCAAATGCACTACAATTATAAATCAGATGAAAAAATATTAAAAACATTGATTCATAGAAATATACTCCCCACTGATCCTAATAAAAAAAATAAAACTTATTATATACTATAATAAATTTAAAACCTCGAACTTAGTCATTAGAAATAATTCCTCTCCTTCGATTGGTGTTTTGCAAAAAACCAACGATTGTATCTCCGAAAATAATAATATATATATTGGTTTTACCTCAACTACCCTATCGAGAAGACTTACAATGCACCTTTCTGATACAAGTTCCATAGCACAGCATTTAAAAAACATTCATGCCCAACAACACAAGTACGGAAGATTCTCACCGAAAACACAACAATATTAGAACATCAAAATAATAAACGGAAACTACAGATTCTCGAAGTACAACATATTAGAAACATGCAATCCAAACTTAACAGAATTAATTTTCAAAGCAGTGCTAATGTGCTTCAATATCTTTAGCCACTGACACAATTTATAGAACAATTTTAAAAGTAAACGCTACACACTGCAACGGCCCAGAGGCTCTTCTTCTTACAAAGTAGTAATGTACATACAAAATTTACATCACGTTTGTAATACATCCTCCCTTGATGATGGCCCTACGTCGGGCAGAAAGTACTTGGGAAATAGACAATCATGGAAAATATATCAATCAATTCCCGCCGAATATTATAAAATCAATACAGCAATATGAAAGGATCAACAAGAAAATATGTAGACAGAAAATATCTATTTTATTCAACGAAATTTGTATTAATGAAGAAATGCTGCCAAAATATATATATACACACACGCACACACACATATATATATATATATATATACAAAGATTAACTTATATATCCATGAAACTTAAAAAGAGGTTGGGCGAACTGAAAATCCTAGGAAGAATCGATACCTTTCAGACCACAGCACTGCTGAAATCGACAAGAATACTTAGGAGAGCCGAGGAGACTTGCTATAATTCAGAATTAAGGGAAACCATCAGTTATTACAGATGGGAAAAACTCGCAATCATCATGATCATCGGCCGATGATTAAGTCTCTTATGTTGTTCAATAATAATAATAATAATAAGACGCAATAAAACAGCAGATGTAGGTTATGTGGTGATTGATACGAAACAATCAATCACATAATAAGCGAATGCAGCAGATTAGCAGAGAAAGAGTATAAGACTAGACATGACTGGGTGGCAAAGGTTATCCACTGGGAATTGTGCATAAAATTGAAGTTTGGCCATACGAACAAATGGTATATGCACAACCCAGCATCTGTTCTGTAAAATGAGACACACAAAATCCTCAGGGATACAAACGGGTTACCTAATCTCAGCCAGAAGACCAGACCTTATAATAAGAGAAAAAGAGAACTTGCAGAATTGTGGACTTTGCTGTCCCGGCTGAGCACAGAGTAAAATTGAAAGAAAGTGAAAAGAATGATAAGTACCTGGAACTTGCTAAAGAATTGAAAAAAACTGTGGAACATAAAAGCGACTATTAAACTATTTGTAATTGGTGCTTTTGGTACAGTCACCGAAGGATTGGTAAAGAGACTGGAGGACTTGGAAATGACTGGACGAGTGGAGACCATCCAAACTACTGCATTATTGAGATCGGCCAGAATTCTTAGAAGAGTCCTGGAGACTTGAGGAGACTTGCTGTCCCTCAAACTCCAATGAAAGAACATCAGCTAACGCTGATGTGAAAAACTCTCAAGGAGTAAACAATGTAGTTGGTACGCTTGGTACAGTTTCTAAGTTCTTGGAAGGGAGAATAGAGGAATTACAGATCAGAGGAAGATTCGATACCATCTTGCCCACAGCACTGTTATCATCAGTTAGGATGCTTAAGAGACTCCTAGAAACCTAAAGAGACTTGCTGTCACATTTGCTGTGAAAAAACTCACACTACTACAACTACTACTACTACTACTACTACTACTAATAATAATAATACAACACCTTAAATTGCTAAAAATTCCTTGCATTCTAAAATGAATACACTTATTAATAAATTGATTAAATGAATAAATTCCTATAAATATAATTAATCAATCTTTATACATCATAATAATTTGTTACAATCGAAAAATAAAATACATTAATAAATAGATAAATAAAATTGATACAATTCTATATATTCTACAAATAAATTATCATATATTATAAAATTTTAAAAAATCCATTGCTTTTGAAAAAATACTGAAGCATTATTGAAAAATCTTTTTCTTCTTTTATTCTTGTTTCTTTTAACTTTTTTCTTTTTCAGACATGTGCAAGGAGGCTATATATATATATATATATATATATATATATATATATATATATATATATATATATATCATCATGTCGTGCTGCTAGCACGAATATCCCTGACCCTCTCTCGCCACTTTTCCCTATCGTTCATCGCCTCTGGCAGGTCTTCAGGGCTACATCCCGTATCCTCACATATCTGCTGAATGTATGTTCGTGCTGGTCGTCCTGTTTTTGCCCGGCCGTATGTGGGGGTCCATAGGAGTACATCACTTATGAGCTCGTCTCTGCTTCACCAGCAGTGTCCTGCATGTCTGGTTTGTCTAACTTTGATAGTTTTCGTGATAGCAGGCAGGTGGCCGTATAGTTGGTGTCTTGTGGGGTGTTGCCGCCAGGACTTGTTCAAGATTGCTCGCAGCATTCTTGTGTAATTGCCGTCTAGCTTCTTCTCCAGCCGTTTTGTTAGCGTCTATGTAGTGCATCCATACAGCAGTATCGATACGACAGCTGCCTGGAAGAAACCGCCTTTTATTGTATCGGTTAGGTCTGATTTCCATATGATTGATAGACTATTGATAGCTGTCCATGCCTTCGTTAGCTGCGTGTTGATGTCCTTTTCGGTTGATGAGACGCTGCTTCCTAGGTAAGGGAATTTGTTTATTAGTTTAAGAGGGGTTCCGTCTAGTGTGGAGATGTCACCTGTTTGATTATAGCACATATATTCTGTTTTGTGTGCATTGACATGGAGGCCTATGCCTGCAGCTGCTCCTTCCAAATTATGCAGTAGTGTTTCGGCTTGGTTGGGTGTATTCGCCAGTATCGCTATGTCATCGGCGTAGTCGACGTCGGTAATTGTTTTTGCGGGGTATCTTCTGCTTCTTTTCTTTATCAGCTAGAAGCCGTTTTCTCTGATTGTATCAATCGATGTTCTAAACACGTAGTCTAGACAGATGATAAAGAGGTATGGAGCTAGCGTGTCCCCTTGTAGTACTCCTGCTACAATGTCGAAGTATTTTGTGTCTCCATCTGGTGAATGTACTTTCACTTTGGTGTTTCTATAGAGAATCGTTATTGCTGCTACGGTTTCTTTAGGTAGGCCGTATGCTAGTAGGATTTGTTCCATCTTTCCTCTGTGAATGGAATCGAAGGCATTGGTAAAGTCGACAAATAGTAATGTCGCTTGTATGTTTTTTGCCCGTACACCTTCAAGGATTCTATGGATGGTCAATATTTATGAGGTCGTGGATCTATTTCTTCGGAAGCCATTTTGGTTTTTCCTAAGGATGTTGTCAATTTTGGGCTCTATGCGGTTTCGTAGTAGGACATTGTAAATTTTGGCTGCTATGGATGTAAGTGTTATGCCTCGGTAGTTATTGGCTAATCCGAGGTCACCCTTTTTAGGGAAGGGGAAGATGCATCCCTTCATCCACCTGTCTATCGGATTTTGGTTATTGACTGCGTTGCAGTGTCGGAGCAGTATGTCGTCGAATTGTCTGGTCTCCCATACTTCTGGGGGAATTTCGTCCAGCCCTGTAGCTTTCCTATTTTTAATTTTTATGAGAACCGAGTCGAGTTCTTCTTGAGTGAACGGTCCTAGTTTAATGTCCAATTGCTTACTAATTATTCTGGTGATTGGTTCACGCGTTACTTTCGGTGGGTTTCCAAGTAGGTTTTCGAAATGCTGTTTCTATAGTTTTATTCTTTCCTGTTGGTTTGCAGCTTTCAGTTTTGCGTTGACTGTGCTCTTCCTTCTACTCACTTCGTTTATTGTTTGCCAGGCTATCCTAGATTGCCTATCTTCCACTGAATCTGTAACCTTATCTATCTGATTTTGTATGTATTCTGTCTATTCCTTTATATGTATGCCTGCTAATTGATATTGTGCCGTTTTTAGTTTTCGGGCATTTGTGTTTGTTGGGTTTTTTCGATAGTTTTTGGAGGCTGTTTTCACGAGTGCACGTTTTACTCTCACCGCTAACGTTTCCCGTGGGACTCTTTATTTAGTTTTGGGTTTTGTTGGAATACACTTCGCTGCCGCCTTGAGGTGCGCATTGATGAAATTCTCATATTCGTCATTTGGGATACGTTTTTCGGTCTTCTCTTGCAGTGTCTCGAATCTGTTATCTCCACTCTAGAAGGAACCCCACTTAAACTAGTAGACAAATTCACGTACCTAGGAAGCAGCGTCGAATCAACCGAAAAGGACATCGAAACGAGGCTAACGAAAGCATAGACAGCTATCAATAGGCTATCGATTATATGGAAATCAGACCTAACCGATAAAATGAAACGCAGTTTCTTCCAGGCAGCGGTCACATCGATACTGCTATATGGATGCACTACATGGACGCTAACAAAACGGCTGGAGAAGAAACTAGATGGCAATTACACAAGAATGCTGCGTGCAATCCTGAACAAGTCCTGGCAGCAACACCCCACAAGACACCAACTGTACGGCCACCTGCCCCCTATCACAAAAACTATTCAAGTTAGACGAACCAGACATGCAGGACACTGCTGGAGAAGCAGAGATGAACTCATAAGAGATGTACTCTTATGGATCCCCACACATGGCCGCGCAAAAGCAGGGCGACCAGCTCGAACGTACATTCAGCAGCTATGTGAGGATACAGGATGTTGTCCTGAAGACCTACCTAGGGCGATGAACGATAGGGAGGAGTGGCGAGAGAGGGTCAGGGATATCCGTGCTACCAGCACGATATGATGATGATGATGATGATGATATCTCTGTTGTTCAAAAGGGCCCAGTCAGAGTTTTTGGTGGTCGCTGTTCGTGTGGCGTTTTTTCGTAGGCTTAGTCGTATTTTCGCCGCGACTATTCGGTGATCGGTGGACACACCCTCGAAAGAGGAGTATGCCTCGCAATTCATTGCACTATTTTTCCATTTCTTGTTTATAAGGACATAGTCTATCTGTGCTTTATTATTGTTCGCGTATGTGTAGGTCCATAATTTGCCCTACCTTTTTTGGCAGTTTGTATTGAGGCATGTTAATCTATTTTCTATCATGAAATCTGTTAGATGTTGCCTATTCCTATTTGACGTGTTGTGTAGGCTGTATTTGTTGTTTCCGTTTTTCCCTATTTGGGCATTCATGTCTCCGCCAATGACAAACAGGTTGTGTTTCGGAATGCTACGCACTAATGAGGATAGTTCATCGTTGAAGGCGACTAGTTCAGTTTCTTCACTAACATTAGTAGGGCTGTAGCAGGAGATGATTGTTGCTCTGGGGTTGCCATTAAACGTAGCTGCCGACATCCTAGGTTGTATTCTCTCAATGCTATTAAGTCTTTTTAACGGTCTAGGTCCTATAAGCATTCCTACCCCTACTTCTGTGGCATTGACAGTTTTTCCATGCCGATACAGAGGCAAGCGTCCATCCATTGCCAGTTTCGTGATATTTGATATCATCGGTGTGCGTGTATCTGTGTTCTTGTATGCATATTATGTCAATCTTATGTTTTACGGCCGATGCAGTTAGCTCTGGTAGTTGTCCTATTCTATTTAAGGCTCTTACGTTAAATGTAGCTATTTGTATTGTTTGTTTGCATTTTAGTAGTTTTTGTTGTTTGAGGTCTATAGCTGATTTTTCGAACACTGAGGCTAGGGCTCCAACCTCAGTAGGACGCGCCCCTTTTTTACCCGCGCGAAGAGCGATGCGGTTTATGTATGTGGTTTGAGTATGGGTCATGGTTACCTTTCGATGGCTGTTTTTATTCTCTTCTATAGAAGCCACTCTTATAGAGGAGCAGCAGTAGTTCCCCGATCAAACTAACGATCCTGAGCGTTAAGTCGCAAAACTCACGTCCAGGACCAGTTTAGGTATTGAGTTTGGCCGTCAATGGGTTTATTCAAATACATTTACGTCCATCATGCTGCTTCCTGTGTGTACGTAAAAAAGAAAAAAGAAGAAAAAAGAGGGGGAGCTTTAATAACCCTTAAGTTTTAACTTAGTTAAAGTCCAGGATTAAGGTACATTAGTCAGAGTTTTCGGTATATTTCCACCTATCTTCTGATACTGGTACTGAAATGTGTTTTATTTATTTATTTATTGTGGAATTGGAACTTTTACTTAGGCCTTTTAGTTTTTCTTCTAAACTACTGTGTGTGAGTGGGGGGGGTTAAGAATTTTATAACTTTTAGAAATCTAGATATTTCAACTTTATGTATTTTTATTCATTTATTTATTTTTTGCTTTTGTTTTGGTGTGGTGGCATTGGGAGTTATAGGCTTTTTAGTTTTTCTTCTAAACTACAGTGGGGGAGGGGGGCTTTTAGAATTTTAAACTTTTAGAAAAGATTCAAAACTTTTTGCCGTGTTCGCTGACAATTTGGACAGAGTCATATATTAAATTTGGCTTTATAGTAAGGGTGTCTTTACATCTAAAACACAGAGTTTAAGCAATATCTTACAAAGAATAAAACAACATACAATTTTGTAAAATTTTCAGCATTTTAAATTTGTATGACTTAAACACATACTGACCAATATTGAAGCTATTTTCTGCTGGCACAAGCGAGTTTTCATCCTTTCTGTTCTGCTTTACCGTTTATTTACAAATGAATTTAAATATAGTTTGGAGACGGTCTACTTTTTGAGAAGAGGGAAACTAGGTATTTCGCCATTTTTTTTGTTCTTTTTTTTTTTTTTTTTTGGTGTTGTGGCATTGGGAGTTTTAGGTTTTTTAGTTTTTCTTCTAAACTACTGTTGGGGAGGGGGCTTTAATACTGTTGAGAAAGGTGTGCATCCGACTATTTTCCCTCCACCTATGAGTAAATTGTAGGGCAGACTGGGCTTTTGAACCTTGGTATGACAAACGGTCTCGGCGAAAGGAAGCTCTGAATTCAAACTTGTTTAACTCCTCTTAAAAAAGACCCTGTGTCACATCCTGCTCGTGCGGAGAGATTGGGCTATCTATCTATCTATCTATCTATCTATCTATCTTTCTCAGTCTCAAAGCTTTCCACCTACTCGTGTTTCATGAAAGTCACTTCTTTGTCAGTAAAATAGAGTAAGGAATTATTTTCTCTTTAAGTATTTTACTGTTTGTCACGTGACGTAAGCAGTCATGCGGTACGTATATTTCAAAACGCTTGTCTCCAATTAAGATATACCACATGATCTAAGCCAGTCACGCAATAAACATTTTTTTTTATCCTACTTTTAGATTTGAATTATATCAGGTATTTATCACTCAATTTAAACTAGTCCCTTTGTGAGTTTGATATTTCAAATTTAATGTATTGAGTACTTTTTAGTTTTTACTTGTTATTTCACTTCTTATAAGTTTTTCATACCAGTTTTAATTGTTTTTTTCACTGGATTCTGAGTGACAGTAAGTCTCCTTAGGTCTCCAGAACTCTTCTGACTATTCTAGCCGATGTCAACAATGCTGTGTATAGTCCCGATTCTTCCTCTGATATCAAATCCCTTCAGTCTCCTTTCCAACCCAATTGGGGACTGTTCTTAGTACACTACTATTGTTATCATTGTCACTTTCATGTTTTATAGCATTTTAGCTCTTTAGCAAGATCCAAATATATAGTTAGGTTAGGTTATTTGTTTTAATGTCATATCAAATCTTGATGATTATTTTATGCCAACTCCTGTTTATATGATTTGTAAGCAAATAGTTTCAAGGTAACTTTATTTTTAAACGAATTAGAAATCATTTGTTTACACGCAGTTAAATGATTTGAAATATTGCTAATGCTAATAATTCCATCTAACATTAATCATTTGTTTGCTTACTGTTAAATAGTTTCAAGAACTGCTATTCAGCCTTAGTAATTCTATTCATTAAGTATTTCTATCAAATACAAATAACTTGTACATAGCTGAATTGTTTCGCGTACTACTACTACTACTAATAATAATCCCAGACACACCAAGTGGTGTCAAACAAAAACAATCCAACGAAAAAGAACCGCAAACCTCGACAAATGAAAACACTACACTCCCAAACGATACACTATCAAACAACTAGGAAGAAACACTATCGCAAGAACAAAAGGTAAGTCTAGAAAATGTAAAGAGAACCATGAATAGTGAAAAGACTATTCTACTTTCATTAAGAAACATAGACTGGAAAACACTTAAAATAGAAACGAATAAAATAAATCACATACTACCTTACATACCAGCGAATAATATAACTGAGTTAAATGAATTAATATATGCAGGAGCGAAATTAGTCTGTGCGAATATTTGGATCCCCTCAAAAAGCACGAAGAAACAGCAAAAACCGGGATGGGAAATTAGACTGGAATCGCAAATAAAAAACTACGAAAACAAGCCCGAATGATGAAGAGAGGCGCTGAAATAAGCGGGGGGAGGAAGGAACAGGCAACATGGGGAAAATAACAGTACAACTTGAGGAAATAAACCAGAAAATACTGGCCAGAAAATACTGTTTTGTGCTGCCAGTAAAACTTGAGGAAATAAACCAGAAGGTTCTGGCGAAAGAAGGGAGACTAAAGAGATATCGACAAAGGGTGAAACAATACAGACAACACAGGACATTCCTAAACAACGAAAGAAAATTTTATCAACAATTGGGAAGGAGTGACACGAAAACATACCAACAACCGGATGCAAAAGAAACCGAGCGATTTGGGGCTAAAATATGGGAACCAAAGAAACATAACGAAAATGCTGAATGGATAAACAACATTACAAGAGAGCTAGACGGACTTGAAGAAGGCCCCAAAATCGAAATACATGTCGACTTACTCAAAACAACACTAAAAAGAATATCAAACTGGAAAGCGCCAGGCCATGATGGAATACATGGCTTCTGGTTCAAGAAATTCACCTCCATTCACGACAGACTAGCACTAGAGATGAACAGATGCTTACAAGACGCGCACGTACCTGAATGGATGACCAAAGGAAAGACTACATTAATCCAAAAGGACCCTAGTAAAGGAACTGCCCCAAACAATTACAGACCCATAACCTGCCTACCAATGATGTGGAAAATACTAACAGCACAAATAAGGGAAAAAATCTACTATTCGCTAACAAGCCGCGGATTGTTCCCTGACGAACAGAAAGGATGCCGCAAAGGATCCAGAGGCACAGCAGAATTACTCTTCATAGATTAACACATCCTAAATGAGAACAAGACAAGACGGAAAAATCTAGCTATGGTCTGGATTGACTACAAGAAGGCATATGATATGCTCCCACAAAGCTGGATATTACACTGTCTCAAAATGTACGAAATATCACATGAAGTCATAAACTTCATCGAACAGACCATGAAGACCTGGAGAGTGGAACTGACAGCAGGAGGAAGAAGCATAGCTGAAACAAAGATCCAAAGAGACATCTTCCAAGGAGATGCAATATCGCCCTTACTATTCATAATAGCCATGATGCCACTGAACCACATACTCAGAAAATGCACTGCCGGATACAAACTCAGCAGATCGCAAGAGAAGATCAACCACCTAATGTACATGGATGACATTAAATTATTTGCAAAAAATGAAAAAGAACTGGAAACTCTCATACACGCAGTTAGAATATACAGTCAGGACATAGGAATGGAATTTGGCATAGAAAAATGTGCCATGCTCGTCATGAAAAGTGGAAAACGACATATGACTGACGGAATGGAACTACCAAATCACGACAGAATTAGGACGCTTGAAGAAAATGAACCCTCAAATACTTGGGCTTCTTGGAAGCTGACACCATCAAACAATTGCAAATGAAAGACATGATCCGAAAAGAATATCTCAGGAGAACGTGAAAACTACTCGAGACAAAACTCTCCAGCAGAAACCTCATCAAAGGAATAGATACTTGGGAAAGTCAGATACTCGGGACCCTTTCTCAAGTGGACCCGAGAGGAACTTAAATAAATGGACCAAAGGACAAGAAAACTAATGACCATGTATAAGACATTACACCCCAGACTATATGTATCTAGAAAACTATATGTATCTAGAAAACAGGGAGGAAGAGGACTTGCCAGCATCGAAGACACCGTTGACGCGGATCGAAGACTACATAGAAAAATACGGACTAATTACAACCATCAGAGTCGATACGGACAACACGATAAACGAAAGAATGACAACTAGGAAACAAAAATGGGAAGGAAAACAACTCTATGGCAGCTTTAAGCGTCTAATAAACAACATCTCACACCAGAAAACCTAGACCTGGCTAAGAAAAGGAAACCTTAAGAGAGAAACGGAGTCCCTCCTAATAACAGCACAGGACAACGCCATAAGAACCAATCATATCAAAGCGAGAATAGATAAGTCGCAACAAAACAGTAAATGTAGACTATGCGGTGACAGAGACGAAACGATCAATCACATTATAAGCGAATGCAGCAAATTAGCACAGAAGGAGTACAAGTCGAGACACGACTGGGTCGGCAAGGTAATCCACTGGGAAATGTGCAGGAAATTTCAATTCGACCATGTAAACAAATGGTATATGCACAACACGGCACCTGTCCTAGAAAATGACTCGCATAAACTCCTATGGGACATTAACATACAAACGGATCACCTGATCCCGGCCAGAAGACCAGACCTCATAATAATCAACAAAAGAAAGAGAATCTGCAAAATTGTTGACTTTGCTGTCCCGGCGGACAACAGAATAAATCTGAAGGAAAGTGAAAAGAAGGATAAGTACCTCGACCTTGCTAGAGAATTGAAAAAAACTGTGGAACATGAAAGTAACGATTGTGCCAATTGTGATTGGTGCGTTAGGCACAGTAACTAAAGGATTATTAAAGGGCCTGGAGGACTTGGAAGTTGGCGGACCGGTAGAGACTATCCAAACGACAGCATTACTGAGGACGGCCAGAATACTGAGACGAGTCCTGGAGACTTGAGGAGACTTGCTGTCTCTCAAACTCCAGTGAAAAACCATCAGCTAATACTGATGTGAAAAACTCTAATGAGTAATAATAATAATAATAATCCATGTACATTAGGTGGTTGATCTTTTCTTGCGATCTACTAAGTTTGTATCCGGCCGTGCATTTTCTGAGTATGTGGTTTAGTGGCATCATAGCCATTATGAATAGTTGGGGTGATAGTGCATCTCCTTGGAAAATCCCTCTTTGGATCTTTGTTTCAGCCAAGCTTTTTTCTCCTGCTGTAATTCAACTCTCCTGTTTTTCATGTTTTTTTCGATGAAGTTTATGATTTCCTGTGATATTTTGTACATTTTGAGACAGTTTATTATCTAGCTTTACGGAACCATATCATATGCCTTTTTGTTGTCTATTCAGGCCATAGCTAGATTTTTCTGTCTGTTCTTGCTTTCATTTAGAATGTGTTGATCTATGTAGAGTAACTCTGCTGTGCCTCCGGATCCTTTGCAGCATCCATTCTGTTCGTCAGGGAACAATCCACGGCTTATTAGCATGTAGTATATCTCTTCCCTTATTTGTGCTGTTAATATTTTCCACATCATCGGTAAACAAGTTATGGGTCTATACTTGTTTGGAGCAGTCCCTTTACTTGGGTCCTTTTGGATCAATGTGGTCTTTCATTTGGTCATCCAGGCAGGTACTTGTGCATCTTGTAGGCATCTGTTCATTTCTAGTACTAGTCTGTCATGAATGGATGTGAATTTGTTGAACCAGGATCCATGTATTCCATCATGTCCTGGCGTTTTCCAGTTTGATATCTTTTTTAGTGTCTTTTTCAGTAGTTCGATGTGTATTTTCGCTTTGGGGCCTTTTTCGAGTCCTTCTAGTTCTCTTGTCATATCTTTTATTCATTCAGTTTTTTCGTTATGCTTTTTCGGTTGCCATATTTTCGTCTAAAATCGTTCGGTTTCTTTGGCGTCTGGTTGTTGGTATGTTTTTGTGTTATGCCCTCCCAATTGTTGATAAAAATTTTCTTTCGTTGTTTTGGAATGTCCTGTGTTGTCTGTATTGTTTCACCCTTTGTCGATATCTCTTTAGTCTCCCTTCTTTCGCCAGAACCTTCTGGTTTATTTCCTCAAGTTTTACTGGCAGCACAAAACAGAACCAATCATATCAAAGCGAGGATAGATAAGACGCAACAAAATAGCAAATGTAGACTATGCGGTGAGAGAGATGAAACCATCAATCACATAATAAGCGAATGCAGCAAATTGGCACAGAAGGAGTACAAGGTTAGACACGACTGGGTGGGTACGGTGATCCACTGTGCAAGAAATTTATATTTGGCCATACCAACAAAAGGTATATGCACAACCCAGCACCTGTCCTAGAAAATGATGCACACAAACTTCTATGGGATTTTGATATACAAACGGATCACCTAATCTCGGCCAGAAGACCAGACCGTATAATAATCAACAACAACAACAACAACAACAACAAAAAGAAAATTTGTAAAATTGTCGACTTTGCTGACCAGTCTGACCATAGAATAAAACTGAAAGAATGTGAAAAAAGAGATAAGTACCTCGACCTTGTTGGAGAATTGAAAAAACTATGGAACATAAAGATGACAATTATGCCAATTGTGATTGGTGCTTTAGGCACGGTAATTAAAGGATTATCAAAGATAATCTTATGGAAGATTTGGAAGTTGGCGCCCGTGTGGAGACCATCCAAACAACTGCATTATTGAAAACGGCCAGAATACTGAGAAGAGTCCTGGAGACTTGAGGACGCTTGCTGTCACTCAATCTCCAGTGAAAGACCATCAGCTTACGCTGATGTGAAAAACTATAATGAATAATAATAATAATAATAATCCATAATAAAAGATTGAACAGTTCTATTTGGCCCATAAATGACTCTAACAAGTACTATCACTCCAGGTCTGAGTGGACCTAAGAGTAATGGTTATGAAGGGGTACTCCAAATTCTCGAAACTCGAACTCTTCATCAGATGCAGTTTAAAATCATATCCAGGACGCTAAATGGTTTCAAGTATTGCTATCACACACGAATAATTCTATTCAACATTATTCATTTGCTTACACATTATTAAATTGTTTCAAGTATAGTAAGTGATTAAATAGTTCTATTTAACCCATAGATAGCACCCTAACAAGCATTACTACTTCGGGTTAGAATGGACCTGGGAGTAATGTCAATAAAGGGGTACTCAACATTTTCCAAAATAATCTACCTTTGTTTTCGTCAAAGTGTATAAATTCCTTAGGGAACTAATACACTCATCCCAGCATCTCTTCCACTTTTCAGAACATTCAGTAAAGTGCTGTTTTAGGATCGGAATCAACCCTCAGTCATCATTTCTAATCTCATTTACTGTCTGAAACATCCCTTTTAACGGTGATTTTGGATCAAATCTGGATCGATATTCTGAGTGAGACCAAGTCTCCTCAGATCTCAGGAGCATCCTAAGTATCCTAGTTAATTTTAACAGTGCTTCAACCTGGATAGTCTTGATTCTTCCTAACTTGGCTGATTTGGTTTTATGCAAAATAAATTGAAGATTAATACCGTGAAGAACTTGCTTACTCTTCACGTGAATGCAACGCTCCAAAAGTACAAATATCACTCATTAAAGTCTCATAGTCGGCCGAGTAATCACACGTTAGAGTATTTGTTCGTACATACGCAGTAAGGCTCCGTTCGATTGGTTGTCAAGTTTGATTAATGTCGTTATAACCAGTTTCTTAATATATTCATAAATGATCTCGTATTGATATATAGCACTCATAATTTCATGATACTCCTTTTTCTTAACGTTTTGAACACTTCAAATAAAACATTAAAATGCTTTATTTTCTTTCTTCTAAGGTGCAGCAAAAATATTGGCCAGCATTTCTTTTAGATTAGAATAATTCCCATCGGAAACTCTCGTGTCCCCTCAGTTTTCTAATCAAATTCAATTTCAGGCTTTAAGAAGAAGAAGAAGACGTCTCATTTAACTAGTTCAAATTCCCAAAGAGGATGACTGTACCCAATCAATCGGCCTCACTATTTATTGTTCAGTATCAAATTTTAAAATAAAGAATAAAGAAAAAAAAAAAAAGGTTTTATGATACATGGCCAAATTAATGTATTTTTTTTTTTTACAATTTGATGATTTTTATTTGAAAAGTATGATTAGAAAGTTCTTTTTTGACTTCTGAGAAGACCCACCCTCTAAAAAAACAAAAACAAACTACAACACAAAACAAACAAGCAAATAATAAAATACATCTTAATTTCATATTCCATTAGCTTTTAGGCACCTCTACTTCTCACACTGCTGTTGATGATCTCAACTCTTAATACTATCCTGTCTGCAAGGCTCAGAACACGCTGACTATATTCCATTCCCGTTCACCACAAAAAGGGATATTTTGGGTATGACACGAAACTCCATTTGATGGCGAGGATTAAGTTCTGGTGGTCTAGCGAGTGTGGAGTACTCCTTTATTAGTATTACTCCCTGGTCTATTCTGAGTCGGAGTGGTCGTATCTGATAGGGTTTCTTCTATGGGTCAAATAGATCTATTAGAAAATTATTTGTATAAGATATAAGAAACCTTAAAACTGTACAAAAAAGCTCGGAAGAAACTACACAAAAATGTAAATATATATGTACAATGAATATGATTTCCTAACCGCTTGGAATAAAATAATCATACACGGTTTGACATGCTGTTAATATCAATCAATCAATCATTTAAAATTTTATGATGATTGGTGTTCCTGATTAGGTTGCTGTGACAACCTCTTAAACAGTTTTAGCGATACTCCATACTCTTTCAGAAATATTTTAAAAATCATTATTTGATGAAACCCATAAGGGCGAAATGTTCTATTGAATAAATGCATTACAAAAGTTGTTTTCATGTTATATTTTTCTTACATTTTGTCTGGTGTTTTATCCATTGATTTATTAATCCTACATATTTTATGTAATAGTTGCAAGTATTTTTATGTGCATGCGTACTTTTGCTTTATTTGTTTTCGTATAAATATTCTAATTGCTTAATTACATAATTTTATATGTTTGCTTGTGAGAACTTGAACAAGAGAATGCGGACCTACAAAAGATCCAGTTAAGCTTCTTAAATCAAACTAAGGATTATAAAATCTGTATTAATTGTAAATAAGCTAAAATGATAAAAAAATGTAATTATCTGAGACTCCGGGTTTAAAATGCTGTTGACTTTATATCATAAATAATATGCTTTTAGACTCAACTTTCATTGATATAATCTTTTTTAATCCTTTTGAGGGCATAGCGACATTTTTGTCGCCAACAGCAACCGAACAGACCAATATTTTTATCGTTAGCTATAGCTCAATGTAAGGCATTTTCCTATTGGTTGCCCGTTGACCAATTCAGTGTTAATTAATAAAAACGTCACTTGAAGGCCCTACTGAGGTATAGGATTGCATAAAGATTGTTTTGTAAAATATTATCAATAAAAGTGAGTGGTTTATTGTTTCCATGCTATTGCACTATAATACAATTGCTGATTATAATATCATGTTTTGTTTATATATATATATATATATATATATATATATGATTAATTGACTTATTTGAATATATTCTGTATTAAGCACATTTTCTGAAAATAAATCGCCCACTCGAAAAAGATTTTGAAAAATATCTGCCCGCGAGAGGGTCATCATCATCATCATCATCAAGTAACGCTGACAGCACAGATTTCCCTGACTTTATCTATCTGTCTCTATCATCTTTCGCTCGCAGCAGATCATCCAAATTACATCCAGTGTCCACATAGAGTTGATACAAATTCTTGTTGGTCGGCTAACACTGGCACATTCATGAGTAGGGAACCACAGAACGTCACTTATGAGTTCGTCGTTGTTTCTCCAGCAGTTCCCCGCTAATCTTGTTCGTCGTACTTGAATGGTTTGTGAGATGGAAAGTGAGTAGCCGTACAGCTACTTCTATGATTTGTTCAAAACAACACGTAGCATTCTTATGTAGTTTCCATCTAGCTTTTTCCTCGTAGGGTCCAGGTGGTGCATCCATACAGAAGTACTGACACAGCACCAACTTGGAAGAAATCCCGTTTTATTTTATCGGGTGGATTAGGTTTCCTTATGATCGATAATCCGTCGAGGTAATTTACTTAGTTTTTGCTTAAATGTGGCTCAAGCCCGTAATAATAGGGCACCCAATGAGGCTCGAACTCACGCCTGAAGGTTTGCTAGTCTAGCTTGCTAACCATTACCCCACCTGAGGCGCCCAAATTGTCACCCCATGTAATTGGTTTACAGTACTTAAAGTCCTAATTATTCTATTTATCATAAATCATTTTTTTGCACACAAATGTTTTCAAGTATTACTATTTAACACTAACAATTCAATTAAACATCAGTCATTTGTTTATACACCGCTAAATGATTGAATAGATCTTTTACAAGCAATTCAGTTTAGCATAAGTCATTTGTTTGCACTCAGTTTAAATGTCTAAGTACTCAATTTAAATGTCAAACAGTTTTATTTAACTGTTAATAAATAGGGGCCTAACAAGTGCTACCACTCCTGTTTAGAGTGACCTGGGAGCGTTGGCAGTGAAGGAGGACTCCGCATTCCCCAAAGCATTAGTGGTGCCTCTCGATCAGATTGTTTAGTGCCCTATTCAGGACACTCGTTGAGTGAGTCTTACCCCTCTGCACTGATGCAGTCGGCATATTTAACAACCCTATCCGACTGGATCAAAAACATTTGTATTTGATAGGAATATAACTGTAAATCATTAAGAATTGTTACTGAAGTAACAATTGCTTACTAAGGATCATCATTATTATTATTCTCTTGAAACTGTATTACTGAGGGCAAACAAATAACTTTTCATAATAAAATTAAATAGAAATAATAACTTGAAACTATGTAATTATAAGTGTTACATAAGAATACTTGAAATCATACAACACTGTTCAAATTATTTGTATTTGATAGGAATATTTGATATCACATGACTATAAATTATTTCTTATACGAATAATTACTATAAGCTATAATTGTTTACTAAGGATTATTATTAGTTGCTTGAAACCATATAACTGTGTGCCAACAAATGACTATTATTAAACAGAAATAATTACTTGAAACCATATAATTATTAGTATTAGAATGGAATATTTAGAACCATGCAACAGTGAGCAAATTATTTTATTAGCATATTATTACCATACAACAGTGTGAAAAACAAACAAATAAAAACAATCAAACAAAAAACCCCACAAAAAGAGAAAGACAAACTATTTAAAAACAATTACAAAAAATGTCAATACAAATATTTAATGAAGAAAATTCTTCTCTGCATAAAATAATCCTTGATGGGTTAACCTGCCTTTAAAACTAATCAATCAGTCAATTCAATATCATGTGAATTTTTTTGTCAAGATGCTTGGAATCATTCAAGGAATAAAAGAATTAGTGTGTTCCTTTTTGAAAAATATATTTAACATTTGCAACATTTGGACAGTGTTATAGGTTGTTTGGTTGTTTGATTTTTAAGGCATATCAACCTTTGTCGGTTATTTAACGCCAAATCTATTTTTATACAAATAATCAGTTCTATTTGAAACAACTCAGTTTAGCATGAGTACACAGTTTAATTGACAAAAACATTTCTATTTCAAACTATTCAGTTTTGCATAAGTACAGTTTCAATGACAAAAGCAGTTCAATTTAAAGCAATTCAGTTTAGCATAAATGTGCAGTTTCGTTCTATTTAACCCATAGGAGCCTATCAGGTGCTACCACTCCGGGGCTAAGTGAACCAGGGAGAGATGGCAATGAAGGAGTACTCCGCATTCCTCAAATCTCCAGCATTACTGGCACCTCACCATCAGATTGTTTAGTGTCATATCTTGAACACTCGTTGGGGAGGGGGTCTTACCCCTCTGCAGAGGTGCAGTCGGTGTATTCTAGAGCCCCAGTTGACTGGGCAATTGCACAGAGTTAAAAAGTGCGACATTACTCTCAAAACACTCCGATGAATAGAGGGGCGAGCAGCTATCATGTCAGGATCGTTCTTTGCAGCTGTTTCAAGTTCACATCTCGGCGCTTACTCCCTGTTGCGTCCAATAACGCAATTTATTAAGACTAAAAAACAAGACTTGTCACTGACAAAATGTTGTGAAAGGAAGCGTGAAGTATAATTAATAATAATATTTGTGTTTAGAGTGTGTCAGCGTTTTACAAAGTACAGAAGGTCATCAATAGAAACTTTAATAAGTTTTGACAATACAAAGAGTTTCATTATTCAGTTTGTATATTGTAGCGTAGAGGTGTGGACGGTTGTCGGTGAAACGAGTTTAAATTCCGGCCAAGGTCGCGTTCACTTTGTACTAATGCTATCGGGAAAGACATAGATTTGCTACTCCAATCAACTATGGGTAAAATCATAGATATTTGTTGAACTCTCTATGATAAGTAAATTAGCGTAAAGATAATTTTGAATTCTCTTAGTTGTTTAAAATTATAAGTTTTTGAAAGTATTCAGCGCGGTGGTTTATTTAAAATGCAGTTATATTATATATTATTATTTACAATTACTTTATAATTTATTCTTTATAATTTATAATCACTGCGTTAGTTTGACTAAATTGAATATTTTTCTTTTTGTTTGACCGTATAAAGAAGAGATCAGTTTTAGCCAGAAACCAGCGGAAAAATAATTTTTTTTTAAGTAAATTGAACCGTTGTCTATCTATCACTGCAAATAGTGTTCAGTTTAAACAGAAATATGTAAATCTAAAGATATTTACACAAAGTTGTATTCAGATTGTATAATCAAAGGAATAAATACCTGGGCTGTACCCCTCGTTAGATATTCGGGACCCTTTTTGAAACGGACCAGAGAAGAACTTAAACAAATGGACCAAAGAACAAGAAAACTGATGACCATGCACAAGACAATGCATCCCAGATACGACGTTGACAGACTTTATGTATCAAGAAAAGAGGGAAGAAGAGTACTTGTCAGCATTAAAGACAGCGTTGACGTATCGATACAACGACTCGAGGATTACATAGAAAAACATGAAGGAGGACTGATTACAGCCATCAGGAACGAGACAGACAACTAGATGGACAACATAATGACAATAAATAGAAAACAAAAATGGGAAGAAAAACAACTCAATGGATGTTTTAAACGACTAATAAACAGCATCTCACATGAGAAAATCTGGACGTAGCTTAGAAAAGGAAACTTTAAGAGAGAAACTGAATCTCTCCTAATAGTAGCATAAAACAATGCCATAAAAACCAATCATATCAAAGCGAGAATAGATAAGACGCAAAAAATAGCAAATGTAGGTTATGTGGTGATCGAAACAAAACCATTAATCATATAATAAGCGAATGCAGCAAATTAGCACAGAAGGAGTATAAGACTTGACACGACTGGGTGGGCAAGGTGATCCACTGGGAAATGTGCAAGAAATTTAAATTTGGCCATACAAATAAATGGTATATGCACAACCCAACAGCTGTCCTGGAGAATGACACACATAAACTCCTGTGTGATCAGAATAAAACGGATAGAATGGGAAAAGAACGATAAGTACGTCGACCTTGCTAAGGAATTGAAAAAAAACTATGGAACATGAAGGTGACAATTGTACCAATTGTAATTGGTGCTTTTGATACAGTAACTAAAGGATTATTAAAGGGATTGGAGGACTTGGAGGCTGGAGGACGAGTGGAGACCATCCAAACAAAGGCACTATTGAGAACGACCAGAATACTAAGAAGAGTCCTGGAGACTTGAGAAGACTTGCTGTCACTTAGTCTACAGTGAAAGACCATCAGCTAAAACTGATGTGAAAAACTCTCAATGAGTAAATTATAATTAAGAACTCTTAATATCATATGACGTACCTGATTTCTACCTCGGAGTTGTGGACATTTCCAACTGCAAATAATTCTTCTCTCATTGTTACTTGTCAGCAAAAACTAATTAGTTGATTGCTTGAATGATTCTTACCGTATGTCAACCCGTTTACGATTATTTTATGCTTAGACGTTCGGGAATCGTGTTCATTGTACTTTCATATTTACATTTTTGTGCAGTTATTTCCCAAGATTTTTTGAGGGGTTTGGTTTGGTTTCTTTGTTTAATAGGATATCAACCATTCGTGCGTTATTAATGCCAAAGCCATTCTTATAGAATAGTTGTTACAATTTAACCGATAGCCAAGTAGATAAGGTTGTTCAAATGAGCGTAATAGCGCGATTAGAATTCGAATTCGCTTTCTACGATGTCGCATATGAGTCACTCAAGAGTTTTTTTTTTTCATACATTCCAATCAAATACGAATGATTTGTAAACTGATCTATTTGACCATAGAAAGGACCCAGACAAGTATTACCGTTCCGAGTCAGATTGGACCTGGTAGTAGTGGCAATGGACGAATACCCCACTCTCCCCAAATCTTTTTGGCCCAGTCGGCTGGGGCTGCAGAATATACTGATTGCATCTCGGCAGAAGGGTAAGACCCACCCCCAACGAGTGTCCTGATATGACGTTAAACAATCTGATTGCCAGGCTCCAGTAATGCTGAAGCTTTGGGGAATGCAGAGTACCCTTTTATTGCCATTACTCCCAGGTTCACTCTGTCCCGGAGTGGTAGAACCTGATAGGGTCCTACCAATGGGTTAAATAGAAGTAAACAGTGTACTTATGCTAAACTGAATTGCTTGAAATAGGACTGCTTACATGTATAAAAATGGATTTGACATTAAATAACATGCAATAGTTGATATGCCATAAAACTGAACCAACCAACCACCAACCAACCAATCAACCAAACAAGTCTCTTGAATTGGAGCCTCACCATCAGGTGCAGTTTAGTGTTATACCAAGAAAACCACTTTTTAAAAGGTTAACTTATCCCCTTTGAACTGGATATGGTCAGCGTCTTCTAAGCCCCACCAACAGGTCAACCAGCACAGAAGAATCTGTCAAGTTAAGGTTCATCATAAAGATTTTTATTTAAATTTCTTTTTTATTTTTCCTATGTAATACCATATTGGTAAGTGTTTATTTATTTCTGCAAAAAGTAAATTCAATAAGTTTGCTGCTTTCCTTGGAGATCAAGTTTCATATCTAAAATCTATAAAGGATCTTTTTGCGGTCATAGTGTTGTGTATATATTCTTAGCCCAAGGAATTGACAAGTCAACATAAACGTTAATCTATAGACAGTGTTAATTAAATTAGAAGTCATTACAAAACATTTCGGTGTTATATTTGTGTTCATTGTTGCAATAAAGCGTAGTTTACGTAACCAGTAGAGCAAGTTTTTAGCTAGCTTTATGATTCTATTGTTCTATGATGAAATTTTACGAATATCGAACGATCGTACTATAGTCGGGAAAATAGTGGTTATAACATTGCTGTGAATAAAAAAAATATAATAAAGAAAAAAAGAAAGAAAAACAGACTTCGTGATGAGATAGATAGATAGATAGATAGATAGATATGTGTGTGTGTGTGTGTGTGTGTGTTACTGAAGGAACAAATCGTTTTAAAAACGTTTTTTCTTAAATCAAGAAATGCTCGAATACTGCCGAGTAGAACAGAATAAAACCTATAAGAAATTGTTATTTCCACCTCCTTATCTCCTCATGTTGGCTTCATTACTTTTTAGTATTAAAAAAAGGATACAATCGCCAGATGAAGCACATGAGTGAAATGGGTGAAAAATGAGTGAAATGACTTAGTGGGCACGAGAAGCCGTCTGGATTGTCTCTGACAACGTCAAAGACGGAATAGATTATTTCGACTAGAAAAATGTCAGGGTGGACTATCTGATAGGGAAATAGTCGCTTGATAATTTTGGGACTTCCACTTCGTCCATGCATTATGAATATCCGGTTCATCACAAACGACAATTGTGAATGAGAGCTAGGTTTAATATAGAGAAAACGGGAGGGTATGCACGTACAAGGAATGGGAGAGAGAGAAAAATTAAAGTAGGTTGGAGTTGAGAGGGTTGATTCAGGTATTTTGACCACAAAAAAAGGAGTTGGATGATTCCCTAAACATGGAAAAGCTATTTAAAAAAAAGTAGAATTATGTGAAGTGGATGAAAAATTGACGTTAAGGATATTGAGATAACTTGGCCCCCGTTTCTAGCCAACCCCTTTCCGGTTGAAGACCGGATTCAATATAAGCTAAAGATTTTGAAATTTGAGTCGACTCACTATCACTGTTAAAACCCACGTCACTTTGCAAGACCTCCTGAACCTGAGACCTTGTACCAGCCTTTAAGTACTAAAGACTTGACTTGCATTTAGACTGTTTACAACTGTGTTACAGATTCCAGTTTGACTCTACTAAGACAGTAATGGGAAGGGTGAAACCGCTGTATACAACCTATGATATAAATATAAAAGTTGCTAACCCCTGTCTACTCTGTTTGCCGTGTCGGAGAATTACTTTGATGTAACCACTAGCCGTCGACCTGGTCATCACTACAGTGACTTCATCAAGCAACCTCCTCCCCTTCTGCTTCTGTATTAAAAAAACACGAAGTGAGCAGAGGCGTGGATAGTCGTGAAGACTGACGCAATCAAACCAAGCAGAACCGTGCCTGACAACACGACACCAACGGAGAGAAGCAGTCATCACGTGACTACATTATTTGGTAACCAATTGACCAGAATCGATCCAGGAAGGTTACAATACAAATAATTATATGGTTTCAAGTAATTTTTTTTATTTACCAATACTAATTTGTTTGCACTTGGTTACATAATTTCAAGAAACTATTTCAAGTAATTAACCCCTTTGTAAACAATTATAACGTCAAGTAGCTATCCTTAATATAAATATTTTACAGATATATGACTCCGAGTATTCCGACAGAAAACGAATCATTTTTAAAAAGATCTATTCGATCCATAAATGGAACTTTAACAGATACTAAAACTTCGGATCAGAGTGGACCTGGGAGTAATATTAATGATGGGGTACTCCATACTCCCAGATCTCCAGAATTGAAGTTTTACCATCAGATCCAGTTTAATGTAATATCCAAGACACTCTTTTTTTAGGGTCTTACTCCTCAGTGGCCAAGTGCGTCGAGTGTTCGCCAATGGTCCGGGAGACCTGGGTTCAATCCAAGGTCGCGTCATACCAAAGACTTTAAAAATGGTACTTGATACCTCCTTGCTTAACACTCAGCAATATAAGGTACGTATCGAGAGTAAAGAGGAGTAATCTAGGGAAAGGAGAAGCGCCCTTCCCTACACCTCGGTGTAGTAGCTATTGAAAAGGAAGCCTTCTAGTCGTCCTCGACGACGGTCGCCAACATTACTTTACTTACTCCTCAGTAGAGGATACAGTTAATATATTCTTAGCACCGCTGACAAGGGTTGACAATGCCTATACTAGGGCAGTGCTGAGGTCTACGAAGATTCTAAGAAAATGCTTAAGATTTGAGATGACTTGAGGTCATCCAATCCCCAATGATAACAACCAGTGAGTTGATGTTATCATCATGCAAATCTATGAAACAGAATAATGTGATCACGATAATAACTGAAACGAAAAGAACGATATGATAAAATGTGGTCAGTCATGGCAGAGTTCGAATCAATCATGGTAATCCGTAACAACAGCAATAATAGCAGCAGCAGCAGCAGCAGCAAGAAAAAGAAGAAGAACATTAAGAAATAGAAGTAATCGTATGTAAAAATGTGCAATTCTTTAGTTGCCAACACCCTCACCCTATCAATCTCCACCAATGGTAACAATGACAATAAAATGTCGATATGATGTACTGTAAAACCTCGTAAGTTAAAAGTAATAATAATAAAAAAAGCAGTGAAAGTAGAAAGGCTAAAGAGTTCTATGTAAAAAGTAAGAAAATCAAAGAAAAGATGAAGGGTCTACGTAAAATGGCAGGGAGGAGCCGAGCATGGCAAGTCGACGCCGTAATATGGCGTCCAAGTGAAGCCAGTATTCATAGCGCCACCGGCGGTGAATAAAAGAAGCGTTCTGCAGATCAGACACTAGTCTCTTCTTGTCTAACGTGGGCGCCCTCCTGTCTGCCAATCTTTACCTGCCCGCAGGCCCATCACACGGCCCGATGCCCGCCAACTACTTGATCCAGCTCGTTTTTTACTCGTCTCTACTTTTTTTCTCCAAGTAGCGGCAAGCAGCTTTCAAAACTTTTAACCTACCTCAGAAATTGTAGTTCTTTTTTTCACTTTAAAAAGCAAATTTCATGCCCATTGTGACCAGCCCCAGTCGTTAAATGTGCTCTCCAGACGTTACGGCGACTTGGCCAACCGGAAGTAATCCTCTTAACACGGGCTGTACACTGCAACTAACAGCGGATGACACACACCTTATGCATTCCTTTCATTTTTATTATGAGCCAACCAGCTCTCTTAATTACACACAAAGTTACGAGTTGGCGTTAATTCCTTTTATTAAAAATTATTTGTTATATCCGCAATATATTTGCTCTTTTTTTCCTTGTGGTTTGTTGAGTAAAAAGCAGATTTGCAACACAGGTTAAACAATACTGATCATCTGATCACTCTAAACTTTGTGATATTTCAATTTTATTAATAGAGCAACTTGTTACTATCAAGTCATATTTAAAGGACGGGTTCCTGTTAGATCACAGAAGTTAAGCAGCGATGAACTTGCTCAGTACTTAAATGAGTGACCATTCAGTAACAGCAGAATTGCGAAGGAAACAAAACAAAACGAGCATTACATAAGTAAAGCTTACAACTAGTGAATACGTTGTTAACTGTGGTAATTGGGCTTTTTTTTTCTCTTACACCTCTCGAAGAAAGCCTTTCTGCGTTCTATACGAAAATTGTCGGTGGTGTTGTGGTTTTAGATGGGCGATATTGATGTACGTATTTACCCAGCCCTTCATCATTTTGTGATATTTCGACTTTAGAACAGTTCGGGAGTCTTACAGTCAAAACAAATTTAAAGCATGAATTCCAGGCAGATCACAGAAGTTAAGCAACGATGATCCTGCTCAGTATTTAAATGGGTGACGATTCAGTAATATTAGTACAGTAGTTATGTATTCATCCGACTCCTCCGCTACGGATAGGATGTGACATAAGGTCAATTTTTAAGCCAGCTGTTGTTTGTTTGCATCCTGAATTTTCCTTTTTCTATATTGGTTGTCTAACCAAGGATAAAGAACCCACTCTGCTCTAATCTGAGCACTGTCTATAGACTTTGTTAGAATTTCATTATTTAAATTATGATCGATCGGAAGAAGCTGTTTTACTGTGCTAAAATAAGAGAGGAACTCAAAATATTTCTTCGTGCTTAACTGCGATATTGAAGTAAGCGAGTTAGAACCCCAATTACACTATTACTTAAACTCCCCGTGGAGTTGAACAGGACCACAACTGTTTTTAAACAAAGATGTCTTTTGCATTAAATCACCTGCGAATGTTGATATGCCGTTAAAACAAAGAAACCAAACCAAAATATTTCTTTTAAATGGGTTAATGTTAACAAGTATTATAGACACGATGTAAGCAATAGTCCTTACTTATAATTGAAAAAAAAACAACAACATTTCTCTTTTGTTATTAGAATGAGAATGCGTAAGATTTAGAATGCAAAGTTTATAATCTTTTCATATTGTTAAGAGAAAAATCTTCGTGAGAAAGCCAGCTACATGTAGGTAGTTTAGGTCATTTGAAGAAGTTTAAGGATAATTCACATATAAAATGGGATGTGTGACTATCTCTCACTCTCTCTCTCTCTCTCTCTCTCTATATATATATATATATATGCGCCTTGCTTAATACTCAGCATTATCAAGGGTAAAGTGGACCAATCCAGGGAATGGAATAGGGCCTTCCCTTACACGACGGTGTTGTAGCAATTGAAAAGGGAGCCTGTGTGTCACCCTCGACTATGGTCGTGAACTTTTATATATATATATATATATATATATATATATATATATAACACTTTTCTTCGACATTTTCTCCGAATTATCCATCTCCATGAAATGTACCTATCCGATGACGTAAGAGAAACGAAGATATTAAACTTGATAAATAAAACTCCATAATTATTCAGTGGTAAATGTAAAATATTTTTGGGAAATAGAATTTAAATAAAATGCAACAACTTTTTTGTTTTAAATTATTTTTAATTTGCAAACATATGGTTAGGGATTTGAGCAATTGAAGTAAAATATCAAAAATCTTTTACAGTACGGGTAAACTGACTGCTCATTGATCAACTGCTTTTTTACAGTAAAAATAATATTGAATGCGTAGCAGTGTGAAAATATAATTGAGTATTTCTCTTAGCCTTTTTTATACTTACGATATTATGTTTGGCTAGTAGCTCTATATAACCTGACTCTTTTTGTTGATTTTAAATCGACAAAGCTTCTTTCAGAGAAATTCCTGTGGATACATGAATGAAAATAATATCAAAACCAACAAATCACAATAAAATTGATAAAAGTAAATAAAAACGGATAATAAAAACGATGAAAAGAATGTAATAAGAAAAAGTCTGTAAAACACATTTCTATCAATAAAAGTCTTGAGAGTATCCTTTTTGTAATTATGGGAGCTCATTAAAACGAATTGATTATATTTGTAAATCTTTATATAATGATTCCTGAGATATTTTTTGTATCTAAAACTTTGTGTTTATAACAAATGTCGCATCTTGATGTTTATCAAATTTAGTTAACCACATAACAAGATCAAAATGAAAAAGGAAGATTATGTTACGTCAATCTTTCATATGAACAAGACCTTGCAAATTAGCATTTGAATCTTATCTTTTTACTTAAGCTCAAATGCCGATTTCTAACACCAGTGAAATCTATTTACTAATCTAAACTTATTTGAACGGAGAGAGTCTCTGTGTCGTAGTGAATGACGTGATGGACTGCCACATTGAAGCAAGCGAGTTACGTTCCCTTTCAGTGAACGGAGCGGGATAAGGGTGTTCAGACATTTCCCAAGGTAGGAACCCCCTTATCTCACCTCTACTTATCTCTTACAAGAATGTCTTTGTCATTAAAAAACCCACGAAGGCTGATATCCCATTAAACAAAGAAACTAAACCAAACCTTAATGGACGTTATTTGTAATACTAGCATAGTATCCATAAAAATTACTGTATTATTTATATATGTATCTGCTATACAATTAAATATCCTGTAGTATATTCTCTAAAAACTTTCCTTCGTTAAAATTTGGTATTGTTCTGTCTATTCTAAGATTTTATTCAACTGGGACGGGAAATATTTCAAAAGAAAATATAACTTAATGAGTTGAAATTTATATTTTGATTTTTCCTCCTAAATCTTGAAAACGTTCTATTTTAAAAATTATTTTTCATTAATTAAATTTCGGATAAGAAAAAATAACCGAAAAAAGAATAATGTGACTCATTCAAATAAGTACATGTTTACATTTAACTGAAGTTTTTAAAAGCTTCGCATCGTAGAAATTAGAATCTATTTTATTACACATGATTGTGTTTTCTCGCAGCCGACTGATTATGATGCTGGACTGCAATCCTATCATTTTGGGTTTGAATCACGTCCTTTACAAGTCAGTTTAACACTAGAAATGATATATCTTTGATCGCGAAGCCAAAATCAACAACTTTCTACGTTTATCACTTGTTTAAGTACCTTAATGTGAACGAGAACTATTATAATAAACATTATGATCCCTCGCCGGTGATACTGTAGTCCATAAGGTTTAAAGGTTAAACTTGATGAGACTTCACAACATTACAGCTCAATTAATAATTCCTTTTCCATAGAACATCCTACTATTAGATTTTTGCATTTTTGGCTTCTGAAATAAGGAAAATCATAAAAATATAAATGAAAAATATTTCCAAGGCCCGAGGTGAGGCATTCAATGTTAACAGAAATATTTTGCTATTCATGACATATACATTCTCCTGTAAAGTCATAAATGCCCATCTAAACAAACAACTACACAATTAAAACACATACTTATTCATTAACTTATATTTCTCCTCTGACAGCTGTCATTAATGTCTGAATACATCTCTGGGGTTTGGTGCCCACATACCATAATTATATTGTGGGATACTTACATGACATCGTCATACATGACAATGTTCCTCTTCCAGCAGGGCTACAAAATGATAGTGTCAGTATGATTGCTTCTGAGACGGACGGAAAAAGCTTATTTACTAAACTTCATCATTTGTAAAAAACACAAGCGGAAACTTGTTAGGCTTAAACTCACTATAATAGTCATGGTGAGCAAGACTAGATCGCAAATATATATATATATATATATATATATATGTGTGTGTGTGTGTGTGTGTGTGTGTGTGTGCAGTACAACACGAAAATTAGAACCTCACATTATTACTAATAGTTTCCCGCTTTCGTGATTATCAAGTAATACTACATTCTGAAGAATGTGAAGTGTTCCAAAAGTGTGATACATGGAAAGCAGGGATTATAAAATCTAATCGGATTTACATTACAAATGATCCGAAAAGTCTATAGAAAAGACTTTGCAAAGATATTTCCGAAAAAAAATTCTTAAAGCTGCATGCAATATACTAAAATCACAGAATTCTTTAAATTCCTTTAAAGTTTTTTTTTTTTTATCGTTACAGTAGTGTCGTAACCCGTTCAATAGAAATCTATTCTTATGCATGTATGTGCTTTATTATCGAACACTCTCTTTGTAAGTACTATCTCTCTCTCTCTCTCACACACACACACACACACACACATATATATACATATATATATGATGGCTGTCCTCTCGGTTTCGAGCGTGACCAGCCCCTTTGTCTCATGTCCTCATCCTCTCCCCTACTCCTCCCCCCTTAATTTCTATGTGTTCGTAGGTGACTCTTCAGGCCAACCAAGCTGCGACAGATATTACCACAGAATTGGCACAACCGTTCAGTTTTGCTTGCAGTGACATTATTTGGGTGCAAGATAGATTTTGCACATTTACGCAGATGGCGTTTGAGACCAGCAAGAGATAGGTACAATTTTCCACATATGTCACAGTTAGCGTGGTGACTTTGTGGACCCAGTGCTGGTCCCTGTTCGCCTTTGCCAATCAGACGTTTGTAAGCGCTGTACTGCATACGGCTATTCTCAAAGGATTCTATGCTTTCGTGAATCAGTTTCTGCCACTTACTTCTATCTGAAGCCATTTTTCCCATTGGTCCGCAGGTAGTCCAGATTGTTTCAGGTAATATTTTATTGTGTCCTTAAATCTCTTCTTCGGTTTTAATGCACTTCTCTTTCCTTCCCACATTTCATCATAGAATAATTGCCTCAGCAGACGGCCGTCATCCCTACGCACAATGTGACCAACCCATCGGAGACAACTTTTCATTACCATCGACTGGATGCTTGGTAGCCCTGCTTTCCCTAATACTTCTGTATCTGAAACATGGGACTGCCATTTGATACAAAGTATCTGTCTCAGGCACCGTTGATGGAAACCCTCAAGAAGTTTAAGTTGGTGTCTATAGAGTGTCCAAGTCTCGCTTGCAAACAGGAGGGCCGTCAAAATACATACTTTATACACAATGATTTTCGTATGCAACTTGATACCATGCAGGGACCACACACGTTTATTAAGTGCTGAAAAAGACCGAGACGCCCTTTCAATGCGGAAGGAGATTTCCCTGTCGAGACTGCATCCCTCAGAGACGGTACTGCCTATACAAAAGAGTGCACTACATCTAATTTGTTACCTTCAACGAAGATAATTGGTTCTATATAAGGCAATCTGGGTGCTGGATCGTACATGACGACTGTCTTTTTTAGGTTGATCTTTAAACCGAATGAGTTACATGCAGATACATAATGGTTCATAAAGCATTGCAACTCATCTTCAGAATGTGCAACAATATCACAGTCATCCACACAGAGCAGCATCCTCACGAATGAAGAAGAGACTTTTCTTTGAGAGAGTAGTCTATGGACATGGAAAACACTGACAGATGTCCGATATCTGATGTAGATACCGCCAGAGTTTTCATAAAAGGCTACGAGAAAAACAATGGCAAAGTAGATATTGAATAACATGGGTGCAGAAATGTTACCCTGTTTGACCCCATTGATGATAGATATTTCCTCAGATAGAGTGCCGTTGAAATTAACTCTGGCCTTCATTCCATTGTGAAGAGAACGAATCAGACTCAAATCTCTCAGGGCAGCCCAACTTCAGTAATATCTTCCAAAGAGTTGATCTGTTGACAGTATCAAAAGCCTTTGATAAGTCAATGAAATATTGGTACAATGGAAGATTCTGTTCTTTGCACTTCTCCTGCAATTGCTGAGCTCTGAAAATCATATCCACAGTGTCACAGCTTGTACGAAAACCGCGCTGTGATTCTGGTAGAATTCCATTGACAATTGTGCGGACTAATTTATTTCAAATTATCCTTGAAAACAATTTTCCAACAATAGACAGCAGAGATATTCCCATAAAATTGCTGCAGTCCGACTTCGAACCCTTCTTATATAAAGACACAGGTATCGCATCTCTCCAGTTTTGAGGTACTTCACTTTCCGATACACTTTGGATGACTTGCTCCAGGAGATCAATCATTTTCTCACCGCCATTCTTTAGAATCTCTGCTGTTATGCTATCCATTCCTGGCGCTTTGTTGTTGTTCATTTGACTGACAGAAGATTTTATCTCACCTCTAGAAGGCACTTCATTAAGAGCCATGATTGGATCATGTTACTTAATGAAATCCAATACTGATTCGTCAACGACTGGATGGCGATTTAGGAGTTTACTATAATGTTCTCACCGTCGCTTCTTGATATCTTCTGGTTGTTTCAAGGTGGCACCATCTTTTGATTTCAGGGGAGCAAAAATAGATTGCCGCGGCCCATAGAGCTCTTTGATTATTTGGTAGAACAATCTTGAGTTTTTGCTGTTTGCAGCAAGTTGTGCTCCTTTTGTCTTCTTGAGCCACCAGAGGTTTTATATTTCGCGAATACGCGTTTGTGCCACTTTTGAAAATCCTTGTATGTTTTTGCAGCTTCCATTTTTGCTTGGTTGGACAGATTTGTCGACAAGGTTTTTCGGAAAAGACTGCGTTTTGTTTCAAGGAGTGCATCAATTTCATCATAATTTTCCGCAAACCTGTTTTGGCACTTCCTTTTCCGAAATCCTAAAGTGTCTTGAGCAGCAGAAAGTACCTTCACCTTAAAATCCTCCAATAAATTTGTTCCATCCAGTTCAGTAGAGGTAAGTGCATTCTGAAAGATGTCCTTTGTTTCAGGAAGATGAGAAAATTTTGAGACCTCAAGCTTTTTTGCTCGTGGTGTGGTGGTATGTTATGCTTTGGGGCGAATTTTGAGTTCCATTTTGGCTCTTACCAGGCGATGGTCTGTCCAACATTCAGCGCCTCTCATAGCTCGAACCTGGTGCAGATCTTGTAGATCACGCCGGCGAACTATAACATAATCTATCAAATACCAATGTCTAGAGCGTGGGTGTTGCCATGTACCTTTGTATTTGTTTTTTTGACGAAACCACGTGTTTCCAATGATGAGATCGTGCCCGTTGCAAAATTGCAAAAGCTGACGGCCATTGCTGTTAGCCTTTCCAAATCCATGTGACCCTAAACATTTCCAAGTTTGAGAATCCCTTCCCACTCTCACATTCAAATCACCAAGTAGAATGATCTTATCATCATCAGGAATACTGAGAAATAGTTGTCTTAACTCATCATAAAAGGAGAGTATGTGTATTTCAGGGGAGTCTATGGCTGAGGCATAAACTGACACGATTGTGATAAAACGTTTTTGTAGCAGAGGGAGACGTAAAGAAATAATACGTTCTGATGTACCAAATTGAAGTTCCTGCAAGTTTTTTTGAGAGGGAAGATTTGATGGCAAAACCTACACCGTGTTCTCTCGCTTCGTCAGCAGGTTTCCTCTTCCAAAAGAAGGTATAGCCGGAGCCTGTTTCTGTGAGTTGACCGGCATCAGCAAGACGTATCTCCGAGAGACTGGCAATGTCAATATCATACAGAGAAAGCTCTCTGGCTAACAGAGCAGTTCTGTGGTGTGGCCTTTCAGACAACTCCTTGTCAAGTAATGTTCGTACATTCCAGCATGCAACTTTCATGCCAACGGAGGTGGAAAACCGATTTTTATGCTTGTCATTTCTTGATAATGCCGATTTATTGTCCTTAATATTGTTACCACTAAATGAACAATCCACCAGCCGGGGCAACTGGCCAGATTATGAGGCAAAGCATTTGTTTGGGATACCTTTTCTTATCCCCGCACGAAGCAAGCAGTGCTCCCCTAGAAAGGCTGCTTTGATACCCTTAACTCCACTGAATCATGCCTTTCGCCTCGATTAAACATTGAAGAGATGTTAAGATAAGTTGAGAGTCACCACTGTACACAGTTCGAGCTACATACTTCCAGTTTGTTAGACCTGTATGCATCACCAAAACATGTATCGCCAGTGGACTTGGGACTTTAAATTGAGTGATACTTGTAAGAATGCATCACAAGAGAACACAAAAAGAGGTCAAGGAGGTACCTGTGCGTGAGTTTATTTATAGTGAGTTGCGCTTGCACAGCACGCAATCCATTTTCCGAGTGTGATATAGTTTTCCAATGGCACCAGAAAATGGGACGATTGGTCCATACCAGATACTCAGGCTTGATATTTGGAGTTTTCCTTCTCCTAGATGGATTGTCACTACAGTGACGGAGGAGTCTCCATCCACCCCGTGCTAGTTGGCCGTTGACCCCATACGGAGTTTCATCCACACCTAGAAAGATATTGTTTTTCATCCTCCAGGGAGACTAGCCACCCTCCTGACCAGACAGAGCTGGTGAGGGCACCAGTTTAGTCACTGGTGACCCGACCATGTGGCAGGTAGTACAGGGTTACATGGTACCAGTTGCGTAAGACCTGACGATATATATATATATGTGTGTGTGTGTGTGTGTGTGTGTGTATGGAGCCTTCAATAAGTTTCCAGACTTTTTTCGTATGGGCACTTTTATTGATAGTACACACATGAAACTCTAGTCCCCTTCGAAGTAATCTCCTCCGGCTGCAATGCACTTGTTGTACCATTTCAACAACTTTTGGAAAGCCCCAGGGCAGTCCTCTAGTGTGAGCGTGTCAATGACCTTCGTCACAGGCTCTTTCATCTCCTCAATTGTCTCATAACGACAGCCTCTAAGTTTTTCCTTGAGCTTAGGGAATAACCAAAAGTCACAGAGAGCAAGGTCTGGATTATAGGGAGGCTGAGGAACTGTCTTGATGCCCATCTTGGTCAAATAGTCTGTGACAAGGATGGAGTTGTGGACTGGTGCATTGTCCTGGTGGAAATGCCACTGAGCCGATTTGAAGAGTGCTGGCCTCTTCCGACGGAATCTCTTCCTGAACTCCCTTAAAACCTCAACATAGTATTCCTTGTTGACTGTCTGTCCAGTGGGAACCCAGTGCATGTAGATCATGCCAGTGCTGTCAAAAAAAAGGGATCATCAAAAGTTTGTGGGGGGATTTGCTCTGTCTGGCCTTCTTGGGTCTGGGAGAGCCAGCATGCTTCCACTCTCTGGATCATAGCAGTAGATCCAGCATTCATTGCTGGTCACCAGTGCATCAAGAACTGCGGGATCTGAATTGATCAGCCTGACCATCTCCCTTCTGTCATGACAACGTCTTTCTTTCTGATCTTCACTGACCACCCTTGGGACATACTTCGCGCGAATCTTCCGCATCTTCAGTTCCGCACGAATAATTGTGTGTACAGTTCCCAAACAGACATCAAACTGTGCACTTATTGTCTCTATAGACACACGACGGTCCTTATCCATGACATTCTTTATTTGGCCAATCAACTCTGGTGTTTTGACTTCCTTACTCCTCCCACACCTCTCATCATCCCTTACAGACTCCTGCCTTCCTTGAATCTCTTATGCCACTCAAAAACTGATGCTCGATTCATGCAAGATGCTCCAAAAGCAGTTTGAAGCATTCCATACGTTTCTGTGAAATTTTTCCAAGTTTAAAACAGAATTTTATAGCATATCGTTTTTCTAAAGTGTCCACACGTTCAGAATGCATTTTTGAAATTCACCTGCTGTGACAATCAGGCTTTAGTAGGGTGTATTCCAAATCCTGCTGTAGCTGTTCATTTGCACCGGAAATCATAAAAATTGGTCAATCATCTCATAAGATGTATAGCAATAAGATACTGAATTTTCAAGAGTCTTCGACAATTTTAAATACTTGTACAAAAATGTCTGGAAACTTTTTGAACAACCCTCGTATATAAACAAGTGTCAAAACATTAGAGCCAGCAACCTCATAACCTCCTCCTTTTACTCAGATAATGGCGGCAACATTACGTAAAATGAAATCTACATGGTGCTGGAGTCGTTGCGTGGATTCTTCGCAGGTTCTTTAACCCAAGGGAGGCACATTAACCAATACTTTGGTATGAAAAAAAGCATCCTTGTTAGTCGATAACTATGAAAACTCATGGAATGCACCACTGCGTTGACTAAAGCGTTGAGTGGCACCAGCATTGAATTGGGATGTGATTTGTAAGGTGGTTACCATTACTGTCAATCACCGGCAATCTCCATCTTGTATCGCATATCACTGATGTATAGCTTTGTGAATATAGCTCGAATGAAACCTAAAGATATACAGTATCCAATCTTTTTGACCGCAAAAATTATTCCACAATCAGTGATAAATTCTATGCACATTCCATGTTTACCAAGATTACACTACCACAGTTATAATACGTCTTATTACGTCACACATACGTCATCTAGCTGAGTCGATTTCAATATGTGGTAGAGTTAAAATCCGGAGTACTGCTGTCTCTAATTCATTTGTACTTCAGTTAAAATATATGTGTGCGTATTAGGGTAGACTAGGCTCTCTAGCCTTGGTAGAGCAATCGGTCTTAGAGAAGGAAAGATTTTGAATCCAAAATTTGAGAAATGTTGTTTGGGAAATGTATGACACACTAGTGTACCATTCTTCTATTATCAGCTCATTTAAAAAGTATAGCTGGTGCTATACAAGTCATCACCTCGATAAACAATCACCTGAGTATGTATTTATCCAACTCCTCCGCTACGGGCCGAATGAGACACAAGATCATTTTTAAAGCGGTGTACAACTGGTTGGAATTCCGTTTTTTTTTCTTAACCAGTTGCCATAACAAAGTTGAAGACATTGGTCTGCCTTACTATTTACCCATGGCTGGAGAGAGAACAGATGCATTCATGCCTTTCTCAACGACATTAGCACTTAGGAAAACACAAACAGCATAATTCAGAATTTGAACCAGGCTTGCTGAGTCCATTTCAATTGATGATAATCTTCATTTGGTTTCGGCTTTATCATTAGTGCCGATGGACAAACATAATATTTGCTTAGCAGTAATCACTAAACCTGCCCCATATTTAAATGTGTGGGGCCGCTAGTGAGGACCAAATGCACTACATTATTAATAGTCTTATGTTGCGTAGCCATATACACGAATATGGCCATGTGCGAAATAGGCATGTAATGTTCATTACTACAGAACATATAAAGAACAGGAATCTCAAAAACACGTAACGACTTCTTGTTCAGGTACAAAACCTTTTTATTAACTTTGAGTTAAAGGTTTCGACGTAAGGAGGAGAGACACAATCTTCTATGATGTCTTATTCATTTGGCCCCCAACTCGAGCGGCCCCCATCGGGCGCAAGTTCGCCTCGCGCCTGCGAGCTTTAAAATTGATCCTTCTCATTTGGTGTCCAAAACCCAACTCTTATTTTCTTCAAATTCTCACACAAACTTCCGCGTGCTTCCGGTGCGTGACGTCACCCGCACCTTGTCACCCAGTATCGTCTCGGGCTGTTATGACATCTGAGTGACACCTCCATCCGCTCGCGCGCACCCGCGTTAACACCTGCTTCAATCTTACACCCAACCAACCCATGTGTTGAGCCGAAAGGTTCTCAGCCTAACTAAACTCAAAGGCATGAACCGAAATCCCTCGGCTATTTCATAACATACCTATCCAACCACAATAAAATCATTTGTCATCGATGATGACAAATTATTTTCTTAAACTATTGTGCCGGTCCTCCTGATGTCGAACTGAGCAACAAAATCTTCAGAAATACAATTTCAACAAAATAATACAACAAAAAGCATGCGTCAGTCCCAAACTCAAAAGTCACTGAAATAAAAATAAAAAGTGTTCGTATTGTCCATCGTTTTTTGTTTTTTCATTTTTTTCTTTTTCCGACCACATTTTCTGGTTCTTTTTTCTCTTTTTTTTTCCTTTTTCTTTTTTTTTCATTTTTTCAACAGTCACTCGTTCGGCATGTATATTTTTTCAGTCTTTAATTTGTTCTCTTATTTTCATATTAAAAAATTTTTTTTTTTTTTTTAAATCTCAGGTCAATTGCTCATTTTGTATTTTGCATTTTTGCCTTCCTTCTACGTCCGTACTTATTACTGCTAACTTTACATCTTCTTCTCACGTAATATCTGTCATTAATTAATGTACACATTTTAACCTTCCATAACCAAGCATAGCTCGTAATCAAACCAAGATACATGTTTCCCCGTTTTTTCTAACTTTTGACCACCGTCAAACGGTATATCTTACATCTTTTCAACAGCTTACGAGTACCCTTCTTTTTTATCTTCTTTCTTTCGCCCTTAAAATACCGGGTGTTCTTTTCTAAACCACCCAAACCTTTATCAGGTCACTCAATAAAATTTCTCCCTCGACACAAAATCGAATCCGCGAATTTTCCAACTTTTGACCACCGTCAACCGGTCTATCTCACACCCTTTCAACAGCTTACGAGTACCCTTCTTTCTTATCTTTTTTCTTTCTTTCGCCCTTAAAATACTGGGTGTTCTTTTCTAAACCACCCAAACCTTTTATTAGCTCACTCAATAAAATTTCTCCCTCGACACAAAATCAAGTCCGCGAATTTTCCAAACACATCCAATGAGATCACCAGAACTCTGCGCATATCTTAAATAACTAATCTCCAAACCCATGTTTTTCCGAACATCTTCCTCAACAAAACCTCACAGTCCCACTCCAGGGGGGAACTCACAAAATAACCGTTTGCCCTGTCAGACACAATAAACATCCGTCTCTTCGTTGATCTGCCTCTCCGGCGAGATATGAGACAATTTTCCAGTCGATACGGACAACGAAACGTCCGAAATATTCCAAACGTGACTCCGACTCTTTCGGATTCGACTACTTAAACAAAAACCTGGCCTGATTTCTTCAGCGCCCAAAATATCGATTCTCCAACATCGAAACCGGTCCCAAAAGTCCTAACTACAGATATGCGAAATTTTTCCGGCAATCCCATCGATGAGCGAAATCTCCAAGGTCTCGAATCAAAATTCTAATCTCCGAATATTATTAGCCCGGACCACCAACAAGTTACAAGTTTTCATTCATAAAAAACGTTATTTACTTCAAACTTCACCTACAATGACCCCGTCTATCGTAAAATCCCTTCATAAAAATACGTTATTACTATAAAATTTCATTACAAAATATTGTTTACTATTGCTGTCAATCATGAGCGCAACACAATCCTCTGTCCCCCACAGCGACCACCTTTCTTTCTTTTCTGTCACTGCGAGCTTATTTCTCTGTTACTCTTTCTTTCTCTCCTCCCACCACGGTACTAAGTCATATACAGTAGTAATCATAATTTTCTATGCTACCAACGATTTTTCTTTCTTTTTTTTTCTTTTAAATTTTAGAATTATTTCCAAATCTATCCTCCACAACCATTCAAAATCTATTCGTAAATTAAACTATGACAGACATAAATGAGCAAATGCCTTCTTATTCTTTTTCTTTTCTTCATGCCTTTTTTTTTCTTGGAGTTAAGTTATGTTACTTCTTTTTTTACTTTTCTTTTCACGCCTTTTTTTTCTTTTCTTTTTGGGGTTGCGCTGTTCTTCTTCTTTTTTCGGTGCTGGACATTTTCCTTTTTCTTTCTGGGGGGCGCCGAATTTGTTCTTCGTGTTTTTGGTCTCTTTTCCTTGTTTCTTATTTTCTGGGGCCTTGTGTTTTCTCTCTCTCTCCCTCGATCGCCTGAACAATCCGCTCCGAAATAGATTCCTCCTTGTTCTTAGCCGCTTCTCTGATCGTCTTCGTGGAACCATGGTAACCCAATCGAAAACCATATCATGAACGATATGCCCAAGTTCTGGCACCCAATATGTCTATGTTGCGTAGCCATATACACGAATATGGCCATGTGCGAAATAGGCATGTAATGTTCATTACTACAGAACATATAAAGAACAGGAATCTCAAAAACACGTAACGACTTCTTGTTCAGGTACGAAACCTTTTTATTAACTTTGAGTTAAAGGTTTCGACGCAAGGAGGAGAGACACAATCTTCTATGCTGTCTTATTCATTTGGCCCCCAACTCGAGCGGCCCCTATCGGGCGCAAGTTCGCCTCGCGCCTGCGAGCTCCAAAATTGATCCTTCTCGTTTGGTGTCCAAAACCCAACTCTTATTTTCTTCAAATTCTCACACAAACTTCCGCGTGCTTCCGGTGCGTGACGTCACCCGCACCTTGTCACCCAGTATCGTCTCGGACTGTTATGACATCTGAGTGACACCTCCATCCGCTCGCGCGCACCCGCGTTAACACCTGCTTCAATCTTACACCCAACCAACCCATGTGTTGAGCCGAAAGGTTCTCAGCCTAACTAAACTCAAAGCCATGAACCGAAATCCCTCGGCTATTTCATAACACTTAGAGAGAGGCTTGCTTTACAAAGATCCTCGGTTAGTCGATTCAGCCAGTATTTATGAAAATAAATTTTAGAATAATTATAAAAATGAATCACACTTAGTGAGAATAAAACTTACTCGTAATGCCCAGCAAAACTTACTTCTTAACTATCTCAATAGCTTTTTTAACATTAGTCCTGTCAGGTGCAAGGTTACCTGTGTAGCGTTTATTGAAGCTGGAACTCACTACAATTGTAGAGATTTGTGAGACAATCTTGTCAAGTATTGTAATACGGCAGGCTGCTTTTCATTGATATTTACTAAACTAAACTTAGTATAACACAAGGCCATAAGTGGGAGACACTATGGGTGGATAGAACTCATTACAGAAGTAAGTCTTCGTGACTAACACCACAATATCACAAGATCGAAAGTTATGGTTGTTAATGACCTAACAACTAACGACAATGAAAATCGGCGAACAGCGTTCAAATTCTGGCTGAAGTAGTTTGTGTTGTTTACACACAAATGCAGACATGAATCTACCTCACCTATCGTCATCATCATCATTAAAGCGTGCTGATAACACGGATTTCTTTGACTCTCTCTCTCGTCGTATATCTCACTTGATCATTACTCTAGGTAAGTCCTCTAGACGCAGTCCAGTGTTCCCACAGAACTGATGAATGTAAATTTGTGTTGGTCGGCCAACACTGGTGTATCTCTGTTGGAGTTCAAAGGAGAACATCACTTATGAGTTCATTCTTACTTCACCAGAAGTGCACAGCTCGTCTTACATGGATGGTTTGTAGTCTTTGCTTATGGTACCATATAACCTATGTTTTTTAGGTGATATAGGTACTGCCAAATAACACTAATTGCACCAAGAAATATCTCGAAGGACGTGGTATAGCACCTCGACAATCGACTATATCAGTGGATTATTTGATTTATTGAAGTCTTTACGGATATTCTTTTAAATAAAACATACATACGCACATACATGACTGACTTAATGACACATAAACAAATATCAATACATAAACTCTCGAGCCAATACACAAACATAATAGAATCAGTTAATTACTGTGTACACTATACGTTCGAGTTATTTCCTCATATTCATTGAATATAATATTAAGAGTACATTTGACCTCCATATGACAACCCTTACCTATTAAACTTTACAGAGTTATATATGGTGAACACAATCATTATTAGTATTAATATTATCATTCCTTGCAAGTTTTTCATATCAGTGTTAGCTGATAGTATTTCACTGTTGTCTGAGTGACAGCAAGTCTCCTCAAGTCTCCAGAACTCTTCTTAGTATTCTGGGCGATCTTAGTAACGCTGTAGTTTGGATGGTATCAGCACGTCTTCCGATTTTCATCGCTTCCAGTCCTCTTACGAAGCCTTTGGGGACCATTCCAAGCCCACCAATTATAATTGGTATCATCGTCACTGTCATGTTCCATGACTTTTTTTTAGTTCTTTGGCAAGGTCTTGTCTCTCTTTACGTTTTCTTCGAGTTTCACTCTGTGGTCCGCTGGGACGGCAAAGCTCACTAGTCAGCAGGTTCTCTTTTTTTTCTTTTATTATTGAAAATGACTTCATACAGTGTGTTCAGTCTGTAGTTTTCAAAAAGTAGAACTTGGGATATTTTTCAAACGCCTAATGCAGAGATTTTATTTCGTATGAATTGTATAAACTGACGTAACTAGATAAATACGTTGGTAAATAAATAAGTCTTTTGTTTAATTGGATCCACCATCAAGGGAGGGGAGTCAGGGGCTCTTCCCTAGAAAAATCCCTTGCACCCTTTGTGAATGGGATGTGTACTGATTTTTGTGTTGATTTTTACAACATAAACCATTTTTATTCTCATCTCACCATTTTTACTTGCGGCTCGTCTAGATTTAAGGGCTGCTCCCACCCCACCATACAATATCCAAATAATGAAAAAAAAAAACAAAAACAAAAAACAAAACAAAAAAATATTTCATGTAATAAATATTCATTTTCAACATAATTTCCTTTCTTGTCAATGCACTTGATTCAGTGGTGAATATTAATCATATGGATCAAACATTATCTAGAAAAAATTTCGAATCAAGATTCATTTAAATATCTGGCCATAGACTTATAGATACAGTCGTGCATATTTTTATTGAAGGGACACGAGTTAAGAGCAAATAATTCGCTCTGTTTTATAAAAATATTTAGATCTATCTATGCAAACATCTACAAGTATTTAATAAATGTATTATACTACTGAAAAAATGTTGATCAACCAAGTTATCCGACTTTAGAAATATTCAGTGAAGCAGAAACCCTTAAAGAGGGAGACTTGTGTTTATTCCTCTCCGACCGTTACTGAAAAAAAATCAACCGATTAAAATTTCCTGATTTTCTCAGATATTCCCCCCCCTCTCTTTATTTTTTAAAACTATATACTGCACTGGAAAAATACTGAGACAGCATCAAAGTCAAAGGGTTTGCAATTGAATAATAACTTTGTGAGGTCTCCATCGCGCTGAAGCATATTTTTTAATCATTCAAATTCTCGTTATGACAGAGATTGCTAGTTAATAAGAATTCTTTAGTCCTTCCTCAACAGATATTATTATCGATCGTTTTTACTATGGAAATCTCACAGGTTCACGAGCCATCTCACTGATCTGCCGCATAATTATTTAGCTGTAAAGACTTGCTTTATGAATGTGTACGGGTTCACATTTTTTGATTTCAACAAAAATATGTCTCATTAATTCACGCATCCTGGTTAGATAGCACGGAAAAATAATCCCTGAAAAAAAAAAAAAAAGAAGATTCTTGCAATATTTCAAATGAACTCTTCTGAAAGAGAAAGCTGAACGGTGATTGGATCCTATTTTACTAAGCAATAAGAAAAATGCAAACCTGCTTGATGTGTTAATATTACTTTAAAACCTTAAAAAACCCCTAAAAACATCAACAACAAGAATATTTAAACTTAGATAAAATGCAATGACAAAATTAAACAATTTCATTTTACAAACTGGGTCAAATTAAATTTATTTTGTTACTGTATTAATATTTTTATGTTGAAATATTCTTGGTCAGTTATTTAAAAAGTTTTTACTATAATATTAACATACTGAACAGGTGCCAATTTTCTTACCTTTTTTCTTCTCAAAGGTACGTAGGAGAACCAAGTAAAAATAAAGGAAAGTGTATTTTCGGAGTTGAATATCAACATTAAATGATTGATTGTTAAATTGTAGCATCGTCTAATGTTGGGCTTTTCAAACTTTTCACTTAACACACCTCTTGTAACCGAATCTAATTTCCACTTACGCTTAAATAATTGAGTATTGAATTACAAAATATAATTAATTTACCAGTGTTTAATACAACTTACACGCGAAAAGAATCAGTAAACTATTAATACAAACGCACCTTCAATTAATTTTGAATTAGAAGGCTGGGTCTGGTGGACACTGATGAAGAGACCACGAATATTAAATCGTAGACTTGTGAGTTTGAGCTGCAAGCTACTACGTTTTATGTTCCATTTACATATGACTAAAATCAGATTCACCATATATGAAATTGGAACAGCCGTTAAAATAGACTCAACACTTGTACAAATATTGGTAAATTTTGCAACAGTTCTTTTTAAAAGTATCACTGTTTAAAAACCAATTCTATGATATTAGAGTGCGATGTTGGCTAGAGAGCAATAAGTTAAAATATCATTTTTTGCGTATGTTACTTGTAACTTTCTTGGTACCTTAAAATCTGTGTACTTTATGGCTATCATAACAGATGAAATTAGAAGTTTGAATAGAAAATACATATTTCATACATACATAATGAGTTTAATAAATTATGCAAAAGTTTCTAAAGCCAACGTTTGTATTACGTTAGCGAAATCTTAAACTTGTCTATGAGATTCATAACTGAATACACAGTTTTGCAGAAAGATTACATATATAGGAAATTTTTGTCCGTTCACTTTCGGAATTTTCAAATTTGCAATTTTTTTATATATATATATATAAATATATATATATAAGTAAAAGTTATTAAGATCTCATATTATAATTGTTTCATACCTCTAACTCATATGTTTGAGAAACTTTATCATAAAGTTTCATCTAATGACTATTTATTCTATTAATCAGAAGATATATGAAACTTATAGTTATGAAACTATTATAAGAAAGTCATATCTTAATTACTTTTACTTTTCATACAGCTCTGCTGGACAGCATTTGAGCACTTTTTGATTTATAAAACGCTTTTTAAATGATTGTTTATTCTCATCTCTTTACTACACGCATATCATCATCATCATCATGTCGCGCCGCCTGCGCGGATATCCCTGACCGTCTCTCGCCATTTCTCCCTATCATTCATCGCCTCCGGCAGGTCTTCAGGATTACAACCCGTGTCCTCACATAGCTGCTGTATGTAAGTTCGTGCTGGTCGTCCCACTCTTGCACATCCATGAGTGGGGGTCCACAGGAGTACATCGCTTATGAGCTCGTCCTTGCTTCTCCAGCAGTGTCCTGCGTGTCTGGTTCGTCGAACTTGTATAGTTTTTGTGATGGGGGGCAAGTGTCCGTATAGTTGGAGTCTCGTGGGGTGTTGTCGCCAGGACTTGTTTAATACTGCTCTCAACATTCTTGTGTAATTTCCGTCCAGCCTCCTCTCCAGCCGTTTCGTAAGCGTCCATGTGGTGCATCCATATAGCAGTATCGACACAACCGCTGCCTGGAAGAAACTGCGTTTCATTTTATCTGTTAGGTCCGACTTCCATATGATCGAGAGCCTATCGATAGCTGTCCATGCCTTCGTCAGTCGTGTGTCGATGTCCTTCTCGGTTGATGAGACGCTGCTTCCTAGGTAGGTGAATTTGTCGACTAGTTTCAGAGAGGCTCCGTCTAGTGTGGCAATGTTGCCTGTTTGGTTGTAACACATATATTCGGTTTTGTTTGCATTGACATGTAGGCCAATGCCAGCTGCAGCTCGTTCCAGACTATGTAGTAGTGTCTCTGCTTGATTAGGCGTATTCGCTAGTAACGCCAAGTCATCAGCGTAGTCGGCGTCCGTGATTGTTTTTGCGGGGTACCTTTTGCTTCTTCTCTTAGTCAGCTCAAAGCCATTTTCTCTGATTTTGTCTATCGAAGTCCTAAGCACATAGTCTAGACAGATGATAAAGAGGTACGGGGCTAGTGTGTCTCCTTGTAGTACTCCTGCAACAATGTCGAAGTATTCCGTGTCTCCATCTGGTGAACGTACTTTTACTTTGGTGTTTCTGTAGAGAATCATTATCGCTGCTACGGTTTCTTTTGGTAGGCCGTAAGCTAGTAGGATTTGCTCCATCTTCCCTCTGTGTATGGAATCGAAGGCCTTGGTAAAGTCGACAAATAGTAATGTCGCCTGTAAGTTTTTTGCCCGAACGCCTTCCAGGATTCTACGGATGGTCAGTATTTGTGAGGTTGTGGATCTGTTTCTCCGGAAGCCATTTTGGTTTTTCCTAAGGATGTTTTCCATTTTGGGTTCTATGCGGTTTCGTAGTAGGGCATTGTAGATTTTGGCTGCTATGGATGTAAGTGTTATCCCTCGGTAGTTCTTGGCTAGTCCGAGGTCGCCTTTTTTAGGGAATGGAAGGATGCATCCCTTCGTCCATCGTTCTATCCTATTATGACTATAGACTGCGTTGCATTGCCGGAGCAGTATATCGTCGAATTGTCTCGTCTTCCACACTTCTGGGGGGATCTCGTCTAGCCCCGCCGCTTTCCTATTTTTAATTCTTCTGAGAACCGTGTCGAGTTCTTCTTTGGTGAAAGGACCTAGTTTTACGTCTAATTGCTTACTAATAATTCTGGTGATCGGTTCATCCGTTATTTCCGGTGGGTTTCCTAGTAGATTTTTGAAATGCTGTTCCCACAGTTTTATTCTTTCTTGTTGGCTTGCAGCTTTCAATTTTGCTTTGGCTGTGCTCTTCCTTCCACTTACTTCGTTTATTGTTTGCCAGGCTATCCTGGATTGCCTATCTTCCACCGAGTCTCTAATCTTATCTATCTGATTTTGTACGTATTCTGCCTGTTCTTTTAGGTATATTCCTGTTAATTGATGTTGCGCCTTTTCTAGTTCTCGTGCATTTGTATTTGTTGGGTTCTGTTGATAGTTTTTGGAGGCAGTCTTCACGAGTGCACGTTTTTCTCTAGCTGCTGGCGTTTCCCAAGGGACTCTATATTTAGTTCTAGGTTTTGTTGGAATACACTTTTCTGCCGCCTCCAGGTGTGCTTCTACAAAATTTTCATATTCGTCATTTGGGGTGCCTATTTCTACCTTCTCTTGTAGTGCTTCGAATCTGTTTCTTAGAATTTATTAGACAATACACATATAAATACGAACTTTCATTCGTTCTCGGGATTATATATATAGTGATCGTCAAAACTTGTACAACAAGTACAACATTTCTATCATACGTTTAGTATTGGAATCGACATCGTGAATAATTTTTTATTTAAAAAAGGGGTATAATGAAATATTTATATATATTCTATTTGGGAACCTGTACAAGATATAAACGGAGATATTTTTAAACGCAGGAAAGTACATTTTGCCACTGAATCAGGAAAAAAAAAATTATAATACCCTCTCCCATTAGTATTAATACAGGCTGACAATTTGAAAATTGTTTTTGACAATTTGAAACTTGCTTTGTGATTTCATTCTTTTGAATGAAATCGCAATAGTAACATTAGCGCTTATCGGGATAATTTGATTATTTTATTCCCAAATTCTAAAATTATTTTTTTGATTTAGTTTGCCAAAAATTCGTGGAACAAGTTTTGATATTCAATTTTAATTTCATGCTTGGGAAATTAGAATAAGAAATTTCTCTACTTAGATCTTAATTTTTCCGGTCGGCTCGGGCTGTAGAATATACCAACTGCTTCTCTGCAGAGGGGTAAGAAAGCCCCCCCCCCGCTCCAACGAGTGTCCTAGTTCTGACACTAAACAATCCGAGGTTCCAGTAATGCTGGAGCTTTGGAGAATGCAGAGTATCCCTTCATTGTCATCGATCCCAGGTCCACTCTGGCCCGAAGTGGTAGCACCTGATAGGGCCCTATCTATGGATTAAATAGAACTAAACCGTGGTTTCTCGAGTTTACTGTTTTCTAAATTTAAACTGCGTACTTTTGCTAAATTGGATTGTTTGAATTAGAACTGTTTGTCTTGACTGAATGGCTTGAAATAGAAATATTTTTGACGATTTAATTGTACTTACGCTAAACTTAATTTTTTGAAATGGAACTGTTTTTGAAATTGAAACTGAACTTACACTAAACTGAAGTGTTTAATACAGAACTGTTTTGACATTCAACTGTGTGTAACAAAATCTATTCTTATACTAAACTGAATTGGCTGAATTAGAACTGTTCGAATAAACTGAATAGCTTGAAATAGAAATGTTTTTGACCATTAAACTGTGTACTCCTGCTAAATTGGATTATTTAAAATAGAACAGATTATTTGTATAAAAATGGATTTGGCGTTAAATAACCTATAAATGTTGATATGCCATAAAACCCAAACAACCATCAGATCTTAAAGCATAGATTATTGACTAAATAGAGCAAGTATACTTACACTTTCAGAAAATAGAATTGTAACATTGAATATGTATTTCAATTTATTCCGGAGGGGGTGTCCCCATGGCGTACTTGTTAAAGTTCTGGACTGCCGATTCGAATTAAGAGAGTTCAAACTCTAGTCGCGTTATTACATTCACTTTCAGACTAATACCTTTAGGAAAGGTATAAACCCCACCCCTCAGCGGTGGATTCGATACTATCACTGCCGTTCTTCTACAAGGATGTCTTTGACACTAAATAACCGACGAAGGCTGATATGCCATTGAACAAAAAATTAACTCACTCTTGATTAAATATACAGTGTATATATCTGCACTACAATAATTGATCATCTATACAAATCAGTAAACGTTCAGAGTTGCATTCATAAATATCAGTATTAAATACGCTCTTTGGATGTCTAGGCACAGCTATGTACTCTTGTATCTCTACGATCATGCCGTAATAGATTATTCCTCAGCGAAGACTTTATCAGAATAAATCCACTGAAATTTTTTAGAAGATCTCTTACCTGCTACCATGCCCATATGGTTCCCTGGTCAAAATCAGAATTGTCCTTCTGGGTTTCGCAATTCTACTGTTCTGTCGTTTATTTTTTTCATAATCCATCCGTGGGGAAGTAATGTACTTGTACAAATCTTTAAAAATATGTATTTAATTAGGTTTTCACAAGTACAGGTACTACACTATAATCTAATATTTAATTATCTTAATGAGGGAAGAGAATACATGCTGAATTTAAAATGAAGCCTTAAAAATGAACGAGTGAGTAAACACAAAAATTGCACAGTACTCGCAACCAGTGTCACATGGGTATCAGAAAAAAGTCACTCTGTTCATTATATTAATGCTTGTTAATTACTAGATTGTCAACCATCTAAAGTACTAAGTGGGCTTATTGCAGCTTAACTAGTTATTTACTAGGCTTTGCTTAAACTGGCACATGAGCTTTTGATTGTTTACGGTAACTGCTGTTACTAAATTGTAAACCATCTAAGAGCTGAGCTGGGTCTTTGTTATTTATCTTCAGAGATCTTGCGGGAACTGGCGCTTTCAGTGTCACTTAAGCGTAATGGTTAACTAGACCTGTTTATCAGTAAGCGTATACATCAACAAATTCGAGAAACTAGAAATGTATTGATTAATAAAGTGACTATATTTCTACGTTTTAACTCATCTGGTTTGTTCACTGCGTGGTAAACAGCGAAATTTACACAGCTGAGAGAGTAAATCTAAATAATCCTATTCTTGTAAGTGCAAATATCTTATCAAGGAACATAACTCAAAGTTCAGATTTATTTTAATGGTAAAATTATTTCACGTGTATCATTGTTATTTTATTAATTTTCCTCTTTCATCATGTTTTTTCCGGCTATTAAATGAAATGACAATACAAAGTGTTAAATAAAAAATAGATTGTTGAATACTCATCTTACTCACATTCGAAGAATGTATTGATAGAGATGGTGAATTGCTAGAAATTGTTCGAAATCATATCTTATGATATTACGCCTTACAGAAGTATTAACGTTTTTTCCAAATCATTTTGTGTGTGCGTGTGTGTGAATATATTACACACACACACACACATATATATATATATATATATGGTACGCCATATAATTGAGAATAAATTTGATATTAAGAAATTATTCAGCAGAAACAGTAAAAAATCGTAAGTGATCCAATTTGTTTCAGAACAGTCTTTGAGTTCTCTTACGTTAATACTTTTTTTTTCAAAAAAGTCTGTTGATGATTCATTGCGATTGCTATTCAGTTATTTTTTTCAATACTTATAATATAAATTTTATAAAGAGGAAGAGACTCGGCATTAATTATAAAACACCCAGTGAGGATCGAATTCATTTCAATACTATTTACAGAGTCTGGCAAATGGGCGCCAGTGTTGGCACACGATGAAGTTGGAACTCACCACACAAAAGTAATGGCCTCTTTATACAAGCTGGTTACCCATTATACAATGGCAAGGGATTAATATTTTATATATAAAATGTTTTTCTTTGTCGATAGACTCTTCGTCCCTACTTTGGGGTAATTTATGGTTGTCATTGTGTTCTTCACAGATCAGATACTTTATTCCAACTTTGAATATTATTGCCGACTTTTCCCCTCGTTTTTCTGGCTACGCTCTATAGCTTTGCATTAAATAAAGAAATATTACTGTTGTTTGCACGTGGCATTATGGCATTTCCAATTTGTTATCAAGGACAACTGATATACAAACAAATCAGCACATAAGTATCTCCTTTAAAATGCAATGTGATTATGATATATATATATATATATATATATATATATATATATATATATATATATATATATATATATACTCGGACGGAGGATATTTGTATTTCACTTCGTACGAATGATTTTCGGGAAGGCATGAATCCATCTCATTTCTCTCCAGCCTGGGTAAATATTATGGGATTTTCTAGTGAAGATTCCAAAAATGTCTTGACACTTATGGTGAGTAGCTGGAAACTTTAAAATCGTAATATCATAAAGGCACTGCCTACTGAAGTGTTAATGCTTTTTTTCTTTTAAATCACGTTCTTTCTTTCTTTCTTTCTTTCTTTCTTTCTTTCTTTCCCTATATATATGTATATAATGTAGTGCGCCAGATAAATACTTCAAAGACGGTTTCAGAAGAGACTACATTTGATTCGAATTCACGTTGACTGTCGCACGCACGATGGTAGCCTTCAAAGAGACATTGGTTTAATGGATCCCTTGATTGGTCTTCCTGGATGTTGTAGTTCAGAGGATTCAATTCAGAAGAGCTAGAAGTTACACGTTTGGGGTTACATGACAGTGAAGATTTTTGGCTAGTCATTCCTGGGCCTTGTGAAACACTAGGGTGTTCTACTGGAAGATGTACAGCCTCTTGATCCAGCACTTGACCATTAAGTAACTCAATGTTGGAAGTAGCTCTGCTCATGACACCCAGGACCATTTCGGGTGATTGGAATTTGAAGTGTACTATCGGTAGTATTTTCAGATTGCTTCAAGTTTTGGTCATTTTTAAAAAGCTGTCTATCTCTGAATCGCAGTGGTCTAACGGCTGGTGCCCGGAGTATGACATGTGCATTCATTTTCTGTGTCAGATTGGAAGCTACTACGATAATGGTAGAAACACCTCAGAATGGCCGAATGAATGAGGTATCTATTGAGATTCGAACTCATTCGTGAAGGTTTCTTAGTCTAGCTTGCTAACCATTACACCACCAGATGAGCCCATTTTTATTTTAAATAGGACCTTTAATAATCCAATAAAAAGTTAAATAAAATAAGAAACAAAAATCATAGCTACTGGCACAAATTTTAACGGATACCCAACTGCACCCGGGAGAGGTCCCGAGGCGTAGTGGCTAACGTGCTGGACTGCAGTAAGCAAGTTTGATCCCCAGTCGCGCTATTGCATTAACTTTTGGACTAATACCCATGGCATGAACCTCATCTCCTTAACTATAGGTTAAATAGTACTACTACTTTTCTTCAACAAGAAAGCCATCCACGAGGTTTAATATGCCATTAAACAAAGAAAATAAACTAAACCAAAACACTTCACTCGAAGGCTACTTATATAAGGGCAGGCAAAAGAAAACATTTTTCCACTTTTAGACTAGTAATGACTCCCATATATTCAGGCGTAAAAAGTCTGTCTCGATGCCAGTTTTTTTTCTTATATGATTAAAATGTCATTGTTAAATTCGTCCCATTAAACTTTTCTTTCATTTCTCAAATTAAGACTATATTTCCATTTTACAAATATTGCACAATTTGTAAATTTGCATATTAATTCTCTTTCCAGTTTATACACGGTGGCTCATAAAAGACTGGTGCATTTTAAAAGTTGTAACTTTCTTGTTTTTAATTTTTTTTTTATATTATTAATCAGTTATTATTAGTAATCTTAGGAAATGGAAAAAATCAAGTTACAGTGTGAAAGAATAAATTAAGATAGAATTTTATGACTTAACTGACAGACCTACAATTTCAACAGAAATAAAATACTTTCACTCATTTCAATGTGAAGAATCCTCCAAGTATATCACAAAGAGATTAGTGTACAGATTTAAAACTCGTGGCACAGTGACAAACCACCCACAAAGCCGTTATTGCAAAATTGGTTGCACAGAGGCAGCAGCGAATACTTTTCTCTATTTTTAACTTAATAAATAGTTGATAATAATCAAATTGGTCACGATTGTAAAATGAAAATAGCACGAATCGTTTTGGGAATTAAAATATCTGAATAAAATGTTGCGTAAATATCTTTATTTTTTTTATCTTGGAATCAAAATAATCTACCTTTCATATTTTGAGAAAATATGATATAGTGTTAGTTTACTCACCGGTACAAAGTCACTGCAATGGCGCACAAAGATCGAATTTGCCTCACCTGGCGAAATGATTTGCGAAACGAGCTTATATGATATATAAGATGAGTTAAAAATAATGAATAAAACATTAACTTTCCTCAAAATATCCCCCTTCAGGTTCAACTCATAAAAGTGAATTTTTCATTATTCGAAGCACTTTTATCACTTTCTTTTTGATGTGATGTGAAGCTGCACCTTAATATTTCTCTTAATATCTTAAACGTCTTCATATCTTGAAATGAATTTTCAGCTTAGAAAGAAAGAAAGTAATACAGAACAAAATCTGATGACTATGAAGGGTCTTGATAACATCACTTTATAATATGAGTTATTCAGCAATGCACACAAATTGTAAAATTTCAAATTACTCCGCAGTTTTTTCCTCAAATGTTGTAAATCATTTATTTTTTCATATCAGTAGTTATCAAACAAATTTTGTCATAAAATGTTTCAATATCTATTTTGTGTATAAAAGTTTTTATAATTTATACTGCATGTAAATAAATCTTACAAATATCTTAAGCTGTTACCGTCATTGTTGTTTTTTGCAACACGTTGCTCTTTCTGATGATGATGAGTAGAGAAATAAGAAAACACACACACACACACACACACACACACACACACACACACACACACACACACACACACACACACACACACACACACACACACACAGAGGTGCGCGCTTTATATATATATATATATATATATATACAGAGAGAGAGAGAGAGAGAGAGAGAGAGAGAGAGAGAGAGAGAGGGTGAGAGAGAGAGAGAAGAAAGAAGATATTTGAAAGTTGAAATACAACCAACTTATTATTCCAATTTATTGTTCTATTGCATTATTTTTGTCACTGCATTTAGAAGCAATCGATACTGATTTAAAAAAAATCGACTCTATTTCCGATTTCAATTATAGAATCTCTCACCAGCTGGTGATAGATAAATGCAAGGCTTTCTAGAAAAAGACAAAACAAAAACTATCAACAAAAAACAACATAAGGGTTTTTGAAGGTTTGAAGTGAAAGCCACGTAACAACATTATAGCAGATGGTTGAGCGGTACCAGACATTTTCGATATCTGATTTTATGAGAAAAAATGGTACCAGGATTAATGAAATATATTTAAAAGCAATAGGTTTGTATCGAGAAATCATTGTCGCTAGGATACACAGCGTAATCACAAATAGTATACGAGTTTTCAGGTAGATAGTAATTTTGATTTTAAGTAAAATCTGTAAAAAATATGAATAAAAATTGTCATATCTTATGGCATGCTATAGATTGTTTGTTTGATTGGGTGTTTGATTGTTTGGGTTGTATGGCATATCAACCTTTGTAAGGTCGATATGCCAAATCCATTTTTATACAAATAATCAGTTCTATTTCAAACAATTCAGTTTAGCATGAGTACACAGTTTAATGGTCAAAAACATTTCTATTTCAAGCTATTCAGTTTAGTTAAACAGTTGTAATTCAAACAATTCAGTTTAGTATAAATATAGTTTTTGTCCACACACAGTTAAATGTTAAAACAGTTCTATTTCAAACAATTCAGGTTAGCATAAGTACGCATTTTAGTTCTATTTGACCCATATATAGGGCTCTATGAGGTGCTACCACTCCGGGCCTGAGTGGACCTGGGAGCGATGGCAGTGAAGGTGTGCTCTTTATTCCCCCAAACCTCCCGCATAACTGGAATCTTAACATCAGATTGTTTAGTGTCATATCTAGGACCCTCGTTGGGAAGGGTCTTACCCCTCTGCAGCGGTGCAGTCGATGTATTCTACAGCCCCAGCCGACTAGGCAACATGCTATAGAATAAAAAATTAAATTTCTTGGGTTTTGTGGTAACATTGATCAATATGTTATAAAATTTTTCTTTTTTTAATATTTTTTTTTTTTATTATGATGTATCAAAAGTATTAGTTTACAATTAGCGCATCAATAAACACCTTTAATTAACCTGTTAAAAGACACGGACACAGATATGGCACAAGGTTCAATTAGTGAATTGGGTATTCCAGTCATCACTAGTCTTATATTAATTTAGATAGTTTCATTTATTGATCCAGTCATTCTACAATGTTCCATTCGGCATAATACCACATAGCTTAATTTTGATAAAAAGCCTCAAGTGTGGACAGTCAGTAAGAGGCTAACGCAATAATAATAATAATAATAATAATAATAATAATAATAATAGTAGTAGTAGTAGTAGTTGTTGTTTTTCTTCTTGTTCTTCTTCTTGTTTGTGAGTCCAGCTTTGTATCTATTACACAATGACAAGTGCCTAAGTTTAATTTACTATCATCATCATCACCATCATCATGTCACGCCATCAGCATGGATCTCCCTAACCCTCTCCCGCTACTCTTCTCTATCGTCCATCGCTCCCGGTAGGTCTTCAAGGCTACATCGTGTATCGGCACAGAGCTGTTGTATGTAGGTTCTAGCTGGTCGTCCTGCCTCTGCTCGTCCATGTGAAGGGGACCACTGGAGCACATCACTTATGAATTTGTCCCTACTTCTCCAGCAGTGTCCCGCATGTCTGGTTGGTCTAACTTGGATAGTTTTCGAGATGGGTGGTAAGTGACTGTACAGCTGCTGCTTTGTGGGGTGCTGCCTCCAGGACTTGTTCAATATTGCTGGCAGCATTCTTGTGTAGTTGCCGTCAAGATTTTTCTCCATACGTTTAGTTAGCGTCCATGTAGTGCATCCATGCAGCAGTATCGACACGACCACTGTTTGGAAAAAAACTGCGTTTCATTTTATCGGTCAGGTCTGACTTACATATGACCGATAGCTATCGATAGCTATCCATGTCTTTGCTGGTCGCGTGTTGATGTCTGTCTCGGTTGATGATACACTGCTTCATTGGTAGGTGAACTTGTCTGCTAGTTTTAGAGAACTACTGTTTTGTGTGGAGATGTCGCCTCTTTGATTAAAGCACATGTATTCCGTCTTGTGTGCGTTGACATAGAGGCCTATGCCAGCAGCTGCTAGTTCCAGACAATGTAGCAGGGTTTTGGCTTGGGCGGATGTATTTGCCATAAGTACTATGTCATCGGTGTTGTCTGCGTCCGTAATTGTTTGTGCGGGGTATCTTCTGCTTTTTTCCTTTGTCAGCTTTACTCTAAATGAACTTTATATGTAAAGATACCAATGCAAAGGGTATCCTCCATAAAAATACCACAAGATTCAGAATCAGTCCACGATTAAATGACCAGTTGAGATTATTTTGAAACAAAATTTTTCAACTTGCTTTCATTTTGCTATAGCTGATGTCATTTTCTTTTCAGGGTAATCACTGCTTTAGCATATTTCGTTATATAAAGGTTTTCAATTATTAGTAGTGTTAACAATGAGTCATATCATTTACATTTTACACTAGAACGGCTAAAGTATTGAATTCGACATCGTATTCAACGTCAGTCTTTCGAGTGTTGAATAAACATAATAAAAAATAACATACAATTTAGCTACTAGTTTTGAATCTTCAATATGCATAAATAAATCATCAATATGTATATAAATTTATATAACAATAATGTATAAATAATGAAAAATGCCAATTTTCGTATCTATCAATCCCGTCCGTCACGAGAATGAAGAGACTCAAAGTCTATTTTTAAGCGAGAACAGTTGATTTTAATCCACTGATTTCTTTCTCAATTGAGGCTTAAGAATTCAGTTTGCTCGACTACTAATCTACATAAATAGCTTCTTCCACTTGGGTGGTCGATTCCATTTCTTACGGCGATAATTGCACCCTTCTACAAAATTGTCATTTTTACGGTAACTCAAGGTATTCTACAAGGGTGAGTCAAAATTCGTAATGTTTTGTTAACGTGATGGTTAACTTGAATTTTATGCTATGTTAAATTTGATAAATAAAATTCCATAATTATTCAATGGTAAATAAAATGTTTTTTGACAATTTTCAAGGAAAGGTAGCGCATTTTCTCTGAGAAACTGACAAATATACAATATATAAATATATACTAGGAATATTGTGTAAAAGCTATTACCTCTTTAGATGAATAAACTTTTAAAATAAGATAGCTCTAACTGATATAAGTATTAATTAGTTTAATTCATTATGAATGCTTTCATGTTGGGCAAGAATTAATTAGTTTTTACTAAGTCTTAAGTTTCATATTCAGTAAGTATGTACGTCAATAAAGTAAGGCATGAACGCATGTTTTCGAATACGCTCTGTTATAACCTTAGATGAATAATGGACCCTTCTATATTGACAGTGAAGAAAGAAAGGAAATGATAGAACATGGTACACGTCAAAGAGAAATAGAAAAACATAAGAAGAGAAGAATAAAAAAGAGAGGAAGCGAGAGAAATGATAATGCTATTCATCAGACTCTGATCGTCTAATCCTATGGAAAGGAATGGTTTGGTTTGGTTTGGTTTTATGGCGTATCAACCATTGTAGGATATTGATGCCAACCCCATTTTTATACATATAAACAATTCTTTTTCAAACAATTCAGTTTAGCATAAGTATAGTTTCAATGTTAAAAACAGTTCTATTTCAAACAATTCAGGTCAGCTTAAAAACAGTCCTATTTCAAGCCATTCAGTTTAGCATAAGCCACAGTTTAGTTCTATTTGACCCATAGATAGGATCCTATCTAGTGCTACCACTCTGAGTCCGTGTACCTGGGGGCGAAGACAATGAAGGGATACTCCGCATTTTCCAAAGCCCTAGCATTACTGGAACCTCACCATCAAAATGTTTAGTTTCATATCCAGGACACTCATTGAGAGGGGGGTCTGCCCCTCTGCAGAGGTGCAGTCGGTATATTCTACAGCCCCAGCCGACTGGGCAAGGAATTGAATGGAAAAAAGGGAAAAAAGAAAAGAAAAGAATATATATATATATATATAGAGAGAGAGAGAGATGGGAAGAGAGAAAGAAAGAGAGTGAGAGAGAGAGTGAATGAGAGAGAAATGGAAGAGATAGTTGAATAAAAAGAAAAAAAATAGTAAGAGAAATAAATAAAGAACATTTACTATGAAAACGTATCTTGGAAGTTTTTTTAAGCCCCAAAAAGAAAAAAATGGCATCATATTTAATAAAAAATAGAATCTTACGAGAGTCAACAAATTTATAAAATTTTCGGTACTTATTCATTAAAAATATTTGAAAATTTATGTATCAAAATGAGAAATATAAAAATTTTATGGAATTTTACGGGTACTGCAATAAGAAAATGTAATTCCATTATTCTTTATATTTCCGGCGGGGGGTGACAGCGTAAATAAACTAATTATATTATATCATATTATATTTTCTAGAAAATATAGAAAAAAGAGAGAAATAGCATTCTTAAAAATGATATGCAACAATGAATACTTTGTTACCAGTAATAATAAAACTGTCTAAAAATAATAAATATATAAATTTTGTTGTAATAATGGTCACTGTTGGGATATCGCCTGATCTTCTGATTTGTACTGAATGATAAGGATTAGATGAAGGTTATCAATAAAAGGAGTCAGTGTTTCACCACTCAACTATGAGACCTTCTTTTGAACATATCAAACATTCCATCAATTATCCCAGGACGTTTAAAGAAAAAAAAAATGCAGAAAAAATTGATAGAATTCAAAGAGGAGATAGGATAAAAAAAAAAGGAGAAAGAAAAACGCAATGATATAAAGACTGAATGACTGACAGATTTAGACACACATAGACACGTAAGCACTCACAAATACAAGCATGATTAAATGTAGAGGATGCCAGCGAATCGTAACTCCTTGAACTCTTTGAAGGAAAGATCAACATAGAAATTAAATTCACAATTAAACTTGGATCTTTAATGCAGGAAAACCCATCTTACTTTTTGAATTTTTCTTTCTTGTCATTAATGTAACGTCTTCATCTTTCCCTTTTAAAAGATATATCTATCTATCTATCTATCTATCTATCTATCTATCTATCTATCTATCTATCTATATATATATATATATATATATATATATGCATTCCAGTTTCTTTCTTTCTTTCCTTCTTTTTTCTTTACCTTGTGATTTCTAAATTTTGTATGGTACGACACAAAATAAAACGGTGAGGGACTTGGTGGGAGTAATATTGCATGGGGTCATATTTCAAAAAAGGGATACAAACCTATCTTGAAAATCATCATTCACAATCTTGGCCTTTTACATGGTCTCGAACATTAATATGAGTGGGAAATATACTCCTACATCAGCAAAGAGGTAGATCACTTTTTTATTTACTCAACTTAACTTGGTAAGGCACTTTTGTTGGGTTTAGAACCCTGTCTACTGATGCAATCTAATGCATCAATCAGACCTTAGATCTTATTATTCTAACCTTTGATCACATTGTTAGCGAGGTTTAAAATATGCTGACTGCATCCCCTGTAGAGAGGAAGACCCCCCCTTAAAAGGCGTGTTCTCGGTATGACACTTATTTGCCTCTGATTGTGAGGGTTCCAGTTTTGACGATCTCGGGAGTGTAGAGTACCCTTTCATTGACATTACTTCTAGGTCAACTCTGAGCTGAGCAGTAGTGCCTGTCAGGATCCCATCTATGTGTCTAATAGATATGTTTAAAATTTATTCGTATTCGATAGGAATACTTGATGCCAAAACTGTAAATTATTTGCATCAAGAATACTTACTTGAAGCTTTAATTATTCGCTAACAATTATTATTACTCAAAACCCTATAACTATGAGCAAACAAAAGATCATTATTAAATAGAAGTGATTGGGTTAAAACCGTATGAGTTAAGATTATTGGTATTAGATAGGAGTACTTAAAGCTATGAAATTGTGTGCAAATTATTTGTATTAGATATGAATACTTGATATAATAAAATTGTGCCAAAAATTCTTACGAAACAACTACACAAAAATTGTAGATATAGATGTTCAATAAACGCGATTCCCTAACCTCTAGGCATAAAATCACCCTAAATGTGTTGACATGCTATTAAAATCAATCTGTCCATCAATCAATCAATCCTTTGACCTTTGAACTTTTATTCCCTTTGCCTCCAAATACCCCATACCAGATTTCCCAAATTTTATCAAAAAATTGAGCATAAATATTGGGTCTCTAAAATATCCTATCATTACATTAAAATAAAATGTGGGAATTATCGCTAGATTGAGCCTTTAATTATTAGTATCTGACGTGCTTTCTTTGATCCGAAATATCGGGTTTATGGTAAAACATAATGCTATACGAAATATAATACTTACAGATTTAAAGGTTTAACTGAGTGGTAGTACCCGTTCGAGTCCCATCTATAGGTCAAATAGAACTGTTTAACTATTCTTGAAACCATGTAACCAAATGACTGTTAAACTGAATTATTACTATTGCATAGTAATTCTTGCAACCATTTAACTTTGTACAAATAGTGTTAAATAGGAATATTTGAAACTATTTAATTGTGTGCAAACATTGTTACCAACAGACAAATCATATATTTTAAGTATATATGTATAAAAAGGATTTGGCATTAAATAACCTACAAGGGTTGATATGCCGTAAAATACAACCAACTAAACAGCTAACCAACCATCAAAGAGTTAAATCTTTTTTTTATTTTTCATTTTCTTGTTTCGTCAAGTTTTCTTTCTCTTCTTTTTAATATTTCTTTTTTTTCTTTCCACTAATTTTTTAGAATATTTTTTCTTTATCTTATAACGTCCTTTTCCTGATCAGTGATTCAATAAACAGTACAACGTGGCCTGATGTTGGTTAACATTTCTGAACGACATTTCAGAGGCACAAGAGCGCTATTATTGGTCGCTTAGTTCATTCGAACAGCCATTCAGTCAATGAGCTCATAATTGCTACCCTCCACCTATTTTTCTTTAAACTACGCCCTGCAGGTAAGTTCATTTTCGATCTAAGCCAATCGACAACGCTTCAATTTATTGCGTAAGTGTATTATTAACACCCCTACACCTTCTCTTTCTGCTTTCCTCGGACAGCCATACTCTCTACTCGTCTTTATTTGCATTACCCCATTGTTCTCGTTTCCCAGAGCCTTTTCTATAATCTATGTTTGGAATTCCAGCAGAGCTTCTTCCACTACCATTTCCATTGAGCTCTAGAAGCACTTAACATTTCAAGGTTTGCGATCTAAAATTAGGAAAAAAGAATAAATTTCTATTAGAGTATAAATTGTGAATGCAACATTCCTATACAACATGAATATATATATATATATATATATATATATATATTATATATATATATATATATATATATATATTAGGAACGTGTTAAAAAAATGATTACATTTCAATGGGAGTTCTTTTATAATATGAAATTAAAGTCACATTTTCACCATTCCAGTAAACAAATTAATGGAAAATTCCCCGGGTGGTCTCCAAAATATCAGTTCTGCTTTTCTAATAAAGATACTTCCATAAAAATATTAACATTCTTTTTGATCACCCGTAGAAGATTCCAAGACCTGGATGATAAACATGTGAGGGTATGAAATTCTATGATAAAAGTAAACCCTTGAGGGTATTAACATTTTTAAAAATCACCCCGTATATCAAGACTGCTGAAAAGTTCTCCCCACCACCAAGAGCGGAATGGATTCTGATTGAAATTTTGTTGAAAGTTTTAAAGAAACTTGAGATTTTTAATTCATTCAACCAATTGGTTAATATTTTCGAAACTGTTTCAAGCACGTCAGTGATGATGGGTACAATTGTCACTTTCATGTTCAATAATTTATTTTGGTTCATTTACAAAATCAAGATATTTTCTAGGTTTTCAATTTCTTTTAATTTTACTGGTTTACTGGAAGGGAGGTCTCTGGCAGATTTCCTTTTCTTTGTTTTCAATTACTAGAACAAGCCTTCTGATCTGGATTTAATGTCAGTTTGAATGTTTTTAAACAAATCAAATTCCATTCGTTTGCTCAATTTCCTGCAGAAATCCACTCTTACCCAGTCATATCAATCTTGTTGTTCTGAACCGATTTATTGCTTTCACTTATATTAGTGACACTTTCATTTCCCCATCAATTGAAGAAAATATACAAATTCACAGAAAAAATACATAGACTAACCCTGTTATATCAAATTTTATGAATATCAAAATCAAGAGAATATTTTGTAAATAAAATCAAATATAAGGTTTTATTTAGACTTAAATAATAGCTTAATGGTAAGAATCGAATTATAAAGAGTTTATGCATTCTTGAGATACATTTCATTTATTTTTTATATCATCATCATCATCATCATCATCATCATCATCATCATCATCATCATCATCACGCTGACAGCACGGCGTTCGCTGACTATCTTTGACTATGCATTCCAAAAATCTATCGCTCCAGGCAGGTCTTCTTGGTGGCATCCTGTCTTCGTACAGAGCATCTTTGCTGGTTGGCCAACATTGTACCTTCCATATGCAGGAGTCCATGAGAAAACGTCACTTATGAGTAGGTCCTTGCTTCTCCAGGCATGTCCTGCATTTCTTGTTCATTTTAAGAGAATAGTTTGCGAGATGGGAGGCAAGTAGCCTTTATTACATACATACATACATACATACATACATGTATTTATACTTATATGTGTATATGCACATGTGCGTTTCTATCTATCTATCTATCTATCTATCTATGCACGCGTTTGAATGTGTGTGTGTGTGTGTGTGTGTGTGTGTGTGTGTGTGTGTGTGTGTGTGTGTGTGTGTGTGTGTGTGTGTGTGTGTGTGTGTGTGTGTGTAATAAAAATGAACGAAACTAACCAGACAAAAATAGATAATATTTCTCGGTTATTACCAAGTTTTAGTCTTAATAAGTTTTGACAAATTTGATCGTCTAGAGAATGTAATTATTCTGAAAAAGAGTTGTTATTAAAAAGTTAATACCCTTCCCTTGTGTATTGCGCGGGGAGGGCTGAACCGAAAATTGTGGTATATCTATGTGTTAAATGAAGATTGTTACGCGCGTGCACACACACACATACATACATATATATATATAAATAAATAAATGCTTATGTATGCATGTGTACAAGTATGAATTTAACTATATCCAACATAAAGTGTCTCAAAATTCCCATGAACCGATTTGCATATATGAATATCATTATGTACGAAAAATAAATGCGCATCTATCTATCTATCTATCTATCTATCTATCTATCTATCTGTGTGTGTATGTGTGTGTAGACGTATATTATGAACAGACGGTTATTTTTTGTTGGGAAATTAAAATTTGTTCGAGAAGCCTGTTAACATTATCGATTGCAGTTGTTCTAACAATTCTGCAAAAATCAAAGTTTATAGTTGTATAGGCTAATGTAAAAGAGAGAAATATGTCAAAATACGAGGAAAAATTAGTTGTTCCTGCATAACTATATATATTTACCTTTTTATTTTGAGTTAGAATTTGAGGCAAATTTTACTTACAGGATAGTTATGTTGCTGCTTACCTTTTTTAATCTTTTATGAAATAAAGAATAAGATCTCAATGAGACTCGAACTCGTATACTGTTTTTTGGAGGGAGGTCTATCTAACTTTGATAAATGGACTTGAAATTGTATTATTCTATAAGTTAGCGCATTTTAACTGAATTGCTTCAATAAGAATATCGCTATGATATGCTATTTTGCTGGAATACGGCAATATATATATATATATATATATATATATATATATATATATATATATATATATATATATATATATATATATATATATATATATATATATATATATATATATAATATATATATATATATAATATATATATATATATATATATATATATATATATATATATATATATATATATATATATATATATATATATATATATATATATATATATATATATATATATATATATATATATATATATATATATATATATATATATATATATATATATATATATATATATATATATATATATATATATATATATATATATATATATATATATATATATATATATATATATATATATATATATATATATATATATATATATATATATATATATATATATATATATATATATATATATATATATATATATATATATAATATATATATATATATATATATATATATATATATATATATATATATATATATATATATATATATATATATATATATATATATATATATATATATATATATATATATATATATATATATATATATATATATATATATATATATATATATATATATATATATATATATATATATATATATATATATATATATATATATATATATATATATATATATATATATATATATATATATATATATATATATATATATATATATATATATATATATATATATATATATATATATATATATATATATATATATATATATATATATATATATATATATATATATATATATATATATATATATATATATATATATATATATATATATATATATATATATATATATATATATATATATATATATATATATATATATATATATATATATATATATATATATATATATATATATATATATATATATATATATATATATATATATATATATATATATATATATATATATATATATATATATATATATATATATATATATATTAAACCGGGACATTGGCCCAGCGGTTAGAGTGTTCGCCAATGGCCCGGGAGACCTGGGTTCAATCCCAGGTCGAGTCATACCAAAGACTTTAAAAATGGTACTTGATACCACCTTGCTTAACACTCAGCATTATAAGGTACGGTTCAAGGGTAAAGTGGAGCAATCCTGGGAATGGAGTAGCGCCCTCCCCTACACCTTGGTGTAGTAGCTATCGAAAAGGGAGCCTTCGGGTCACCCTCGACTATGGTCGCTAACTTTACTTACTTTTATATATATATATATATATATATATATATATATATATATATATATATATATATATATATATATATATATATATATATATGATGTGAATTATTCATAGATATCGATATATTCACTTTAAAAAGTCAGTGCCATAGAGCATTAATTATCAATCTATTTTAGCATACCATTTAAAATTTAATAACAGATTCTTTTCCTTTGCATCTCAACCATATTGTCCATCTGCAGAACTTCATGACGGATCGGAAATAAAGAATAACCTCTCATCGAGACCTGAACTGACATCCATTTTGACTGCAGAAAACCATGTCACCATGGCAGCTTCGATTACCGATTGAGTACCAACTTCTCTACTGCTGGCTTAAGATCAAACCCAAACATAAAAACCTATTCCTTATTTTCCTAGATTGTTCGGCGCCGCTATACTTAGTGTTATGTTCTTTATTTCCGACCTCTGGCGATTATCAATGCCTATAGAATGACGATAAAAAGCAACTGAAATTAAGATGATAGTTGATAATACTTAATTCAATAAAAATCAAAAATAAAATTACTATACATTCAGAATTATTTTTATTTAGTATAGTTTGAAATTAACTTATACACATGCATATGTGCATGTGTGGGGTGGGAGTGTGCGCGCGTACGAAAGAGGGAGAGAGAGAGAGAGAGAGAGATGGGTACTTGTAGGTATAAGCAAATGTATATATATTTACTAAACTTAGTTTAGTTTAATATAAAGGTTACTTGGGTTCAAACATCTTTTCCTGAGTGGATGTTGGGGGGGGGGGAGAGCAGGTAGGAAAAGTTTTCCTCCAAAAAATCTCCCTTTGATTATACTTGCAAAGGACGTGAAGACTTCTATAAAAAAAAACACATTAGCATCTACATGTATTTTTCTTTCAACTCCAGAGATTAAAAATAAATAATCATTTACTAAGATCATCATAGTTTGACTCAAGTCCATAAGTATGGGGCAGTCAATGAGAATCGGGCTATTTCGTAATGATCCACAAGCCTAACTCGTTAATCATTTGCTATTTGTAAGCAGATATTAAGAAATGATCAAAATATTTAACCCTATTTAAAAATGCTGACTTAAAATTCTATAAGTGCTTCAAAAGTTGTTTGTGTAAATAGGACAGATCAATTAATCGATAAGGAGATCGATATCTGCAAAGAAATGCATATATACTTCTGATATTCACCCATAGTGCTTAGTGGTTATTATGTACATCTAATTAACATCACCGCCCTTTAAAAGTCATTAAATGGTTAATTCAAAGAAAACAAACTTTGTATATGGATAATGAACTTTTTTCTTACAAATAGAATGTAGATTTTACACACACACACACACACACACACACACACACACACACACACACAGATATATATATATATATATATATATATATATATATATATATATATATATATATATATATATAGAATTAACTTAAATCGCTAGTCGAAAATCTTCTACTAAAGTTTCACCTTAACGGATCATCAGGAAGTTTCGCGAAACTTCCTGATGATCCGTTAAGGTGAAACTTTAGTAGAAGATTTTCGACTAGCGATTTAAGTTAATTCTATAATTGGCTCCATTGGTTAATGTTGAGCACTTTAGTAATTATAGCATTGCAGTATTCGCGGAGGGTTTTTTGGTTTTCTTTTGGCCACTGACTTAGTACCCCTTGATTTTTTTCAAGGAGTAGGACGAGGTTGGTCTTTTCTTTCTTTTTTACCCAAAAAAACTTTTTCTTTTTCCTCTGGACCGGGATTCGAGATATTTTTATTTTTATCTCTTGTTCCTGGCCAGGGTTTTTTTGTTTTTTTCTGGTACCGTGAATACTGGTAGATAATTGATTAGTAAATATATATATATATATATATATATATATATATATATATATATATATATATATATAAAGATGTTTGTTGTAGGTCCAAGGAAAGAATAAAAGTATATTTCAAAATAGGTAGGTCCATGAAGAGATTTGCACTTTTTGAAATTAAAATACAACTCTCTTCGTGGACCTATCTATTTTAATATATATATATATATATATATATATATATATATATATATATATATATATATATATATATAATATGCAAGGTATGCATGTATATGTGTGTGTGTAAATGTGTTTGTGTGTATTTATGTGTGTGTACGTTTTTGTATATGTTTACCAACCTCTCCACACGAGCAAGATGTGACAAAATGTCGAATTTTAAGTCTAGTTTTACAGGTTTAAATTCAGAGTTTTCCTTCTCCTAGACTGATTGTCATACCAAGGTTAAAGAGCATAGTCTACCCTCCCACTAACTCATTGCTGGAAGGAGAATAGTGGGATACATTATTTTCAGAAGATTATTCACGATATGTGAAATACAAACAGCCTCCTCCAGGTTCGCACATAGCCTAACGATTTTTGTTGCAGGAAAATAGATCCAACGAAGCTGTTTATGTTTCACTTCACACTTTGGGAAAGGCATGAAACCTTCATTGCTTTTCTCTGCTATGAGTGAAATATTAAGGAATATTGGCTTTTCAAGCCTTTGTAGGGCAATCGGTCTAAAAGCCAAACGCTGAATCGAAAACCTGAGGAGTGTTGTTTGGAATCTTTGTGACCCACTGATGCACCATTCTTCCGCAATCAACTCATCCCAGAAGTTTGACTCGTCCCACTCGAGCCATCATCACTTTAAACAAAATAACATGTGTTGGTCGCAATTATAATCATCAGTTAGAGCAATAAAATATATATCTATGTGTGTGTACATAAGTCCTATATGCCATCAAAAAACTTGTTCACTCACACGTGCACGCTCGTGCGCGCGCGCACACACACACACACACACACACACACACACACACACACACACACACACAACTTTTCTCGCATATGCATTCGAAAGTAAATTATCTTTCCTCCAAACACAACCAGCAATATTTTGCGATTTGCTCTTTCTAGCGAGT